>CM060415.1:113868841-114496921 GCA_030545235.1 Helianthus tuberosus | reverse complement strand
TTGTACTTTTGTGATCTATTAAATCTTGAGTGCTTAGTATCAAGTAGACACATGGACCTTTGGTTAAACATGTTGAGAATTGCCTATAAGTTCATAGCATAACACATATGACCATTTCCATCACACAACACCACAACACAACTCTCTCTCCTTCTCTACCTAGCTTCGGCCGAACATCCCCTTATACATCTATCATACTTTCGATTTCCTTCATCACATTCCAAGCATCTACAAGTGTTAAGGGTCGCATATAAGGAGTCTTGGTGCAAACGGAAGGCGAAGGACCTCTTTATCTTGCTTTTATCCACGCGTTTTTTCGCATAGATTCTTCCCTAGCCTCGAGCTAGTGGTATGTTGCTTAAATCACCTTCTTGAACTATTTTAAAGTGGGTAATATGATTTGTGACGGTTAAAACTCGAAATCTTACAAGTTGAAGCTTAAAAGTCTACTAAAAACACTAAAAATGGTGGATAAAAGCTTATAAGTTGTGTAAATGTTGTAGTATTTGAATTGTGTGAATATTTGGACCCGATCTATGTTGTGATAGCTCGGATCATCATTTAACCCGGTTTAGTCATGATCTTGGATTATGACATAAAGCTTGTTTAAGTGTAACAAGGGTTAGAAGATGAAACTCTACCACACACGAATCATGAACTTGTGTAAAAATGTTTTACTTGTGGAATAGTGTTTAAAACTAGCAGATCTGCGTATCTGCAAGTGGTATTTTCAAAGGACCAAGCGTTAAAGAAATCATGCTTTCTAAAAATGGATCTTACACTAACAAGGATGGTTTTTAGAACACACAAGTGTGTAAACACTTGTGTAACACAAAGTTTCGACAAAATAACTATTTTTGTGAAAGTTGACGAGAAGTTGTAAAGACGGAACTTCCATAAAAACGAGGTTTTTACAAAATCGGATTCTTTTATATAAAGATCCACTAAAAGTAATGAGATTTACTTCACAGTTTGGATAAATCACAAGTTCATAAAATTTATGCGATTTATATACATATTTTGACTAGTTTGTGATTGAACATTGTTTTGGTTGAATGAGAAGATTGTTGGTTGATTTGTAAAAGAAAATGATACGCTTGAAAGCGTGGCCACCTCCAGTTACAGAGGAAACTCTGGCGAAATTTTTCCAAAAACCTAACACTTAGAACTATTTTCACTATAAGTGATAGAAAGACATTTTGACTTGTTTTCAAAATATAAGTTTCGCCATGACTATATTTACAAAACATCGAAGGTGGGATTTTCACAAAATAAAACGTGATACATATATATATTTAGTATATATTCTTCTTTCACAACATCACTTGTATAAGTGTTTACGATTATTTTGTGAACTACGTAAATATTATTTTTAGAGTAAAAATAATATTACTAAGTATTATTTTGGGAAAATCACATGTATTAAAATACAATATTTTTGGGAAGAATATTTATATTTTGGAGTTAGGGAATAAAATATATTAAGTGAGACTTAATAGTGTAAATCCGAATGTTACGAGCACACATGTATTAAATCCCCCATCCTTGGGAAGGAGAATAACTACCAAGTATATACAGAACGTAAACACGAAATAGTTGCCTAACTATTTCCCAAAAACTTAAACCATAAAGCTAAGGCACGGCCGTCCGTCTAATAGAGTTAGCACGTGTAGGTCGTCATACAGCTGATCGATTTGGAGGCATACTTGGTAGAGACGCACCACTGTGAGTTCATGTCCCCCTTTTCTCTTAACTGTTTTCAGTTTTTAACTGCGGGGGTGAAATACATGTTACTATGATTACGAATGTTTCTTACATGGTATGGTCAGCTAAGGAAGGAACTGTTAGGTTATGTGATTGGGTAGGTGAAACCTTAAGAACATTAGTCCTCGTAGTACGATCGAGGGATACGAGTGATAGGCCTATTTGAGCATAACAAACACCACCCATGCGCCCGCAGGTTGGACCATGTGGTGACCTTGTCTTAACACCACCCATGCGCCCGCAGGTTGGACCATGTGGTGACCCCGTCTTAACACCACCCATGCGCCCGCAGGTTGGACCATGTGGTGACCTTGTCGTAACACCACCCATGCGCCCGCAGGTTGGACCATGTGGTGACCTTGTCCTATCCCCTCCTATGCGCCTGCAGGTTGGACCATGTGGATACACAATAACTGATATGTTTCCTTATTTGCTTTCATACCAGAGTTTACAAAACATTCATACTTGCAATGATTACAAAGGTTTATTCGCGCGCACATACTAAACACATGAACTCGCTCAACATTATTGTTGATTTTTCAACTTACATGTATTTCAGGGAATTAAAGGATCTGGCGCGGTATGACACGTTTTCCCGCTGCACTAGTTACGAGGTCATCCGGGTTTGGGGAATGTGACTCTTTCCTGGACAAGTCACAATCCTTAAACTGTGTTTATGTCATGTTGATGTTTGTGATTGTTAAGACAATGTTGTTGTATTTGGTTTTCAAAACTTAATTAAATGGATGATCTAGCATGGTTTTATTTCATATAGCTTTGTTATGGTTAAGCTATGGTATTAAGAAGTCACACCAAATTAACCACGCTTCCGCAAAGCCAGGGTGTGACACCACAAACGGTCCATGAAGTAATACGATCCATTGTCCTTCAGTTCCAAGGCAGGCGTTATGTGATAGGGAAATTCCTTATCCATTAAACCTTATGAAACACAAGATTGTTGAGCCTGAGAAATGCGTGCTTGGATATCGGATCGAGCTTGAATAACAGATTGAACACGTACACAATGAAGCTTAGTACGTTCCTTACAACTCAATGCATCAGCTACGATATTCGCCTTACCAGGATGGTAGCGAATTTCGCAGTCATAGTCGTTTAAAAGCTCAACCCAACGTCGTTGCCTCATGTTGAGTTCTTTCTGGTTGAAGATATGCTGAAGACTTTTGTGGTCCGTGAAAACCACACATTTTGTACCGTACAAATAGTGTCTCCAGATCTTTAGAGCGAAAACAACTGCACCCAACTCAAGATCATGAGTGGTGTAGTTCTTCTCATGTATCTTCAACTGCCTCGATGCATATGCTATGACTTTGTTCCTTTGCATAAGAACACAGCCAAGACCCAGTTTAGATGCATCGCAATAAACAACGAAATCATCATTGCCCTCAGGCAAAGTTAGAACAGGCGCGTCACAAAGCTTCTGCTTCAAGTGTTGAAAAGCTTCCTCTTGTTTGTATCCCCAATAAAAGGGCACTTTCTTCTGAGTTAGAGCAGTTAGAGGAACTGCAATCTTCGAGAAGTTTTCTATGAAGCGGCGATAATAACCCGCTAGACCAAGAAAAGAACGAACCTCAGTAGGAGTAGTAGGCGTATCCCAATCCTTAATCGCACTGATCTTGGAGGGATCTACATGAATACCTTGTTCGTTGATAATATGTCCTAAGAATTGAACTTCTTTAAGCCAGAATTCACACTTGGAGAATTTGGCGAAAAGTTGCTCTTTCTTTTGGAGTTCCAGAGTAAGACGAAGATGTTGCTCGTGATCAGCTCGCGTCTTAGAGTAAATCAAGATGTCGTCAATAAAAACAATGACGAATTGATCCAAATAAGGTTTGCAGACCCTGTTCATTAAGTCCATGAAAACAGCAGGAGCATTAGTCAAACCGAATGGCATGACTGTGAATTCATAATGCCCATAACGAGTACGGAACGCTGTCTTGGGAATATCTTCTTCATGCACCCGAAGTTGATGATATCCGGAACGTAGATCAATCTTCGAAAAATAAGAAGCGCCTTGTAACTGATCAAAGAGATCGTCTATGCGCGGTAGGGGATATCGATTCTTGATGGTAAGCTTGTTAAGCTCACGATAATCGATACACATCCTAAAAGATCCATCCTTCTTCTTGACAAAAAGAACGGGAGCACCCCAGGGTGAAAAGCTAGGACGGATAAAACCTTTGTCAGAGAGCTCCTGAAGCTGCTTAGACAACTCTTGCATCTCAGACGGTGCAAGACGATATGGAGCTCTAGCAATGGGATTTGCACCAGGTACGAGATCAATGCGGAACTCGACTTGGCGTGCTGGAGGTAGACCAGGTAACTCTTCAGGGAAAACTTCAGAATAATCCTGAACGACATGAATATCTGAAATAGACTTTCCCTTGCCTTTATCTGCTGTAACATGTGCTAAGAAAGCCACATAGTTCTTCCGCAGATACTTCCGAGCTTTAAAACAAGACATGAGTTTGAGACCACCGGCAGGTTTCTCACCTTGAACCTGTAGGATCTCGCCTGTCGAAAGCGGCACACGAACAATCTTCTCAGAACAAACTATCTCCGCGCGATGCTTAGATAACCAATCCATACCCACTATGACGTCGAAGCTTCCAAGTTGCATAGGCGTGAGGTCGATAGGAAAAAGATGATCGTTAAGGTTCAACTGGCAGTTGTGAAGAACAGAATCAAGAACAATGGGTTCACCACTAGCAACCTCTACTGTCAAAGGTTTACCTAGTTTTGTTCTAGACACGCGAAGTAATGGCTCAAAAGACAATGACACAAAACTTTTGTCGGCACCCGAATCAAAAAGAACAGATGCAGGCTGATTATTAATAAAGAACGTATCGTTCACCACATTATCGTCCGCCTGCGCCTCTTGGGCATTCAAGTTAAAAGCTCGCCCTCGAGCCTGAGCCTGATTTTGGTTCTGATTCTGATTTTGGTTGACTAGCCTTGGGCACCGGTTCCTGTAGTGGGTCAGATCCCCACAATTGTAGCACGAACCAGGAGGAAAATGAGGTCGTGCAGCTTGACCTTGTTGCTGAGCAAGAGGCTGAGCAACTTGTTGGGCTTGGTTCTGAACTGCCTGGTTCTGGTTAACAGGAATGCGGCAGGTGGCAGCAAGATGACCAGGCCTTCCGCAGTTGGTGCACTGACGACACTGGAGGTGTGGTTGATGATGGCCGTTACACCTGTTGCACAAAGGTGCATTGCCAAGATAAGGCTTCTTGGCTAGTGGTTGCGCAGGCTGATTTGGTGCAGCCTGAGCCTGTGCAGTAACAGCATAGTTTTGGGAAGCCTTCCGCTTCCTAGACCCTCCAGAATTCTTTCCCTTCTTGTTTTGACCTTTCTTGCTATCTTCCTTATCAGACACCTGCTTCTTACCCTTGTCACCCATTTTGCGCAGCTTCCCCTTTCGAATCTGCGACTCAGTCAATGTCCCTGATAACTCAATCGCCTGACGGAGTGTGGTAGGGTTGCTACCAGTAATGATGTCTTGTACCGAGTCAGGTAGGCCGTCGATGTATCTTTCGATAGCCTTGTCGAGTGGGGTAACCATAGTTGGGCAAAGCAGACTCAACTCTTCAAACCTATCAGTATAAGCCCTGTGCTCGCCACTGTCTTGTTTCAAGTCCTCAAACTCTTTCTCCAACGCTCGCTGTTCATGACGAGGACAGAATTCCTTCATCGTAAGGGCCCTAAGTTCAGCCCAAGTTTGCGCTAGAGCAACTTCTGCACCCCGATCTCTCATAACCCCGTTCCACCATGTGAGAGCCCTCTTCTGAAACACGCTCGAAGAAAACTCGACCTTGCGATTATCCGGACACTGTACGTGGCGGAAAGTATTCTCAATGCTCTCAAACCATTGAAGTAGCCCAGTCGCTCCTTCAGAACCACTAAACTTGAGTGGTTTAGCCGAGTTAAAATCCTTGTATTTGCATGGAGCATTGTTGTTGTTGTTGGCTTGTTGCCATTGAGCAAAGAGATTTGGGAATTGATCAGCCATCTGCTGCGCAATGATTTCTGCCAGTTCGGTAGTCGCTATTTGGTTTTCGCGTCGAGGAGGCATTCTAAAAGAGGAAAACATGAAAGGAAACGAGTGAGATGATTGGATGAAAAGAATGAGATGATAAAAACAAGAATTTCAAACAGCATAGATGGTGGTCATTCGTCCGTATCACAAAGCAAACAAACGACCCACAGTGACTAATCAAAGTAAATGGGTCAAAATAATGTATTACGAAGACATGCTCGCCTATAAGTGAACACTCATCCCAAGAATTCCCAGGTAAGCACAACTGGTCTCGCGTCTGGTTGAGATGTATACGAAGTGCTTGCCTAGACAGAAAACTCAGAATACAGGCATTCACTCTTCCAGTTTGCACGTGTTCACATTATTTATAACCCAAAACGTTGACGAGATTTTGAAAATTTGAAGGCACAAGGCCAAAATTTTAATCAAACTGGAAGGGTTCAAAACCATATAAAAGAGAGTTCAAAACCTTACAATAGAGGGTTCAAAACCTTGTAATAATTTATTCAAAAACAGATGATTGTTTTTCAAAAATCGTTTCGGAAAAATTTTGATTCTTGTTTTGTTAA
Source organism: Helianthus tuberosus (assembly GCA_030545235.1). NCBI lineage: Eukaryota > Viridiplantae > Streptophyta > Magnoliopsida > Asterales > Asteraceae > Helianthus > Helianthus tuberosus. Next base: position 114,490,534 of record CM060415.1, on the reverse strand, counting down.
TCACCTAAGGATAGGTGATGTACATGTTTTAAGATCTAAACAAAAGATAACTTGTGTTAGGGTCCTAGAAAAGTTATAGTCTAGGTCAAAGCATTACTAATAACCTAATTCCCTATAACCATTGGCTCTGATACCAACTCTTCTGTCACACCCCGACCACGTGTAACATACAAAACGTGGCGGAAAACGTCGGGGTGTGTTGTAACAGAATTAATTGTCTCATAACCATGGCATTCAAAGTTGCATTTTATTTATTAACACAAGAGTTTCATTGTTTTAAACAGGAAATACAGAGTTTATAACATAATTAAACAAAGTCTATCATCGTTTTTAGTCTCTAAGGCACAGGTCCGCCCTAGTGTCATGATCGTCATCCTACGGAAAAGCTCCTGAAAACACATGTGAAAATAGGTACGTCAGCATAAAAATGCCTGTGAGATACATAGGTTTGTAAAAATAAGATTCATGACTTAAGTTTAAGAAAATGTTTAGTCATGAACCTTGTAATTTGATTTGTTTTGTGAATCGCTTGAAAAACAATAAATTCAGATGATATGTATAAGTAAAAGAATAATGTATGGTTAAACGAATAACCATGTAAAATGAGTTGTATAAAATAAACCGTATTGTAAAACAAAGTCTTGTGAAAACATGTTACTTGTGTAAAATGTATAAGTCCAAAATGAATGATTTAAATAACGCTATGATATGTAATATAATACAAACACTTATATATAGGAAGTACCAGCGGCGTATCCACCATGCTTGTATCATATTACTTCACATTTCGTTACTTAAGTCACTTAACCAACCAACAATGTATAATGTCTATGTTTAAACCAATTGTCAAAAGTCCTTGTATAAACCATGTCAAATGTTGATAGTCCAAAAGTAGTCAAGTAATGTGTAACAAATGTTATGTCTTGTAAGTAAAGTATTGTCAAATAGTCCAAATGTAGAAATGTACAAAACAAAGTATTTTGAATATATCAAAAAGTTATGTTTTGCAAAGTAGTGCATGTTACATTGATACAAACATTTATGTGGTAAGTTAACGCATACATTCAAGCCTTGAGACAGTCGAATAACCCTTTCAGTCAAGGTTATCAAAAGAAATGTTTTCGGATTCAGTCATTCCTAACATCCAAACAAACCCGAGATGTTAGGAATGGGATTTGTCAAGTCCTATGGTACCACTACTTACTCCCGAGCGGCGTAGCTAATGTTAATGAACGTATAATAGTCTCGTTTGTGCAAACCAAATGTCATAGCAATTGTATACAAGTCATATGAAAACAATGCACTAAGTATGCTAAGTTAACATACAAAGTAGAAAAGTCATGTAAATCAATGTGCTAGCATGCTATCAGTTAACATACATAGCAGAAATGTAATGTAAAACAATGTACTAAGTATGCACACAATGGGCATATATAGCATGAAATGTAATGAAATCATGTACTATAATGTACTAACGAACATAACAAGTATATGATGTGAAAACAGTAAAGCATGAAAGTAACAAGTAGGCACATGTGTTCCACCCCAAAACGTTTGGAAAACAGTAAAAGAGGGGTCTATGTACTCACTTGAGATTGCTCAGAAGTCCTAAGATAACCACCAAGCAATGCTAGAGATCACGGAATATCAAACGGCACCTAATATAGGTAACTACATTAATAAACCGGACCTAAATCGGAAGATCGGATAGAATGAGGGTTCGTAAACCAAGCGAGTATGGAGACTCGTGTAATATGGTTTAACAAAGCCTACATTCTAAAATGAAACCTAACCTAAGTGCTTGTGACCCATTACGACCCGTTTAGGTAGCTTATGCTACTTTAACGCGTCGTTCGCGTGAAACGCGTTCGGACCGCCTGACTAGTCCTATGACAAGTAATATATGCCTTAACATGTTACATAATCAGTTATGTGACAAAATTTTAGGTTACATATGCTTAATTACCAATCATACATGAAAAGGGTATTCTGGTAATTTACCTAAGGCATATAAACTACCTATCATACAACTATTCAAACGATGTGGCCATAGGGTATAACCTCGGAAGGTTATTCCCTACCTACTATGGTCACCTAATGTATTTGGTCGGATCCTAATGATCGACCAAATGGGTCGGGTTCGAAAGTATAAGCGATTGTTTAGATCGCTTACCTTACGACCCTATATAAGCACTAAACTAAAAGTGACGAGCTAAGCATGTTAAAACATGCTTAACTAAGTTTAGAAAACAGGTTTGGTATCAAAACAAACGGTTTTGATACCCATAAGTAGTTTGGTTACAAAATACGCAAGAATACGTATTCTGACCGAAACTACGGCTCGTCACTGAGCCTAGATAACGTGGTAATCAGTAGGTATAGTCACTAAGGACTATAACCATCGTGATCACGCTCACGTTATGAAGTTCAAACGAACTTCGCATCGACCATAAATTGGTCAAAGTCAAACAAAGTTTGACTTTCAGACTCGAAAAGCAATAAAAGAACGAAAGAATACTTACGAAGGGTCCCCGAATGCTAATCTAGATCAAAATAGCTCAGGTATGAAACAAAGGTTTCAACTTAGAGCACAAATGATCAGATTCTTGTGAGAAATGTGTGCAAATGTGATGGGTATTTATAGATTTCGGGTAACCGTTAGGATCGTTTCTTGAATAACGTGATTTAATCTAGTGCGTACACTTGTCAAAATGTTATGGTAACTGAAAATGGTCTATTATGAGCTGAAAGGGCAAGTTTAGAATGTGTGGATGAGGTTTAATCAGCTGAAATCTGCTGACTGTTTAATCTAATCTGATCTGTAGAACCCATACGCATCGTAGGGCAAAAATGGCTGCGCATCGTAGGCATGAACTTTGGGCAGATTTACACTTTTGGTCCCTGTTATGCAATAAGGTCATTTTTGACACGTTTAAGGCCCGTTAACCCCATTTCAAAGCTCTAAAATGAAGTTAAAGCATTGGGAACTTAAAATGTGCTCAAAAATATCTCGGATGTCGGTTCGTTTAGCCGTACGATTGCGTTGTTTAGTTAATTACGACGGAATGCGCATAAGCGCGAAAAACGATCCAAATGGCGTGACGAATGGATTTTTCTTATGTCAAACACTAAAATAAAATATTTTAGTGCTTACATAAATTTTTGGATGTCCGGATGTATTCAGAACGTAAGTTATGCGCGAAAGTGCAAACTTGTGCCCTTTTTGACGCTTTTAGTCCCTGAATGACCCAAAAGTTTATTTTAGCACACCGAACCCCTCAAAGCCTATTTCTAAGCTATGTAAAGGATATTTATGGTATGTTTAACTTATGGTCATGTTCCGGAAAGTCTGTTACAGTTCAAATTGGCATACTTTCGCAGTTTGTCAACTTTAGTCCCTGTAAGCGAATTAACTTGTTTTTGACATACCAAAGCCTTCAAAACTTATTTCTAAGTTATGTAAAGGTTATTTAAGGTATGTTAAGTATATGTTGATGTTCCGAAGTATTTGTCGTATTAAACTGGTTACGTTTACGCACCAGTTTGCGTATAACTCTCCAGAAAGCGATATAGCGTTTGAAATTGAACAAAAGTCAAAACATGAAAAATGTAAAACATAACAAAACAAACATTGGGATCAAATAACATTGTTTTATTGATAATAGAACTATTCACAATGATTGCAAGCACAGTTGTTACAGCCCTAACCCTTATGGGCTTGATCCTCTCTTTTCGACTTAGGGCGTCGGCAACCACATTCGCCTTCCCTGGATGATACTTTATCTCGCAATCGTAATCATTTAACAACTCAACCCATCGTCTTTGTCTCATATTCAACTCCTTCTGGTTGAATATGTGTTGTAGGCTCTTATGATCTGTAAAAATTGTACATTTCGTACCATATAGGTAGTGTCTCCAGATCTTTAAAGCAAATATCACTACGCCTAGCTCCAAATCGTGCGTGGTATAGTTCTTCTCATGTACCTTCAATTGACGTGATGCGTAAGCAATAACCTTCTGGCGTTGCATCAACACGCAACCCAATCCTTGACGCGAGGCGTCACAGTATACCACGAGATCGTCAGTACCTTCCGGTAGTGCTAGGATTGGCGCATTGCAGAGCTTATCCTTCAACAGCTGAAACGCTTCTTCCTGTTTGATTCCCCAATCAAACTTCTTATCTTTCTGGGTGAGGAGCGTCAATGGTTGAGCGATCTTCGAAAAATCCTCAATGAACCTTCGATAGTAGCCAGCCAAACCCAAGAATTGTCGAATCTCGGTTGGCGTCTTTGGCGTTTCCCAATTCTTGATCGCTTCAATCTTGGTTGGATCCACATGGATTCCATCTCCATTTACCACATGTCCAAGAAATTGGACTTCACGTAGCCAAAATTCGCACTTAGAGAATTTGGCATACAGTTGTTCTTTCTTCAGCAGCTCCAAAATAGCTCTTAGATGCTGTTCGTGCTCAGCCTTTGTCCTTGAATAAATCAAGATGTCGTCGATAAACACAATCACGAACTTGTCCAAGTACGGCTTGCAAACTCTATTCATCAAATCCATAAAGACTGCAGGTGCGTTTGTCAACCCAAACGGCATTACAAGGAACTCGTAGTGTCCATAACGAGTTCTGAAGGCTGTCTTCGGGATACTCTCCTCTTGTATCCTTAACTGATGGTATCCAGATAGCAAATCGATCTTTGAGTAAAAGCTTGAACCTTGCAGTTGGTCAAACGGATCATCAATTCTTGGCAGAGGATATCTATTCTTGATCGTCAGCTTGTTCAGCTCCCGGTAGTCTATGCACATTCGAAAACTACCGTCCTTCTTTTTGACAAACAGGACTGGAGCTCCCCAAGGCGAGAAGCTAGGTCGGATAAATCCCTTGTCTAATAACTCTTGAAGTTGTGTCGACAATTCTTGCATCTCAGATGGGGCAAGTCTATAAGGTGCCTTAGCCACAGGCGCGGCGCCTGGGACCATGGTTGTAAAAATCCCGACTAGTCTCTGATTAGTCGCCGATTAATCACTAATCGGAGGTTCACCGATTAACGGCTGATTAATAGCTAGGGAGTCAATGGTGGTCCTATTCTGGCCAAATTTTGGCTAGATGCCGGCCACATTTTGACCATACCACATAAATTCCTTCAAATTACTTAAAAAATGGGTTAATGAGGGGTTAAAACATGTCTACTTTAAAAAAAACACATATAAAAATGTGTGTGTATATATGTAACTAAAAATTACATATAAAAATCTCAATCCGATTAATTCCAATTAATCCCTATTAATCCCGATTAATCGATAGTCGGTACCCCACCGCCCGACTAGCGCCTAACGATTTTTACAACACTGCCTGGGACCAAATCGATGTGAAACTCCACTTGCCTCTGAGGTGGCAGTCCAGGCAAGTCCTCCGGGAAGACTTCCGGATACTCCCTCACGACAGGGATGTCTTCGATCTTCGGTTCTGCAGCTTTCTTGTCTACAATGTGTGCCAGGAAGGCAGCACATCCCTTCTGTAGACACTTTCGCGCTTTGAGGCAGCTGATAATCCTTAACGGCGTATCGCGCTTTTCGCCATGTACCACAATCGTTTCTCCATCTTCGGTCGGGATACGAACGACCTTTTCGTGACAAACGATTTCTGCCTTGTTGCTTGATAACCAATCCATTCCTACTACTACGTCGAAGCTCCCCAGCTGGACTGGTAGTAGATCCAAAGTAAACTCACGTTCTCCCAACTCGATTGCACAACCTCTGATCACTTCATTGGCTTCTACTAACTTCCCATTAGCCAATTCGATTGAATAGGGAATATCTAACTTACTAGCGGCTAAACCAAGCATATTCTTAAATTCTAATGATACGAAGCTATAGTCGGCACCAATATCAAATAAAACGGATGCATAGCGTTGGTTTACAGGGAACGTACCAGTAACGACATTGGGATCCTGGCGCGCTTCCCTCGCTTCGTTGTGGAACACTCTTCCACGGGCTTGGTTCAACTCTGGGCAGTTCCTCTTAAAGTGCCCGATATCACCACAGTTAAAGCATCCAAGTCTTTGCCCGTTTCCACCTCCATTTCCAGCTTGGTTATTCCTTTGGTTATGATTCACAGCGCCTGCTTGATTCGCATTGTTGCCTCGATTCCCATTACCTCCATTGTTTCCTTGTGGGCGATTTCCAATTCCACCCCGGTTATTGTTTCTGTTTCCAAATCCTCCTTGGCCTCCCTGACCAATAGTGGCCCAACAAGAATCCTTCAAGTGGCCAGGTTTCCCACACGCTTCACATACCTTCAAACCACATCGGCCAGAATGGTGACGCTGGCAGGTGTTGCACTTGGGCTGGGTGCCCATATATCCCTTTCCTTTCTTCCCACCACCAGCTGTAACCTGAGCTGGCGCGTTTGGCTCTCCTTTCTTAACAACACCACTAGTGCCTTGTTTGAAGTTCGAGAACTTTCGTTTGTTACCTCCGGATGACTCGACGTGAGTCTCTTTCTTCTTTGTCTCGATCTCACCAAACTTGTTCAGGCGGATAGCCTCCTCAGTGAGAGCTACGCTCAAATCGATTGCCTCAGTAATTGTTGCAGGCTTGGAGGAGGTCACCATGCTTATGATTTGAGGAGCTAATCCCCAAATGAAGCGTTCAATCCGCTTGAATTCTGGAGTGACCATATTGGGTACCACATGCGACAGGTCATGAAACCTCTGAACATATTCTGCGATCTTCGAACCTTCCATCTTCAAATGCCAGAATTCAGTTTCCAATCTTTGGATTTCAGCGCGAGAACAATACTTTTTGCGCATTAGTTCCTTCAGTTCGGTCCATGTTAGTGCGTAGGCAGCAGCTTCACCAAGTGTCTGTACTTGCAAATTCCACCAAGATAGGGCTCCATCCAGAAATAGCCCAGAAATGTAGGTGACTTGCTGGTTCGGTGCACATTTGCTCATGCGTAGAACAGATTCAGTCTTCTCGGCCCAACGAACAAAAGCGACAGCACCTCCGGTGCCATCAAAGTTGACAGGCTTGCAGTCTAGGAACTGCTTGTAGGTGCACCCTGCACATATGTTACAACATATGAATGGCATTAGCATCCTTGCTAGAGATATCCAATTAGATCATGGTATGTCTTAATGACTTAGTATTACCATGAGGTGGATTGCTGTTGCCATTGTTGTTTGAGCTGCTTCCGCTGGGTCCTCCTTGCGAGGCAGCGTATTGCGCGATGGCAGCAGCGATGACTTGTTGGAGTTCTGCCTCATTGGTAGGCATCGGCGTTTGACGTCTCGGCGGCATCTTCTAATAGATGGGTTCACGTCGGTCAGGCCTAAATAAAGCGTACGTATATAATGATAGTAATAGTACATAACATCTCATGTTATAATCATATCAATCACACAACATCCCATGTTATAAAACATAAATAATCAATCAAAACATCACATATGATGAGAATACTGCGATTGTATTGCCAAACTCGAGACCACATGGTAGAGTGTACAGTACATAATAGTGTCATACATGATCATCGACTAAGGGCTACATCACCCCAGTCCAAAAGAATATCAAATCAGTGTCAATACATCCCATATACATGATCAACAAAAGTCAGAATCAGAATGCAGTCTCCAAAAACGCTGTGTGGTCGGAGCAATCGCCGTCTTCTCACCAACGTCTACCCATGTTGTACTAAAGATGCCCTAAACTGATGGTGGTGGAGGAGGGGGAAAATGGGTGTAGAACAAACGTCGCAAATGGAGCCAGTCCTGCTCCATGGCTCTCTGGGTACGCAACCAAGAAGCAACCTGCTGCTCAAGTACCAAAAGGCGTGCAGCATAGTCAGGTAACAAAGGTCGAGGGTGCTGCGAAGAAGCAGGGTGGGTCTGACCCTGACACTGGCACGGCGGTGACTGAGCTCTCTCAAGCTCCTGAATGCGCCGTGTGAGTGCCTCCTGCTGGACAACAAACGACATCAGAACGTCCTCAATGGTATACCCCATATGGAAAGAATGGTAGGGGTCGGTCGGTGGCATAACAGAAGGTGACGTCCAGAGAAACGGCTCACTGGCTGGATCAAAAGGTGGCACAAAGAATGGTGGTACAGGGGGAATAGCAGATGAAGACTGTGGCATAACTGGAATATATGTCGGCACATGTCCAAAGGGACGAGCCGAGGAACCCTCTCCAGGTCGAGCTGGAGGTGTGTACTGTGCAAATGAAAAAGAGAAATCAACGTGACGTGCATCGGTGGTATGAGGAGGAATAGGTGGAAGCTCATCATCCGCAGGAATCCACCCATACTGGGCGTGCTCATCTCGTGGGTCAATCTGTGCCTCAAAGAGTGCTCGATCAAACTGTACAGGCATAGGGTCAAGGTGAGGTGCAACAAGAGGGTCAGCAGGGATATCAGCGATAAGTGGGGGATCAACATGATCAGCAGCAATAACATGGTCACCCTCCAGTAGTGGTGCATCAGCAGGGTGATCATCAATGGGTGGGTCAGCAATCAAAGGATCAATAGGTATGCCAGCATGAGCAGGGTCATGCTCAAGCACTGGGTCAGGAGCAGCTACTGGCTCAAGGGCCATGGCCGGCTCGAGATCAACGAACTCCATATCAAAATCTGCATGATCAGCGAATGCAGGGTCAACTGGGTCTACTGGGTCAACCATAGGCTGATCCAAGTGGATGAACTCTATCTCCTGGTCCGGGTCGTATCCAAGGGGAAAAACAGGGTCTGAATCCTCATCGAGGTCGTGATCGAAAGCAAATCTAGAAGCAGAGGCAGCAGATGATGCCCTGTCAGGATCTAAACCGTGTGAATAGTGCTGTGCGCTCCGAGTGTGTGACGGTGCGGAGGCCACAGACTCGAAGGAGTCTGGAGCGGGTGAGTGTGCAGGTGACTCCTCAGCTGGAGCATCTGCGAGTAACAAAAGACCACCGTCAGCTAGAAGGGCCTCGCCCTCAACATCGTCCTCCAGGGGCTCATCATCAAACAGATCGACGTCGTCGTCAACGTCGGCGTCGAGGAGCATATCGTAAGCAGGATAAACGGCCAAAGGTATGGGAGCAGGGATCTCTACGAGTGGTAGGTACCCAGCAAAAGGACCATCAGCGGGCTCATCGACAGCGTCGGGCAGCGCAAAGGGCTGAAAGTCGTCCTCGTCTGTGCTGGTAACATCTGATGTGTGGACCTCGTGCTCCGAAGACTCTAAGTCGTCTGATACTATGGGTCTAGGGCCCGTGGTGTCTGAATCACCTGTGCCGGGTGAGTCCATGGTGTCTGTAACACAAACACAAGTATGTACAAATAATCAATCATACAATCAGATAAGCACATTAGTCACCAAGTAAGCAATCAAATAATTCTCCTAGTCCCACTAGCCTCCCAGCCTCTCAGACTGCTCTTCCTAGTCCAAATTCTCCCAGCCTCTCAGACTGCTCTTCCTAGTCCCACTAGCCTATTCTCCCAGCCTCTCAGACTGATCTTCCTAGTCCCACTAGCCTATTCTCCCAGCCTCTCAGACTGCTCTCCCGAGTCCTACTAGGCAACTACCTCGGTCTCCTAGACCGAGCCTCGGTCCTCCAGACCGAGCCTCAGCCTCTCAGACTGAGCCTATAAATAATAAATAAATGTGCTCAACATTTGTTTGTAAAAAGTTTTGGATCTGGACTTGAGTGGTATGCAGTGTAAAAATGTTTTCGTGAGAGCCCTAGTGATCATAGTCTAGACTCGAGTAGGAATCCTAGTTCGCTATGATCAGAGCTCTGATACCAAGCTGTCACACCCTGGCTTTGCGGAAGTGTGGTTAATTTGGTGTGACTTCTTAATACCATAGCTTAATCATAACAAGCTATAAGTTTTAAAACCGAAGTAACATAACATTGTCTTTTAAAACCGAAGTAACATAACATTGACTACGACACCATAACATAAAACATTGTTTTGAAAGACATAAACATCAACATGAATAAAACGCAGTTTAAGATTTGTGACTCGTCCAGGAAAAAGTCACATTTCCTAAACCGGGATGACCTCGGAACCCATATGCAGCGGGAAAACATAACATACCGCGCCAGATCTTTAATTCCCTGAAATACATGTAAGTTGAAAAAAAAATCAACAATAATGTTGAGCGAGTTCATGTGTAAGTGAGTAAATAAACCTGTGTATGTATAAAAATCCTGGTATGTAGCAAATAAGGAAAAAGAGATCACCAATGGTTTGCAAGGCCATTGATATGTGTGAAGTGCAAGTAGGAAGACTCAAACCTAGCAGATTTATGCGTTGGGTACAAAGTCACCCCGAGGTCCGTTCTGTGTTGGGCCTGGGGTTAGGCTCGCTACACCCAAATAGATCTACCGCTCCTGCCCCTCGGTCCTACCTTGAGGATTAATGGCCTCAAGTTTCTGCCTACCCACTCACATGATCTGAATAATAATAACCCTCCTTACGCTAACCATACCATGTAAGAATTATTCGTAATCATAGTAACATGTATTTCACCCCCGCAGTTTAGAAAACTGAAAACAGTTAAGAGAAAAGGGGGACATGAACTCACAGTGGTGTGTCTCTACCAAGTATATCTCCTGATCAAGCAGCTGTGCGACGACCTACACGTACTAAGTCTATTAGACGGACGGCCGTGCCTTAGCTTAAGGTTTAAGTTTTTGGGAAATAGTTAGACAACTATTTTGTGTTTATATTTTTGTAAATACTTGGTAATTATTCTCCTTCCCAAGGATGGGGGATTTAATACATGTGCGTTCGTATTATTCTGGGATCGTTATCATTTGGTAATATTATTTTTACCCTAAAAATAATATTTGTATAGTTCACAAAATAATCATAAAATTCACAAGTGTTGTTACTAAATATATATCTTAGCAAGTTTTTATTTTGTGAAAATCCCACCTCCGATAATTAGAAATCTTGTAATAAAGTCATGGCGAAATCTATAATTCGAAAACACGTTAAAAATGTATTTCTAACACTTGTAGTGAAAATATTTCTAAGTGTTAGGTTTTTGGAAAAATTTCGCCAGAGTTTCCTCTGTAACTGGAGGTGGCCATGCTTTCAAGCGTATCATTTTCTTTTACAAATCAAACCAACAATTTTCTCATTCAATTAATAAACATTATTCAAACCATCAAACTAGTCAAAATAGATGTAAATCGCAAAAATACATGAACTTGTGGTTTTTCCAAAGTATGTAGTATCTTTCCATTATTTTTAGTGGATCTTTTGTATAAATCAACCCGGTTTCGTAAAAGTCTCGTTTTTAAAGAAAATAAATTTCCACAACTTCTTGTCAACATTTACAAAAATAGTTCTTTCGTCAAAACTTTGTGTTACACAAGTGTCTACGCACTTGTGTGTTTACAAAAGCACTTTTGGTTATGTAAGATCCGTCTTTAAAAGTATGTTTTCTCTTGACACGTGGTCCTTTGAAAATACCGCTTGTAGATCCGTAGATCTACTAGTTTTAAACACTATTTCGTAAGTAAAATCGTTTTTACACAAGTTCAAGTTTCTCGTGTGGTAGAGTTTCATCATTTAACCCTTGTTACACTTAAACAAGCTCTATGTCATGATCCATGATCATGACCAATCCGGGTTAAACAATGATCCGAGCTACCACAACATAGATCGGCACTAAATAATTACACAAAACAAATCCTACATGATTTACACAACAATCAAGCTTTTAACCAACATTTTTAACATTTTAGTAGACTTTTTCATATCATTTTGTATGTTCATGAGTTTTAACCATCATATACCGTTTTAACCACTTTAAAATAGATCGAGAGTGTGTTTCAAGCAACTTACTACTAGCTCGAGGCTAGGGAAGATTCTAGTCGAAAAATGAGTGGATAAAAGCAATGAGAAGAGGTCCTTCGCGTTCCGAATGCACCGAGCTCCTTTGTATGAGATCCTTAACCCTTGTGCAAGCTTGGAATGGCAAGATCAAAACTCGAAAATGGATGGGTGTGGGTGTGTGTGTTCGGCCGAGAGCCAAAGAGAGGGAGAGAGTTTTGTTGTGAGTTTGAGTGTTAGATGGTTATGATGTGCTAAGTCTTGTTCTTATAAACAATTATCAAGATCATTACCCAAAGGTTTATGTGTCTACTTGATATGGGACCAAGGTGATTAAAATAATCATATGGAGGACAAGAGGTGTCCCTCTTGGGGACGGTTTGGTTAGGGGGGGGGTAATCCGGTTGGTTTCCAACTAAACATTAAGTATTAGTTAGATTAATTTAGTTAGTTTAGGGATTAACCCGGTTACTAGTGTGTCATGCATTATGACGGGTGTTAGGGTATTCAGGGACCCTAACTGGCTCAGAACTGAAAAACAGTGTTGATGGCAATATTTTTATGTTCCGGGTAAAGTCCGGTTGTTCGGTTGGATAGTAATCCGTTAAAGTGCTTAACAAAGCTTTAAAGTGTCGTTATTATTACTTTTAGTGACACAACTTATTCCCGACACTTTGGAAAGTGTCTAGTAATATTTTTTTCTCATGTTTTGGCACTTTATTAGTTAGCTAGATGCTGAATTATTATTTAAAGTGCTGAATTTTGTACTTAAAGTACATTTTAGGCACATCCGGTCACTGTAATCTCATTCCTAGTGACGCAGTTCTATAACCCTTATATCCCTACACTCACCACTAGTGTAGCAAACTATCTCAGGCTCTAACAGGCCTTAGAGGCAGTACCTGCCTGGTGCTAGTTATGACAGCACGTTTAATAGGTTATCCGTTCATTGTGCTACTGTGCTTTTGGTGCATCAAGGTTGTCACAAAGGTGCTGTAAGCAAAACATGGAGTGACAGCAAGTAAAGTATGATGCAAGTAAGTACATGTATCAGCATTCAAGTAGCAGTTTATCCACAAGTTCAAGTAAGCACAGTAATTAAGCAGTAATTAATTATTAATTAAGTCGTACGGATACCTGGTTTAGTGAGGGTTGTCACAGAATGATACCTGAGATTGAAGGATTGTTAATATGATGAATATGTGGATGACCGACTAGTATGCTAATGATTGGTATTGTTTGATATGATAGTGATTATATTGGGTATGTTGTGAATTAATGATCTAGGGATGGATAACATGTAAATAGGGTGTATTGCTTATATATAATGGTGAAAGCCTCGAGCTCTACAAATAACCTGATTGCTTGAGCTGGTTACATGATTGCAATGGGTAATTGTTTGATGATAATTAGAGAATTTTAGATTGACCTTGTTAGAAACATTGGGCTGCACATGTTTAATAATTGGGCTTGAAGCGTATGCGAGTGAATCATGTATGTATGTGTGTAGTATGTTTGAACTATACGTGTCAGGTGATTTTCTGATGGCACTAGATGAATGGATTAACTGTCATGACTTGAACTACCTGTGTGCGTTGCATGTACATTAAATGTGCTTTATGTGAACAATGAATACGTGAATTAATTGTACGTGAAAGATGTGGTTCATGTGCACGTGGAACTGACTGTTATCGGTAACCCTTTTAGGACGTGTTTGATCAACTGTTAAACAAGTAACTAGTCATACCGAGCAAACTAAGGTGAGTTCACTGCTCTTTTTCCAAGCATGCATCCCGGGGAGGGATATCTGGTCATTGTTCCAGGGAGGAACGTCGGGTTATTGGGATGTTTGTTATTACACTCAGTTCTATCATATAAGACCCCTTACATCTACCGATAGTTGCCGGGGAGGCAACGAGGTATTTAGTTGATAGCGCTATTTAGGTTTGACAAGCCTCACACCGTGCCGCAGAGGACGGGCGTGAACTAATGGATCTGGGCACTAGTCAATGATGACAGACATTGACGTCAGGGCACCAACTTACTTTAGTCAGTGGTCGATATGGTAACGAGTCTAGTGGTTAATATGGGGAAGCCCCCACCAACTATGGATATGTTTGGGAAACAGGGTAAACTGGTTAACTTACGACTTACAAATGAACTCCTGGTTTTTGAAACAACTTAACAATGAACACCAACTGTGAACTCGCTCAACTTTGTTGTTGACTCGTTGTTACATGCCTTGCAGGTCGTTAGGTATCTTTGGAGCTTGCACGAGCAGGAGGAGTCGTTGTGGAGCATGGACGGTTGTGTGCCATGTTACATTTAAACTCATTGAACTTTTATTTTGGTTTTTCGTTTTATGCTTCCGCTAATTAACTTGAACTTGCTTAACTGGTTTTTGAACACCAATTATATTGTGTGGTTGGATTTTATTTATTCTAAATACATTGTTCAATATGATTGGTGGCTGGATCCTGGTCAGTCACGCCTCCATGCGGTGACATTCCGCTTGTGGATTTTGGGGGTGTGACAGATTCTGTATGCCCAAGACACATATTAAATTGATGTGGCTAGTATGTTATGATCCAAGTCGAGTCATACCCAAATGCAAGCTAGACAAACACTTAGAATATTTATTTGTGATATGATCAAACAAATAAATATTAACACTTACAATATTTAGAAATTGGTTTTCTAAATAATTGCACTTGACAAACCAATAAATTATATGGATAATTTATTTTGAGAGAATATTTTATCTTGTTATTTAATGGGTTGAATAACATAATAAAAGTTATATAAGTCTTATAACATGAGATGTTATAATTTTATAAAAGTTATAAAATTAATCAAGACTTAAATTAATTTATAAAAGAAATTGAATTTTTTTTTCTAAAAATAAAGTGCCCCCCCCCCCCCTTTGGTGTATTCCCAAGATTGTTTTGATCCAATGAAAAACCATGCATTTGCATGTGTTAGTGGCAACTTGGTTGGGCAAGAGAATGGTCCATTAAAATTACATGCAAGGTGCATGGTTAGATGCTCTCCTATTGGTCAAATGGGTGGCTCTTTCTCTCTCCTTGTTTTTATAATTTTGTATGACAAAATTAGTGTATAGAAGAACTTGAAAAACTAGAGAATACTTGTAGAGATGCTCTCAAAATCGGCCAACATAGAGCAAGTTTTAGTTGATGAAATTCAAGTGTAAGACTTGAATTTACTCTCTAAAAATCGGGTCATGTATGGTTGATCAAGAGGGGTTTTTTCAAGTTGATAAATCAAGTGCAAGAACTCCATAAACTCCCCTCATATTTTCGGCCATGGTAGTTGATCAAGATGGAATTTTAGTGAGTTCATAAGTGTAGAAATCCTAGCTAAACATAAGGTGTTTGTTGGAAAGCTTGGGGTATACAAGCTTGAGGTCTTCTACACTTGAAGGCAACCATTCAAGAAGCATCATCATCTTCATATCCTTTACTCCTTGGAAGGTAGTATTCTAAACACTCTATGGTTGTGTTTTGATTTTTGATAGCATGCATGTTCGTATATGGATCCGGGAATTGGGTTTTACATATAAAATGGGTTTTATATTTTGTAAGTAACATGTTTTAAATAATATTTTCCGAAGCGTTTCTATTTTATATGGATAAAATACTTTGATAAACATGTGAAAAACCCATCAATGGTATCAGAGCCGCTTATATGAGTGCATGCTTCATAGGATATGAAATTTTCGGGTTTCGGGTTTGGGTAAAACCCTATGGCCGAAATTTTCACCATGGTTATCCCTTTGTTTTTCAAGATTATATTCTTACATGCATAAATGAATCTTGAAAAATTATTTCATTTGGATGATTATTTTGTTTGGACAAAAACCCACATTTTTCGGTTTTTCATTCTTGACCGAAAAATTGTAGGTTGTAAAAGGGAACCATTTTGCTTCTTGAATTTTATATATTTGGATTTATATATTTTTGGTGTTCATAACCTAGCCATGACCTTATGTGAATATGTTGAATATTTGTGGTTGTGATTTGTATTTAATTATTTCAAAGGTTGTAATAATTATTATTTGTTGTTCTTCCATTTGTAAAGTTATGTAATTTATTTATTTTCATTTGGCATGTAAATAAATAGATTAGGTGCATTTTATTTTACTAGAAAAATGTATTAGGATATTTTTTGTAAAAGAAGATGCACACAAAAATGCGTTTTGGTTTTGGCTATTTTCGGGCCTAAAAGGACTTCACGGTTCTTAACGGGATTTTAGCCCGATAACCAAAACACATTTTGAAGTCCAAAAGAGTTTGGAGCTGAATATAAAAGACATTTGGAAGACCAATGAATGTGAAGAAATCACAACACAAGAAGAAGACTTGAAGCATTCGGATGCGGGATCAAGTGGGAGTTCAACGACACATTATTTGTGTCAATATTCACCCCTTTAGGAAGGACCTTTTGACACACTTGTTTTGGCTAACAAGTGTGGTCAAAATAGTTGGCTATGGTTATGCACCTATTGTTATGTATGTTGTGCTTGTGGGGGGTTATTTTTTTTGGGAAAAGGGTTGTATGTTGTGCTTGTGTGGTTGCTTATTTATATTGTTTTGATGATATTTGGATATGCATACTTAACAAACTAATAATCAACAATAAGCGTAAAATTGGTTCTTTACAAAATCATTAAAATGGTTAATAAAGGGTTTTATTAAAAATTGATGATTTTATAATAAAATGGGTTTTATTAAAAAGAACATTGAAAATTGGTTTTTACAAAAGTACCAAGGATTTGAATGCATGCAAATGTATGGAACATAAAGTTTTCTAAACTAGAATTTTGAAAACTCAAAACCCCTTTTATAAAACAAGTCAAACACCATCCTTTTATACAACACTCGAATCACTTGGGAACTCTTTTGTGGGATAAAGGTCACCTAACCACATTTGAGGGAACTTGTATATTCGAGGTGAGTTTACCATGTTTGTGGGATAAAGGTCACCTAACCACTTATGTGTATAAACTCACATGTGTGTATAAGTTGGACGACTTGATTTGGAAACCATGAACTTAGGGTCACCGAAACATGGGGAACAAAGGTGTTGATGGGATTAAACATGCCAACTAAACATAAAGATGTTTAACCGATCCCATATGGCTAGAAATTGCAAAGAGTTGCAATTGTCAAACGTTGACTACCTTGTTAATTTAAATAGAGGGATAAAGGTCACCTAACCAATATTTAAATATAACGTTGGATTCTAGATTTTAATTATTAATCGTCTATGAGACATAAAAGGGTATTAATGATTAAAATAAAATAACATCGAAAATACTATAATTGAACCTTGTTAAATTTTGTAGATGGCCGCTAACAATATTACCCAAACCGTCCGTAACCTATCACTAAAAATGATCCTAATCCCGATAAACCTCTTATGGAAGATGAGGATGCCTATAACGATTGGATTAAATATATCGAGGATACTATGTAAGCCTCTTGCCTCATGTTAGGAATTATGGTTCCCCAGATTCAAAAGGATTTTGAACATCATAAGCATACGACATGATTAACCAATTGTAGGAAATGTTCCTAAGGGTAGAACGCTTCGAAATGGTTCGAGCGCTTCATGCATGTCGAATGGAGGAAACCCAATCGGTCTAATCTTAAGTCTTTAAGATGAAAAGCCACATTGATCACCTCGAAAGGCTCAATATAGATAAAAGGGCTTTATCCATTCTAACGATCAATGAGGGTGGCGACAAGAAAAGGCATCACCCCGACACCAAAGCAAATGTTGCAAATGGTAACGGGAAATTCAAAGAAAAAAAAGGAAAGAAAGATTAAAGCGGAACCACCGAAACCAAAAGAAGAGAAGGCAAAGATTGCCATGAACGATCCATGCTTTGAGTGTGGTGAGATAGGGCATTTGAAAAGGAATTGTCCAACCTATCTCAAAGAGTTGAACAACAAGAGGGATGCTAGGCAAACCTCAGGTACAATTTTTATGAAACATATT
This sequence comes from Helianthus tuberosus, assembly GCA_030545235.1. Taxonomy (NCBI): domain Eukaryota; kingdom Viridiplantae; phylum Streptophyta; class Magnoliopsida; order Asterales; family Asteraceae; genus Helianthus; species Helianthus tuberosus. The sequence goes on along the minus strand of CM060415.1, from coordinate 114,472,683 downwards.
GACTTTAATGTCATTTCTTCAATCACATGGGTATTAGATACCGGATGTGGAACTCATGTTTGCAATTTGTTGCAAAAGGATTCAAAAGAAATAAGCATTAAAAGAAAGGAGACTATATTTTGAAACTTCCAAATGGTTTGGAAATTGTTTCAAAAATGTTTTTGAATGCTCCTAGTTTGACTAGGAACATTATTCAAGTTTTCCTTATAAGACAATATGGTTTTGAGTTAAAGTTTGTAAACAATGACATTTATATTTCGATAAATGACATGTTTTACTTTAGAGCTATGCTTTCAAATGGTATTTATGAATTGGTTCATCAGAATACATCATTTGATAGTTAAATGTACCTAGAAATCACCAAGAAACTCAAAATGGATTTGAGTGAGACCTATCTTTGGCATTATCTCCTTGGTCATATAAACAGAAGTCGCATGTAAACACTTTGAAAGAATGATCTTTTGGAAACAAATGAAGTTGGTTCATTTGATACATGTGAATCTTGTTTACAAGGCAAAATGACCAAGACACCCTTTAGTGGAACTTTTGAAAGGGCTAAAGATTTACTAGGTATCATACATTCAGATGTATGTGGTCCTTTTAAGCCGATGACTAGGAATGGTGAAAGATACTTCATTACCTTTATCGACGACTATAGTCATTATGGATATGTGTATTTACTAAGACACAAGGATGAAGCATTTGAAATGTTCAAAGACTTCAAAAGTGAAGTAGAAAATCAACTCAAGAAAACAATCAAAGTCCTTCGTACTGATAGGGAGGTGAATACCTTAGTGGTGCTTTTCAAGATCATCTTAGGAGTTGTGGGATCATCTCACAACTTACTCCACCTGGAACACCACAACACAATGGTGTGTCCGAAAGGAGAAATCGAACTCTATTAGATATGGTTCGATCTATGATGGCTAGAAGCACATTACCTCTATCATTTTGGGGTTACGCTTTGCTCTCCGCAGTCTGTATACTAAATATGGCCCCAACCAAGAAAGTGGAAAAGACAGCTTTTGAAATATGGCATGGAAATCCTCCATCATTATCATTCTTAAGGGTTTGGGGTTGTGAAGCTTATGTTAAGCAATACACCCCAAATAAATTGGAAGTCCGATCTACTAAGTGTATCTTTGTAGGATATCCTAAAGATGATATAGGGTATTATTTCTATGACCCAACCGAGCAAAAGGTATTTGTTGCTCGAAAGGGTAAGTTCTTAGAAGCTAAGTTCCTTATGGAAGGAACTAGTGATAGAACAGTGGAACTTGAGGAGGATCAAGAACCACAAGACGATACACGTTTGGTTGTTACTAGCACTCAACAAGAGGTTGTTGAAAATGATCAAGAGGTTGATCAGAACACACAAAATGTTAGCAGATCTGGTAGAATTAGTAGTCCACCTGAAAGATATGGATTTTTCATGGATGGATGCTACATGGTAGATTCAGATGAACCAACCACATACCATGATGCAATGTCAAAATCCGATTGTGACAAATGGCTTGAAGCCATGAACATAGAGATGCAATCCATGTATGACAACCAAGTTTGGGAATTGGTTGTGCCACCACTCAACTCCAAAGTAGTTGGAAGTAAGTGGGTTTTCAAGAAGAAAACAGATATGCATGGTAACTTAGATACTTAAAAAGCAAGACTTGTAGCAAAAGGTTTCACTCAAACTCAAGGGATTGATTATGATGAGACCTTCTCGCCTGTGGCGATGCTAAAGTCAATCAGGATATTATTTGCCATAGCTGCATATTATGACTATGAGATATGGCAATTGGATGTCAAAACGGCTTTTCTTAATGGATATCTTGATGAAGATGTCTATATGGTTCAGCCTGAAGGTTTTGTTGATCCAAAACATCCTGACAAAGTATGCAAGTTAAAGAAATCAATCTATGGATTGAAACAAGCATCTAGAAGTTGGAATCACTGTTTTGATGAAGAAATTAAGAATTTTGGATTCATCAAGAACGGTGATGAAGCTTGTGTGTATAAGAAAGCTAGTGAGAGCATCATCACTTTCTTAGTACTGTATGTCGATGACATTCTACTATTTGGGAATGACATTCCAACCATGGAAGGTGTAAAAGCTTGGCTTGGAGGTTGTTTTTCCATTAAGGATCTTGGTGAAGTAGCCTACATTCTGGGAATAAAGGTCTATAGGGATAGATCAAGGCGCTTGATAGGTTTAAACCAAAGTGCATACATTGACAAAGTCTTGAATAGGTTCCAAATGGAGAACTCTAAGAGAGGTTTTGTACCTATTCAAAAGGGGACAATATTAAATACATCTCAATGTCCAAGCTCAAAGGATGAGCAAGAGAAAATGAAAAGAATCCCATATGTGTCAGCTATAGGATCCATCATGTATGCAATGATATGCACCAGACCGGACGTCTCATGCGCCTTGAGCATGACGAGTAGATACCAGCAAAATCCAGGTAACAGTCATTGGATGGCTGTTAAAAGCATATTGAAATATCTTAGGAGGACTAAGGATATGTTCTTAATATATGGATCTGGTGAGGAGGAACTCGTTGTAAAGGGTTACACGGACGCGAGTTTCCAAAACGATCGAAGTGATTCTCGATCACAATCGGGGTATGTCTTCATTTTAAATGGTGGAGCGGTCTCCTGGAAAAGCTCAAAATAAGACGTAGTAGCATTGTCCACTACAGAATCAGAATACATCGCCGCTTCATTGGCAGCCCAGGAAGCTGCATGGTTGAAGAAATTCATTGCCGACCTAGGGGTGGTCCCTACCATTCAAGACCCCCTAGAGATCTTTTGTGATAACGAGGGTGCGATTGCACAATCAAGGAACCTCGTGCGCACCAAAAGACTAGACATATCGAGCGGAGATTCAACTACATAAGGGATGAAGTTGAAAAAGGAAAGATATTTATCCGCCAAGTTCACACTGATCAAAACATTGCGGATCCACTCACGAAGCTCCTTGACAGGGCAAAACATGAGGGTCATACATGTGCCTTAGGACTTCGTTATTCTAGTGATTGGATTTGATCAATTTTGTATTTGGATATTGGAACAATTGTTAATTTAACTCTTTTATAGTATTTTGAGTTACGTTTCATATTAGCATGTTTAAATCCGTGAATAAGTTAATTATTCTAAATGTCCATAGTCGATCATAATTGTGGGGACAAATATGATTGTAAGACTATTATGAACTTGGATTGGTGGATATTCATTTAGAATGAATATAGAGCAAAGTGTTGCTGCCAAAGTTCATAGATATTTGTGGGATACAAATATTGGACTAACTCGCTCTCAAATATTACTGCATGGAATCATTTGTGATTGATCATAAGTAAATTTTGAGTAAAGGCGAATATCATAGTATCCTCTGACCTGAGATACATATTGGGTCTTGATATTCACCAAGTATTATACCTTGACCTAGTTCTTGGCTGTCTGTAGCAAGAGCAGTACATAAGGCCAAACTCAGGTGTGGTGCAAGGTGATTGTGAGAGACGTATGTAGTCAAGAAGGGATTTGTTCCTCTTATTCATTGAGAGTAAGATGTCTAAGGCCTGATAAAGTTAAATCAACAGAGAGTGATCACTCTATGTCTCTGGATTTAACATGACATCTGTAACGAAAGGATAAATGATAGATTCACCTAAATCATGTTCAAGTAAGGGACTTGAAAGGGGATGATGTTATTGAATGGGACATATAGTCATACGTATTAGGGGTAGTAAACTATAGTTAGGTGGTCTTTACTACTTGCATCAATCTTCTATGTATCTTGTGCAAGTGGGAGATTGTTGGATTCTGTATGCCCCAGACACATATTAAATTGATGTGGCTAGTACGTTATGATCCAAGTCGAGTCATACCCAAATACAAGCTAGACAAACACTTAGAATATTTATTTGTGATATGATCAAACAAATAAATATTAACACTTACAATATTTAGAAATTGGTTTTCTAAATAATTGCACTTGACAAACCAATAAATTATATGGATAATTTATTTTGAGAGAATATTTTATCTTGTTATTTAATGGGTTGAATAACATAATAAAAGTTATATAAGTCTTATAACATGAGATGTTATAATTTTATAAAAGTTATAAAATTAAACAAGACTTAAATTATTTTATAAAAGAAATTGAATTTTTTTTATAAAAATAAAGTGCCCCCCCCCCCCCTTTGGTGTCTTCCCAAGATTGTTTTGATCCAATGAAAAACCATGCATTTGCATGTGTTAGTGGCAACTTGGTTGGGCAAGAGAATGGTCCATTAAAATTACATGCAAGGTGCATGGTTAGATGCTCTCCTATTGGTCAAATGGGTGGCTCTTTCTCTCTCCTTGTTTTTATAATTTTGTATGACAAAATTAGTGTATAGAAGAACTTGAAAAACTAGAGAATACTTGTAGAGATGCTCTCAAAATCGGCCAACATAGAGCAAGTTTTAGATGATGAAATTCAAGTGTAAGACTTGAATTTACTCTCTAAAAATCGGGTCATGTATGGTTGATCAAGAGGGGTTTTTTCAAGTTGATAAATCAAGTGCAAGAACTCCATAAACTCCCCTCATATTTTCGGCCATGGTGGTTGATCAAGATGGAATTTTAGTGAGTTCATAAGTGTAGAAATCCTAGCTAAACATAAGGTGTTTGTTGGAAAGCTTGGGGTATATAAGCTTGAGGTCTTCTACACTTGAAGGCAACCATTCAAGAAGCATCATCATCTTCATATCCTTTACTCCTTGGAAGGTAGTATTCTAAACACTCTATGGTTGTGTTTTGATTTTTGATAGCATGCATGTTCGTATATGGATCCGGGAATTGGGGTTTACATATAAAATGGGTTTTATATTTTGTAAGTAACATGTTTTAAATAATATTTTCCGCTGCGTTTCTATTTTATATGGATAAAATATTTTGATAAACATGTGAAAAACCCATCACTTTAGACATCCACCACTCTCGAGTCTCCACACAAGTGTCAAAGAACTTTGTCATTCTGAATATCTTTCTTTCTTCACTTGGTATTGGAGTCTGATCGGTCTCGAACGGTTGCTTGTGCCTCCTTAAACTAGCTCGATGAGTAGTTTCAGCAATCTTCTTGTTAATCCGTTCTCTTTGTCGTTCATCTTTAAAAAACTCTTGTCTTTCTAAATCCCTCCAATTAGACTTCCAATAGTGCCCCAAATTGATGTCTTTCTCAAAACATACATTGATCAACTTTTGAAATTGCAATGCCTGTTCCTTGTCTTCAGGTAAGAACCATATCTTATTGAAGAACAGGCATTCAATATCTTTCTTCAAACAACTGACCAACCACATCGAATCAAGTACGCGTATTCCTCTCCATATCCAAGTTTCTTTGTTGTGTAGAGAGATCACAGCTTCACATGTTTTCCGATCATAGTACCACCCTTTGAATTCTTTGTAAAAATCTTGTTCGATCTCCTTCAGTAGCATATTCTTCATATAACGCGGTCTCTTTATGTGGAGATTAATATCCTTCTCACCAGTAACAGGATAAATCTTCACAATTCGCTTTGGGTAATGAGGTTTCCAATCAGGAAAACCTATTGATGCTTGATGTTTGATAACTCCCCAAAGTCTTGCTTTGTGAAATCGTACCTCAGGACCCCATAAACATTGTTGAATGTTCTTTGTCTGAACAAGTTTTTGAATGTCCCACCAAGGTAAAGTTTTTAGGTCCTTTAGATACTTGAAGTATTGAACCCCAAACTCTCCTTTGATCGTGTAAACTTTCAGATCTTCTAAGTATCCCAAGATAAAATGTCTCCCAAAGATTTATCTGGATGTCGAGTGAAGAATTTTAGTTGTCGTTTGAACTTTCTTTCATTGGACTCCAGTTTAAACCACTTCTTTCATTCTTCTCTTAGTTCTTCTCTCGTTATCGTCTTAGGGACACCTTCATCGTGAATTCTTTCTTCAACCCTCCTACGAAGCTCGTCTTCGTTATATGTTGAGAATAATTCGGCAAACGTCGGGAAGTCCTCTGAACCTTTACCAGAATAATGAAAAGGCTCTTCATTGTCGGACTCAGAATCATCCTCTACGATGAAGTTGTCAAATTCATTCGCTTCATCTACGTTCTTGAAAATATAGTCTTCAGCTTCGTTAGGATTCATCTTCTCTAGATCATCTCCAAAGTCAAACTTGAAGTTTTCATCAGAAATACCCAACTTTTCCATCATCACTTCACGATTATAATTGTGAACATACTCCCCCTCTTCCATGTCGTGACATAGATAGATCACCTTCGGTGTATCAGCTGGAACTGAGTTTATTGGAACAGCCTCAGTGAAAATTCCAGCCGATTCTTCATTGTGGATAGCACCAGAATCTTTCTCCCCCTAAGGGTTAACTTCCTCTTTCTCCTCGTTCTGTGTATCATCCAAGTAATTCAACACTTGATGATCACCCGAACTCTTTACAACCTGCATATTTCCATCACAACCTTGATCATCATCATCATCGTCACTTTCTTTATAGTTATCAATATCTTTGAAATCATCATCCCCTTCTTCTTCATCCTCATCATCACCTTCATCACCTTCATCTTCTTCACTTTCACTATGTCACACCCTGGCTTTGCGGAAACGTGGTTAATTTGGTGTGACTTCTTAATACCATAGCTTAACCATAACAAAGCTATATGAAATAAAACCATGCAAGATCATCCATTTAATTAAGTTTTGAAAACCAAATACAACAACATTGTCTTAACAATCACAAACATCAACATGACATAAACACAGTTTAAGGATTGTGACTTGTCCAGGAAAGAGTCACATTCCCCAAACCCGGATGACCTCGTAACTAGTGCAGCGGGAAAACGTGTCATACCGCGCCAGATCCTTTAATTCCCTGAAATACATGTAAGTTGAAAAATCAACAATAATGTTGAGCGAGTTCATGTGTTTAGTATGTGCGCGCGAATAAACCTTTGTAATCATTGCAAGTATGAATGTTTTGTAAACTCTGGTATGAAAGCAAATAAGGAAACATATCAGTTATTGTGTATCCACATGGTCCAACCTGCGGGCGCATGGGAGGGGATAGGACAAGGTCACCACATGGTCCAACCTGCGGGCGCATGGGTGGTGTTACGACAAGGTCACCACATGGTCCAACCTGCGGGCGCATGGGTGGTGTTAAGACGGGGTCACCACATGGTCCAACCTGCGGGCGCATGGGTGGTGTTAAGACAGGGTCACCACATGGTCCAACCTGCGGGCGCATGGGTGGTGTTTGTTATGCTCAAATAGGCCTATCACTCGTATCCCTCGATCGTACTACGAGGACTAATGTTCTTAAGGTTTCACCTACCCAATCACATAACCTAACAGTTCCTTCCCTAGCTGACCATACCATGTAAGAAACATTCGTAATCATAGTAACATGTATTTCACCCCCGCAGTTAAAAACTGAAAACAGTTAAGAGAAAAGGGGGACATGAACTCACAGTCGGTGCGTCTCTACCAAGTACTCCAAATCAGGCAGCTGTGCGACGACCTACAGGTGCTAATTTCTATTAGACGGACGGCCGTGCCTTAGCTTTATAGTTTAAGTCTTTAGGAAATAGTTAGACAACTATTTCGTGTTTACATTCTGTATATACTTGGTAGTTCTTCTCCTTCCCAAGGATGGGGGATTCAATACATGTGCGCTCAAATTATATCATTAAGTCTCACTTAATATATATATATATATATATATTTCCAATTCCAAAATATAAGTATTTTTCTCAAAAATATTATATTTTCATTTCACATAATTTTTCTCCAATAATACGCGTTCATAAATATTTCCGTAAGTGCGTAAGTTACGTTTAACAATCGAGTGGTAATATAATTACCGGTGTAACTTATATATTTATGGTGAAAGCGTTCGTATTATTTTGGAATCGTTAACGTTCGTAAATATTATTTTTACTCTAAAAATAATATCTATGTATTTTCACAAAATAATCATAAACAGTGTGTGAAAATATATATTTATCACGTTAAATTTTGTGAAAATCCCACCTCCGAATATTTAGTAAATAAAGTCATGGCGAAATTTATATTTCGAAAACATGTCAAAAATAATTCTAACACTTGTAGTGTAAATAGTTCTAAGTGTTAGGTTTTTAGAAAATTTTCGCCAGAGTTTCCTCTGTAACTGGAGGTGGCCACGCTTTCAAGCGTATCATTTTCTTTAACAAATCAACTCAACAATTTTCTTTATTTGATCAGAACATCTTTCATCACAACAACTAATCAACATATGTGTAAATTGCCAAAAATTACATGAACTTGCAGTTTTCCCAAAACTGTGGTGTAAATCCCCTTAAATTTAGTAGATCTTCATATAAGGTAATTTGATCTTGTAAAAACCTCGTTTTTAGAGAAAATCCATCTTTACAACTTCCAGTCATCTTTTACCAAAAACTGTTATTTTGTCGGATCTTTTTATTTCACAAGTGTTTACACACTTGTGGTTTATAAAAATCATGCTTGTTAGTGTAAAATCTATCTTTTAAAATACACGATTTCTTTGATACGTGGTTCTTTGAAGATACCACTTGCAGATGCGTAGATCTGCTAGTTTTAAACACAATTTCACAAGTAAAACTCTTTTACACAAGTTCATGATTCGCGTGTGGTAGAGTTTCACCTTTTAACCCTTGTATTATTCAAAACAAGCTTATGTTAAGATCCATGACCTTACCAAACCGGGTTAAACGATGATCCGAGCTACCACATCATAGATCGGGCCTAAATAACCATAAATTTTAATTACTACAAGTTTTACACAACTTATGTGCTTTTAACCAACAATACTTGCAAGTTTAGTAAACTTTAATGCTTCAAAATGCAAGATTCCGAGTTTTAATCATCATACATCTTATTAACCACCTTAGATTAGTTCAAGTATGAGTTTTAAGCATTATACCTCTAGCTCGAGGCTAGGGAAGAATCTAGACATAAATCGGGTGGATAAAAGCAAGATAAAGAGGTCCTTCGCGTTCCGTTTGCTCCAAGCTTCCTAATACGAGACCCTTAATGCGTGTGTGAGCTTGGAATGGCTTGATCAAAACTCGAAGAGGATGGATGGGGGGTGGGTGTGTTCGGCCGTAAGCTTGTAGGGAGGGAAAGAGTGGTGTGAGTGTTGTGAGATGTGATGAATGAACATGTTGGGTTTAGTTTAGTGCTTATAGACAAAGTTAATGATAATTATCCAAGGGTTAATGTGCCTCCTAGATATTAAGCATTTGGGAATTAAATAATCAACAAGTACAAGGTATGTCCCCTTGGGGACGGTTTCGGTTAAGGGGGGGGGGGGTAGTTCGGTTCCATTTCAACTAATCATTAAGCATTAGTTAGATAGTTAGGTTAAGTTAAGTGTTTAACTTGGTTACTTGTGTATAGTGTGTTACAATGGGTGTTAGGGCATACGGGGACCCTAACTGGCTCAGAAAAAGATAATAATGAAAATAACAATATTTCCACGTTTCGGGTAACGCCCGGTTGTTCAGTTGGATAGTAATCCGTTAAAGTGCTTAACAAAGCTTAAAGTGTCGTTAATACCCTTTTTAGTGACACAACTCATTTCTGACACTTTGGAAAGTGTCTAGTGTTATTTTTCTCATGTTTTGGCACTTTATTAATTAGCTAAAAGCTGAATTATTTTGTAAAGTGCTGAGTTTTGTACTTAGAGTACGTTTTAGGCACATCCAGTCATAGTGACTTATTCCTAGAGACGCAGTTCTACAACCCTTGTATCCCTACACTCACCACTAGTGTAGCAAAATATCTCAGGCTCTTACAGGCCTTTAGAGGCAGTGTTTGCCTGATGCTGGCTTTATCAGCATGTTCAATAGGTTATCCGTTATAGTGCTACTGTGCTTTTTGTGCATCATGTTTGTCACTAAGGTTCAGCATGTAAATAATGTAGTGACAGCAAGCAAGTATGATGCAAGTAAGTACATGTATCAGTATTCAAGTAGCAGTTTATTCACAAGTTCAAGTAAGCACAGTAATTCAGCAGTAATTAATTACTAATTAAGTCGTACGGATACCTGGTTTAGTGCGGGTTGTCACACACTATATTCAAATATCTTCTTCTTTCCTTTGTCTTTTGCCACCTCTGCCACTTCCTCGGCTGCTTTTTTTTTTCTCTTTCTATCCTCCGAGCCTCAGCTCTTTGGATTTCAACTTAATCGAACTCAGCTTGCACACTTGTTCCCCACTTACTTTCAGTGACAATCGGTAATTAACGGCTTCTAATTACGCGATTAACAAATATTTAAGGTAATAATAAATAGTGTTTAAAGCACAAATTAACTTAATTAGGCTATTGGAATGCCTAGGAATGACTATCTGACTTTACAGTGCGCGAATGGTGGTTTGCGAGAAATTTGCTGAATATTAAACGACAACGAACTGAAACCGAACGAAATACTGAAAACGCCGACATATACGAATTTTATACGCATGTTATATGCATATGAGCTTGGTTTTATGGATTTATTGTGCTCTCGAATGTCACAAAGCGCAAACGTGGACGAAAAACACGACTACAGGAACACACCGGCAATGAAACGGAAGCATCAGACGCGCGTATTAACTAAAAAACTGAAATATTATGACATATTTAGCGCCGTAATCGAATTTTAACATCCGCAGACGAAATCGGATCGAGAAACGGATTAAAAAGGACAAACAAAGCATTTTACGCAATTTTAACGCAACAACGATCATACGCGTCTAATAACGATATACGACATAATTTTTAGTGTTTCGACCCCAAAACTTTATTTTACGACATTACACGACAATCGGGTTCAAAATCGGGCCTTGAGAGTGCTATTGGGCTGCGCTAGGGCCCAACCCACCACATAACCCTAGGTATAAAAAGACATTATATACTATCTTAAATTACAAAGTCGGTGGCCTTTGCCACCGACATTTTCTCCGTTTTTGTCATTTATACATGTCCAAAGCTGATTTAACTACATATTGCCATCCGTTTCTACCATAGATCTAAAAAATACTCAATCTTCCATTAAATCCACTTCTTCAACAATTCGAACACCTAATTCAAAACCATGTCGTATCCTCCATTGCCGGAATTCGAAACATTCATTCGCGATTTCATCACATTACACGCCACAACAATTTTCGCCGGCGTACCTCCGCCGCACGACGACGGCACCGTCGAGCCACTCATCTTCACCCTGTACTCCAGTCTACAAACAAATCCGGCGAAAGAAGGAGCGTTACCGGCATCAAAAGCGGCAATTGTAACACCTGTGCCTCCACGGCCATCAAACAAATACCGAACCAATGAAATATTGTATTTCATACTTGGGATTTGTATAAATATGTGTATCATTTGCACATATCAATTCTTGTTCTATTCCAAACTCTAAATCGCTTTCTGGAAGGTTATACGCGCACCGATGCGTAAATATAACCAGTTTAATGCAACGAACACTCCAGAATAGTGAAATAGGCTTAACATACCTTAAATAACCTTTACATAACTTAGAAATAAGTTTTGAAGGCTTTGGTATGTCAAAAAAATAAGTTAATTCGCTTACAGGGACTAAACTTGACAAACTGCGAAAGTATGCCAATTTGAACTGTAACAGACATTCCGGAACATGACCATAAGTTAAACATACCATAAATATCCTTTACATAGCTTAGAAATAGGCTTTCAGGGGTTCGGTGTGCTAAAATAAACTTTTGGCTCATTCAGGGACTAAAAGTGTCAAAAAGTGCACAAGTTTGCACTTTCGCGCATAACTTACGTTCTGAATACATCCGGACATCCAAAAATTTATGTAAGCATGACTATATTATGCTTTAGTGTTTGGCTTGAGAAAAATCCATTCGTCGCGTCATTTGGATCGTTTTTCGCGCTTATGCGCATTCCGTCGTAATTAAGCGAACATCGCGATCGTACGGCCAAACGAACTGACATCCGAGATATTTTTGAGCATGTTTTGAGTTCCCTATACTTTAACTTCATTTTAGAGCCTTGAAATGAGGTTAACGGGGTTCAAACGCATCGAAAATAGCTTAAACGGGCTGCAGGGACCATTTCTGCCATTTTTGCAACTTTGCTGAAACTGGTAGGCAGTGGCGTAGCGCGAGCCCTAAGGGCCTATGCAGTCGCGCTACGCGAGCGCCTTATCTGGACAGAAACATCAGTTTTGCACTTTCGGGACCAGATTCGATGTATTAACAGCCACAAACAGCCTTTCAAACACTCCAAAGGCCAAGCCAAGTGTCAAACTCTTATGGTGGATGGCAAATGAGCCACCATAACTTTCCGACAAGTGTAGGGATGTGGTCATTCCCTCTTTTCCAAGAAACGATCCTAACGGTTCGGGAAACACTATAAATACCCAACCCCATCCATTGCAAAACCCACTAGAATTTTGATTTGAGAAGCTCTAAGTTGAAACCTTTGTTTCATACCTGAGCTACTTGGATCGAGATTAGCATTCGGGGACCCTTCGTAAGTATTCCTTCGTTCGTTTATTGCTTTTCGAGTCCGAAAGTCAAACTTTGTTTGACTTTCTGCGTTGACCAGTTATGGTCAATGCGAAGTTCGTTTGAACTTCGCAACGTGATTGTAATCACGATGGTTATAGTCCCTTGGGACTATGCCTACTGATTACCACGTTGTCTAGGGTCGTAAGGGTAAGCGATCTGATAAATCGATTATACCTTCGAACCCAACCCATTTGGTCGATCATTAGGATCCGACCAAACACCTTAGGTGACCATAGTATAGGGAATAACCTTCCGAGGTTATACCCTATGGCCGCTTCATTTGAATAGTTGTATGATAGGTAGTTTATATGCCTTAGGTAAATTACCAGAATACCCTTTTCATGTATAATTGGTAATTAAGCATATGTAACCTAAACTTTTGTCACATAACTGATTATGTAACATGTTTAGGCATATAACACTTGTCATAGGACTAGTTAGACGTTCCGAACGCGTTTCACGCGAACGACGCGTTAAAGTAGCATAAGCTACCTAAACGGGTCGTAATGGGTCGAAAGCACTTAGATTAAGGTTTCATTTAGTATGTAGGCTTTGTTAAACCATATGACACGAGTCTCTATACTCGTTTGGTTTACGAAACCTCATTCTATCAGATCTTCCGATTTAGGTCCGGTTTATTAACATAGTTACCTATATTAGGTGCCGTTTGATATCCGCGATCTCTAGCATTGTTTGGTTGTTACTCAAGGACTACTGAGCAATCTCAGGTGAGTACATAGACCCCTCTTTTACTGTTTTCCAAACGTTTTGGGGTGGAACACATGTGCCTACTTGTTACTTTCATGCTTTCCTGTTTTCACATCATATACTTGCTATGTTCATTAGTACATTTATAGTACATGATTTCATTGTTTTACATTACATTTTATGCTATGTATGTCCATTTAGTTCATACTTAGTACATCGTTTCACATCACATCACATGCTATGTATGTTCATTTATTGCATACTTAGTACATTTGTTTTCATCAAATGCTTACATTTTGGTATGACATTTGGGTTGTTTACAATGGAACAATACATTCATTAACATTAGCTACGCCGTTCGTTAGTAGGTAGTGGTACCATAGGAATTGACAACTCCCGTTCCTGAAATCCTGGGTTGGTGTGGATTGGAAGGAATGACCGAATTCGATATACATAACTTAGATAAACCTTTAAATTGTTTAAGGGTTTATCGCCACAGTCTCAAGGCTTGGATGTATGCATTTTCACAACACCGCATAGATGTTCGTATCAGTATAGCATGCATTTCCACAAAACATAACTTTGATTTAAACCAAGTTTTACTTCAATGCTATGTTCTTGTGCATATGGTTTAGTTGATACATTTCACTAGCCATACATATCATTTTGGTTACATATTACATGATTTACATTGATCATGCATTTCCACAAAACATAACTTTGATTTAAACCAAGTTTTACTTCAATGCTATGTTCTTGTGCATATGGTTTAGTTGATACATTTCACTAGCCATACATATCATTTTGGTTACATATTACATGATTTACATTGATCATGCATTTCCACAAAACATAACTTTGATTTAAACCAAGTTTTACTTCAATGCTATGTTCTTGTGCATATGGTTTAGTCGATACATTTCACTAGTCATACATATCATTTTGGTTACATATTACATGATTTACATTGATCATACATTTCCACAGAACATAACTTTGATTTAAACCAAGTTTTACTTCAATACTTTGTTTTGTGCATTTCATCTATGGTTTAGTTGATGCATTTCACTAACCATACATATCATTTTGGTTACACATTACATGGTTTACATTTGACACATAAACACTTTTGACATTGGTTATACATTACATGATTTACATCTTGACATAAACATTTTAACATATTATTTCAATACATTTGGAAGTTGGTTTAAACATAGACATCTTACATTGTTGGTTTGGTTTGAGTAAGTGATTTAAATAACGAGGCGTGTGTAATATGATACAAGCATGGTGGATACGCCGCTGGTACTTCCTATATATAAGTGATTATATGGTATTACATATCGTTGCGTTATTTGAAATCATTTCAATTTAGACATATAACATTTTATACAAATAACATACTTTTCACAATACATTGTTTTACAAACAACTTAACTTATACAAACTCATTTTACATGGCTATTCATTTAACCATGTATTATTCTCTTATTTATACGTATCATCTGAACTTATTGTTTTTCAAATGATTTACAAAGACAAAGCAAATTACAAGGTTCATGACTAAACATTTTCTTAAATACAAGTCATGAATCTTATTTTCACAAAACCTATGTACTCGCCGGCATTTTTATGCTGACGTACCTATTTTCACATGTGTTTCAGGAAATGAAGCATAGGATTGATCAAGATACACTTAGGCGGACATGGGCCTTAGTGACAATAAAAGATGCAAGACTAGTTATTTATGTTATGTTTTTTTTTATTGTCAAGACATTGTAACTCTTTTATTCAATAAAATAATATTTAAATTTCCATGTGTTATGAAACAATGATTCTGTTACAACACTCCCCGACGTTTCCGCCACGTTTGGTTGTCCTACGTGGTCGGGGTGTGACAGAAAAGTTGGTATCAGAGCTCATGGTTATAGGGAATTAGGTTATTAGTAATACTTTGACCTAGTCTATAACCTTCCTAGGACCCTAAAGCGAGTTTACTTGCGTTTAGTCATAAAACAATACCGTCACCTATCCTTAGGCGACGACCACAACAAGAACACAAATTTCAAAACCGCTTTGAAAACTAATCATCTGTTCTAGGATGATTGATTACTAGGTTTTGAACCCTCAGTTATAAGGTTTTGAACCCTCAGTTATAAGGTTTTGAACTCTCTGTTATATGGTTTTGAACCCCTTTGAATTTTTCAAAATCTCGTCAAGGTTTTGGGTTTTAAATAATGTGAACACGTGCAAACTGGAAGGGTGAATGCCTGTATTCTGGGTTTTCTGTCTAGGCAAGCACTTCGTATACATCTCATCAGACGCGAGACCAGTTGTGCTTACCTGGGAATTCTTGGGATGAGTGTTCACTTATAGGCGAGCATGTCTTCGCGATACATTATTTTTGACCCATTTACTTTGATTGGTCACCATCTCATTTGTTTGCCTTAGGTAACAAACAAATGATCACAATTTTCATTCGTTACCATTCTGTATTGATTATCCAATAACCTTTCACTTGTTACTTCCTATGTCTTTCATTTTCTTCTAGAATGTCTATTCCTCTCAGCACTGGTCAAATGTCCGAGCGAACAGCCAAATTTGTCCAGCAAATAGGCGAAGTGATTCAGAAGACTGTGGATCTAGGCATTGCCATGGCTCGTCTCAACAATGAAGCCTCTCGTCTCGACAATGAAGCCACTCAAGAGCCACCAAAGGAAGCAGAAGTCAAGCCAGCACCAAAATCAAGGAAGCGTAAGGCTTCAAGGAAACCCGCAGCGGTTACACCTAATCAAGCGGGACCTAGCCAAGTGGCAAGGCCACCAGCTAGGAAGCCGTACTTAGGAACTGCTCCTAGGTGCAAGCGATGTAACGGTCATCATTCAAACCTCATACCCTGCTTCAAATGTACCTACTGTGGACGGAGGGGACATTTGATTAACACATGCCGCTTTGCTGCCCAAAACAAAGCTGCTATAAACCTTGCTGCTACCCAACTCCAAGTCAACCCTACTCAAGCTCGCTTTCCGCCTGGATCGTGCTACAACTGTGGCGATACGAGCCATTTCAGGAACAAATGCCCAAAGCTTGCTAATGCAAATCCAACCCACGGATGAGCATTTGGCTGAACAAAGGATGTTGCTGTCTTATGCTTTTGTTCTTTTGTTATCCTTGTAATGTGAAACAATCTGTTTTTTTATAAATAAAAGTTGTTGTTCACAATTCTGATATACAAGTATATTTACATGTGTGAATGATTTTCCTATGATACCTTCATTAAGGAACTATGTTCCTTACAAACTACTATAATGATTCTCTCTTTCAAATGATCGCTCATGATTCCCTCGAAAATTTTAAGTACTCGTTTCATTCTAAGATACGAAGTACAGAAAATAAAGTGACTTTATGAGTAATCATGCTTCTGCACATCTGTACCTTTGAATCCTTGGTTAGATAACTAAGGGTATTTTCAAATCTCATACCCATTACGTTTTGACCTTTCAACATACACAGTACAAGTATTTCAAAAATAATCTTCATGATCTTAAAACATTTCATATAGTTTGAAAACAATTCTTTTTCTAATGCATTGTCTATGTTATTTCAGAAACATTGGTTATGTTTTCAAAAACAACCTTCATGATCTCAAAATGTTTCATATAGTCTGAAAACAATATTAACACAGTACATTTTCTTATCAAGTGCATGATTTCGAAAAGCATCATTCATGTCTTTCAAAAACCTTGTACATAATTTCAAAATTTATCTCGCATGATTTTAAAACAAATTTTTAAAAATATATACCTACCTAATAAACCTACTTCATGATTTCGAAAGTATTATATATAAGGTTTCAAAAACGTTAAACACATTTTTCTTAAAAGAACCCCATGCATAGTTTTCAAAAATATTTTCTTCATACATTGACTTCACCTTCAAATTTCGCTTCATATGTCACCTTGGTGTATTTAGCATCTCAACTTCATAAGCATTTTACTTCATGTTTTGACCTAAGCACATCAAGTGCAAGGTTTCAAAACATCTTCAACTTCTAAGATCCATATGGGATCTTTTTATCTTCACATTTAGACCCTTGTGGATGATTATCATTCAAATCAGAGTCCTTAATTGGATTCCTTGCGTACCTAAATTCGAACATTTCGGTTCCTTATAATCGAAATCGAATTTTTCTTTTAAAAAAAAAATCTTTCTATCTTTATAGTTAGATTCTTGATAACGTTTAAAGTACCGAATGAAATCCACGAGATGGATTCCTATTGTACTTTAAATGCATGTACTCTGTCAACAAAACAAATTAACAAATAAACAATCTTTGTGGTTATACGACTATGTGTTTATTCATCTTATGTTTTCTTTTATGCATTTTGTGTTTTTATACTCTGGATATTCGTTATCCAAATCCTCGCAGAATCTTTCATATCTCCATATGAGGGATTCATAGCAGGATAGTCAAAAGGTACTACCTTAAAATCCTTAATGGGCTTCTATGTAATAGTTAAGACCCTTGGATTATAAGTACCGCTCCATGGTTCATAAGAGATCCTTTTAGTGGTCTAGTCTAAAAGATTGATTCACAATTTGGTTAAAGAACGACATCTAGTGATGTAGCTGAACAGACTCCTTGATAGTCTATTTAGATCATTCATTGATTTAATTAAAAGGACTCTATGGCGGTCTAGTCACACTCATCACAGGATTGTTCATTTGGTTTTCCCCTACACATTATAAAATAGACTGTGTGAACTATGCAAGGAATTGTCTAATTATGGACGCGTACATAATTATGAAATTTAGTGCACAGAAACCCAGTAAGATTTATTATGTGTAAGAACCGATAGTGACAACAATAACAAAATGAGAACGATGTAATGGAGGTACGGTGGACGCACCAATGATGTAACAACTGTGCTTGTAATCACTATGAACAGTTCTATTATCAATAAAACAATGTTATTTGATCACAATGTTTGTTTGGTTGTGTTTTACATTTTTCATGTTTTGACTTTTGTTCAATTTCAAACTCTATATCACTTTCTGGAGAGTTATACGCAAACTGGTGCGTAAACGTACTCAGTTTAACGCGACAAATACTCCGGAACACCAACATATACTTAACATACCTTAAATAACCTTTACATAACTTAGAAATAAGTTTTGAAGGCTTTGGTATGGCAAAAACAAATTAATTCGTTTACAGGGACTAAACTTGACAAACTGCGAAAGTATGTCAATTTGAACTGTAACAAACATTCCGGAACATGAACATAAGTTAAACATACCATAAATATCCTTTACATAGCTTAGAAATAGGCTTTGAGGGGTTTGGTGTGCTAAAATAAACTTTTGGGTCATTCAGGGACTAAAAGTGTCAAAAAGTGCATAAGTTTGCATTTTCGCGCATAACTTACGTTCTGAATACATCCGGACATCCAAAAATTTATGTAAGCATGACTATATTATATTTTAGTGTTCGCCATAAAAAAATCCATTCGTTGCGTCATTTGGATCGTTTTTCGCGCTTGTGCGCATTCCGTCGTAATTAACCGAACATCGCAACCGTACGGCTAAACGAACCGACATCCGAGATATTTTTGAACACATTTTAAGTTCCCTATACTTTAAATTCATTTTAGAGCTTTGAAATGGGGTTAACGGGCCTTAAACGTGTCGAAAATGGGCTGAATGCATGACAGGGACCAAAAGTGTAAATCTGCCAAACTAAGGAGTAGCGCACCGTTACCCTTATTATGTAACGGTGCGCTAGCCTTGTCCAGACCAGATGCAGAGTATTTAAACAGCCTGTTTGCACATGTTTAATTCACAACCACATCTCCACACATGCTTAGTCAGATGATAAGGATCACTTTGAGCTACCATAAGGTCCCGACACTTGTACGGGTGGGATTAAGGCACGTTTTCCATGAAACGATCTTAACGGTGGACCGAATACTATAAATACCCCATCACCCCATGCTTCATAATCACTAGAATTTTGATTTGAGAAACTCTAAGTTGAAACATTTGTTTCATACCTGAGATTTTTGAATCGAGATTAGCATTCGGGGACCCTTCGTAAGTATTCTTTCGTTCTTTTCCTTATTTTACTGCTTTTCGAGTCCGAAAGTCAAACTTTGTTTGACTTTCAGCGTTGACCAGCTTATGGTCAATGCGAAGTTCGTTTGAACTTCGCAACGTGATTGTAATCACGATGGTCATAGTCCCTTGGGACTATGCCTACTGATTACCACGTTGTCTAGGGTCGTAAGGTAAGCGATCTGATCAATCGCTTATACCTTCGAACCCGACCCAGTTTGGTCGATCATTAGGATCCGACCAAATACATTAGGTGACCATAGTGTAGGGAATAACCTTCCGAGGTTATACCTTATGGTCACATCGTTTAAGTAGTTGTATGATAGGTAGTTTATATGCCTTAGGTAAATTACCAGAATACCCTTTTCATGTATAATTGGTAATTTAGCATATGTAACCTAAACTTTTGTCACATAACTGATTATGTAACATGTTTAGGCATATAACACTTGTCATAGGACTAGTTAGGCGGTCCGAACGCGTTTCACGCGCACGACGCGTTAAAGTAGCATAAGCTTCCTAAACGGGTCGTAATGGGTCGTAAACAATTATGTTAAGTTTCATTTAGTATGTAGGCTTTGTTAAACCAAATGACACGAGTTCCTATACTCGTTTGGTTTACGAAACCTCATTCTATCTGATCTTCCGATTTAGGTCCGGTTTATTAACATAGTTACCTATATTAGGTGCCGTTTGATTCCGAGATCTATATCATTACTTGGTGGTTATCTTTAGACATATGAGCAATCTCAAGTGAGTACATAGACCCCTCTTTTACTGTTTTCCAAACATTTTGGGGTGGAACACATGTGCCTACTTGTTACTTTCATGCTTTCCTGTTTTCACATCATATACCTGCTATGTTCGTTAGTACATTATAGTACATGATTTCATTACATTTCATGTTAGGTGTGCCCATTGTGTGCATTACTTGGTACATGATTTCATTACATTTCATGCTAGGTGTGCCCATTGTGTGCATTACTTGGTACATTGTTTTACATTACATTTCATGCTAGGTGTGCCCATTGTGTGCATTACTTGGTACATTGTTTTACATTACATTTCATGCTAGGTGTGCCCATTGTGTGCATTACTTAGTACATCATTTTACATTACATTTCATGCTAGGTGTGCCCATTGTGTGCATTACTTAGTACATCGTTTTACATTACATTTCATGCTAGGTGTGCCCATTGTGTGCATTACTTAGTACATCGTTTTACATTACATTTTCACGCTATGTATGTTCATTTGATTACATACTTAGTGCATCACATGCTTACATTTTTGGTATGACATTTGGTTTGTTTACAATGGAACAATACATTCATTAACATTAATTACGCCGTTCGTTAGTAGGTAGTGGTACCATAGGAATTGACAACTCCCGTTCCGGACATCCCAGGGAAAGGGGATGAAAGGAATGACCGAATTCGATATACATAATTTAGATAAACCTTTAATTTGTTTAAGGGTTTATCGCCACAGTCTCAAGGCTTGGATGTATGCATTTTAACAATACCGCATAAATGTTTGTATCAGTATAGCATGCATTTGTTACACAAAACATGACTTTGATTTAAACTGTGTTTTACTTCAATACCTTGTTGTGCATTTTACATATGGTTTAGTTGATACATTTCAATTACCATACATGACATTTTGGTTACATATTACATGATCTACATTGAACATAAACATTTGACATTGATATACACATTGGTGG
Source organism: Helianthus tuberosus (assembly GCA_030545235.1). Taxonomy (NCBI): domain Eukaryota; kingdom Viridiplantae; phylum Streptophyta; class Magnoliopsida; order Asterales; family Asteraceae; genus Helianthus; species Helianthus tuberosus. The sequence goes on along the minus strand of CM060415.1, from coordinate 114,451,542 downwards.
TTTACATTGGACATAGACATTTTGATATGGTTTACACAATAACACTTGACAATTGGTTTGTACATGAACAAGTTACATTGGTGGTTGTTTGGGTAAGTGATTTGAGTAACGAGGTGTGTGTAATATGATACAAACATGGTGGATACGCCGCTGGTACTTCCTATATATAAGTGTTTGTATAATATTACATAGCGCAACGTTATTTAAACCATTTCAGTATAGACATATTACATTTTATACACATAACATACTTTTCATAAGACATTGTTTTACAAAACAGTTTATTTTATACAATTCATTTTACATGGTTATTCATTTAACCTTACATTTATTTATACATATCAACTGATCTTATCATTTTTTTTAAATGATTTACAAGACAAAGTAAATTACAAGGTTCATGACTAAACATTTTCTCAAATACAAGTCATGAATCCTATTTTCACAAACCTATGTATCTCACAGGCATTTTTATGCTGACGTACCTATTTTCACATGTGTTTTCAGGAGCTTTTCCGTAGGATGTTGATCATGACACTAGGGCGGACCTGTGCCTTAGAGACTAAAAACGAAGATAGACTTGTTTAATTATGTTATAAACTCTTTTGTTTACTGTTCAAGAAAATGTAACACCCTTGTTTAATAAATAAATACAACTTTGTATGCCATGGTTATGAAACAATTAATTCTGTTACAACACTCCCCGACGTTTCCGCCACGTTTTGTATGTTACACGTGGTCGGGGTGTGACAAATGACGCTTCATATACTTGTATATAAGTATCCCTCTTACATTGTAAGCATGATGTTATTTAAAGTTACTAGAAGTTCAAGAACTCTAACCAGTGTTGTTCGATCTTTTCAACTTCATGTTTTCAAGCCCTCACAAGTTTCCTCTAGATAAAATTTCGGGACGAAATTTCCTAAAGTAGGGGAGACTGTAACACCTGTGCCTCCACGGCCATCAAACAAATACCGAACCAATGAAATATTGTATTTCATACTTGGGATTTGTATAAATATGTGTATCATTTGCACATATCAATTCTTGTTCGATTCCAAACTCTAAATCGCTTTCTAGAAGGTTATACGCGCACCGATGCGTAAATATAACCAGTTTAATGCAACGAACACTCCGGAATAGTGAAATAGGCTTAACATACCTTAAATAACCTTTACATAACTTAGAAATAAGTTTTAAAGGCTTTGGTGTGTCAAAAAAATAAGTTAATTCGCTTACAGGGACTAAACTTGACAAACTGCGAAAGTATGCCAATTTGAACTGTAACAGACATTCCGGAACATGACCATAAGTTAAACATACCATAAATATCCTTTACATAGCTTAGAAATAGGATTTGAGGGGTTCGGTGTGCTAAAATAAACTTTTGGCTCATTCAGGGACTAAAAGTGTCAAAAAGTGCACAAGTTTGCACTTTCGCGCATAACTTACGTTCTGAATACATCTGGACATCCAAAAATTTATGTAAGCATGACTATATTATGCTTTAGTGTTTGGCTTGAGAAAAATCCATTCGTCGCGTCATCTGGATCGTTTTTCGCGCTTATGCGCATTCCGTCGTAATTAAGCGAACATCGCGATCGTACGGCCAAACGAACTGACATCCGAGATATTTTTGAGCATGTTTTGAGTTCCCTATACTTTAACTTCATTTTAGAGCCTTGAAATGAGGTTAACGGGGTTCAAACGCATCGAAAATAGCTTAAACGGGCTGCAGGGACCATTTCTGCCATTTTTGCAACTTTGCTGAAACTGGTAGGCAGTGGCGTAGCGCGAGCCCTAAGGGCCTATGCAGTCGCGCTACGTGAGCGCCTTATCTGGACAGAAACATCAGTTTTGCACTTTCGGGACCAGATTCGATGTATTAACAGCCACAAACAGCCTTTCAAACACTCCAAAGGCCAAGCCAAGTGTCAAACTCTTATGGTGGATGGCAAATGAGCCACCATAACTTTCCGACAAGTGTAGGGATGTGATCATTCCCTCTTTTCCAAGAAACGATCCTAACGGTTCGGGAAACTGTCACACCCCGACCACGTAGAACATACAAAACGTGGCGGAAATGTCGGGGAGTGTTGTAACATAATTAATGTTTCAAATCCATGGCAATTAAAGTTTTGTTTTATTAAACAAACATGAGAGTTTACATTGTTTTAAATAAGAACCAAAGAGTACATAACATAAATTAACTAGTCTTGCATCTTTTATTGTCACTAAGGCCCAAGTTCGCCTAAGTGTATCTTGATAAGTCCTACGCATCATCTCCTGAAAACACATGTGAAAATAGGTACGTCAGCATAAAAATTCCTGTGAGATACATAGGTTTTGTGAAAATAGGATTCATGACTTATGTTTGAGAAAATGTTTAGTCATGAACCTTGTAATTTGCTTTGTCTTTTAAATCATTTGAAAAACGATAAGATCAGATGATATGTATAAATAAGTGAATAATGTATGGTTAAAGGAATAACCATGTAAAATGAATTTGTATAAGATAAGTTGTTTGTAAATCAATGTCTTGTGAAAAGTATGTTATTTGTATAAAATGTTCTATGTCATAAACTGAAATGATTCACATAACGCTGCGATATGTAATACCATACAAACACTTATATATAGGAAGTACCAGCGGCGTATCCACCATGCTTGTATCATATTACACACGCCTCGTTAGTTAATCACTTACTCAAACCAAACCAAACAATGTAAGATGTCTATGTTTAAACCAACTTCCAAATGTATTGAAATAATATGTTAAAATGTTTATGTCAAGATGTAAATCATGTAATGTGTAACCAAAATGATATGTATGGCTAGTGAAATGCATCAACTAAACCATATGCACAAAAACATAGTATTGAAGTAAAACGTAGTTTAACTCAAAGTTATGTATTGTGTAGTAAATGCATGATCAATGTAAATCATGTAATATGCATCCAAAATGTAAGCATGTGATGAATAACAAATGTACTAAGTATGCAACAATAGACATACGTAGCATGTGACCTGTACTAAGTATGCAACAATAGACATACGTAGCATGTGACCTGTACTAAGTATGCGACAATAGACATACGTAGCATGAAATGTAATGTAAAACATGTACTATAAATGTACTAATGAACATAGCCAGTATACGATGTGAAAACAGGAAAGCATGAAAGTAACAAGTAGGCACATGTGTTTCACCCCAAAACAGTTTGGAAAACAGTAAAAGAGGGGTCTATGTACTCACTTGAGATTGCTTAGTAGTCCTTGAGTAACAACCAAACAATGCTAGAGATCGCGGATATCAAACGGCACCTAATATAGGTAACTATGTTAATAACCGGACCTAAATTGGATGATTGGATAGAATGAGGGTTCGTAAACCAAACGAGTGTAGAGACTCGTGTCATATGGTTTAACAAAGCCTACATACTAAAAGAAACCTAACCTAAGTGCTTACGACCCATTACGACTCGTTTAGGTAGCTTATGCTACTTTAACGCGTCGTTCGCGTGAAACGCGTTCGGATCGCCTAACTAGTCCTATGACAAGTATTATATGCCTAAACATGTTACATAATCAGTTATGTGACAAAAGTTTAGGTTACATATGCTAAATTACCAATTATACATGAAAATGGTATTCTGGTAATTTACCTAAGGCATATAAACTACCTATCATACAACTACTTAAACGATGTGACCATAAGGTATAACCTCGAAAGGTTATTCCCTATATACTATGGTCACCTAATGTATTTGGTCGGATCCTAATGATCGACCAAACTGGGTCGGGTTCGAAGGTATAAGCGATTTATTAGATCGCTTACCCTACGACCCTAGACAACGTGGTAATCAGTAGGCATAGTCCCAAGGGACTATAACCAACGTGATTACACTCACGTTGCGAAGTTCAAACGAACTTCGCATTGACCATAACTGGTCAACGCAGAAAGTCAAACAAAGTTTGACTTTTAGACTCGAAAAGACTCGAAAAGCAATAAAAGAACGAAAGAATACTTACGAAGGGTCCCCGAATGCTAATCCCGATCCAAGTAGCTCAGGTATGAAACAATGGTTTCAACTTAGAGCTCCTCAAATCAGAATTCTAGTGAGTTTAGCAATGGGGGTGGATGTATATATATAGTTTTCGGTCCACCGTTAAGATCGTTTCATGGAAACCGTGCTTTAATCGCATCCGTACAAGTGTCGGAACCTTATGGTGACTAAAAATGATCCTTATCATCTGACTAGGCAATTGAGAATGTGTGGGTGTGGTTAAAACAGCTGGAACCTGCTGTTAGAAACACTTAATCTGGTCAGGAAGGCGGACGCGGCCCGCTTCAGCATGTGCAGAATCTCAGGCGGGCCGCCTGGGAGTCACATATCAGAAAAAGTTTTGCATAATGACAGTTTCAGTCCCTGCATGTGTTTAAGGCCATTCCCGACACTTCTAAGGCCCGTAAAGCCAACTTTAAGGCCCTAAAATGATGCCTAAACATTGTGGACATGAAACATGCTCAAAAATATCTCAGATGTCGGTTCGTTTGGTCGTACGAACGCGATGTTCGCTTAATTACGATGGAATGCGTATAAGTGCGAGAAACGATCCAAATGACGCAACGAATGGATTTTTCTTAAGCCAAACACTAAAGCATAATATAGTCATGCTTACATAAATTTTTGGATGTCCGGATGTATTCAGAACGTGAGTTATGCGTAAAAATGCAAACTTGTGCACTTTTTGACACTTTTAGTCCCTGAATGACCCAACAGTTTATTTTAGCACACCGAACCCCTTAAAGCCTATTTATAAGCTATGTAAAGGATATTTAAGGTGTGTTTAACTTATGGTCATGTTCCGGAATGTCTGTTACAGTTCAAATTGGCATACTTTCGCAGTTTGTCAAATTTAGTCCCTGTAAGCGATTTAACTTGATTTTGCCATACCAAAGCCTTCAAAACTTATTTCTAAGTTAAGTAAAGGTTATTTAAGGTATGTTAAGCCTATTTCACTATTCTGGAGTGTTTGTTGCATTAAACTGGTTATATCTACACATCAGAGCGCGTATAACCCTCCAGAAAGCGATTTAAAGCTTGAAATCGAACAAGAAATGATATGTGCAAACGATACACATATTTTTACAAATCCCAAGTATGAAATACAATATTTCATTGGTTTGGAATTTGTTTGATGGTCGCAGTGACACAGGTGTCACAGTCTCCCCTACTTTAGGAAATTTCGTCCCGAAATTTATTCGTAGGAGTCTATTTGTGACTTTGTGTCAAATAACCACCAGAGATATGTAAGGCATAATCCTGTAATTTCTCTTTAACGGACATTTTTCAGAAAGGAAAAATGAACGGAGTTATTTTCAACAGGCATTCTTTAGAAAATGGAACATGAAGGAATAAACAAGGATATTCATTTCCCTCGATGGATATTCTTCAGCAACGAAAATGAACGGAAATGAGTTAACGAAAATGAACGAAACGAGTCATTTTCCACGATTTCTTTAGAAACGAAAATGAACGGAACGATTCATTTTCCACGATTTCTTCAGGAACGAAAATGAACAGAATGAGTCATTTTCCACAACATCTTCAGAAACAAAAATGAACAGAATGAGTCATTTTTCACAACTTCTTCAGAAACGAAAATGAACAGAATAAGTCATTTTTCACAACATCTTCAGAAACAAAAATAAACAGAATGAGTCATTTTTCACAACATCTTCAGAAACAAAAATGAACAGAATGAGTCATTTTTCACCATTTCTTCAGAAACAAAAATGAACAGAATGAGTCATTTTTCACAACATCTTCAGAAACAAAAATGAACAGAATGAGTCATTTTTCACCATTTCTTCAGAAACAAAAATGAACAGAATGAGTCATTTTTCACAACATCTTCAGAAACAAAAATGAACAGAATGAGTCATTTTTCACCATTTCTTCAGAAACAAAAATGAACAGAATGAGTCATTTTTCACAACCTCTTCAGAAACAAAAATGAACATGGTTAACTCCAGATACATGACAAAACTTGATGTGGTTTCTGTGCACTGAATTCCATAATTATGTATGCATCCATAATTACGTAATTCCTTGCATAGTCCGCACAGTTTGTCTTGAAATGTTTTAGGGGAGGAAAATCAAACATGTGATGAGTGTGACTAGACTACCATAGGTTCCTTTTAATTAGATCTACAATTGATCCTTTTAATTAGGCCACCAAGGAGTCCTTTCAGCTATCTCATCACATGATATTCCTAACCAGATTTTTGGATCAATCTGTTTAACTAGACCACTTAGGGGTCTAATTATGGAATAGTACAATATAATCCAAGGGTCTTTACTATTACGTAAAAGCCCATTGAGGATTTAATATAGTACCTTTGGATATCCTACTATGAATCCCTTATACGAAGATATGGAAGATTCTACGAGGATTTGGATAACAAAAACTTGGATTACACAAAAACATAAAAGGAAACACATAATCACATAATCACATAGTTGTTTAATTTGGTTATTAATTTGTTATCTTTGGACGCGGATACTTAAAGCACACCAGGAATCCAATTCGTGGATTTCATTAGGCACTTTAATCATTTCAAGAATCCATCCATGAAGATAGGATGATCTACCAAAAATTTCGATTTTCGTTTTCAGGAAAACGCAATGTTCGAATTAAGGTACACAATAATTTAGGTCATACGGAAATACCCTTGGGTACCCTATTAAGAATTTATAGTGGTACTTGGGGTATTCGTACAGAATTATAACTTGCACCTTGTACTTCGTTTCTTTGCAAGAGACGGGTACTTAGGATCTTTGTGGAAAACGCAAGAGATTGTAAAATGGAAGAAAGTTTGGGGGTAGTCTGTCCTTTAAGGAATACGGTTCCTTGATTGTCGGTATTGTAAGAGATATGTTGTTTATACATACAACCACATAAATACATTGTAATGTAAATAAAAGATTTATTTATAAACAATGATAACAACTGTTTCATGGACCTTGACAACAAAAGAAAATACTACATAAGATGTGATTATTTCTAAAGAGTGTTATCTTCTAGTCGGTCAGATGCTCATCTCTGTGCTGGATTAGCATTAGCAAGCTTTGGGCAATTTCTTCGGAAATGTCCCATCTCGCCACACTTGTAGCAAGAACCTGGTGGAAAGCGAGCTCGAGCAGGTTTGTTGTTAGCTTGATTTGGTGCAACTGCTGCTACGCAAACTTTTGCCGTATGACCTTTACGTCCACAAATTTGGCATTCGCGGCACTTCACACTGGCATGATGATGTAGGCCACATTGGTTGCACAAGGGTGAAGTTCCATTGTATGGCTTCCTAGTACGGGGTTGAGCTGGTTGGTTGGGGACTGCTTGATCATCGTGAGTAACCATGGCAAAGTTCTGAGAAGCCTTTCGCTTCTTTGACTTCTTAGGGGATCCAGTCGGTTCATCCATGATCTTTGATTCCTCGATTGGTTTCGATTCCTCGACCGGTTTCTTGTCACCCTTTCGGAAAAGCTTACGTTTCCTGATCTGAGATTCAGTCAAGGTTGCAGATAGCTCAATGGCCTGCCTAACCGTAGTGGGGTTACTACCAGTAACAATGTCTTGAACTGAGTCAGGAAGACCATCAATGTATTTTTCGATCGCCTTATCCAAAGGCGTAACCATGGTAGGACACAACAGGCTCAGCTCCTCATATCGATCAGTGTATGCTCGATGTTCGCCGCTGTCTTGCTTAAGGTCGTCGAATTCTCTTTCCAAGGCCCTGATCTCGTGACGAGGACAGAATTCCTTCATCATGAGTGCCCTAAGTTCTTCCCACGTTTGGGCCAGTGCCACTTCGGCACCCCTATCTCTCACCACACCGTTCCACCATGTCAAAGCTCGTTTCTCAAAGACACTAGATGCGAAATCTACCTTTCGCTCGTTTGGACATTGAACATGCCTGAAGGTGCTCTCAAGACTCTCGAACCATTGCAGAAGTGCAGTCGCTCCTTGAGACCCAGAAAACTTTGATGGCTTGGCCGAGTTGAACGTCTTGAAGTTGCAGAGGGCATTATTGTTGTTGATAGCTTGGTGACATTGGGCAACGATGGTCGGGATTGCAGCAGTCATTTGCTGTGTAATGACAGCTGCCAGCTCATCAATAGATACCAGATTTTCACGTCGTGGAGGCATTCTAAAAGAGGAAACATGAAAGGAAACGAGTGAGAGAATTAGACGAAAAGAATAAGATGAACAAATCTGATGAAAGTAAGGATAGTGGTCATTTGTTTGTTACTACAAAGCAACAAAAGACCCCGGTGATTAATCAAAGTAAATAGGTCAAAAATAATGTATCGCGAAGACATGCTCGCCTATAAGTGAACACTCATCCCAAGAATTCCCAGGTAAGCACAACTGGTCTCGCGTCTGATGAGATATATACGAAGTGCTTGCCTAGATAGAAATCCCAGAATACAGGCATTCACCCTTCCAGTTTGCACGTGTTCACATTATTTAAAACCCAAAACCTTGACGAGATTTTTGAAAATTCAAAAGGGTTCAAAACCTTACAATAGAGGGTTCAAAACCTAGTAATCAATCATCCTAGAACAGATGATTAGTTTTCGAAGCGGTTTTGAAATTTATGTTCTTGTTGTGGTCGTCGCCTAAGGGTAGGTGACGGTATTGTTTTATGACTAAACGCAAGTAAACTCGCGTTAGGGTCCTAGAAAGGTTATAGACTAGGTCAAAGCATTACTAATAACCTAATTCCCTATAACCATTGGCTCTGATACCATCTTTTTTGTCACACCCCAACCACGTAGAACATACAAAACGTGGCGGAAATGTCGGGGAGTGTTGTAACAGAATTAATGTTTCAAATCCATGGCAATTAAAGTTTCGTTTTATTAAACAAACATGAGAGTTTACATTGTTTTAAATAAGAACCAAAGAGTACATAACATAAATTAACTAGTCTTGCATCTTTTATTGTCACTAAGGCCCAAGTTCGCCTAAGTGTATCTTGATAAGTCCTACGCATCATCTCCTGAAAACACATGTGAAAATAGGTACGTCAGCATAAAAATGCCTGTGAGATACATAGGTTTTGTGAAAATAGGATTCATGACTTATGTTTGAGAAAATGTTTAGTCATGAACCTTGTAATTTGCTTTGTCTTGTAAATCATTTGAAAAACGATAAGATCAGATGATATGTATAAATAAGTGAATAATGTATGGTTAAAGGAGTAACCATGTAAAATGAATTTGTATAAGATAAGTTGTTTGTAAATCAATGTCTTGTGAAAAGTATGTTATTTGTATAAAATGTTCTATGTCATAAACTGAAATGATTCACATAACGCTGCGATATGTAATACCATACAAACACTTATATATAGGAAGTACCAGCAGCGTATCCACCATGCTTGTATCATATTACACACGCCTCGTTAGTTAATCACTTACTCAAACCAAACCAAACAATGTAAGATGTCTATGTTTAAACCAACTTCCAAATGTATTGAAATAATATGTTAAAATGTTTATGTCAAGATGTAAATCATGTAATGTGTAACCAAAATGATATGTATGGCTAGTGAAATGCATCAACTAAACCATATGCACAAAAACATAGTATTGAAGTAAAACGTAGTTTAACTCAAAGTTATGTATTGTGTAGTAAATGCATGATCAATGTAAATCATGTAATATGCATCCAAAATGTAAGCATGTGATGAATAACAAATGTACTAAGTATGCAACAATAGACATACGTAGCATGTGACCTGTACTAAGTATGCAACAATAGACATACGTAGCATGTGACCTGTACTAAGTATGCAACAATAGACATACGTAGCATGAAATGTAATGTAAAACATGTACTATAAATGTACTAATGAACATAGCCAGTATACGATGTGAAAACAGGAAAGCATGAAAGTAACAAGTAGGCACATGTGTTTCACCCCAAAACAGTTTGGAAAACAGTAAAAGAGGGGTCTATGTACTCACTTGAGATTGCTTAGTAGTCCTTGAGTAACAACCAAACAATGCTAGAGATCGCGGATATCAAACGGCACCTAATATAGGTAACTATGTTAATAACCGGACCTAAATCGGATGATTGGATAGAATGAGGGTTCGTAAACCAAACGAGTGTAGAGACTCGTGTCATATGGTTTAACAAAGCCTACATACTAAAAGAAACCTAACCTAAGTGCTTACGACCCATTACGACTCGTTTAGGTAGCTTATGCTACTTTAACGCGTCGTTCGCATGAAACGCGTTCGGATCGCCTAACTAGTCCTATGACAACTATTATATGCTTAAACATGTTACATAATCAGTTATGTGACAAAAGTTTAGGTTACATATGCTAAATTACCAATTATACATGAAAAGGGTATTCTGGTAATTTACCTAAGGCATATAAACTACCTATCATACAACTACTTAAATGATGTGACCATAAGGTATAACCTCAGAAGGTTATTCCCTATATACTATGGTCACCTAATGTATTTGGTCGGATCCTAATGATCGACCAAACTGGGTCGGGTTCGAAGGTATAAGCGATTTATTAGATCGCTTACCCTACGACCCTAGACAACGTGGTAATCAGTAGGCATAGTCCCAAGGGACTATAACCAACGTGATTACACTCACGTTGCGAAGTTCAAACGAACTTCGCATTGACCATAACTGGTCAACGCAGAAAGTCAAACAAAGTTTGACTTTCAGACTCGAAAAGACTCGAAAAGCAATAAAAGAACGAAAGAATACTTACGAAGGGTCCCCGAATGCTAATCCCGATCCAAGTAGCTCAGGTATGAAACAATGGTTTCAATTTAGAGCTCCTCAAATCAGAATTCTAGTGAGTTTAGCAATGGGGGTGGATGGGTATATATAGTTTTCGGTCCACCGTTAAGATCGTTTCATGGAAACCGTGCTTTAATCGCATCCGTACAAGTGTCGGAACCTTATGGTGACTAAAAATGATCCTTATCATCTGAGTAGGCAATTGAGAATGTGTGGGTGTGGTTAAAACAGCTGGAACCTGCTGTTAGAATCTCAGGCGGGCCGCCTGGGAGTCACATATCAGAAAAAGTTTTGCATAATGACAGTTTCAGTCCCTGCATGTGTTTAAGGCCATTCCCGACACTTCTAAGGCCCGTAAAGCCAACTTTAAGGCCCTAAAATGATGCCTAAACATTGTGGACATGAAACATGCTCAAAAATATCTCAGATGTCGGTTCGTTTGGTCGTACGAACGCGATGTTCGCTTAATTACGACGGAATGCGCATAAGTGCGAGAAACGATCCAAATGACGCAACGAATGGATTTTTCTTAAGCCAAACACTAAAGCATAATATAGTCATGCTTACATAAATTTTTGGATGTCCGGATGTATTCAGAACGTGAGTTATGCGTAAAAATGCAACCTTGTGCACTTTTTGACACTTTTAGTCCCTGAATGACCCAACAGTTTATTTTAGCACACCGAACCCCTTAAAGCCTATTTATAAGCTATGTAAAGGATATTTAAGGTGTGTTTAACTTATGGTCGTGTTCCGGAATGTCTGTTACAGTTCAAATTGGCATACTTTCGCAGTTTGTCAAATTTAGTCCCTGTAAGCGATTTAACTTGATTTTGCCATACCAAAGCCTTTAAAACTTATTTCTAAGTTAAGTAAAGGTTATTTAAGGTATGTTAAGCCTATTTCACTATTCCGGAGTGTTCGTTGCATTAAACTGGTTATATCTACACATCAGAGCGCGTATAACCCTCCAGAAAGCGATTTAAAGCTTGAAATCGAACAAGAAATGATATGTGCAAACGATACACATATTTTTACAGATCCCAAGTATGAAATACAATATTTCATTGGTTTGGCATTTGTTTGATGGTCGCAGTGACACAGGTGTCACAGAAACACTATAAATACCCAACCCCATCCATTGCAAAACCCACTAGAATTTTGATTTGAGAAGCTCTAAGTTGAAACCTTTGTTTCATACCTGAGCTACTTGGATCGAGATTAGCATTCGGGGACCCTTCGTAAGTATTCCTTCGTTCTTTTATTGCTTTTCGAGTCCGAAAGTCAAACTTTGTTTAACTTTCTGCGTTGACCAGTTATGGTCAATGCTAAGTTCGTTTGAACTTCGCAACGTGATTGTAATCACGATGGTTATAGTCCCTTGGGACTATGCCTACTGATTACCACGTTGTCTAGGGTCGTAAGGGTAAGCGATCTGATAAATCGCTTATACCTTCGAACCCAACCCATTTGGTCGATCATTAGGATCCGACCAAACACCTTAGGTGACCATGGTATAGGGAATAACCTTCCGAGGTTATACCCTATGGTCGCTTCGTTTGAATAGTTGTATGATAGGTAGTTTATATGCCTTAGGTAAATTACCAGAATACCCTTTTCATGTATAATTGGTAATTAAGCATATGTAACCTAAACTTTTGTCACATAACTGATTATGTAACATGTTTAGGCATATAACACTTGTCATAGGACTAGTTAGACGTTCCGAACGCATTTCACGCGAACGACGCGTTAAAGTAGCATAAGCTACCTAAACGGGTCGTAATGGGTCGAAAGCACTTAGATTAAGGTTTCATTTAGTATGTAGGCTTTGTTAAACCATATGACACGAGTCTCTATACTCGTTTGGTTTACGAACCCTCATTCTATCAGATCTTCCGATTTAGGTCCGGTTTATTAACATAGTTACCTATATTAGGTGCCGTTTGATATCCGCGATCTCTAGCATTGTTTGGTTGCTACTCAAGGACTACTGAGCAATCTCAGGTGAGTACATAGACCCCTCTTTTACTGTTTTCCAAACGTTTTGGGGTGGAACACATGTGCCTACTTGTTACTTTCATGCTTTCCTGTTTTCACATCATATACTTGCTATGTTCATTAGTACATTTATAGTACATGATTTCATTGTTTTACATTACATTTTATGCTATGTATGTCCATTTAGTTCATACTTAGTACATCGTTTCACATCACATCACATGCTATGTATGTTCATTTATTGCATACTTAGTACATTTGTTTTCATCAAATGCTTACGTTTTGGTATGACATTTGGGTTGTTTACAATGGAACAATACATTCATTAACATTAGCTACACCGTTCGTTAGTCGGTAGTGGTACCATAGGAATTGACAACTCCCGTTCCTGAAATCCTGGGTTGGTGTGGATTGGAAGGAATGACCGAATTCGATATACATAACTTAGATAAACCTTTAAATTGTTTAAGGGTTTATCGCCACAGTCTCAAGGCTTGGATGTATGCATTTTCACAACACCGCATAGATGTTCGTATCAGTATAGCATGCATTTCCACAAAACATAACTTTGATTTAAACCAAGTTTTACTTCAATGCTATGTTCTTGTGCATATGGTTTAGTTGATACATTTCACTAGCCATACATATTATTTTGGTTACATATTACATGATTTACATTGATCATGCATTTCCACAAAACATAACTTTGATTTAAACCAAGTTTTACTTCAATGCTATGTTCTTGTGCATATGGTTTAGTTGATACATTTCACTAGCCATACATATCATTTTGGTTACATATTACATGATTTACATTGATCATGCATTTCCACAAAACATAACTTTGATTTAAACCAAGTTTTACTTCAATGCTATGTTCTTGTGCATATGGTTTAGTCGATACATTTCACTAGTCATACATATCATTTTGGTTACATATTACATGATTTACATTGATCATACATTTCCACAGAACATAACTTTGATTTAAACCAAGTTTTACTTCAATACTTTGTTTTATGCATTTCATCTATGGTTTAGTTGATGCATTTCACTAACCATACATATCATTTTGGTTACACATTACATGGTTTACATTTGACACATAAACACTTTTGACATTGGTTATACATTACATGATTTACATCTTGACATAAACATTTTAACATATTATTTCAATACATTTGGAAGTTGGTTTAAACATAGACATCTTACATTGTTGGTTTGGTTTGAGTAAGTGATTTAAATAACGAGGCGTGTGTAATATGATACAAGCATGGTGGATACGCCGCTGGTACTTCCTATATATAAGTGATTGTATGGTATTACATATCGTTGCGTTATTTGAAATCATTTCAATTTAGACATATAACATTTTATACAAATAACATACTTTTCACAATACATTGTTTTACAAACAACTTAACTTATACAAACTCATTTTACATGGCTATTCATTTAACCATGTATTATTCTCTTATTTATACATATCATCTGAACTTATTGTTTTTCAAATGATTTACAAAGACAAAGCAAATTACAAGGTTCATGACTAAACATTTTCTTAAATACAAGTCATGAATCTTATTTTCACAAAACCTATGTACTCGCCGGCATTTTTATGCTGACGTACCTATTTTCACATGTGTTTCAGGAAATGAAGCATAGGATTGATCAAGATACACTTAGGCGGACATGGGCCTTAGTGACAATAAAAGATGCAAGACTAGTTATTTATGTTATGTTTTTTTTATTGTCAAGACATTGTAACTCTTTTATTCAATAAAATAATATTTAAATTTCCATGTGTTATGAAACAATGATTCTGTTACAACACTCCCCGACGTTTCCGCCACGTTTGGTTGTCCTACGTGGTCGGGGTGTGACAGCAATAGAGGCGTCACCGACGGTAACGGTAACGGAATAAGAAGACTGTGCGATATGTTTAACGGAGATGTGTTTGACGAAGTACGAGGCAAAAGAGATGCCGTGTAAGCATCTATACCATTCGGATTGTATAACGAAGTGGTTAGGGGTTCATGGATCGTGTCCGGTGTGTAGGTATGAGATGCCGGTGGATGAGGAGGAGAAGGAGAAGAGGCGGAGGGATGGTGGTGTAGAGTGGCAAGTGACGGTTACGGTGGTGAGGAGTGGATTAGTGGATGAACCGGATTTGAGTGGGTCGGGCTCAGTTGAAGATTTGGATGTTGAGATGGTTGGTGGTGGGGGTAATTTGGATCAGAATAGGATGGAAGATTTAGATTAGGATTTGCATTACTTTTTTTTTTTTCTTTTTTGGTCTTCAAAGGGGAAAGTTATATGCTAGGTTTCTTCATGACATTGTGAATTGTTAAAGTAAATTTAATTATAATAATTTACAACAAAAACTGCATGGTGGAGCTGGTAAATACGTTTTTGAACAACATATCAATCATGGGCTCGATCCTTATTCCTTCCAACTATTTTTCTTTTTGTTTTTTTCCTTTTCTTTTAAATTGTTTTTTCCAGATTCGTATACTGCTCATTCAGTCATGGGCTCGATCCCTATTCCTTCCAACTATTTCTCTTTTTGATTTTTTTCCTTCGTTTTTCCTTTCCTTATAATTTCTTCAACTAAATTGCTTTTCTCAGATTCGTATACTGCGTCATTCAGGAATAATAATGTTTTCTATATATCTTTGTGTTACGTGCATCATGCACTTTAGCCACCTACATAGTCTAACCCCTAGGCTTTCACGCAATGCCGTATATTGTGTGTTTTAATGTTTTATGCACATGGTTAAAAGCTTTGTATTTTTTTTTTTTTTTTTGAAAGGCTAAAAACTTTGTATTATACACTTTTAAGTAATTGTCTTTTAGTCATTGTTTTTTACAAAATATGTATGGCGTATTATGTCTCACGCATTGTGTTTTACGAATTATGTGTAGTGCAATGCGTCTTACGCATTGTGTTTTACACTTCGTGTGTGACTGCACGATTCAACCCGCCGTGCGCCGCCGCAACGCGCGGCGGGCAAGATACTAGTTTTCTTCATAAATTTCATTTTGAAACCCTCATTCAAAACCCGCACACCATACAACTCTGTCTCTCTCTCGTCTGAACACTACCAGTCACCGGCGACCAGAGCCAAAGGGATTCCGGCTAGCTCCTCCATCATTCCGACAACCACAACCACCCAATAACCTGCCCTGTCGATCTCTCTCGGCTCCGGCCGTTATCTGTCGGAGGTGATGATGATTATAAGATGATGACACCCCCTGTTACGGATTGAAACGGACGGCCACCACCGTTTGGTGGTGGCGTACGGCGGCGACGAATCAGAGAGATGGAAAGAGAGAGATAGGAAACAGGGAGAAAAAAGGGGAGTCGGCGGCAGCACCGCGGATTACGGCGGCGTGGGTTCTCGACGGCGACGAAGGGAGAGAAACAGAGGGAGAGTGAAACGGAGAGGGAAAAGGCGGTGACCGGGGGGGGGTCCCGTTCGTTTTTTATTTCCGGCGACAGATTGCCGGTGACCAGTTTAACGGTGGCGGTGGTGCTTCCTGGTTCTCCAACATGTTTTTCGGTAAACTCCTCCACTCCTCGTTTCTTTGAAATTTTTGTAGGTTCCAAATGTTAACCAACGACAACTTGTTTATATTTTTTTCCGATGTTGATATTGGTCGATGGTGACGGCAAGACACGACGGTGGTGGTGGGTCTGCTCCAATTTTTTTTCTTTTATGTCCCAGCCCGTTCAAGACACTGATGTATGTGGTTAGTTCGAGTTCACAGTAGTTCGATTCAGTTTTCGGTTTAGAATTGGTTCAACTCGTCCAACCGAGTCAACTCAAGTGACACGAGTCAAAAGCAGTCAATACGGGTCAACTCAGTGGTGCGGGTTAACTCAGTTCGAGTTCTGGTTGACTCGGTCAACACCGGGTCAACTCAGTCAAAGACGTGCACTCTGGTCAGATTTGGGTTCGGTCAACCGGTCAACACGGGTCAAACCCGGTCAACGCAGTAAAAAACAGTCAACTCCGAGACCCGGTAACCCTTATAGGACATGAATTTTTGTTATATAGGATAGATTTAGATTTTTAGAGTTTAGTTACGCGAACCGAGCTCGAACCGATTTAATTTGAGATTAGTTTACATTTATTATACTTGACGAAAATTTTATATAGATTGATTATATTATTGAATTGTTGTTGAAAATTGTTGAATTTTGATAAAAACATATCGACACTTTGATTGTCAGGATCGTCCAAAAACAAAGGAAACTCTGCCCGATTTTCGTAAAAACCCGACATACGAAACGTATTTTGTTATAAAATCGATGCCTATCGGAGTTCAAAGCATTTTATACAAAATAAATATAAGGTATGCTCATTTTTGGCGACAATTCATAACTTGTGAAACAAGTTTTCAACTGATCGACAAATCGAATAACTTCGTATACTTTTATATTAAACGTTGTTAATTGTTTATAATTAATAGATTATAACCAAGAAAATCACAAGAGAAATACCTAAAGTAGCAATTTCGTAAACTGTTTTTACAAAATCTTAAATATTTTAATATAATTAGCAGTGATTGAGTCTTTGTAATTCTTCAATTACTGCCGGTATGTTGGGGTTTTGTATACAAAATGTGGAACACGTTACCATTGGACAATGAGATAGCCAATGAGTAATATTGTCACACCCCAACTGATGGCGGAATCATCGGGGCACGACACTAGGCGAATCAGATTGCTCAAGAGAATCCATAACAACTATATTGCGACAGTATTTATTACATTTGTTATCCCACACTAACAATCAGTACAATCACATAAGTTATCACAGATTTCTTGTCCTCTCGAACAATACAAATCTGACAACCTAGATTTTAGGTGAGTTTCTAGACTTCCTAGCTTGATTTGATGTAGCCTGTGATCTAACCTGCAACATACGTTAAAATAATGTCAATACAAAAGTATTGGCGAGCATACAGGTTTGATATGTAATAGTGTAATAGATAAAAGCTGTGAATTTCCACATACATAAACGTAATACACGACATATATACTCACAAAACTGATACTGCCAGCTAAGTCCTCGAGCTGCGATTGCGATTTATAAACTAGGCCCCGTCGGGTGCAATAGTACTATACTAGTCATGGTGGGACGTCGCGAGTATAGTCCTAGCACATATGTAACTAGCATCACGTATAACTATGCACGTAAGTCATTCGCAAGTGATAAGTAGTTTAAGCATTCGATGTAATTTGATTTGATAGCAACGTATGTTACACCCAAAAGTGCAAAAGCAAAAAGGGTTCAAGTATACTCACAATCGGTGTTCGGCAAGTAAACACAACTTGGTTGGATTGAAGGGAGCGCGTCTGAGATTAGCCTGATTACAGATTGATAGCATAAGCGTCGAACAACGCGTTAAACGGTGGCGGGGAAACAAGTGTCGAATGGTAATCCGATCGGATGGCCAGTCGTTCGGGTGGCAATCCGTTCGGATGGTTGTCCGGTAGGACGGCTGTCCGGTAGGACGGCTGTCCGGTAGGGTAGGACGGTGTCCGGTAGGGTAGGACGGCTGTCCCATCGGACCGCAATCCGTCCCAACGATCTGATTGTCTTTGGTACCTGATTATTTTTTTGAAGGTTATACAGTTTTGATCGAGACGGTGTTATGACTTGCTAAACAACAGAAACCCCATCTCGAACCAAGTGACCCGATCGGACAGGAATCACCCAAATCTGACCGGTTTACTGGTTCATGACGGTAGTTCTGGGTTAACCCGAAATCGGTCGTCTATTTGATAGAAACCAGATCTTGAACCAGCACAACACTAAGTATGAGTAGAAGGTCGGTACAAGCTCCGATTCTATCGATTTTGAGTGCATTAAGTGTAAAAGAGTTGAAAGAAAGCTGGAAAACCATCTTTCAATCCTTTTAACCATGATTACGTGTAGATCTATGCGAGTACATTGTCTAATCATGTGGAAATTCTTCAGATCTGAGTTGTTCTTGGTGGAATGAGGCCAAAGCTTGAAGTTCATAAGAACTCCATGATGACATCATCCTAGAACACCTCAAATCCATTGATTTCACGGTTAAAAGTTGAGATTCAAACGATAGAAAGGTGAAGGAGTGCATGTGGATCATAAAAGTACGAGATTTGAGGTAGAAATTTACAAGAATCACAAGAAATTGAGAGGAAAGAGCCCCAAAGCGTGCTGGTCGAGTGAGAGCTCCACATCAAGGCTATTGATGTGAAAGTGGAGGTATTTATAGGCAAGAGAGGAGAGGAGGTGGTGCAGGGAGTCAGATAGGACGGCTGTCCGATCAAACGCCTCCGGCGAGTTGAGTTTTGGCGTTTCGTTTCGATCGTTAAGCGTTGCGATAGTTTGGTTACACATTTTCATACCCATACTCGTATATTTATTATAATTAATCACATAAGGTCGTATAAATATCCATATTTCAAAGTTGCTATGCAATAACCGGGTTTCGTTTCGAATATGCGTTACTCTGCGATGCTTCACGGCCATCGAGGAGGGTAGAATAGGTCCTCACTCAACGTCATCGTGAGCGTTGGTGTGTGTGATGCGATGTGTTATAGCGATAGCGTATGCGTAATATGCGAAAATACTGCGAAACAGCGATGTATGCGATATAGCTACATTATGATCCGAATCTCTGGTGCTAGGCGTAACGAGTAGCAACAACGCACGAACGTGCGGGTTGTTACAAATATGACCCACCAGTCAGGATTGACAGTACTGAATGAGTAATTGTGTAGATATAAACATTGTAATCGCTCTCAATACTGTGAAATGATAAAACCTGTTTTGATTAAATTGGGATTCACTCACCAGTATTTCCCACTGACAAAATATTTTTAAACGCATTTCAGGTAACAAAATGTGAAAGCCAAATAGAAGCTAGCTGGACAGCACTGAAGGCTTGGAAAAGTGGCTATAAAAGTTACCTAAATAAAGAAGATGTTTTATTTCAATAAAATAGGGTTTGTCCCTATAAAAATGTTTGTAATGGAAACTTGGGAATTTCCCATGTATTTATTATTACAAAAATATGGTGTTTTACTCTGATAAAATATTTTCTAACTACGGTCCTGATGTAAATTCCGCTGCCAAATTGATAAACACCGATACCACTGAATCTGAGTTCGCAGCCGCCCGCTCCCAGGTAATTAGGGGCCGGGGGTTGCGACAGAAGGTGGTATCAGAGCTACAGCCACTGATTCAGCCACAGAAGTGTTCTGCTGACACCAAAATATTATCCATTATGTTAGGAAATAATCTATGTGATTACGTGCATATCTGTATATTATTTGTAACACCTGTGCCTCAACGGCCATCAAACAAATGCCAAACCAATGAAATTTTGTGTTTCATATTTGGGATTTGTAAAATTATGTGTATTATTTACACATATCAAATTTTGTTCGATTTCAAGCTTTAAATCACTTTCTGGATGGTTATACGCGCACTGATGCGTAAATATAACCAGTTTAATGCAACGAACACTCCGGAATAGTGACATTGGCTTAACATACCTTAAATAACCTTTACATAACTTAGAAATAAGTTTTGAAGGCTTTGGTATGGCAAAAAACAAGTTAATTCGCTTACAGGGTCTAAAATTGACAAACTGCGAAAGTATGCCAATCTGAACTGTAACGAACATTCCGGAACATGACCATAAGTTAAACACACCTTAAATATCCTTTACATAGCTTAGAAATAGGCTTTGAGGGGTTTGGTGTGCTAAAATAAACTTTTGGGACATTCAGGGACTAAAAGTGTCAAAAAGTGCACAAGTTTGCATTTTCGCGCATAACTTACGTTCTGAATACATCCGGACATCCAAAATTTTATGAAAGCATGACTACATTATATTTTAGTGTTCGCCTTAAGAAAAATTCATTCGTTGCGTCATTTGGATCGTTTTTCGCGCTTGTGCGCATTCCGTCGTAATTAAGCGAACATCGCATTCGTACGGCCAAACGAACTGACATCAGACATATTTTTGAACATGTTTCATGTCCACAATGTTTAGGCAACATTTTAGGGCCTTAAAGTTGGCTTTACGGGCCTTAGAAGTGCCGGAAATGGGCTGAATACACAACAGGGACCAAAAATGTAATTTCTGATCTGTCATGGCCAGGCGGCCCGCCTCAGTTTCTGTTAATTCCCACGCGGGCCGCGTCCGCCTGTCTGATCAGATAACAACGAACAGTCAGCACGATCCAGCTGTTTTAACCACAACCACATGCTTGCAACTTGCATATTCAGCTGATAAACATCATTTTTAGCCACCACAACTTCCCGACACTTGTACGGTTACGATTAAGGCACGATATTCGACAAACGATCTTAACGGTTACCCGAAAACTATAAATACCCCACCCCCATTGCTTCTAAACCCACAAGAATCTGATCTAAGTGACTCTAAGTTGGAACCATTGTTTCATACCTGAGTTATTGTGATCTAGATTAGCATTCGGGGACCCTTCGTAAGTATTCTTTCGTTCTTTTCCTTAATTTACTGCTTTTCGAGTCCGAAAGTCAAACTTTGTTTGACTTTCAGCGTTGACCAGTAATGGTCAATGCGAAGTTCGTTTGAACTTCGCAACGTGAGTGTAATCACGTTGGTTATAGTCCCTTGGGACTATGCCTACTGATTACCACGTTGTCTAGGGTCGTAGGGTAAGCGATCTAATAAATCGCTTATACCTCGAACCCGACCCAGTTTGGTCGATCATTAGGATCCGACCAAATACATTAGGTGACCATAGTGTAGGGAATAACCTTCCGAGGTTATACCTTATGGTCACATCGTTTAAGTAGTTGTATGATAGGTAGTTTATATGCCTTAGGTAAATTACCAGAATACCCTTTTCATGTATAATTGGTAATTAAGCATATGTAACCTAAACTTTTGTCACATAACTGATTATGTAACATGTTTAGGCATATAACACTTGTCATAGGACTAGTTAGGCGGTCCGAACGCGCTTTGCGCGCACGACGCGTTAGAGTAGCATAAGCTACCTTAATGGGTCGCGATGGGTCGAAAGCACTTAGGTTAGGTTTCATGTAGTATGTAGGCCTTGTTAAACCATATCATATGAGTTCCAATACTCATTTGGTTTACCAAGCCTCATCCTATCCGATCTCCCGATTTATGTCCGGTTTATTTATATAGTTTTAGATTGCCGACTGATTCCGTGCTTCCTCTAGCTTTGTTTGGTTGTTGTTCAAGACTCCTAAGCATTCTCAGGCGAGTACATTTTTCCCCTCTTTTACTGTTTTCAACTGTTTTGGGGTGACTCATATGTGCTAAATGTTTTATCAATGATTTCAATAACAATTACAATAGTTTCAAGAACAATTACAATGTGGTTTCAAGAACAATAACAATTATTTCAAGAACGCTAACAATGATTTCAAGAACGAATACAATGATTTCAAAAACTAATAACAAATTTCAAAAAGTGAACAAACTTGTTGGTTGTAGTTTACATAACCGATGACATTCATTAGCAATGATCAAGCCGACCAGTATTAGGTTATGGTACCATAGGATCTGACAAATCCCGTTATTCTCTATACCCATTGTTATGTGTGGGTATTTTGGGTAATGACTGAATCTGTAATTATTAATTTACCCTTTGGTAAGGGTTTATTAAGAACGAGAACGAGAGCGAGTTGGAACGAGGAACGCGTCAAGAAGGTTTGAATGTTATTAGAGAATCGACCATAAAGTAGTTTCACAATTAAAACAAGAACGATTTGAACAATTAGAACAAGAACGACTAGAACGATTTTACAAAATGGTTTAACGATTGGGTAAACATTGGGACACGATTTACATTTGATCATGCATTTACATGAAACATAGTATTGATTTAAACCAAGTTTTATTTCAATACTTTGTTTTGTGCTTTTCATCTATGGTTTAGTTGATGCATTTCACTAGCCATACATATCATTTTGATTATACATTCATGATTTACATTGGACATGAACATTACTTTGGTGGTTTGGTTTGATTAAGTGATTAAGTAACGATACGTGTGTAATATGATACAAACATGGTGGATACGCCGCTGGTACTTCCTATATATAAATGTTTGTATGGTATTACATATTGTAGCGTTATTTGAATCATTTCAGTTGAGACATAGAACATTTTATACAAGAAATATACTTTTCACAAGACATTGATTTACAAACAAGATATCTTATACAAACTCATTTTACATGATTATTCATTTAATCATGCATTATTCTCTTATTTATACATATCATCTAAACTTATTATTTTTCAAATGTTTTACAAAGACAAAGCAAATTACAAGGTTCATGACTAAACATTTTCTTAAACAGAAGTCATGAATCTTATTTTCAACAAAACCAATGTATTCGCCAGCATTTCTTTGCTGACCTCGTTTTCACATATGTTTCAGGTATTGTTGGAAGATATCGATTGATAGGATGCATGCTCACATAGGATTGGACAAGGCTTTAGTGACTCAATAACAATGATAGACTATGTTTAAATTGTGTATTTAGATTTCCAGACGATGTAATTATTCAATGTTTGATAAAACGAAACACTTATTGTATCCATGGTTATGAAACATTAATTCTGTTACAACACTCCCCGACGTTTCCGCCACGTTTGGTTGTCCTACGTGGTCGGGGTGTGACAGAAAAGATGGTATCAGAGCTAATGGTTATAGGGAATTAGGTTATTAGTAATGCTTTGACCTAGTCTATAACCTTCTTAGGACCCTAACGCGAGTTTACTTGCGTTTAGTCATAAAACAATACCGTCACCTATCCTTAGGCGACGACCACAACAAGAACATAAATTTCAAAACTGCTTTGAAAACTAATCATCTGTTCTAGGATGATTGATTACTAGGTTTTGAACCCTCTGTTATATGGTTTTGAACCCTTTGAATTTTTTAAAAATCTCGTCAAGGTTTTGGGTTATAAATAATGTGAACACGTGCAAACTGGAAGGGTGAATGCCTGTATTCTGAGTTTTCTGTCTAGGCAAGCACTTCGTATACATCTCAACCAGACGCGAGACCAGTTGTGCTTACCTGGGAATTCTTGGGATGAGTGTTCACTTATAGGCGAACATGTCTTCGTGATACATTATTTTTTTCCATTTACTTTGATTAGTCACTGTGTGTCGTTTGTTGCTTTGTAGTAACAAACAAATGACCACTATCCTTGCTTTCATCAGATTTGTTTCATCTCATTCTTTTCGTCTAATTCTCTCACTCGTTTCCTTTCATGTTTCCTCTTTTAGAAATGCCTCCTCGACGCGAAAGCCAGATAGAGACTGCCGAGCTGGCAGAAATCATTGCACAGCAGATGGCTGCTCAGTTTCCAAACCTCTTTGCTCAATGGATCCAAGCCAACAACAACAACAATGTTACATGCAAATACAAGGATTTTAACCAGGCTAAACCACTCAAGTTTAGTGGTTCTGAAGGGGCGACTGGGCTTCTTCAATGGTTCGAGAGCATTGAGAATACTTTCCGCCACGTGCAGTGTCCGGATGATCGCAAAGTCGAGTTTGCTTCGAGCGTATTTCAGAAGAGGGCTTTGACATGGTGGAATGGGGTTATGAGAGATAGGGGTGCTGAGATTGCCTTGGCACAGACATGGGCTGAACTAAGAGCTCTTATGATGAGGGAATTCTGTCCTCGTCATGAGCAGCGAGCTTTGGAGAAGGAATTTGATGAGTTGAAGCAAGATAGCGGTGAGCATCGGGCATATACTGATAGGTTTGAGGAGTTGAGTCTGCTTTGCCCAACAATGGTTACTCCACTCGACAAGGCTATCGAAAGATACATCGACGGCCTACCTGACTCGGTACAAGACATCCTTACTGGTAGTAACCCTGCCACACTCCGTCAGGCGATCGAGTTATCAGCGACATTGACTGAGTCGCAGATTCGGAAGAACAAGTTACACAGAAAAGGTGACAATGGTAAGAAGCAGGGGTCTGACAAGGAGGATTGCAAGAAAGGTCAAAACAAGAAGGGTAAGGAAGGTGAGACTTCGAAGAAATCAAGAAAGCGAAAGGATGTTCAGAACTTTGCTGTTACAGCACAGACTGCTCAAAACCCGCGGAACCAACCAGCTCAGCCACCTGCAAAGAAAGCATATGCCGGTACTGCACCTTATTGTGCACGCTGCAACGGTCATCACGCAGTACAACAAGTTTGCTGGCAATGCACGACGTGTGGTAAACTTGGGCATTTGGCCAAGGTTTGTCGTTTGGGACAAAATCAGGCTGCTCAGGTTCAAGCTCCGGTTCAAGGGAATGCTGTGAGATTTCCACTGGGTTCATGTTTTAACTGCGGAGAGATTGGTCACTTCTGCCACAACTGCCCAAGACTGGTGAATGCAAATGCTAACGCAAACCCGAATGCGAACATCAACGTCAATGTGAATCCAGCACGTGGACGAGTGTATAACATCAATGAGGCAATCAATGATGAAGAACAAGTAGAATTTTGAAATTCCTCTGGTTGTTATCTTGTAACATTTAAAGACAATGCGGTTGTTATATAAATAAAAATTTGTGGTTTTATTTTCTAACTAATGCAATTGTATGAATGTTTGATCCAACCTTATGATGTCAACACGAAGACAAAACTACTCGTGTGGTTCTGTCATTTTTACGATCACTTGTGATCTCCCTAAGAACCTCAAACACTTGTTTCTTTTAAATCTAAAGTATCTTATCGTCTTGCACCGTTCGAGATGCAAGAATTATCAAAACAGCTTCAAGAGTTGTCTGATAAAGGATTCATCCGTCCGAACTTTTCACCTTGGACAAACTCCTGTTCTCCTTGTGAAAAGAAAAATGGATCTTTTCGAATATATATATATCGATTAACGTAAGCCTAGTAAGCTTACCATCAAGAATCGATATCCCCCTACCTTAAATCAACGATTTCTCCGATCAACTGCTTAGCGTTTCATGCTTTTCCAAGATCGATTTGCGTTTTGGGTATCATCAACTTTGTATTCTCGAAGAAGATATTCCCAGAACGGTTTTCTGCATGAAGTATGGCCATTACGAGTTTACAGTCATGCCTTTTGGGTTGACAAATGCTCTAGTCATCTTCAAGGACTTAATAAATAGAGTCTGCAAGCCTTATTTGGATCAGTTCGTTATTGTTGTTAATGACATCTTGATCTATTCATATCCCGAGCCGATCATGATCAACACCTTCGTTGACATTGGAACCCCTAAAGAAGGAACAAACTTTTCGCTAAATCCTCCAAGAGGAAATTTTGGCTTAAAGAAGTTCAGTTTTTGGGTCAAGTAGTCAACAAGCAGGGTATTCTTGTGGATCCATCCAAATTGCTGCAATTAAGGATTAGATTTCCATTATACTTTAAATACCCGTGTCCAAAGATAACAATTAAACAATTGAACGATTATGCGATTATGTGATTTGTGTTTATGTGTTCTCCTCTATGTTTTTGTGTGCTACGATTTTCAAATCCTCATAAAATCTTTCATATTTTCATATGAGGGATTCATAGTAGGATATTCAAAAGGTACTACCTTAAATCCTTATGGGCTTCTACGTAGTAGTTAAGACCCTTGGGTTATATAGTACCATTCCATGGTTCAATAAGAGACCCTTTTAGTGGTCTAGTCAAAAAGATTGATTCACAATTTGGTTAAAGAACGACATCTAGTGATGTAGCTGAACAGACTCTTTGATATTCTATTTAGATCATTTATTGATTAATTAAAAGGACTCTATGGTGGTCTGGTCACACTTATCACAGGATTGTTCATTTGGTTTTATCCTACCCATTATAAAATAGACTGTGTGAACTGTGCAAGGAATTGTCTGATTATGGACGCGTACATAATTATGAAAATTTAGTGCACAGAAACCCAGTAAGGTTTATTATGTGTAAGAACCGATAGTGACAACAATAACAAAATGAGAACGATGTAATGGAGGTACGGTGGACGCACCAATGGCGCTTCATATACTTGTATATAAGTGTCCCTCTTACGTTGGAAGCATGATGTTATTAAAGTTACTAAAAGTTCAGAAACCCTAATCAATGTTGTTCGGTCTTTTCAACTTCATGTTTAAAAGCTCTCAAAAGTTTCCTCTGAATAAATTTCGGGACGAAATTTCCTAAAGTAGGGGAGACTGTAACACCTGTGCCTCAACGGCCATCAAACAAATGCCAAACCAATGAAATTTTGTGTTTCATATTTGGGATTTGTAAAATTATGTGTATTATTTACACATATCAAATTTTGTTCGATTTCAAGCTTTAAATCAC
Organism: Helianthus tuberosus; assembly: GCA_030545235.1. Lineage (NCBI taxonomy): Eukaryota > Viridiplantae > Streptophyta > Magnoliopsida > Asterales > Asteraceae > Helianthus > Helianthus tuberosus. The sequence goes on along the minus strand of CM060415.1, from coordinate 114,424,339 downwards.
TTTCTGGATGGTTATACGCGCACTGATGCGTAAATATAACCAGTTTAATGCAACGAACACTCCGGAATAGTGACATTGGCTTAACATACCTTAAATAACCTTTACATAACTTAGAAATAAGTTTTGAAGGCTTTGGTATGGCAAAAAACAAGTTAATTCGCTTACAGGGTCTAAAATTGACAAACTGCGAAAGTATGCCAATCTGAACTGTAACGAACATTCCGGAACATGACCATAAGTTAAACACACCTTAAATATCCTTTACATAGCTTAGAAATAGGCTTTGAGGGGTTTGGTGTGCTAAAATAAACTTTTGGGACATTCAGGAACTAAAAGTGTCAAAAAGTGCACAAGTTTGCATTTTCGCGCATAACTTACGTTCTGAATACATCCGGACATCCAAAATTTTATGAAAGCATGACTACATTATATTTTAGTGTTCGCCTTAAGAAAAATTCATTCGTTGCGTCATTTGGATCGTTTTTCGCGCTTGTGCGCATTCCGTCGTAATTAAGCGAACATCGCATTCGTACGGCCAAACGAACTGACATCAGACATATTTTTGAACATGTTTCATGTCCACAATGTTTAGGCAACATTTTAGGGCCTTAAAGTTGGCTTTACGGGCCTTAGAAGTGCCAGAAATGGGCTGAATACACAACAGGGACCAAAAATGTAATTTCTGATCTGTCATGGCCAGGCGGCCTGCCTCAGTTTCTGTTAATTCCCACGCGGGCCGCGTCCGCCTGTCTGATCAGATAACAACGAACAGTCAGCACGATCCAGCTGTTTTAACCACAACCACATGCTTGCAACTTGCATATTCAGCTGATAAACATCATTTTTAGCCACCACAACTTCCCGACACTTGTACGGTTACGATTAAGGCACGATATTCGACAAACGATCTTAACGGTTACCCGAAAACTATAAATACCCCACCCCCATTGCTTCTAAACCCACAAGAATCTGATCTAAGTGACTCTAAGTTGGAACCATTGTTTCATACCTGAGTTATTGTGATCTAGATTAGCATTCGGGGACCCTTCGTAAGTATTCTTTCGTTCTTTTCCTTAATTTACTGCTTTTCGAGTCCGAAAGTCAAACTTTGTTTGACTTTCAGCGTTGACCAGTAATGGTCAATGCGAAGTTCGTTTGAACTTCGCAACGTGAGTGTAATCACGTTGGTTATAGTCCCTTGGGACTATGCCTACTGATTACCACGTTGTCTAGGGTCGTAGGGTAAGCGATCTAATAAATCGCTTATACCTCGAACCCGACCCAGTTTGGTCGATCATTAGGATCCGACCAAATACATTAGGTGACCATAGTGTAGGGAATAACCTTCCGAGGTTATACCTTATGGTCACATCGTTTAAGTAGTTGTATGATAGGTAGTTTATATGCCTTAGGTAAATTACCAGAATACCCTTTTCATGTATAATTGGTAATTAAGCATATGTAACCTAAACTTTTGTCACATAACTGATTATGTAACATGTTTAGGCATATAACACTTGTCATAGGACTAGTTAGGCGGTCCGAACGCGCTTTGCGCGCACGACGCGTTAGAGTAGCATAAGCTACCTTAATGGGTCGCGATGGGTCGAAAGCACTTAGGTTAGGTTTCATGTAGTATGTAGGCCTTGTTAAACCATATCATATGAGTTCCAATACTCATTTGGTTTACCAAGCCTCATCCTATCCGATCTCCCGATTTATGTCCGGTTTATTTATATAGTTTTAGATTGCCGACTGATTCCGTGCTTCCTCTAGCTTTGTTTGGTTGTTGTTCAAGACTCCTAAGCATTCTCAGGCGAGTACATTTTTCCCCTCTTTTACTGTTTTCAACTGTTTTGGGGTGACTCATATGTGCTAAATGTTTTATCAATGATTTCAATAACAATTACAATAGTTTCAAGAACAATTACAATGTGGTTTCAAGAACAATAACAATTATTTCAAGAACGCTAACAATGATTTCAAGAACGAATACAATGATTTCAAAAACTAATAACAAATTTCAAAAAGTGAACAAACTTGTTGGTTGTAGTTTACATAACCGATGACATTCATTAGCAATGATCAAGCCGACCAGTATTAGGTTATGGTACCATAGGATCTGACAAATCCCGTTATTCTCTATACCCATTGTTATGTGTGGGTATTTTGGGTAATGACTGAATCTGTAATTATTAATTTACCCTTTGGTAAGGGTTTATTAAGAACGAGAACGAGAGCGAGTTGGAACGAGGAACGCGTCAAGAAGGTTTGAATGTTATTAGAGAATCGACCATAAAGTAGTTTCACAATTAAAACAAGAACGATTTGAACAATTAGAACAAGAACGACTAGAACGATTTTACAAAATGGTTTAACGATTGGGTAAACATTGGGACACGATTTACATTTGATCATGCATTTACATGAAACATAGTATTGATTTAAACCAAGTTTTATTTCAATACTTTGTTTTGTGCTTTTCATCTATGGTTTAGTTGATGCATTTCACTAGCCATACATATCATTTTGATTATACATTCATGATTTACATTGGACATGAACATTACTTTGGTGGTTTGGTTTGATTAAGTGATTAAGTAACGATACGTGTGTAATATGATACAAACATGGTGGATACGCCGCTGGTACTTCCTATATATAAATGTTTGTATGGTATTACATATTGTAGCGTTATTTGAATCATTTCAGTTGAGACATAGAACATTTTATACAAGAAATATACTTTTCACAAGACATTGATTTACAAACAAGATATCTTATACAAACTCATTTTACATGATTATTCATTTAATCATGCATTATTCTCTTATTTATACATATCATCTAAACTTATTATTTTTCAAATGTTTTACAAAGACAAAGCAAATTACAAGGTTCATGACTAAACATTTTCTTAAACAGAAGTCATGAATCTTATTTTCAACAAAACCAATGTATTCGCCAGCATTTCTTTGCTGACCTCGTTTTCACATATGTTTCAGGTATTGTTGGAAGATATCGATTGATAGGATGCATGCTCACATAGGATTGGACAAGGCTTTAGTGACTCAATAACAATGATAGACTATGTTTAAATTGTGTATTTAGATTTCCAGACGATGTAATTATTCAATGTTTGATAAAACGAAACACTTATTGTATCCATGGTTATGAAACATTAATTCTGTTACAACACTCCCCGACGTTTCCGCCACGTTTGGTTGTCCTACGTGGTCGGGGTGTGACATTATTGTTTTGTGTTATTTGACAATTTGTTAGTTTATAGTATGAGTGATCGAGGACCATCGGACGCCTATCATCAATTGTCCAGTTCTCCTAGGGACGAAGGAACTTCTTCCTAGGCTACCCCCTCGGGGTACTCATCACAGAAGAAGGGATTTTCGTATTCAAGGCGCAATCCGAAGAGCCATTCCCTACCAAAAATCGAGGATGGTCCAGTCGGGGAGCTCACGAGCGTAGAAAAAGAATGAGGAAATTACAGCAGCAGAGAGCTTTAGCAGCTGCGAATAGGGAAATGAATGCTTAAACTCAAGATATAATCAATAGACGACTAGCCAATTTCCATATACTAGCTACCACAGCCGCATACCCAAACCTAGAACAAATTATAGCACCACAACCACTACCCTTATTCCCAACTCAACCCATGGAAATCGAACCCAACCCAGTAGACCAAATTCAAGCACCTGCTTTCGACCCAGCTGAAATCCCTAGAGTCCCAGCACCCCATCCCCCAGACTATGACCCATGGTTTGACGACCATAGGGATTACCCAGAACTCCACCCACAAGAGGAACCCATGCAAAACCCAGTAGCACCCTATCCAAACCTTGACCGTTTAGATCCATACTGGGATAATGACCAATATATTCGAGAGATCCTAGAGAACCCGTACCCTTACGAAGAACCAATGCCACAGTACCTTGACCCGATACCAGCACCCGCACCACCCATGAGCACTGAGAATGTGCAAGAACTCCGCACTTTCGGTGAGGAATTGTTAGATGAAAGTGAAAGGATAAGACAAATAGGGGAGAGACTCGTCTGGAAATACGACGAGCGTAACATGCAATATTGGATGAACCCCTATCAGTAATAATAATAATAATAATAATAATATATATGTGTGTGTGTAAGTTGAAAAAAAATATAATCAGCTAAAATAGCTAATCCTATAGCTACTGATGCATACTAGTATTGTATTTTAATTTCCAGTTGTGGTTGTAATAAATATAGATGCATATATATAAAATAGAGTAAAGGTCGCAATGCACGACGATTTTGATCAACCTGTTTGTGTTGTGTGATTGTTCGCATTAAATATTGTTTTGTGATATTAATACTTGGTAAATGTTTATAATCCAGATGGACAACGAAGTGAATCAAGAAAACCAGAATAACGATAATAACGGAAACCAGATAGATAATAGTGCCATCCAACACATAGTGGTACAAGGGATTATAGACGCAATGCCATATATTATCAAAACGGTTAAGGAAGCGGAAAATAATAAAAGTAATAGTGGAAGTAAACGACCACCTACTGAACCCAGTCACAGCGTAAACAATGGACCACTACTTCAAGTGCCTATTCCAAAAAGAAGAAGAACCATGCCTTATGGTTGTTCTTCCAAAGAATTCTGGTCTTGTAAACCAATAGAATTCTCGGGCAATGAAGGAGCCATTGCAGCTCTACGCTGGATAGAAAAGACTGAGGTAGTCTTAAAAATAAGCAAGTGTGCAGAGGAAGACAAAATCATGTTTGCTTCCAATCTGTTTAAGAACTCAGCTCTAGAATGGTGGAACACTATTCTCCAGTCTAGTGGAAGTGACAGAGCCTATAGCATGGAATGGACTGAGTTTAAGAATATGGTTGAAAGGAAATTATGTCCCCCCAATGAAAAAGAACAGATAGCTAATAAGTTCTTAAACCTTAGAATGACTGGAGTAGACAGTAAGGGTTACACTACGGTATTCTTTGAATATGCTAGAATAGTGCCAACCCTAGCCTCACCAGAACCAGTATTAATCTCCCGTTACATCTGGGGATTAATCAGTGAGATTAGACACGTAGTCAAGACAGCTAGACCACAAACTATAGAAGAAGCTGTAGAACTAGCAAATACCTTGACTGATGAATTAGTGCGTACGCAAGAAGAAAACCAGAGGAAGAACCTAGCTTAAAAGCTTACCCAAGAATTTCGCTATGGAAATTCCAATCGTGGCAAAAATGTAGGTTCTACTTCTGCACCTTACTGCAAGTATTGCAAAAGAAAGCATTCTGGAAGATGCTCTATATACTGCAATTTCTGCAAAATATCTGGACACAAGGAAGAAGACTGCAGGAAGAAACCTAACAAGAAGATATGCTACAATTGTGGAGAACAAGGTCATATTAAGCCCAATTTTCCGAAACTAGCTCCAGCCATGAACAACAAGACTACTAAGAATGCTAGGGCATTTGTTCTGACTGCAGAAGAAGCCAAGATGATTCCGGACGTGATTGCCGGTACCTTTTTAGTTAATGATGTTTTTGCTAAAGTATTATTTGACTCTGGTGCGAACCAAAGTTTTATTAATACTTCATTTTGTAAACTTCTCAATCAACCATTAACTAAACTTCAACAAGAATGTCTAGTAGAGACAGCAAATGGAGAATCCATTAAGATCACTGAAATCTTGCAGGGAGCAAGAATAGAAATTTTAAACCAAAATTTTATTGCAAATCTTTACCCAATGAATCTGGCTGGATTTGACATTGTATTAGGAATGGATTGGTTAGTAGCAAATAAAGCCAGTATTCTATGTGATCAAAAGTCCATCCAAGTAAATTCACCAAAGGGTGAAAAGATCACAATTAAAGGAAATAAGCCATCTAGATCCACGAAATTCATCTCTGTGAAAAAGACAGCCAGTTATGCAAGAAAAAGGTCACTAGTGTATATGATTTCCATAATCATTAACACTAAAGGAAAGGAATTGAAAGATATCCCCGTAGTATCTCAATTCTCAGATGTTTTCCCAGAAGAGTTACCAGGACTACCGCCGGACAGGGAAGTCGAATTTAGAGTTCACCTACTACCAGGGACAACACCAATTACCAAGGCACCCTACCGTCTGGCACCAGCAGAAATGCAAGAGTTGAAGAAACAACTGGACGAACTTTTGGAGAAAGGATTCATACAGCCAAGTTCATCGCCATGGGGAGCACCGATCTTGTTTGTCAAGAAGAAAGATGGGTCAATGCGTATGTGCATTGATTACCGAGAATTAAACAAGGTCACGATTAAAAATCGGTACCCATTACCGAGAATCGATGATCTGTTTGATCAATTGCAAGGAGCTCGATTTTTCTCTAAAATCGATTTACGCTCTAGATATCATCAATTAAAAGTGCAGGAAGAGGACATTCCTAAGACCGCTTTCAGAACAAGGTATGGCCATTATGAATTTACTATCATGCCATTTGGTTTAACCAATGCCCCAGCCGCATTTATGGACATGATGAACTGAATATGTAAGCCATATTTGGATAAATTCATAATTGTCTCATCTACTCTAAGAGTAAAGAGTAACATGCAGCGCATCTGCATGCACTCCTAAATTTGCTGAGAAAAGAAAAGCTTTATGCTAAATTTTCAAAATGCGAATTTTGGTTAGAAGAGGTACAATTTCTTGGACATCTAGTTAACCATGAAGGAATTCATGTGGATCCCACGAAGATCGAGGCAATTACTAAATGGAAAGTCCCTGAATCACCAACCGAGGTTAGAAGTTTCCTAGGACTGGCTGGTTATTATAGAAGATTTATCCGAGATTTTTCTAGAATAGCCATTCCCTTAACAAAGTTAACCTGTAAGTCTGTTAAGTTTGAATGGGGACCAAAGCAGGAAGAAGCCTTTAGAATTCTTAAGCAAAGATTAACCAACACACCCATACTAGCGTTACCAGAAGGAACTGAAGACTTTGTAGTCTATTGTGACGCTTCTAAGTTAGGTTATGGATGTGTGTTGATGCAACGTCAAAAGGTTATAGCCTATGCGTCTAGAAAACTTAAGAATCATGAAGAAAACTATTCAACCCATGATTTAGAATTAGGAGCCATAATTTTTGCCCTGAAAATTTGGAGACATTACCTTTACGGTAGTAAGTTTACCATTTTCACCGATCATAAGAGTTTAAGATATGTTTTCGGGCACAAGGAATTGAATATGAGACAAAGACGCTGGATGGAGATACTTAGTGATTATGATTGTAATATCCAGTATCATGAAGGAAAGGCTAATGTAGTAGCTGATGCTTTAAGTCGAAAGTATCACGAAAAGCCAAAAAGAGTATGTTCTCTTAAATTAAATATGCAGATAGATTTAAATAATCAAATTAGAGACATACAAGAATCAGTAATCAAGGACGATATTGAGAAATTGAAAGGAACGATTAAGGAGTTAGAGCAAGGAACATATGGAATTTGGAGATTCCATAAAAAGAGAATATGGATACCCAAACAAGGAAACCTACGCCACTGAATATTAGAAGAAGCCTATAAATCTAAGTATACGATGCATCCTGGAAGTGATAAGATGTATCAAGACTTAAGAAAGAATTTCTGGTGGATAGGAATGAAAAAGGATATAGCAGCTTATGTTGCCAAGTGTCTAACCTGTTCACAAATTAAAGCTGAACATCAGAAACCCTCAGGTTTGTTGCAACAATTAGAAATGCCAATATGGAAATGGGAATTAATAACAATGGACTTTTTTACCAAACTACCCAATACAATCTGGGTGATTGTAGATAGGTTAACCAAATCTGCTCATTTCCTACCAATGAAGGAAACTTTCAGTATGGAACAATTAGCTAAGTTGTATGTAAACAAAATAGTTTCATTACATGGAATTCCTTTATCTATTGTGTCTGATAGAGATAGCCATTTTACTTCTCATTTTTGGACAAGTTTCCAAAAAGCAATGGGAACCAAGCTAAATCTAAGTACCGCTTATCATCCTCAAACGGATGGACAAAGCGAAAGGACAATTCAGACAATGGAAGATATGCTTAGAGCTTGTGTAATTGATTTCGGAGGAAATTGGATGATCATTTACCATTGATAGAGTTTTCCTATAATAACAACTATCAGACCAGCATTAATGCTGCACCATTTTAGGTACTTTATGGACGAAAGTGCCGAACTCCAGTCTGTTGGGCAGAAATTGGAGAAAAACAATTGTCTGGACCAGAGATAGTACAAGAAACAATGGACAAGATTATCCAAGTCAAGGAAAGATTGAAAGAAACACGCGATAGACAAAAGAGCTATGCTGATAACAGGCGAAAGCCGTTGGAATTTCAAGTAGGAGATAAGGTATTATTAAAAGTCTCTCCTTGGAAAGGAGTGGTCAGATTCATCAAAAGGGGAAAGCGAAGCCCCAGGTATGTTGCACCTTTTGAAATTATTAGAAGAGTAGGACCTGTAGCGTATCAGCTACAACTGCCAGAGGAAATGGCAGGAATACATGATGTATTTCATGTATGTAATCTCAAAAAGTGCTTAGCCGATGAATCACTAGTGGTACCTCTTAAGGACATAGAGGTAATCGAAAAGCTTAAGTTTGTAGAAAGACCTCTACAAATTGAAGATAGAAAAGTCAAGAATCTCAAACACAAGAGATTGGTTCTAGTCAAAGTGAAATGGGATTCCAAGAGAGGACCAGAATACACATGGGCGCTTGAATCAGAAATGCAGAGGAAATACCCACACCTGTTCCAGTAGACCTCGAGGACGAGTTCTAAAACAAGGTGGGGAGGATATAGCAACCCTCCAAAAATATTTAGAACGTCCCTATACGCCCTAAAATACACCCGTATACAAAAATAGGCCCTAAATACCTTTAATTTCATAAAAATTAAATAAAAACGAAATTTAATACTCGCTCGCGGGGCGCGACGTAGCCAAGGAAGGCTGTCGCGGGGCGTGACAGCTAGGCCACAGGACCGCCCCCGGAGCCGCCACGTGTCACACGCGTGTCAAAGCTAGTCGATGACTGGTCCAAGCTAGGGCCTACCCGACCTACGTCGCGGGGCGCGAAGGCCCCTTGTGTATCCTTCGCGGGGCGCGAGGAACTGCCGAAGCAGCCCTATAAATTGGGAGCTCAGGCATTCATTTTCCATCGTTCAAAACTTCGAATTCTCTCTGAATCTCTAATTTCTCTAAAGCTAAAATTATACCCGGGCATTATACCCACTAAAATAACGAAGCTCTGCCCCGATGTAAGTATCATAACCCCCGATTACGTATTAGATACGCTGCCCGATTGATCTAGTGCTCCGTAACGGCTGTCGAGGCTCTGCCCGACGTAGTCGTTGGAGTTTCTGTATCGGGGAGGGTATAACTAATGTAAAATTTGGGTTATTATACTAACACGTGTGCATTGTTTAATTAATAGATTATAACCAGGAAAATTACAAGAGAAATACCTAAAGTAGCAATTTAAGTAATCTCCTTTTCGTAAACTGTTTTTACAAAACCTTACATATTTTAATATAATTAGCAGTGATTGAGTCTTTGTAATTCTTCAATTACTGCCGGTATGTTGGGGTTTTGTATACAAAATGTGGAACACGTTATCATTGGACAATGAGATAGCCAATGAGTAATATGACCCACCAGTCAGGAATGACAGTACTGAATGAGTAATTGTGTAGATATAAATATTGTAATCGCTCTCAATACTATGAAATGATAAAACCTGTTTTGATTAAATTGGGATTCACTCACCAGTATTTCCCACTGACAAAATATTTTTAAACGCATTTCAGGTAACAAAATGTGAAAGCCAAATAGAAGCCAGCTGGACAACACTGAAGGCTTGGAAAAGTGGCTATAAACGTTACCTAAATAAAGAAGATGTTTTATTTCAATAAAATAGGGTTTGTCCCTATAAAAATGTTTGTAATGGAAACTTGGGAATTTCCCATGTATTTATTATTATAAAAATATGGTGTTTTACTCTGATAAAATATTTCCTAACTACGGTCATGATGTAAATTCCGCTGCCAAATTGATAAACACCGATACCACTGAATCTGAGTTCGTGGCCGCCCGCTCCCAGGTAATTAGAGGTCAGGGGTTGCGACAGCTTCTCTTTGAATCGGCTCGCCAGCTATTGTGACTTTGACGGTTCTCACTGTACTCTTGCGAGCTTTCTTTGCTTTTGGAGAATCAATAGGTTGCGACATTCTTCTCAACCTTCCTTTTCCTTTCTTTACCTTTTCAACCTCAACACCTGACGGTTCATAAGTTGCATCCTCTTCATCACTATCGTTTTGTTTTTTGGATGCTTTCTCTTTCTTCTTTCTCCATTTCGCCATCTGATCTCCTTTAGTTGGTGAAATCTTTGTCACAAGAATATCACTTTCAGTAGAACTGCTATCACTTTCCACTAGGGTGTGAATTTCTGACACGACCTGAAAACACGACACGAACTTAACACGAAATTCGCGGGTTTGGGTTTAGTCCAAATGGGTTCGGGTGAGTTTCAGGTTGAACCCGCCAACCCGTTTAGCTAAATGGGTCAGGTTCGGGTTAACCCGGTCGGGTTGGTGGGTTGACCCGTTTAACCTACTTCTATAATATTATGTTTTTTACAGTATATTGTATGTTATAAATTAAATCTGGTGTGTATTTTATGCTATACTTATAACTTAAAAATAGAAATTGACATAAGATTTTATGATTTTAATGTAATTTTATTATCTAATTTGTGTTTTTTTGTTGTAGATGATAATTTTAATATATTAATTTGCTGTAAAATAAAAAAATAAAAAAATTCGGGTTGAACGAGTCGGGTTCGGGTCAGCCTGGGAATTTCGGGTCAGGTTCGGGTTCATATGTATGAAACGATTTTCGAGTTCGGGTCGGGTTCGGATTCGTCTAAAATTTTTGGGTTCGGGTCGGGTTGAACCCGCCAACCCGCAAACACGACCCGTTTAGCACCCCTACTTTCCACTATTCCCTCAACATTTTCTCCACCAATGTTCACATTTCCTTGAACATTTTCACCAACTGTTTCAGTATCTGCAAACGCTAAATCTTCAATCTCTTGTGTCGTATTCATCCCTGAAGTACCTACATTACCAGTTTCGACATTTTGATCAACATTCTGAACTTCATCATCACTAGGCTCATCAACAAGTTGCCTTTGAACTAGTTTTTGCTTCGGTGTAGCACGTCTCCTTCTTTTCTTTTCAACATCTTTAATGAACCACTTTGATCTTTTGTTCTCAAACAACTCCATCTTCTCATCTTCGTTTCCTGAATGGTATCATCGTGTCGCCATTTGTTCTCTAGTGGAGCGATATAGTTTGGCTTTTCTATTGATGCAAACTTTCTTCTTGCTGGAGGTGTATCCTTCTTCTTATATACTTGAAGTCTTTAAGGCATCACATTCGTCATATGTTCTAGGATCAGCTCATCTTTATCATTCTTCTCTAGATTTTCTATCTTGTTATCCAATAACCTTTGCACGAATCTTGGATATTGTAAGAACTTTTCATCTTTTGTCTTCGCCTTCATATTTTCAAAAATGACTTCAAAAATGTTATAAGGCCGATTCAGGATCAATGAAGTGATTATGCACATGATGTAGTCAACAAAAACATCATAACCACCTTTTATGTGCCCCAAAGCAGGAATCACTGAGTGAATTAGGAACTTGTATGGAAACCACAGATTCTGCTTGTTATACTGAGGATCATTGACAAACCCCGTATATCCCATTCGAAACCATAATCCTTTGCATAAGTGTTCAGATAAACCGACAGGATCACCATCATCATCCTTCAAATCAAGTACCCTCCGAATATCAGCTACAGTAATCACAACTTCAACATCTTTGTCTTTTCCGTCTTCTTTAATCTGTGCAAATGAGTGAATTGCTTTATCAGTTTCCTCATATCTCACACTCCTCCAGAAACGTTCTATGTGAGATTTATACGCCTTGTGCTTGTCTGTAAGAGCTTTCTTTATATGACTGCGTTCGATAAAATCAAGAATTTCCTCAAACGGCTTCATCTTTGGAAGTATTTTATCCAACGTGTAGCAAATGTTATGCTTAGAGTCAAAATTTGTAGCCTTTGCCTGTAAAACACAATCAAACACTTATGAAATTATGCACGTTTTTTTGAAAAAAATATAACTTCAAAAATTACAGCTCTGGAATGACTGGCCAATTAAGAGCAAATGGACAATTATGAACGATTGGACATTTTAGGACGAATGCCAATTGGAACGACTGGGATATAAAGCAATTTAGAACGAATGGCCGATTCGAGCGACTGGGTCGCTTTCGTCCCAAACTGTCATCTTCAACCTTTGAACTTCAAAAATTTCAGTTTCAAAATTTGTTGATTTTCATGAAATTGATCATTCCTAAACATCAAACAAGTGCCAATTTGAAGATCTATGGTTTCAATTTTAGTTTTGGTCCATTCAGTTTGTCTTAAATCTAAGTTTTTAGACTCGGTTATGCGCGATTCGTCAAAACACCATCAAAACATGTCCAAATCTAAGTCTTACCTTTCCCATTGTATGTGTTGTGCCTATCAACACTACAATATGTAAAATTTTTGGCAGCACCTCGACTTAGAAAGTTCGAAAGATCAGAGAATATGAGAACAATTCTCTGATGTGAAATAGTTGCAAATGAATAATTAATCACGAATGGCCTTTATATAGGAGTAAGGTAGCGTATTCTTATATTTGTATATTTTTGCCAAGTATCGGTGGCGTATTCCGGTGTGTATTTATACGTACGAGAATACGTATTTTCTTGTAATTATTAAGTATCCTTATACTTAATTTTTATATTAACTTTTCCGGAATAATATTTCTAATAAAAATTCATCAATATATATTCTCAAAATATATATTTAAGAGATATTACATAGAAAATTATTTATAATTTTTCCTTTGTCAAAAATAATTGTATTTTCATGTAAACTTCAAAAATAATATATTTTCAAGTCCAACTTAGAAAATATATATAAGTCCATTTTTCATCCAAAAATAATATATTTCATGTTTATCTAAGAAAATATATATTTTCTCCCAAAAATAATATATTTTCTAATAATTTCAAGAAAATATATATTTTTATTTACCAAAAAATAATATATTTTCTTCTTGACAAAAATATGACATATTTTTGTAGTAATTATGAAAATCACATTTTCATTCTCTTGGTGTCCAAAATACCAATTACCAAAATATACTTGTGAATTAATTTTCCAGAATATTTTGTAAGTTATATTCATTGTTCGGTTTCTCCAATATTTTGGGTATAAATTGTATATTTATTTCCTGGAATTTTGGTAATATTTTGGATTGTAATTTTTTGTATTTTGATGAGTTATATATTATTTCTAGTCCTAAAATGATATAACTAATACACATAATATACAAATAATCACGCACATGGTGACTTCTAAATATATATTTTCCTAAATACATATTTAGTCACTTTTATTTACAAAAACCAACCTCCAATATTTGTAATTTTTGTAACAAAAATTATGGGAAACTTTATATGAAAATTCATGGTTTAAAATACACTTGTAAATATTTGTTCAAAAAATATTTTTCTAAGTGTTTAATTTTTAGAAAAAAATTGCCATAGTTTCCCCTAAAAATGGAGGTTTCCATGCTTTCAAAGCATATCATTTTCTTTTATAAATCACCACAATCAACAATAATCCAATCAACACTTACCAATTTGCCAAAATCAAGCATAAATTACTACTTCATGAACTTGAAAATTTACAAAAATTTGTAGTAACTTACTAGTGTGTTTAGTAAGCTTAGTTACCCTTTAAAGTGTGGTTGTTTATTTAAAAACTTCATTTTTGAAGAAATTAGATCTTCACAACTTGTAAATCATTTTTCTAAAAATATTTCTTCTTGGATTTTTCTTGTTAAATACATGATCCTACACTTGATTAACCACTAAAAATATGGTTAATTTCTTTAAGAACCAAGATTAAGTAAACTTTGTATTTTTAACTTGATTTCTTGAAAAATCATTCTTGAAATCATAGATTTACAAGACTTTACACACACTTTGTTCATCACTTTACAAGAAAAACAACTTATACTTTCAAGTTCATGATTTACATGAGGATGATGACTTTGATCTTAACATAATCATCCTCTCATCTTGCTAGATTATGTCTTTAATCACTATCTAGCAAGATCACATGATGATCTACATCAATAACATGAGCAATCAACAATCAACAAGCATAATAACACTTAAACAACATGTTTTCTTATGATTTTAGTCTTATGTTTATGTTTCAAGTTCAAGATTCATAGTGTTCATCATGATTATCAACTTGTATCTTTTTTTAACCACCAAAATAAGAGGTAAAATGAAGAGTAGAATGATCTTACTACTAGCTCAAGGCTCGGGATGATCACTAGATGAAAATGGAGTGGATAAAAGCTTGTGTGAGAGGTCCTTTAGCTTCCAAAGGCTCCAAGCTTCCTTGTATGGCTTCTAGCACCTTTGTATATGTATGGATTGTATGAAAGATGAGTGATGATGGTGGTTGTGTGGTGGTTGGGTTACGGCCGAGAGGAAGAAGAAGAGGGGAGGAGGGTGCTCAAGTGTTGTGTAGAAATGAGAATGAATGAGGGTTATGATCTTTGGTTTTACTTATAATCCATCACACTTCAAGTCCAATGGTTTTTATGTTTTATAAAGGAGAAACATGATCTAATATTATAAGCAAATAAAATCTCTAGTGGGGCCATGTATTGGCCGATTATAGGTGGGGGGGGGGGGTCTTAGGCTAGGTAGTAACCATAAGTTAGTTTATGTAGTTAAAAATCAAGTATTAGTTAGGTTATTTAGTTACTAGATGTTACATAGTATGTTATGATGTTCGGGGACCATAACTAGCTTGGTAATGTTAAAACAATGCTTCTAGTGAAAATTTGGTGTTTCGGGTAGTGTCCGGTTGTTCAGTTGGTTACCGGTTCGTTAAGGTGCTAAACTATGCAGTTTAGTGTGCTTTATGTTACCTTTTGTGACAGTTTTGATTCCCGACACTTAAGAAAACATTCTAGACCATTTAACCATATTTCTACATGATATTAGAGTGTTTAAATGCTGAATTTTGCTGATTTCTGCAGTTTATATGAGTTTTAGGCACTTTCCGGCACTTAAACTATCTCTAGGAAGGCAGTTTTGTGATCCTTACTTCCCTACACACAATACTAGTGTAATACTTGGTTTCTGGCTCACTCTGTGTCTCAATACAATGTTTGTCTATGTACTGAACTCCGCCAGCATATTTCTGATTTATCTGATAACTGTGCTAACTGTGTTTCGTGCATCATTTGAATCAACAAAGTTTGCATGCAATAATGATATGTCATTTGCAATATATGATGCACATGTATGTATATGGCAATAATCAGAAAGCAATTCAAGTCATTAATTGTAATTCAGCACAATCATTAAGCACTAATCATTGTTTAATAATTGTAGGGATACCTGGAATTTTGACAGTTGTCACACATGACTATTCACAATTGCATGGAAATAACTTGTTCTTTCGTCACCCAAACCCACCCAACTCGAACGTGCCTTCTGTTGCATATCCATGGCATGTACACTATGCCACTCTCTTATCAGTTTCTTGCATTCCTGCTAGATTAGTAGTTCTATCTCCGTTAGTAATCTATTTTCAGCCTGTCCATCCAGGATTTTCAATTTGTTTTGCGCTACCGTCAGTTCTTTTTCATCTTCTTCTTTTTTTTGTTTTCGCCATGCTTTTAATTCGTCTCTTATTGCCTTTAATTTCACAGCCAACACTTCATCTCTAAAACTTGAGTCACATGTTTTATCCAAACCCATCCTCACCATATCGTCGAACCCGTTTCAAATTATGCGTTTCAAATGAAGGGTCCCATGATTACAACCACCAATATCTTTTGGTGGGCAAGGAATGTTACCATCTATGTGGGCTTTCCATCCATCCATATATTCCGTCCAACATATGACACATGATAAAAGCGCTTCTCTAGACAATCTGGGATTATGTTCCGTTTTATTACAGTCGTCATGATCAACTACTACAGAGTGATGACTTGAAGTTGTACCCAAATCTTCGATCTCTTCCAAGATCAAATTTCTTCGTTTCCCATGATTATGAAACCTCGTTTCGTGAGGTGGTCTTCTTTCATGTTTCCCAAAATAATTTGAAGGCTCACAAATTTCAATATCATTTTGGTGATTTTCTAAGTGTTTGCAAGCTTCTTTTGGTATCATCATATTTTTGTACTATTTAAGAATAACTGTAATTTGAGTATAACTTTCTCTCTCAAACCTTTCTAAAAGTAGAAAAAATAAAACATTAACAACTAACAAAGATTCAAGAACAAAAGAAGAAAGTGTTCCTCTTTGTTACCAAGCATGTCATCTAAAACAATTAACAGGACATTGTTGTTCAACAGGATTTGCTTTCGGTGATCTCTGTTAAACTTCTTCGGGATTTTCTGTTTGCAATATATATATATATATATAGAAAAAGTATATCGTGCAATATATACTTCACGTACGACAACGTGCGTGATTTGTTCTATAACATGCGTGATTAATGTTTTCAATATGCGTGATTATTGTGTTTCAACATGCGTGATTTTGGATTTTTGAGTTATAACATGCGTGATTTTAAAATGAACGTGCGTAATTACCTGTCGTACGTGATGTACGCTAAGCCGTAATGTACGTTAACCTTCCCCCCCCCTCTATCTCTCTCTCTCTCTCTATATATATATATATATATATATAGGGAGGGGCTCATACGAGAACTCCATTTATTGCGAGAACCGCGAAAACCAATGTGAACACAACCTAAAATAGCTAAAAAAACCTAACCCCCCCCCCCCAAAAACCTACCCCCCCCCCCCCAAAAAAAAAAAAAACCTAAACCCCCCTCCCCCCAAAAACCTAACCCCCCCCACCCCCACCCCCCCCCCCCAAGCTAAAATGCTAAAAACTAAACCCCCAAAAAACCTAAAAAAATCTAAAAAAAATTTTTTTAATATTTTTTATGCTCAAATCGCTACTTTTAGTGGCAAAAAAAAAAATTTAATTTTTTTTTCTTCGAAAAGTAGCGATTTTTATATAAAAAATATTAAAAAAAAAAATTTTTGTGTGATTTTTATCTATTTTTAGGCATTTTTGGTTGTTTTCACATTGGTTCTCGCGGTTCTCGCAATAAGAGGTGGTTCTCGCATGATCTTCTCCCTATATATATATATATATATATATATAGGGAGAAGATCATGCGAGAACCACCTCTTATTGCGAGAACCGCGAGAACCAATGTGAAAACAACCAAAAATGCCTAAAAATAGCTAAAAATCACACAAAAAAATTTTTTTTGAATTTTTTAATATTTGTTATAAAAAAAATCGCTACTTTTCGAAGCAAAAAAAAAAAAAAAAATTTTTTTTTTTTAAATTTTTTTTTTTTTTTTTTGCTTCGAAAAGTAGCGATTTTAACATAAAAAATTCAAAAAAAAAATTTTAGATTGTTTTTTGATTTTTTTAGATTTTTTAGGGGTTTAGTTTTTAGCATTTTAGCTTGGGGGGGGGGGGGGGGGTTAAGGTTTTTGGGGGGTGGGGGGGGGGGGTTAAGGTTTTTGGGGGGTGGGGGAGGGGGGTTTAGGTTTTTTTTTGGGGGGGGGGGTGGGGTTAGGTTTTTTTTAGCTTTGGGGGGGGGGTTAGGTTTTTTTTTGGGGGGCGGGGGGGGGGGGGGGTTAGGTTTTTTTTTTGGGGGGGGGGTGGGGATTAGGTTTTTTTTAGGTTTTTTTTAGCTATTTTAGGTTGTGTTCACATTGGTTCCCGCGGTTCTCACAATAAAGGTGGTTCTCGCATGAGCTCCTCCCTATATATATATATATGTAAACGGGATCAGGAGAAAACGCTCAAAAGTGTGAGAACGGTGAGAACGCTTCCTGGCCCAACACATGTCACGTCGCGGAGGGGCTTTTTTGTCCTTTCATCTTTCTTTTTTTTAAACGCGTGTCACTTCGGCTTTCCATTTTTTGGCGTTTAATAAATACGCGGCGTTTTTATTGTTTTTAGATCAGAATCATAGTAAATATTTTGGCGTTTTAAGTATTGTTTTGGCGTTTTTATTGTTTTTTAGATCAGGATGCAGGCTTTAATGTAAAAACATCAGTAATTTTCTTGATTTTATTATATCAAAGTGTGTTGCCATGTATGATACAGGCCTATAATGTGACAGGCAATTATGGCGTTTTGAAAAGATAAATAAATTTCAATTTCCCATGTAGTGGCATTAATATAACTATAATGTTTGGCAATAATGATACCGTCTCTTTATTTTATTGTTTCTTTCAATTTTCATCTCTCAATTAGTGTTGATTTTTCCAGTAATACGTTGTTTGCGTTTTTTTGCGTTTTATATAGCAACATCGTGCTTTGCTAGCATTCGTTCTCACAGTTTTTCACACTATCAGGCGTTTTGGTGTTGTAGTTTTTGGCGTTTTATACTCAATTTTTTTAAAATAATAGAGAATTAGATGATAAACAACAGACAATTAGATAACAAGCAATAGAAAATGAAAAAAAAATATAATCTAATTTGTCATCCAAATCTTCACTGTCATCAGCCTCTTCTACTTTTGACCATTTTTGGCGTTTTGAACCTGTTTTTGAATACCTTATGTAGATCCTTATTTTCCTACATACCGGCCGTCTTTAGAAGATGCTTATTTTTTGTGGCATCCTTTATTGTGGTGGATATATACTTGTTTGATGACATGTTGAAGACCAATCCTGCTCTAATGTATTGATCCTTTCATGCCATCAATATATCCATCAAGAACAAAGTGACATGATGTCATATCAGTGTCATCAGTCTCTTTATCTTGAATATTTTTCCATCTTATTCAGCAAAAGATTATAGAGATACCCAACTCAGAGAAGAATCCATTCAGTGAAACTTCATTCATATGAATTGTCACACCCCGACCACGTGTAACATACAAAACGTGGCGGAAACATCGGGGAGTGTTGTAACAGAATTAATTGTTTCAAATCCATGGCAATTGAAGTTTCGTTTTATTGATTAAAAGTGTTACAATGTCTTAATAAACAAGGAAATACAATATAATTAACTAGTCTTGCATCTTTTATTGTCACTAAAGCCCAAGTCTGCCTATGTGTATCTTGATCATCTTATGCAACAGCTCCTGAAAAACACATGTGAAAATAGGTACGTCAGCATAAAAATGCCTGTGAGATACATAGGTTTTGTGAAAATAGGTTTCATGACTTATGTTTGAGAAAATGTTTAGTCATGAACCTTGTAATTTGCTTTGTCTTTGTAAATCATTTGAAAAACAATAAGTTCAGATGATACGTATAAATAAGAGAATAATGCATGGTTAAATGAATAACCAAGTAAAATGAGTTTGTAAAAGATGAGTTGTTTTGTAAAACAATGTCTTGTGAAAAGTATGTTATTTGTATAAAATGTTATATGTCTCAAATTGAAATGAATCAAATAACGCTACAATATGTAATACCATACAAACACTTATATATAGGAAGTACCAGCGACGTATCCACCATGCTTGTATCATATTACACACGCCTCGTTACTTAATCACTTACTCAAACCAAACCAACAATGTAATAAGTCTATGTTTAAACCAATAGTCAAAAGTCCTTGTATAAACCATGTCAAATGTTTATAATCCAAAAGTAGTCAAGTAATGTATAACCAAAATGATATGTATGGCAAGTAAAATTAAGACTACTTAAACCATAAGTAAAAATGTACAAAACAAAGTATTGAAGTAAAACTTGGTTTAAATCAAAGTTATGTTTTGTAAGATATATGCATGCTATACTGAATATGAACATTTATGCGGTATTGTGAAAATTCATACATCCAAGCCTTGAGACAGACGGATAACTATGTAAAAGTGAGTTATCAAAAGTATATGTATTCGGATTCGGTCATTCCTTACGTCCAAACAAACCCGAGATTTCAGGAATGGGATTTGTCAAGTCCTATGGTACCACTACCTACTACCGAGCGGCGTGATCGGTGTTAATGAATGTATAGTATAGTTTAAACAAACCAAATGTCATACCAAAATGTAAGCATGTTTTATGAAGATAATGTACCTAGTATGCTAGAGTAAACATACAAGGTAGAGCTGTAAAACAATGTGTCCATATGTTACTGGAACATATGCAACAGAGATGCAATGTAAAATAATGTACTAAGCATGTACTAAATGGACATACATAGCATGTGATGTGATGTGATGTAAAACAATGTACAAAGTATGCACACAATGGACATACATAGCATAAAATGTAATGAAATCATGTACTAATAGTGTACTAATGAACATAGCATGTATATAATGTGAAAACATGGAAAGCATGAAAGTAACAAGTAGGCACATGTGTTCCACCCCAAAACGTTTGGCAAACAGTAAAAGAGGGGTCTATGTACTCACTTGAGATTGCTCAGAAGTCCTAAGATAACCACCAAGCAATGCTAGAGATCTCGGAATATCAAACGGCACCTAATATAGGTAACTACATTAATAAACCGGACCTAAATCGGAAGATCGGATAGAATGAGGGCTCGTAAACCAAATGAGTATGGGAACTCATGTAGTATGGTTTAACAAAGCCTACATACTAAATGAAACCTAACCTAAGTGCTTACGACCCATTACGACCCGTTTAGGTAGCTTATGCTACTTTAACGCGTCGTTCGCGTAAAACGCGTTCGGACCGCCTAACTTGTCCTATGACAAGTAACATATGCCTTAACATGTCTAATATTGTTGTCAAATCAGTTTAGATGTCAAAAGTTATGTTACATATGCTTAAAATGAATTTTGGCGTCAAAAGGGCATTTTGGTAATTTACCTAAGGCATATAAGCTACCTATCATACAACTACTTAAACGAAGCGACCATAAGGTATAACCTCGGAAGGTTATTCCATATATACTATGGTCACCTAATGTGCTTGGTCGGATCCTAATGATCGACCAAACGGGTCGGGTTCGAAAGTATAAGCGATTGTTTAAATCGCTTACCTTACGACCCTATATAAGCACTAAACTAAAAGTGACGAGCTAAGCATGTTAAAACATGCTTAACTAAGTTTAGAAAACAGGTTTGGTATCAAAACAAACGGTTTTGATACCCATAAGTAGTTTGGTTACAAAATACGCAAGAATACGTATTCTGACCGAAACTACGGCTCGTCACTGAGCCTAGATAACGTGGTAATCAGTAGGTATGGTCACAAAGGACTATAACCATCGTGATTACAATCACGTTGCGAAGTTCAAACGAACTTCACATTGACCATAAGCTGGTCAATGCAGAAAGTCAAACAAAGTTTGACTTTCAGACTCGAAAAGCAATAAAAGAACGAAAGAATACTCACGTAGGGTCCCCGAATGCTAATCTAGATCAAAATAGCTCAGGTATGAAACAAAGGTTTCAACTTAGAGCATTTGAGATCAGATTCTAGTGAGTTTAGAGGTTGGATGGCAAGGGGTATTTATAGTGAATGGTCCACCATTAGGATCGTTTGTCGAAATACGTGCCTTAATCTCATCCGTACATGTGTCGGAACCTTATGGTACCCAAAAAGGCCACTCACCATAAGAGTTTGACACTTGGCACTTGACCTTTGGAGAGTGTTAAGGGCTGTTAAAAGATGAAAAAAAACGTTTTGCTGCATCTGGCCCCTGTTTACGGACCTAGTTTGGCAGATTTACAGTTTCAGTCCCTGCAACCTCAAAACTTGGTTTTCGATGCGTTTTTTTGACACGTTTAAGCCTGTTAACCCCATTTCAAAGCTCTAAAATGAAGTTAAAGTATAGGGAACTTAAAATGTGTTCAAAAATATCTCGGGTGTCGGTTCGTTTAGCCGTACGGTTACGTTGTTCGGTTAATTACGACGGAATGCGCATAAGCGCGAAAAATGATCCAAATGGCGTGACGAATGGATTTTTCCTATGCCAAACACTAAAATAAAATATTTTAGTGCTTACATAAATTTTTGGATGTCCGGATGTATTCAGAACGTAAGTTATGCACGAAAATGCAAACTTGTGCACTTTTTGACGCTTTTAGTACCTGAATGAGCCAAAAGTTTATTTTAGCACACCGAACCCCTCAAAGCCTATTTCTAAGCTATATAAAGGATATTTAAGGTGTGTTTAACTTATGGTCATGTTCCGGAATGTCTGTTACAGTTCAAATTGGCATACTTTCGCAGTTTGTCAAGTTTAGTCCCTGTAAGCGAATTAACTTGTTTTTGCCATACCAAAGCCTTCAAAACTTATTTCTAAGTTATGTAAAGGTTATTTAAGGTATGTTAAGCCTATGTCACTATTCCGGAGTGTTTGTTGCATTAAACTGGTTATATTTACGCATCGGTGCGCGTATAACCTTCCAGAAAGCGATTTAGAGTTTGGAATTGAACAAAAATTGATATGTGCAAATGATACACATATTTTTACAAATCCCAAGTATGAAATATAATATTTCATTGGTTCGGTATTTGTTTGATGGCCGTGGAGGCACTGGTGTTACAGTCTCCCCTACTTTAGGAAATTTCGTCCCGAAATTTATTTAGAGGAAACTTGTGAGAGTTTAAAACATGAAGTTGAAAAGATCGAACAATATTGGTTAGGGTTCTGAACTTCTAGTAACCTTAATAACATTATGCTTGCAATGTAAGAGGGACACTTATATACAAGTATATGAAGCGTCATTGGTGCGTCCACCGTACCTCCATTACATTGTTCTCATTTTGTTATTGTTGTCGCTATCGGTTCTTACACATAATAAATCTTACTGGGTTTCTGTGCACTAAATTTCATAATTATGTACGCATCCATAATTAGACAATTCCTTGCACAGTTCACACAGTCTATTTTATAATGTGTAGTGTAAAACCAAATGAACAAACCTGTGATGAGTGTGACTAGACCGCCATAGAGTCCTTTTAATTAAGTCAATAAATGATCTAAATAGACTATCAAGGAGTCTGTTCAGCTACATCACTAGATGTCGTCCTTTAACCAGATTGTGAATCAATCTTTTTGACTAGACCTCTAAAAGGGTCTCTTATGAAACATGGAGTGGTACTATATAATCCAAGGGTCTTAACTATTATATAGAAGCCCATTAAGGATTTAAGGCAGTACCTTTTGACTATCCTGCTACGAATCCCTCATATGGAGATATGAAAGATCCTGCGAGGATTTGGATAACAAATATCCAGAGTATAAAAACACAAAATGCATAAAAGAAAACATAAGATGAATAAACACGAATAAACACATAGTCACATAACCACAAAATTGTTTGTTAATTTGTCTTGTTAATTGCGTACATGCATTTAAAGCACACTAGGAATCCATTCCGTGGATTTCATTTGGTACTTTAAACGTTATCAATAATCTAACTATAAAGATAGAAAGATTCAAAAAGAAAATTCGATTTCGATTATTAGGAACCGAAATGTTCGAATTTAGGTACATAAGGAATCCAATTAAGGACTCTGATTTGTATGACAATTATCCACAAGGATCTAATTGTGAAGATAAAAAGATCCCATATGGATTTTAGAGGTTGAAGATGTTTTGAAACCTTGCACTGGACGTGCTTAAGTCAAAACATGAAGTTGAAATGCTTATGAAGTTGAGATGCCAGATATGCCAAGGCGACATATGAAGCGAAATTTGAAAGTTAAGTCAATGTATGAGGAAAATATTTTTGAAAACTATGCATGGGGTTCTTTTAAGAAAAATGTGTTTAACGTTTTTGAAACCTTATATATAATACTTTTGAAATCATAAAGTAGGTGTATTAGATAGATATATTTACAAAAATGTTTTAAAATCATGCGAGATGAATTTTGAAATTATGTATAAGGTTTTTGAAAGACATGAATGATGCTTTTCGAAATCATGCACTTGATAAGAAAATGTATTGTGTTAATATTGTCTTCAGACTATATGAAATATTTTGAAATTAGAAAGGTTGGTTTTGATAACATGACCAATGTTTTTGAAATATCATAGACAATGTATCTAGAAAAATTGTTTTCAAACTATATGAAATGTTTTGAGATCATGAAGATTGTTTTGAAATACTTGTACTGTGTATGTTGAAAAAATCAAAACGTAATGGGTATGAGATTTGAAAATACCCTTAGTTATCTAACCAGGGATTTAAAGGCACAGATGTGCAGAAGCATGATTACTCATAATGTCACTTTATTTTCTGTATTTCGTATCTTATAATGAAACGAGTACTTAAAATTTTTGAAGGAATCATGAGCGATCATTTGAAAGAGAGAATCACTAGAGTAGTTTGTAAGGAACATAGTTCCTTGATGTAGGTAACATAGGAAAAGTCATACACACCTGTAACTATACTTGTATATCAGAATTGTGAACAACAACTTTTATTTATGAACAAGACATATTGTTTCACAATACACGAAAACAAAAGAAACAAAGGCATAAGACAGCAACATCCTTTGTTCAGCCGAATGCTCATCCAAGGGTTAGATTTGCACTGACTATCTTCGGGCAGTTGTTCCTGAAATGGCTCGTCTCGCCACAGTTGTAGCAAGTACCAGGCGGAAAACGATCTTGAGTAGGGTTGACTTGGAGTTGGTTTGGACCACTTTGATTTGGGGTAAATCGACAAGCACTTGCTAGGTGACCAATTCGCCCACATGATGCACACAAACGACACTGTAGGTGAGCTAAGTGGTGTGCATTACATTTGTTGCATATTGATGCTGTTCCCTTGTATTGCTTCTTAGCAGGTTGTGTTGCCACCCGGATGGGTCCTGTTTGATTTGGTACTGCTGCAACACAAACTTTTGCTGTATGACCTTTACGTCCACAAATTTGGCATTCACGGCACTTCACCATAGCATGATGATAAAGGTTACATTTGTTGCACAAGGGTGAAGTTCCATTGTACGACTTCCTAGTTGGTGGCCTTGCCACATGACTAGGTCCCGCTTGATTAGGTGTAACCGCTGTGGGTTTCCTTGAAGCCTTACGCTTCCTTGATTTAGGTGCTGGCTTGACTTCTGCTTCCTTTGGTGGCTCATGAGTGGCTTCATTGTCGAGACGGGAGGCTTCATTGTTGAGACGAGCCATGGCAATACCTAAATCCACAGTCCTCTGAATCACTTCACCAATTTGCTGGACAAATTTGGCTGTTCGCTCGGGCATTTGACCAGTGCTGAGAGGAATAGACATTCTAAAAGAAAATGAAAGACAGAGGAAGAAGCAAGTGAAAGGTTATTGGAAAATCAATGCAGAATGGTAACGAATGAAAATTGTGATCATTTGTTTGTTACCTAAGGCAAACAAATGAGATGGTGACAAATCAAAGTAAATGGGTCAAAAATAATGTATCGCGAAGACATGCTCGCCTATAAGTGAACACTCATCCCAAGAATTCCCAGGTAAACACAACTGGTCTCGCGTCTGATGAGATGTATACGAAGTGCTTGCCTAGACAGAAAACCCAGAATACAGGCATTCACCCTTCCAGTTTGCACGTTTTCACATTATTTAAAACCCAAAACCTTCACGAGATTTTGAAAATTCAAAGGGGTTCAAAACCATGTAACAGAGGGTTCAAAACCTTACAATAGAGGGTTCAAAACCTAGTAATCAATCATCCTAGAACAGATGATTAGTTTTCAAAGCGGTTTTGAAATTTATGTTCTTGTTGTGGTTGTCGCCTAAGGATAGGTGACAGTATTGTTTTATGACTAAACGCAAGTAAACTCGCGTTAGGGTCCTAAGAAGGTTATAGACTAGGTCAAAGCATTACTAATAACCTAATTCCCTATAACCATTGGCTCTGATACCATCTTTTCTGTCACACCCCGACCACGTGTAACATACAAAACGTGGCGGAAACATCGGGGAGTGTTGTAACAGAATTAATTGTTTCAAATCCATGGCAATTGAAGTTTCGTTTTATTGATTAAAAGTGTTACAATGTCTTAATAAACAAGGAAATACAATATAATTAACTAGTCTTGCATCTTTTATTATCACTAAAGCCCAAGTCTGCCTATGTGTATCTTGATCATCTTATGTAACAGCTCCTGAAAAACACATGTGAAAATAGGTACGTCAGCATAAAAATGCCTGTGAGATACATAGGTTTTGTGAAAATAGGTTTCATGACTTATGTTTGAGAAAATGTGTAGTCATGAACCTTGTAATTTGCTTTGTCTTTGTAAATCATTTGAAAAACAATAAGTTCAGATGATACGTATAAATAAGAGAATAATGCATGGTTAAATGAATAACCAAGTAAAATGAGTTTGTAAAAGATGAGTTGTTTTATAAAACAATGTCTTGTGAAAAGTATGTTATTTGTATAAAATGTTATATGTCTCAAATTGAAATGATTCAAATAACGCTACAATATGTAATACCATACAAACACTTATATATAGGAAGTACCAGCGGCGTATCCACCATGCTTGTATCATATTACACACGCCTCGTTACTTAATCACTTACTCAAACCAAACCAACAATGTAATAAGTCTATGTTTAAACCAATAGTCAAAAGTCCTTGTATAAACCATGTCAAATGTTTATAATCCAAAAGTAGTCAAGTAATGTATAACCAAAATGATATGTATGGCAAGTAAAATTAAGACTACTTAAACCATAAGTAAAAATGTACAAAACAAAGTATTGAAGTAAAACTTGGTTTAAATCAAAGTTATGTTTTGTAAGATATATGCATGCTATACTGAATATGAACATTTATGCGGTATTGTGAAAATTCATACATCCAAGCCTTGAGACAGACGGATAACTATGTAAAAGTGAGTTATCAAAAGAATATGTATTCGGATTCGGTCATTCCTTACGTCCAAACAAACCCGAGATTTCAGGAATGGGATTTGTCAAGTCCTATGGTACCACTACCTACTACCGAGCGGCGTGATCGGTGTTAATGAATGTATAGTATAGTTTAAACAAACCAAATGTCATACCAAAATGTAAGCATGTTTTATGAAGATAATGTACCTAGTATGCTAGAGTAAACATACAAGGTAGAGCTGTAAAACAATGTGTCCATATGTTACTGGAACATATGCAACAGAGATGCAATGTAAAATAATGTACTAAGCATGTAATAAATGGACATACATAGCATGTGATGTGATGTGATGTAAAACAAAGTACTAAGTATGCACACAATGGACATACATAGCATAAAATGTAATGAAATCATGTACTAATAGTGTACTAATGAACATAGCATGTATATAATGTGAAAACATGGAAAGCATGAAAGTAACAAGTAGGCACATGTGTTCCACCCCAAAACGTTTGGAAAACAGTAAAAGGGGGGTCTATGTACTCACTTGAGATTGCTCAGAAGTCCTAAGATAACCACCAAGCAATGCTAGAGATCTCGGAATATCAAACGGCACCTAATATAGGTAACTACATTAATAAACCGGACCTAAATCGGAAGATCGGATAGAATGAGGGCTCGTAAACCAAATGAGTATGGGAACTCATGTAGTATGGTTTAACAAAGCCTACATACTAAATGAAACCTAACCTAAGTGCTTACGACCCATTACGACCCGTTTAGGTAGCTTATGCTACTTTAACGCGTCGTTCGCGTAAAACGCGTTCGGACCGCCTAACTTGTCCTATGACAAGTAACATATGCCTTAACATGTCTAATATTGTTGTCAAATCAGTTTAGATGTCAAAAGTTATGTTACATATGCTTAAAATGAATTTTGGCGTCAAAAGGGCATTTTGGTAATTTACCTAAGGCATATAAGCTACCTATCATACAACTACTTAAACGAAGCGACCATAAAGTATAACCTCGGAAGGTTATTCCATATATACTATGGTCACCTAATGTGCTTGGTCGGATCCTAATGATCGACCAAACGGGTCGGGTTCGAAAGTATAAGCGATTGTTTAAATCGCTTACCTTACGACCCTATATAAGCACTAAACTAAAAGTGACGAGCTAAGCATGTTAAAACATGCTTAACTAAGTTTAGAAAACAGGTTTGGTATCAAAACAAACGGTTTTGATACCCATAAGTAGTTTGGTTACAAAATACGCAAGAATACGTATTCTGACCGAAACTACGGCTCGTCACTGAGCCTAGATAACGTGGTAATCAGTAGGTATGGTCACAAAGGACTATAACCATCGTGATTACAATCACGTTGCGAAGTTCAAACGAACTTCACATTGACCATAAGCTGGTCAATGCAGAAAGTCAAACAAAGTTTGACTTTCAGACTCGAAAAGCAATAAAAGAACGAAAGAATACTCACGTAGGGTCCCCGAATGCTAATCTAGATCAAAATAGCTCAGGTATGAAACAAAGGTTTCAACTTAGAGCATTTGAGATCAGATTCTAGTGAGTTTAGAGGTTGGATGGCAAGGGGTATTTATAGTGAATGGTCCACCATTAGGATCGTTTGTCGAAATACGTGCCTTAATCTCATCCGTACATGTGTCGGAACCTTATGGTACCCAAAAAGGCCACTCACCATAAGAGTTTGACACTTGGCACTTGACCTTTGGAGAGTGTTAAGGGCTGTTAAAAGATGAAAAAAAACGTTTTGCCTGCATCTGGCCCCTGTTTACGGACCTAGTTTGGCAGATTTACAGTTTCAGTCCCTGCAACCTCAAAAACTTGGTTTTCGATGCGTTTTTTTGACACGTTTAAGCCCTGTTAACCCCATTTCAAAGCTCTAAAATGAAGTTAAAGTATAGGGAACTTAAAATGTGTTCAAAAATATCTCGGGTGTCGGTTCGTTTAGCCGTACGGTTACGTTGTTCGGTTAATTACGACGGAATGCGCATAAGCGCGAAAAATGATCCAAATGGCGTGACGAATGGATTTTTCCTATGCCAAACACTAAAATAAAATATTTTAGTGCTTACATAAATTTTTGGATGTCCGGATGTATTCAGAACGTAAGTTATGCACGAAAATGCAAACTTGTGCACTTTTTGACGCTTTTAGTACCTGAATGAGTCAAAAGTTTATTTTAGCACACCGAACCCCTCAAAGCCTATTTCTAAGCTATATAAAGGATATTTAAGGTGTGTTTAACTTATGGTCATGTTCCGGAATGTCTGTTACAGTTCAAATTGGCATACTTTCGCAGTTTGTCAAGTTTAGTCCCTGTAAGCGAATTAACTTGTTTTTGCCATACCAAAGCCTTCAAAACTTATTTCTAAGTTATGTAAAGGTTATTTAAGGTATGTTAAGCCTATGTCACTATTCCGGAGTGTTTGTTGCATTAAACTGGTTATATTTACGCATCGGTGCGCGTATAACCTTCCAGAAAGCGATTTAGAGTTTGGAATTGAACAAAAATTGATATGTGCAAATGATACACATATTTTTACAAATCCCAAGTATGAAATATAATATTTCATTGGTTCGGTATTTGTTTGATGGCCGTGGAGGCACAGGTGTTACATGAATACTCAATATAGCAGTATCGAGGTTCATTTTTGGCGTTTTTAAAGTTAATGGTTTCTAGGAAATATGACGTTTTGTTTTCTGGGGTTGTGATAAGTTGATTGTGTATAGACGTCTCACTTATAGGATGTTTTTGGCGCGTAGTTTAGGCGGATTTTTATTTATAATATATGATATTAATAAAGTAGCCGTCTTTTCAGTTACTGTGTGTTTTTACTGTATTAATATATGATATTAATAGACTTCCCATCTCCCAAGTTTGGCGATTTTGAATGGGTTTAAGTAGTTTTTGGCGTTTTTTCCGTTTTTAGCTTTTATTAATTAATACTTCTGCAAATTACTTTCATTGTAGTTTGGGAGTTTTTGGCGTTTTTACTACATTTATGGCGTTTCATATGCATTATGACTGTTTGGCGTTTATTAACATAATGTATTTTTTTATTCTAAGTTGAAAAATACATAGCAAACAACAGAAAAAGAAAATTAAAAAAATAAAAATAAAAACAATTTATCTTCCAAATCTTCACTGTCATCAGTCTCTTTCTTCTTTTGAATCATGTTCGCTGGTGGTTTGGCTTAGCCATGCTAGTGTTTTTGTGGCCCTTTGGAAAGACAAAATTACATGAGTTTTTTGTTTGAATATGTATCTTCAAACAACTCATTAGTGTCATTCGTCTTTTCATGCCATTAAAATATTCATCAAGAACAAAACACAGAAAATGACATAAGTCTGACCCAGCATTTTTTTGTTTATGATTTATCCATCTCATGCAGCAAAATGTTATTTTGAGTCCCAGCACCTAAGGGGAAGAATGCATTATCCGAAACTTTGGCGTAGAACAATATTTGAATATACAAGAAACGATATTTGGCTTTTTTGGCGTTTTTACTGAGGAAATAGTGTATCTGAAAAACCATCGATTTTTATGGAATCTTTGATGTTTGAGTGTTTTGGCGTTTTCTAAGATGAATGGTATATAGTAGAAAATATGGCGTTTTTTGAGTAGTTGTGTTTGATGTTTTGGGGATTTTGGCGTTTGTAAGATGAATGGTATATAGTAGAAAGTATGGCGTTTCAGGTTCTGGGGGGTGTGTTTTTATATCTGGGATGTTTTTGTTTATATAGCGATGTGTTTTGGTCCGTAATGGCGTTTTATTCATCAGTATGGCGTTTTGGTATAGAGGTGTAAAGACCCTTTTACCCTTAATGAGGCGCGTCCACGTAATAAAATTGATGTTATTTACGAAAACGCCACCGCGCCAATCTAGTCCATAGATTGTTTTAATCGGACGATCGATAAGCGTTCTCACCGTTCTCACACTTTCTACCGTTTTCTCCAAATCCCGACCATATATATATATAGGGAGAAGATCATGCGAGAACCACCTCTTATTGCGAGAACCAATGTGAACACAACCAAAAATGCCTAAAAATAGCTAAAAATCACACAAATTTTTTTTTTTTAAAAAAAAAAAAAAAAATTTTTTTGGCTTCTAAAAGTAGCGATTTTAACATAAAAAATATTAAAAAAAAAAATTTTGGATTTTTTTTAGATTTTTTTAGGTTTTTTGGGGGTTTAATTTTTAGCATTTTAGCTTGGGGGGTGGGGGGGGGGGGGGTTTAGGTTTTTGGGGGGTGGGGGAGGGGGGGTTAGGTTTTTTTTAGGTTTTAGTTTTTAGCATTTAGCTTGGGGGGGGGGGAGGGGGGGTTAGGTTTTTTTTTTTTTTTTGGGGGGGGGGGGGGGTGGGGGGGTTTAGGTTTTTTTTTGGGGGGGGGGGGGAGTGGGGGTTAGGTTTTTTTAGCTATTTTAGGTTGTGTTCACATTGGTTCTCGCGGTTCTCACAATAAAGGTGGTTCTCGCATGAGCTCCTCCCTATATATATATATATGTTTTGAATTAAATTGATTTAAAAAATAAAAAAATATATATGTTTTGTAAAAATAAAATAACTTTAAATTATATGTGTTTTATAAAAATAAAACAAAAATCTATAACTTTTCAACAAAAAAAAAAAACACAACCAAATACAATCAAACAACAAACCAACAACAAACCAACAACCCATTTTTTTTTTACAAAAACCTCACTTTTCCCCCAAAAATAAACAGACAGCCCAAAATGCCCCACTTTGGCCAAAGCATGGTGTTTTGAGATGTGCGAATAGACCAAGGGGGTGTGCAAATAGACGGTGCCATAATTAATTGGGCAGATGAAGTTTATGTATTTGTAATTTAATTTAGGGCATGTTTAGCTAAGCTTTTCCAACCCAACTTATGACTTATTGACTTAATCAAAAAGCTAAAAAGAAGTTTTAGTGTTTGGCAAACCTAAAAGTCCTTTTCAAAATGACTTTTTGAGAAGGAGAAAAAGTCATCAAAAAGTCATTTTTGAGAAGTTAGGATGTTATGACTTTTTGAACCAACTTATTGACTTATTAGCTTTTAGTCATTTTATATCAATAGGCTAAGACAAACACTTTTTAAAAAACAACTTATTGACTTATTGGCTTTTCCCACCCTATAAGTTAATCCAAACACTTTTTTAAAAACTCATTTTCAAAAAGTAATAAATTAATAAGTCATTTTCACAAAAAGTTGTTTTCGGGTAAAATAAGCTTAGCCAAACATGCCCAAGGCTGGCCCTGTGGGTGGGCGGGGAGGACCACCGGCCAGGGCCCAATATTTCGAGGGGCACGTTTTTTATGAAAAAAACACGATATGTATATGTAAAATATTTTTTTAATAGGGTACACTCATACAAATACCAAAATAGGACCCCTTACAAAACTATTCTTATGGTTTAGATTAGTTATTAACCCATTTGGCATTAGGTTTAGACCTTTAGTGAGCCAAATACCCAATTTCGTTAAGGCCAACAAACACATTTTTTCGATACGAATTCTCAAGGTCCGCCCTGATTCTTGAACATGCCCTTAATATATAAAAAAAGGAAAGATTCTTTGCAAAAACAAAGAAAAACAAAGGTTAATAACAAGAGATAAGCCGTGAGTGTTGGTAGATAACAAGAAAATCAAATCTTGATCCCTCCCCACAAGCAAAGCAAGGCAAGGCGCTCAGTAAATGTAAGGTTTTTGTGAGTGCACGCACGCACGCACGCACATATGTTGTTCGATGATATGCCTGACTGACTGACTGAGTGGTGTTTGGTGGTGACAGGGAGAATCTGAAGGCAATGGATGCAGAGCAACTGAGAGAAAATGCGCACAAAATGGTGGATTTCATTGCTGATTACTACAAGAACATCGAGACTTTCCCTGTTCTCAGCCAAGTTGAGGTTACCTACCATTGAATTAAATTATGTTTTATTATTCATATGTAAAATCAACCCAAGGGGTTACTTGCAACTTCTGGTTTTATTATTCATAACAAATACTGTAGATCCACCCTGACCTGACTGTTGCTCGCTCTATCATAATATCCTCCAAGTCCAAGCTGCTTCCTTCCTTCCTAGTAGTAGCTCATCATCAGTCTTTCCTAACAAGGATATTATAGCTTTCCACAGTTTAGGATGCTTTCTTTTCAAGTATTTATTAAATGGCTGTTTGGTTTGGTTTGGTTTGGTTTGGTTGGTTCCAAGTGATGCATGTTTGATTGGCCTGTTGTTTGTTACATGGAATGGAATAAGAATTATTTTTATTTTTTTGAATAATTTACCAGCCAGGATATCTACAGAAGCTTCTTCCTGATTCTGCACCAATGCAGCCTGAATCCTTGCAAGCAGTTCTTCAAGAAGTTGAAAGTGCGATATTACCAGGAGTTACCCACTGGCAAAGCCCAGATTATTTTGCGTATTTTCCATCAAATAGCAGCGTTGCAGGGTTTCTTGGAGAAATGCTTAGCGCTGGAATTAACATGGTCGGATTTAGTTGGATCACTTCTCCAGCTGCTACAGAACTCGAAATGATTGTTCTTGATTGGCTCGCTAACTTACTCAACCTTCCCCAACATTTCCTTTCCAAGGGTAATAATAATAATAATATAATATTTTCTCCCCCCCCACCCCACCCCACCCACTCAATATATATCTATTTTAATTATAGGGCCAGGTGGTGGTGCGATTCAAGGGACCGCAAGTGAAGCCCTTCTCGTTGTGCTATTGGCTTCTCGGGATAAAGTTTTAAGAGAGGTTGGTAAGGATGCCCATCCAAGGCTTGTCGTTTACGGTTCTGATCAAACTCACTCCTCTTTACAAAAGGCTTGCCAAGTATGTAACTAAACAAACATATTGCTCTTTCTTTTCTTTTGTGGTTCGATGTACTCTTTTTTAATATATATGGCAGATAGCAGGAGTTCATCCCGAGAATCTTAGGCTGCTAAGAACAGAAAGGTGCAATGAGTATGCACTCTCTCCAGAATCACTCACTGATGCAATCTCACATGACGTCACCTCTGGTTTAATCCCTCTTTTTCTTTGTGCTACAGTAAGACTTGTATTTATTTATGGAAAGCTCCATGTGCTTTCAAGTTTGCTAAATGGCACTGTCTTACATGCACAGGTAGGTACTACATCATCAACTGCCGTGGATCCTTTGCTTGCACTTGGAAAGATTACAAAGGTAATATACACACATACACATATGTGTTATTTTCCTGTTGTATATAAAATGAGGTAAGAAGGTTGCTTTGTTTGACAGAGATATGGAATATGGTTTCATGTGGATGCTGCATATGCAGGAAGTGCTTGTATTTGCCCTGAATACCGTCATCATTTGAATGGTATTGAAGAAGCCGATTCATTTAACATGAATTGTCATAAATGGTTTCTAACCAACTTCGATTGTTCAGCACTATGGATAAAGGTTTCGACCTTATTTTTCATTTCATATAAAACAACATATCATTGCAGAAAATAGTGATGATTATTATTATGTTTTCAACAGGACCGAAACGCCCTCATTCAGTCTCTTTCAACAAATCCAGAGTATCTAAAGAATAAAGTAAGCATGTTTATATTTAGATTAGTTTTATTCTAGAAACTTATTATATGTTGTTGTGCATCAGGCTTCTCAAGGTAGTACAGTTATTGATTACAAAGACTGGCAAATTCCTCTCGGACGCAGATTTAGGTATCAAACTTTATTCACTTGGTTTCAAAAGCAACTGCTAGAGTAATTTTTCATCTGTGTAGATCTCTGAAATTGTGGATGGTATTACGGCTTTATGGGGTCGAAAATCTTCAGTCTTACATAAGAAACCATATCAAATTAGCTCAACACTTTGAACATCTTGTTGCTCAAGACTCAAGGTTTGAGGTAGACTAGCTACAAATTAATTTAAACATCGCAATTTTATGCACATGATACAATCTATTTTGTATCTCATAAACATTCCCATTTTCAGATCGTTGCTACTCGGACCTTTTCATTAGTTTGCTTTCGTCTTCTACCCTCCAACAAAACCGAAGAATATGTCAACAAACTCAACCGTGACCTCTTGGATGCGGTCAACTCTTCCGGGAAGATCTTCATCTCTCATACGGTATATGCGCTCAAACCTAATTGTTTCTATATAGAGTGATTATGTTTTAGTCTTAAGGTATGCAAACCACAGTGTTTTTGCCAAAACAATTTAACTCTATAAATATATGATGTGCTATAAATATTGTCAGAATATTTCTTTTTCTTTCTAAAAAGCGATTTATCTACATGGGACGACTTTCAACAAATTTAACGCATCCTTTTAACCCATTTGACTTGGAATATAAAACCCAACTCAAGTCGACCCATTTTGCAGGTTCTATCGGATAAGTACATCCTACGCTTCGTTGTAGGAGCTCCATTGACGGAAGAGAGACATATTATTGCAGCTTGGAAACTTTTTCAAGAAGCAGCCTCTTCTCTTTTGGAGAATTCATAGACGTGAGAGAAACGAATAATTCTCTCTCTCTTAAACATTGTTTCTGAAAAAGTAAACCATTAATACAATCTATTGGAAGTCTTCCTAATTGATATCTGTAATTTGTGTTTAAAGGCATTATTCAGTTGCTAGGTGTCTTTAAGATCAAACATTCAGCTAGAAACTTGCATATGACTGAAAAATCTTCAAAAAAATAGATAGAAATAATTTTTTTTACCAAACTTGAATAAAGGGTTTTCTCTCCAAGTGGTTTGGTGCTAATCAGAGGTGTACAAACCGGTTTTTTTTTTTGTTTTACAAAAACGCCCGAGTGTTTAACCGAACTGGTTATTTTTTTTTTCAAAATCAAAAACCAGTTTTTTAATAACCGGTTACAGTTTCTAACCTGTTTATCAAACCCAAACATCGAACTGATCCTAACCGATTCGGGTCGGTTATAAAACTGGTTTGAAAGAACCAGTCCGAAAAACTGATTTGGCTGGGCAGTCTGCAGAACAACAACTACTGTTGCTGTATGTTTGGCTGGAACCCATTCCGATCCGAAACCTGCCCCGTTTCTTTAAGACACTAACCCACATCGACCCATTTCTTTAATGTTGTTGACCCGCTTTGACCCGAAAATAACATGGAATTTCAAGTGACCCATTGTGACCAATTTAGTTAAAATATCTTACCCAAACCAACTCATATAATTTTAAAAGCAACCCAAACTGACCCATTTGGAAGGCTTTGGGTCAAGATTGCCCCCTCTACTCTCAATGACATCGAAGTTGATACTAAACTAAACTATGTGGCAAGGCTTATTGCAATCCTTGACCGGAATGTCAAAGGCCTACTTGGGAGTTCGAGTGGAAATGAAAAGACTTTACCCTTCTCTTCCTGGTACATGTTTATGTTTTGGGGGCGAAACCCTTTTAAGGGGGGTGGTGGACTTGTAACACTCCAAAAGTATTAGACATAAATATTATTGTGAACTTAAAAGCGTATTTGTGATAACGACTATGATTTTGATCATAGTTGGCAAAAATGAAAGGAATGAAGATGATCTAAGCCTAGGTGCTTAAATCTCATAACGAGTCAAATAAACATAAATCCGAATAGGATATTAAGAATGAAAATTTAAGATTTACGAGTCCAAGTAGTGGGTTGAGTTTAAATATGATAAGAAATGAATTCCGAGTGATTAAATTGGGTATGGAACTGATCTGGGTGAAATTTTGATGAAAATGGCAAATTTGGTTATGGCTAGGAAATTGCCTAGCACTGGGAAACTTTCTGCGAAAATGGCCTCCTGGCGTCGCACGATAGAAATATCAGTTCCCCGTCGTGTGACACGACGGCATGTAAAACTGTCAAAATTATATTTTTATTCATTGGGAAATTGGCCTGTAATAATCCCACGTAGACCTTATTGGCCATTAATAATCCCACCTCAGAATATTCCCCCCACCAGTCCCACCTTTCACCTATTTTTCCTACAATGGTCCCCCGTTAAAAAAACTTAACGAAGTTAAGTTTTTTTTTCCAAATTACAAACAGATTTTTAGGGCTTCTGATTAGAACGACGATACGAGTCCATTGATGTAAAACTTGCCTCGAAACGGTGCTCCAAACGATGAAAACGGCGCTTCAATTCGGGTGTTTAAATTTCCAATTAACCAAAATCAAGTCACTTGGAGCACCATTTCGAAGTAAGTTTTACATCAATGGACTCGTATCATTGTTCTGATCAGAAGCCCTAAAAAATCTGTTTGCAATTTGGAAAAAAAGCTTAACTCCGTTAAGTTTTTTTAACGGGGGACCATTGTAGGAAAAATATGTGAAATGTGGGACTAGTGGGGGGAATATTCTGATGTGGGATTATTAATGGCCAATAAGGTCTACGTGAGATTATTACAGGCCAATTCCCCTTATTTATTTCGTAATATTTTTATTTATTTCGTAATGCAGTTTCGGTTAATATGTTTAATCATTGTATCTACTAATACTTTGAACGTTAAATGTGTTAAAGGTAATGTTCAAAGTATGTGACGGATGTTGGTCAAGCTACAAGATGAACCGAACAACTTTCAAGGTTAAAATGCTTCCGTTTTGTTAACTTTAAGAATAATTATTATTAAAGAAAGCAATATTCAGAGAATGGTTTTATTGATCTGATGATTATTCAAGGCCATAGGCCGATATACATATAGGGGAAAAAGAGGATTAACAATGGAAAGGATCCTCTAAATATGGAGAGAATACAACCAATAATAATAGAGATAACCTGTAAAAAATAAATATTCTATATTCCCCCTCAAGATGAAGCATGTAAGTTGATCATGCTAATCTTGCCAAGTAAGAAACCAAGTTGTTGTCTAGAAAGGCCCTTCGTTAGTAGGTCTGCAATTTGCATCTTGCTGCTGATATTCATTGGAACAATCTCCTTTGATTCTACACGTTCACGCACAAAGAAGCAATCCATCTCAACGTGCTTTGTTCTCTCATGGTAAACGGGGTTGTTGGCAATGTGACGGGCTGCCTGGTTATCGCAAAACAGAGGAGTGGCCGAGTCTATATGGACCCCTAACTCGGTAAGAAGCCATCGCACCCAAATAACTTCACTAACCGTGGTTGCCATGGCACGATATTCTGCTTCGGACGAGGAACGTGAAACCACAGGCTGCTTTTTAGTTCTCCATGAAATAGGAGTCCCTCCAAGTAAAAGAAAATACCCAGTTCGTGACCTCCTCGTGTATGGACACCCTAACCAATCGGAGTCACAGTATGCAGACAGAGTCAGGTCTCCTTCACGAGAAAGGAGAATGCCTTGTCCCGGAGTGGCTTTCAAGTAGCCGAGAACTCGGTTAACTGCCTCCAGGTGGTTACTTCTCGGATCAGCCACGAATTGGCTCAGAATATTAACCGAATATGTGATATCCGGTCGGGTGGCTTGAAGATATAGGAGCCGTCCCACGAGGCGACGATATTGACTGGCATCGACCCGATCATTTCTCTCCCCTTTATCCAACTTTAAGCCCTGCTCAATAGGAGTTGGGCTCGGCTTACAACCCAGTTTCCCGCTATCTTCCAAAATGTCCAACGTATACTTTCGTTGACTGAGGACTAGGCCTTCCTTGGTTCTTGCAACCTCTATTCCAAGGAAATACTTTAGAACACCAAGGTCCTTTATGCTAAAGTTCTCATCAAGTTGTCTTTTGACTTCTTTGATTTTGGCGAGGCAATTTCCAGTTATAATCACATCATCTACATAAATTAGGATGACAACCATCACCCCATCGGCCTCGTATATGAATAACGAGTGGTCTGCTTTGGATTGTTTAAAACTTAGGCTCGAGAGAAAATTAGTGAATTTTTGATACCAATTACGCGAAGCTTGTTTCAAACCATATAACGACTTCCTCAAACGACAGACACGAGTCTCGTTTTCTTTTGAAAAACCTTGTGGGATTTTCATGTATACCTCTTCATCGAGCTCGCCATGTAAGAAAGCGTTATTCACTTCAAGTTGGTGGATAATCCAATTCCTCTTAACTGCTACGGCTAGAAGGGTTCGCATTGTTACCAACTTTGCGACTGGAGCAAAAGTGTCATGGTAGTCTACCCCTTCTTGCTGAATAAACCCCTTTGCGACTAGACGAGCCTTGTATCTTTCTATTTCACCATTCGGTTTGAACTTGATCTTGTAAACCCATTTTGAGTCGATTGCTCGTTTTCCTTTAGGCAAATCTTCTAGCGTCCACGTTCCATTCTTCTCTAGAGCTTGAATCTCACTTTTCATGGCATCACGCCATCAGACATCCTGTGAAGCCTCTTGAAAACAACTTGGCTCACCAACTTTAGTGATGGCCGACAAAAAAGCCTTTTGTTTAGTTGAGAAATTATTATAGGAAATGAAGTCTGAGATAGGGTAACGTACCACTGAGGAGGCTTGACTGGATGTCGGGTGTTGGACCGAAGGGGGAACTTTGACAACAAAATCTTTGAACCTCGAGGGTTGAGACTTTGTTCGCATGGGTCTAGCTTCGATCGGATCAACATTATTTTGCTCCCCAACTACATCACTGTTTACTTCATTCTCATTTTCTTGTCCCAATTCAATATTTTGATCGGGCCCAGCTTCACCATTATCCATTTCACTATATTCAGACCCATTCTCGGCCCCATTCATTTCGTTTATTTCAGGCCCATTATCGAACTCACTTAACTCAGGCCCCATCGATGCATCCTCAACACGGGGATTATTTTGATCATTGGGCCGATTAGAGGCCAGTTCGGTTCCTTTGTCACAGAAGCATTCATGCATCCTTATTGGGTTCTCATTATCATCTAATTTTTCTTTCCCAATATTTACGAAAGGAAAATTTTCTTCACAGAATAAGACATCCCTGCTGACCATGATTTTTCTAGTTTCCAGATCAAGAATTTTATACCCTTTCGTTCCTGGAGGGTATCCAAGAAACACCCCCCGGTTTCCTCCTTTGTTCAAACTTATCTCCTTTGGTATTGAAATTCTTGAAATACACAAGACATCCGAAAACTCTAAGGTGATTATAATCGGGTTTTACCCCAAGAATTATTTCGTAGGGCGTTTTATTTTTAAGAACATTAGATGGAAGACGATTGATGATATAGGCCACAGTAAGAACACACTCCCCCCAAAATTGCTTTGGAAGCTTAGCACCGAACCTCAAGGCCCGGGCCATTTCCAAGAGGTGTCGGTGCTTTCTCTCCACCACACCTGTTTTGTTGAGGGGTGTGAGGACACGTAGTTTCAAGCAACATCCCCTTTTCACTATAAAATTCAATCATTTCATTGGACGTAAACTCACCACCATTATCACACCTTACCCTCTTAACACATTTTTCAAATTGAACTTCTACCATCTTGCAAAAATTAACAAGGCACTTACTAGCATCGCTTTTATGTTTGATCAGGAATACCCACACGGCTCTACTAAAATCGTCAACTATTGTTAAAAAATAGTTGGCTTTAGTGTAGGATGGTACCCGGTAACCCCCCCAAATATCACAATGAAGTAATTGAAAGGGCTCAATAGTTTTAATAAAACTAGACGGAAAAGGTGTTCTGGCAAACTTGGCCATGGCACAAGAATCACAAAAATTACCAAGTTCGGAAGTAAAAGTGCTAAGAAAATCAACTTTAGCTAGTTTTCCCTTCGAAGCATGCCCAAGTCTCTTATGCCATGTCCCAATGGTGGTTCCCAACGCTTTCTTTTCTTGTACCATCTTCATTCGGTATAGTCCCCCTTCACACCTACCCGCACCAATCAAGTTCCTCCTCTGCAATCCCTGCATTACACAAAAATCAGGAAAGAACGATACAACACACTGAAGGTCGCGGCTAAGGTGACTAACCGAAA
Organism: Helianthus tuberosus; assembly: GCA_030545235.1. Lineage (NCBI taxonomy): Eukaryota > Viridiplantae > Streptophyta > Magnoliopsida > Asterales > Asteraceae > Helianthus > Helianthus tuberosus. Next base: position 114,383,421 of record CM060415.1, on the reverse strand, counting down.
GAAGGTTGCATTTAAAATCGGGAATGTAAAGAACATTGTTTACTTTGGCTCCTCCAGGGAGGATGTATTCCCCCTTTCCCTTTACAGGGATGGAGTCGCCATTAGGGATGAGAACGGGTCCTTCAAGAGGAGCCGCTTTCTCGTTAATGAGAATATTGGGTAAACAAGTTATATATTCGGTGCAACCCGAATCAATAATCCACTCACCTTCATCATTGATTTTACAGGCCATATTAGCAAGGGGTTTAATGGTTTCGTTATTACCGGATCCGGAGAAGTGCTTAACGAGAGTTTGATAGTGTTCCTGTGTTAAACCGGGTATAGGGCTGGATTCGGTTTCCACACAGGCCGCCTTCCCTTTCGCCTTTTCTCCCTTCTTCCCGGGCCACCAATCTAGGTACCCGACCAATTTAAAACAACCCTCCTTCTTGTGCCCATCTCTATTGCAAAAAGTACAGTGTTCGGTCCCATCTTTTGATCCCTTTGTTCCACCTTTCTCCTTGCCGTGGCCACTCTCCCTTTTCTGAAAAGCCTTAAACGCAGCAGATTCAACATTGCTTTTGTTTTCATTAGACACAGCCCTTTGCTTCTCGTCATCATGGACCATGTGGTAGGCAGCTGTGAGGGATGGGATCGGTTTGGTGGCTAGAATCTGAGTCCGAATGACTGTGAACTCAGCATCTAACCCCATGAGGAACTCGTATAGATGTTCTCTCTCTTGATGCTCAAAGATCTTCTTTCCAACTTCACATTCACACTTGTCACATGAGCATTGCGGAAAGGGTTGCACAGATTGGGCTTCATCCCATAATGAGCGGAGTTGCGTGAAGTAGGCAGAGACGGAGCTTCCCGCTTGACGAGTCCCGGCAATCTTCTGTTTTATTTCATACGCCCTCGGGGCACTCTCTTTTCCAAATCTTTCATCAAGATCCGACCATATTTCTGAAGCAGTGCTTGCGTATTTTACGCTGTTACGAATGTTCTTCTCCATTGCCGTCGTTAACCATCCCTTAATCATCGCATCTACACGCATCCAAGGCATGTAATCCTTGGACGTTTTCTCCGGTTTCTTAATCGACCCGTCAACGAACTCTATTTTGTTTTTGGCAAACAAGAAGTTCATCATCTCTTGTTTCCAATCGGCATAATTGTAGTCGGTCAGCACCTCGTTTACGTGTAGTTGTTTGGGCAGGTCTGATGGATGTAGATAGTATGGTGATTCATGGGGAATGGTTCCACTGTACCCTTCCCCGTCCTTTGATTTGTTTGTATCTTCCCCTGCCATTGCTTAGTCGATCAAGAGCAAGGTATAACCCGCTCTGATACCATAAAGAAAGCAATATTCAGAGAATGGTTTTATTGATCTGATGATTATTCAAGGCCATAGGCCGATATACATATAGGGGAAAAAGAGGATTAACAATGGAAAGGATCCTCTAAATATGGAGAGAATACAACCAATAATAATAGAGATCACCTATAAAAAATAAATATTCTATAATTATCGTTTCGGTTTTGTAAAAGTTTGTGATGTCTTTTGATATTTGATACTCGAATGCTTAAGAAGGAATCTTATTGGTATAAATAGTTGAAATTTTATATATTATTAGTATGGTTGTTAGACCATCCGTAGTGGGGCGTGTTTTTTCAAAAAAATCCAAAAAAAACGCCCCAAAACGCCGGACCCCCATTACATAGGGCGTTCTAGGGCGTGTTTTTTGAAAAAAAAACGTTTTGGCGTTTTAATTGAAACGCCATACACATATGTTCTTAACCAATCAGTTTTGAGTATTTCCTGACAACTTTTGACCACCCCACTTTTGTTTTAAATGCCCTGACAACATGCATTTGTTGTTTGTTGACTAGCCAATGGAGTAATGACCATTTTCCTTTTTTTTTTTAACATGCACAGGACCCGAAAGCATACACATGACCATTTTGTTTGTTTTTTTTTTTTTTTTTAATTGGAAGGGGCGTTATTGGCATAATGCCCCACTACGCCACTTTTGCTATAATGCCCCATTGCTGACTAGGACGCCACGTGTCGGATAATGCCCCATGGTGGGGGCATTATAACCCATTACCACTACACATGGTCTTACACAGATGCAAACATATTATATATTTAGTGGGACCTACATGCTTGCACAAAAATGTTTGATGTTATAATTGGAAACCATTAAATGAATTACAAGAAAACATCAGCCAAAAAGAATAATCGAGACTTGAGTAGTAAATAATACCAAAATTACGAAACTTACAAGTATAACCCAAATATTTACACTTAAAAATAATTAATGAATTTCCATGGCATGATCTTCATAGCAAATGTTTGGATTAGAAATGACGTGTCATACCCGTGGCACTCTCACAAGAAGATTTCCGTTTAACACACTGCAAGATTGTAATAACAATACTTTTTTAATTTTTAAGTTATCATTTTCAATTTCAATGGTGAGGGAGGAAGGCGAGTCTTTTTACCTCTTAGTATAATAATAACAAAAGTCGGACAAGATGAACGTCTGAACAGTCTCTGCTACCAACACCATCGGGACCCACAAGTAGCCATGTCCCAGTAAAAACAAATATGCTTCTGTTGATTCATATACCTAAAAAACACACCCGACGACAGACAGATGTTTTATTATGTTTAAAGAAATCAAATGTGACTCAAAATAGACTAATTTGAAAATAACTTTTGCTAACCCGAAGAATCCAATAAGCAGCCCCGAAAAATCTTGATAATCCAAGTGCAAACACATAAAGTGCGGTACAGGGTTCAATCAACTGAATGAATTACAACGAGTATGAGTAGTGATGATAAACAAACACATTCAAATCCGATTTTGGTTACAAAACGAATCAAACCTGTGTTCTTTGCATCATATGAAGTTGAGGAAGAACCACAATCGCTTCCAAATACACGCCAAATGCCCACATCATCTTCGTGTAAAGAGGAAGCGAAGTATTAGGATAAACCAGTACCGCCATAATACCACAAGGAATCAACTGCACATGAATGACTTTCTTAAACAAACAATTATTACAATCTAGCGGTAGACTCAAATATGATGGAAGATTCAGATTATTATTATTATTATTATTATTTTTTTTTGCAAGTTGGTTTAGAAAGAAAAAAAAAATCACAGGTGTTTACAATTTAGTTTATAAAAGTGTATTAGCTGCTTCTACGCAATTTGTTTGTTGATAAAGCGAACTCAACGTAAAACTTTATTTTGAAAAGCTCGGTTGTTAATAAATATTTATATTGAAATATTAAAGGAAAAGAAAAAAAAAAGATTAATGTTGATTTCGGCCTCCCCAACAAAATCAGAGAACCAAAATACTTTTAAAACCTCTATATACGCTTATGATGTAAAAAAAAAAAAAAATACAAATCAAAAGAATTTTAAAAGAGTAGGGTTTACCAAACAGATTTTGGGGGTTCTATCCAGGTGCTGATTATACGTCACATACAACTTAAATCGCATCATGTAGATGACCCAAGCAGTAGACACCAACGAAGCAATGTCGAGGAATGTGTGAATGTTATGCCCGATTTCAAATCTACAACAAATTCTTACAGCTAAAACTAAAGCCGTCAACTCTTGTGTCTGCAACGAAAGCCCTACAACAAACATTCATTTTAACTACTCCAAACCAAATATTTTTTACTATTTTAAAAGGACAAACTACAACTTTATAGTCAGAGGTTTCCGTAAGATAAATAAATTTCTCTTCTGTCTAAACCAGGTGTCCAACTCATGTTTATATTAAAAACACAGATTCTATATATAGAAATGCAACAACTTCTTCTTCTAAGGCTATAGGGTGTGGTCATGACCCTCTACCTCAGTGTCATATAATCCATCTCTAATCAACCATCCAAAACCATTACCATAACTCCCTAGCTAAGGGTCTAGTCATGACCCAAATCACTATCCCCTTTATTATTTTAATTTATCTTTGTCTAAAGAAAAATGAAAGTATTTCTTGCAAAATGGAAAGGATGACTATAGTTGTAATGGTTTAATTCATCCAAACCATAATGGATTAGACAAAGGGGTGGTGTAGCCTTCCATTAATGTTCCTACGTGGTGAATCATATCCCAAACATGACCTCCACATCCTTTAGCCTAATGAATGGTTAGTCAAGTTATCATGATAATCTCTACTCTACTATTTGGTTTTATAACAAAAAAAACTCAGACTTTATGTGTATAAATTATAATAACTTGTGGTCAAGGAGCTTGTTGAGTTGACCCCTCAAAAAAACGAATGTAATGCGGATATGATGGTTGGTACCAGAACAGGTTTTTCGGGTTGTGAGCTTCCAAATGAGAGCGATTATTCCAACGGGGTGAACAGATTCGGCGGCAACGAAGAAATTATTGTAGTTTTGGACGAAACTTCTGAGAGCCACAAGGGAGGAAATAAACGCCGTCATGGCTAAGAAGACCTTGATCTTCATTGATTGCCTTCGAAGCAATGTGAAGAACAACATGTCCACGGGCGACCCTCTTTTCTTCCCCATTACGCCTCCGCCTCCTAGAAGGGTGCTTTCGGCGGTGGAGGACGGTGGTAGGGGGACAAAATGGTCGAGCAGGAACAACAGGCCGATGGAAAATATAAATGGGAAATGATTATAATGCTTTTGTACCCGCCTGTGTATATATACTTGCTTCAACTTTGGCATCATCATGACACGTGGATACGTTTAAATTTCTGTGGTTTCTATATATGGAATAAACTCAATGGTTTAGGTACGATGTTCAGAGGACAAATTAGGATAAAAGTTAACCACAACCACATATTATCGCTGATAATTATTAGTTTAGATAATTACGCTTATGGTTAGTCCACATATTATTTTCAACAAAATAACACATCTGGTCAATTATTATTTATTACTACTATTAGAAACAATTGTGTATTAACATCATCATTATACACAAGTACTGCTTTTCACTACTAAATGCACTAGAACATGCTAAGAATCAACATACTAAAATAGTAAAATATGCTCATAAACCACACCTAGTGTATACATTAATATATCATCGAGCACAAATATAGTGTTTATCCCTGAATAGAATCAATTAACCACAAAAGTCTATGTATTGATAGAGATTACTTTGAGGCAGTTTTGATGGTTTTTAGACTAAAGCTTAACTAATGATTTTTAATCATTGTAGTCCAAAATCAAACCATTAACAACAAAAACCAAACCATCCATTGCTTACTCAAGTGAGTGGAGGGTATACGATTTTTGATATATTTTTAAGCACTTTTTACTCGTTAATCAAGATTTAAATTTATAAAACACGATATAACACTATCACTCTTTACAACACGCTAGGGCAGGTGCACCCATCGTTGGTGTAGTATAGTGATGGTAATATACCGAGGTCATACAAGGATATAAGATCTTTTAATACCGGAATATCGTCAACATCTAATCTAACCAAATTTTGAGAAAAAAGTTTTTTTAGTAAACTAAATAAAGAAACTAAAATAAGTAAAAGAAACAAATAGACAAGACAGAATCACTTGATTCCGACTCATCTTTACGCATCCTTTGATGATTTCCGTACTTTGGGTTTTTAAGAGATTATCTTGGTTATAGTGGCATGTCCCTCTTTTGGAGGCAACGCTACCCTCGGTCATATTGGTCTGAGTCAGCAGGGATACAGTCCCGCAAGGCCGAAATATTGAAAGATAATTAAGTAAGTTATTAATGCAAAATGTGGCATGTCCCTCTTTTGAAGGCAACGCTACCCTCGGCCATATTGGTCTGAGTCAGTAGGGATACAAATCCGCAAGATTGGGTTAAAGTTTTAATAGTAGTTTATTTATAAGGGATTCAAGCCGTTCTTACTTCCCCCGATTTGATGCTATCTGCCTCAAAGGAAGTCCTAATAAGCTTGAATGTAACGCCCCAAAACCCAAATGTTTAATTTACGAATATGTTTTCTTGTTTCAAGGCATGAAGTGGGTTAACCGGTTTTAGATAACCTAGTTAAAGTTTGAGTTAAATTATAAGGAAAGAAGTTTGTGACAAGTATGGAAAGATGGTAAACTTGAGGGGCCAAACATGGGCAACTTGAAAGATGAGTTTACATAAACTTAAAAACAAAACACACACATTAGAGATGTGTGTGTGTGCGACAGTTTAATCAAGGGGGAAGAACAACCCTAAAAGTCACAAAATCTATTAAATTGGAAGGGAAATGAAGGTTTAATGGATGCATGAGCTAGATTCTTAACCATCTAGACAAGATAAACACATGGTAAGTTGTAATTTATGAATTGGTGATCTTGAATGAAGTGGGTTTATGATCAATCTAGGAAATTGCATGAAATTAAGTATGAATATGTGTTAGAATCACCATATGAAAGATGAATTATGCAAGAATTTGAGTAAACCACTTGTAGTAATAAGAATGGTGATATGGGTGAATCATCCATGTCTAATCTTTGTGCTAATTTGATGAATTACAGAGGGTGTGATGCATAGATGTTAGCTAGTTTGAAGTACAATATGAGAATTATTTGATTATAGATGTGTTGATGAGATGAATGCAAGAAGTGGGAATTAAAGCATGAAATACTTGTACCTTGTGTTTAGATAGTAGTACGCACACCAAGTATTTGATGAAGTGCCTATGTGATGATTTTAGATGAAATTGTGTACAAGTGATGGATGGAAATGTATAGAATGTAATAATGAGGTGATCAACGATAGATTAACACGAGATATGTGTTTTGGTTGAAATACATATGGGCATTTAGTTGATAAAACAATTTTGGTAAAAAGTATGTTTAGGAGTTATACTCCTTACTTTAATGGTGTGGTAAACATCATGTGTCGGACTAGGGGCTTAATGGTAATTTGGTTATGGATGCGCACTAAATGAATAACTTCTGGACTTACTAAAGAATGATGTTGAGATTGTGTAAATTACTAGCTTTAATGTGGTTGACAATTGTAGGATCATGAGAGCCTTAGTTTGTATTGATTTGGTTGTACATGTGCATGATGTAACTAGGCGATCTTGTGATTGAATGCGTATTTCATCATGAGTATGAAATGTACATGATGTCATTTGCATAGTCTAATATGATGACACAGATGTATGCGATTAAGTCGAAAGATCATATGGTAAACCGTTGACTTCTGAAAGTCAGCTAAGCATAAGAAGCATGGTTAGACTTGTTGTCACAATTGTAAGATTATAGTAAGTCATATGGTACGTGTTATATATATGTGTGTTAAATACGATGACATGATAAATTATATGAGATTGAAAGGATGTGAATTTGGGTATATGCTTTATGCTTGTTAGAATTGACTAATGAAAGTCAAATGTGAAATATGCAATTGATATGATCATTAACATGTACAATTGTGTATGCTAACAAGAATGTGAATTCAATGATATGAAAGTATAAGGATCATGTCGAGATGGACTCAAGCATGAAAGGCTGACGGGTCAAGAGGAGGCAAGGAAGCGGATACGAATACGGATGCATAAGGTAAGTGATTTCCGGAATCACTTCTTAATTTGTTTAAGTAAAGTTATGTGCCAGTTATTTAAACATGATAATCGAAGGCAAATAAGGTTTGGTTGTATGAAATCGATGATTTTCGCCAGTAGACCGAACGGGTCAAAATGAGGTCTTATTGCTATACCGGAATGGTTACATAAGTAATGATTACGGTATTATAATCGGGTAATGAGTAGAATTGCATATAAGCACGCTAACCGAGAAATGGAGATGCGGGTTAATAGTCAAAGGACTCGGTTGTGAGTTATGATTAAATGGATAAACAATTTCGCGTATGGAAATTGTACTACAAAGTTCAATTACGTATAATTGAATAGGATGAATGAATTTAACGCATACTGGGTATCGGGTGCATAAACCCCAAGTACGAAACTCCGGATAATGTAAAACTTTTATAGTTATAATGTTCATGTAAGTCTTGGGTTAAAACAAATGAGTTGTTTGATGAAAATATAAACGGGTCGAATAATCCATAAAAGAATATTGAGCCGGAAACTCAAAAGTTAAGAATTTCCTTAATCCGGATGTTGGATTTCAAGTTCACATGAAAGAAAATCAAATTACGATTATGTGGGAAGAAATGGGAGGTTAAACGGTTTACAAGTTACGCAAGTTTTAGCGTTAACGGACGACGAAATGAAACAGCAGAAAAACGAGGGACAGAGGGGGTGTCGCTGACGCGGTGTTCTGATGTTGGTTTTTCGTGGACGCCTTAAATTGCTTCCTACAGGGTTTTCGTCGACGTGAAGAACTAAGAGGCGTCGGTGACGCCCAGAAGAACTAAGAGGCGTCGCCGACGCCTAGAGGGGCGTCACCGACGCCCTTTGGTGTGCAAATTCGCCGAAAATGTAATTTTTGACCCATCATGAGTTCCGTGCCTTCTGTAACTTATCCCGTGACCTTTAAAGAGCCCCAAAATGTATTCCAAACTCATTGTAGAGTGTTTATGAGATACGATGAGCGCGTACGTAAGTTTAAGAGGGAATGAAATAAGTCTATAGGCACGTACAAGTATGGGTATGGATTTACCTCCATGTTAGTAATGGAATCCCTTGGTAAGCATGTTTGGAAATGAATACGTACGTAGGTTAATACGTATGAGACTTATATATATGAATAGTTTTGATTGGGATATGTTAGTATAATCATATGAGATTGTAAGTAGTATGCACGAGCTTGTATGTAGGCATGTATGTATATATATATATATGTATGTATGTGTGTATGAATATACGTGTGAACGTAAGTATGCACGAAGTAGTAATTATCGCCCATATAGAATGGTGTATGTATGTATGTATGTATACATGGCTTCAATACATTGGGTATTTACGTTACTAATAGTGTGCCTTGAGAATGAAATGTAATGCAGGTACATTATTGAAGTCTCACCAAGGATTAGTCACCCAGATGAAATGCTTAAATTAGAAAGATAACGGGATGGAAAGTGTATGAGGATAGAACGTAACTTGACTCCATGATTATGAATCTTGTTTATATATATAATGTATGCTAATGTTACGAATGTATGTGGTAGGTGCAGGTGGTATAGAATCATGGATCAACATGATGGAAGGCTAGTGATTGAAGATCGAGTGATAGAGACATGGATTGTACGGAATGGGTGGTCATGTAATCTGTATTAGTATGTTATTATCGATACGTTAATGAAAGATAAACAATCTAGTTTCTTACATAAAGATGTTTTTAAATGATTTTCAAGTGTAAAGGAACGTTTTAAGAAAGAAATTTTATGGCACGTATTTCCGCTGCGACTTTTCGATCAAAACATGTTAGGGTCTTACGAGTTGGTATTAGAGCCCTGGTTTGAGAGAAATCAAGTACGAGGAGGTAAGTACTTGAACTCAAACCCGTGTGCTCTTGTGACAAGGAACCCGTACAATCCAAGACTCGATCAAGGTCCAAAGGTAGAAGTGAATGTAAGTATGTACTTATGTATGCATATAAGGAAACTAACAGTATGTTATGTGCAAAGTAAGTATAAGTGTTTGAAGAGGATGATCTGCGAATGCAGTCTAGGATGAATACTATAGCAGGCAAGTATGCAAATAGACAGATGGACCCCAGGTACACAATATTAATATACATGTGTACCCGTGTTAAAAGAAAAAGGAAGAAAACTCCTTGGGAGGGTAAGTATTAAACAAAAGACAATGATATTGTCTTGGTAAGGTTTTAAAGATGTTGCACGAAACTGAAACCCACTTCTTCGGACATAAGGTGACGATTACATGAAGGCATGAAACTAGTATGTGGATTGCGCACCTGGCCAGTACGCAAGAAGCATATGACATTCGTGAGACCGTGATAATTTTCACAGGTATGTCCGGTAGAATTGGGTAGCAGGTGGACGTGTGGGTGAAGGGAGTAGTAAGAACTCTCAGGAAATTGAGAGTACTATAAAAGAAAGAAAAGCATGAATGAAAAGTTAAACCCGTAGTTGATGTACGGGTCAAACTTGAAAGAATGAAAGGCATGAAAGAAAGGCATGAATGATAAGGATGAAGAATGTTTCGAATCCGTAAGAAAATACGGATCAAACAAGTAAGAGTGATGTGTTCGAATCCGCGAGACAGATTCAAAGCATAGAAAGAATGAAAAGTAAGAATGATATGTTTGAATCCGCGAGACGGATTCAAAACATATAAAGAACGAAAAGTAAGAATGATATGTTTGAATCCGCGAGACGGATTCAGAACATAGAAAGAATGAAAAGTATGGATGATATGCTTGAATCCGCGAGACAGATTCAAAACATAGAAAGAATAAAAAGTATGAATGATACATTTGAATCCGCGAGACGGAATTAAGACATAAATAGGATGAAATTAACCTACACAAGAATGTGTCGACAGTTTGACCTTGATAAAGTCAATCGGGTCATATGAGTAAGTATAAAGTAAGGTCTTGCATGAAATGCAAAAACAATGGGATGATGTTTTTGTAAGCATGTTGGTTTCAGAGATAAGAATGGTAGAACTCTTGATGAGTAAAGCTGGTAGAGTTAGAAAAGGAATGCACGGGCGGAAGCCCGTCTCATGGATGGACGTGGTCAATTCAGTCCTGGCTTCGACTCATGAAGAAGTGGGCCGATATGGGTCACGGATCGTTGATTTATGTAATAAAGATCGAGGTTAGTAAAATGTTTAACTCATGATTGATGGGTATGAATTGGTAGATTGAATATGGCCTACAAAATGAATGCTAGGATAGGTATGGTATGGTATGAAATGCTTGACTTCTAACAGTCAACATAAAAAGAAAATTATGTCATTAAAAAGGAAATCTCAAAAGTCTTGAGTGAAAGCATCGAGTATTGATTAGACTCTCGTACGATGAACTTGCATTTCTTGTCTACATGTATAGTAAAAGTAAGTGCATAGATGGAGTTAATCATAGAGCGGCATGAATGAAATGATCTTGAATTCGACCTAAGAATGTGCATAGTACATGCCAGTAACAAACGTAGTATGATGTTTAAAGTTCGGATTAAGTACGAATAAGTGAGTATGAAATAGTAGTCATGTGCTATAGTGATACCATAACCGAATGTTTATAATATACGTATGATCAGATTCTGACTTTTATGTGATTATGGAAGTAATTATAAGGAATGTTAATAAAGGAATATTATGGTAATTTCATAAAGAATACTTGTATCACTAATGTAAGAGTGAAATATCAAGCATGAAAGTATTTGGCTTAATTCAAGAAGGTAAGGACCATACGCGTGACTATGTTTATTCAAGGATAAAAACCTTTTGCCAAGGTCCTGAATGCATACATGTCGCGGTATACACTTTGAATGAGTACAATGAAAAGGCAAAAGTAGGAATGAGAAAGGTTTCGGGGACGAAACCTTCTTTAAGGGGGGTAGACTTGTAACGCCCCAAAACCCAAATATTTAATTTAGGAATATGTTTTCTTGTTTCAAGGCATGAAGTGGGTTAACCGGTTTTAAAAAACCAAGTTAAAGTTTGAGTTAAATTATAAGGAAAGAAGTTTGTGACAAGTATGGAAAGATGGTAAACTTGAGGGGCCAAACTTGGGCAACTTGAAAGATGAGTTTACATAAACTTAAAAACAAAACACACACATTAGAGATGTGTGTGTGTGTGTGTGCGACAGTTTGATCAAGGGGGAAGAACAAACCCTAAAAGTCACAAAATCTATTAATTTGGAAGGGAAATGAAGGTTTAATGGATGCATGAGCTAGATTCTTAACCATCTAGACAAGATAAACACATGGTAAGTTGTAATTTATGAATTGGTGATCTTGAATGAAGTGGGTTTATGATCAATCTAGGAAATTCATGAAATTAAGTATGAATATGTGTTAGAATCACCATATAAAAGATGAATTATGCAAGACTTTGAGTAAATTGATGTTTTTAGATGAAACCCCCTTATAGTAGTAAGAATGGTGATATGGGTGAATCATCCATGTCTAATCTTTGTGCTAATTTGATGAATTACATATGGTGTGATGCATAGATGTTAGCTAGTTTGAAGTATAGTATGAAAATTATTTGATTATAGATTTGTTGATGAGATGAATGCAAGAAGTGGGAATTAAAGCATGAAATACTTGTATTTTGTGTTTAGATGTATGCACACCAAGTATTTGATGAAATGCCTATGTGATGATTTTAGATGAAATTGTGTATAAGTTGTTGGGATTTTACCATGTTTATCAAAGCAATTTCATCCATATGAAATAAAAACGCAGCGGAAAATAAGTTTAAAACATGTTACTTTTATAAGATATAAAACCATTTATATGCAAAATCCCAAAACCCGGATCCATATATGAGATGTATACTATCAAAACACAACCATAGGATGTTTAGAAAAACTACCTTCTTGAAGTACAAAGAGTAATGGTTATGAAGAAGATGATGCTTCTTGAAATGGTTGTCTTCAAGAGTAGAAGACCTCAAGCTTGTATACCCCAAGCTTCCAACAAACACTTCATGTTTAGCTAGGATTTCACACTTGCAACTCACATGAAAGGTCCCCTCTTAGAACCATCATATGGCCGAAAATTAGAGGGGAGTTTTGGAGTTCTTGCACTTGATATATGAACTTGAAACACACCAATAGATCAACCATACATGACCCGATTGTTAGAGAGTCTTACACTTGATTTCTCAACTTGAAAAACTCTCTTGGAAGAGCATGATGAGGCCGAAAATTGGCAGCTCATTTCAGCCATTTTCTTCAAGTTTACTACTTCAAATCTTTATAAAATATGTGAGAGAATAACCACACCCTTTGCCCAATCAAGTGCCATCTAGTTATGACAATTGCATGCATGTTCATAGGACCATATTCTCACCCAATCAAGTTCCTCCTACACATGCAAGTAATTTTATTGGCCACTTTATGTCTTGGGAAGGGGGGGGGGGGGCGGCCTAGCCTTTATTTTTATAAAAAAAATCAAATCTTTTATAAAATATAAGTCTTTGTTTATTTTATAACCTTTTATAAAATATAACATCATATGTTATAAGACTTATGCTATTTTTTATTATGTTATTTAACCCATTAAATAACAAAATAAAATATTCTCTCAAAATAAATTATCCATATAATTTATTAGTTTGTCAAGTGCAATTATTTAGAAAACCAATTTCTAAATATTCTAAGTGTTGATATTTATTTGATCATATCATAAATAAATATTGTAAGTGTTTGTCTAGCTTGTTATTGGGTATGACTCGACTTGGATCATAACGTACTAGCCACATCAATTTAATATGTGTCTTAGGCATACAGAGTCCAACAATCTCCCACTTGCACAAGATACATAGAAGATTGATGCAAGTAGTAAATAACGCCTAACTACGGTTTACTACCCCTAATACGTATGACTATATGTGCCATTCAATAACATCATCCTCTTCAAGTCCCTTACTTGAAAATGATTTAGGTGAATCTATCATTTATCCTTTCGTTACAGATGTCATGTCAAATCCAGAGACACAGAGTGATCACTCTCTGTTGATTTAACTTTAGCAGGCCTTAGACATCTTACTCTCAACGAATAAGAGGAACAAATCCCATCTTGACTACATACGTCTCTCACAATCACCTTGTACCACACCTGAGCTTAGCCTTATGTACTGTCATATTACTGGCAGCGAAGAAATAAGTCAAGGCATAATATTTGGTGAATATCAAGACCCAATATGTATCTCAGGTCTGAGGATACTATGATATTCTCCTTTACTCAAATTTACTTATGATCAATCACAAATGATTCCATGCAGTAATATTTGAGAGCGAGTCAGTCCAATATTTGTATCCCACAAATATCTATGAACCTTGGCAGCAACGCCTTGCTCTATATTCATATCTAATGAATATCCACCAATCCAAATTCATAATAGTCTTACATTCATATTTGTTCCCACAAGTATGATCGACTACGGACATTTAGAATAAGTAACTTATTCACGGATTTAAACATGCTAATATGGAACATAACTCAACATACCATAAAGAGTTATAATAACAATTGTTCCAATATCCAAATATAAAATAGATCAAATCCAATCACTAGAATATCGAAGTCCTAAGGCACAAGTATGACCCTTTCATGCTTTGCCCATTCAAGGAGCTTCGTGAGTGGATCCGCAATATTTTGATCAGTGTGAACTTTGCGAATACATGTCTTTCTCTTTTTCAACTTCATCCCTTATGTAGTTGAAACTCCGCTCAATGTGCCTAGTCTTTTGATGTACACGAGGTTCCGTGACTTAAGCAATCACACCATCGTTATCACAAAGATCTCTAGGAGTCCTGAATGGTAGGGACTACCCCTAGATCGGCAATAATTCAAGTGGCAGATCCATATGAATTATCTCAATCAATGAAACGGCGATGTATTCTGATTTTGTAGTGGACAATGCTACCCTGATTGTGATCGAGAACCATCTTGATCAGTTTGGAAACTCGTATCCATGTAACCCTTTACAACGAATTCCAAAACTCGCATCCTTGTAACCCTTTACAACGAGTTTTTCTTCACCAGATCTATATATTAGAAATGTATCCTTAGTCCTTCTAAGGTATTTCAATATATATATATACAACAGTCACCCAATGACCGTTTCTTGCTGGTTTCTTCTTGTTACGCTTAAAGCGCATAACTTGTCCAGTCTAGTGCATATCATTACGTACATAATGAATCCTATAGCTGACGCATATGGGATTCCTTTGATTCTTTCTTGCTCATCCTTTGAGCTTGGACATTGAAACGCATTCAATATTGTCCTCTCTTTGAATAGGTACCAAACCTTTCATAGAGTTCTTTATCTTGAACCCTTTCAAGACTTTGTCAATGTATGCACTTTTGTTTAAACCTATCTAGCGCCTTGACCTATCCTTATAGATCTTTATTCCTAAATATAGGCGACTTCACAAAAATCCTTAATGGAAAAACAACTTTCAAGCCAGGCTTTTACACCCTCCAAGGTTGGAATGTTATTTCCAAATAGTAGAATGTCATCGACATATAATATAAAGAAAGTAATAATGCTCCCACTAGCCTTCTTATACACAAGATTTATCAACGTTTTTGATGAATCCATATTCCCTAATCTCTTCATCAAAACGGTGATTACAACTTCTAGATGCTTGTTTCAATCTATAGATTGATTTCTTTAACTTGCATACTTTGTTAGGATGTTTGGATCGACAAAACTTTCAGGCTTAACTATATAGACATCTTCCTCAAGATATCTATTAAGGAAAGCCGTTTTGACATCCATTTTACAAATCTCATAATCATATTATGCAGGTATGTCAAATAATATCCTAATTGTCTTTAGCATCGCCATAGGCGAGAAGGTCTCATCATAATCAACCCCTTGAGTTTGATTGAAACCTTTTGCTACAAGTCTCGCTTTATAAGTATCCAAGTTACCATGCATATTGTTTCTTTCCTGAAAACCAACTTACTTCCAACTACTTTGGAGTTAAGAGGTGCTATAACCAATTCCCATACTTGGTTGTTATACATGGACTGCATCTTTACGTTCATGGCTTCAAGCCATTTGTCACAATCGAATTTTGACATTGCATCATGGTATGTGGTTGGTTCACCCGAATCTACCACGTAGCATCCATCCATGAAAGATCCATATCTTTTAGGTGGATTACTAATTCTACCAGATCTGCGAACGTTTTGTGTATGTTGATCAACCATTTGATCATCTTCAACAACCTCTTGTTGAGTGCTAGTTTCAACCAAATGTGTATCGGCTTTTGGTTCCTGATCCTCATCAAGTTCCACTGTTCTACTAGTTCCTTCCATTAGGAACTTATCTTCCAAGAACTCAGCCTTTTGAGCAATAAATACCTTTTGCTCTGTTGGATCGTAGAATTAATATCCTATATCATCTTTAGGATATCCTACGAAGATACACTTAGTGGATCGTACTTCCAACTTGTTTGGGGTGTATTGCTTCACATAAGCTTCACAACCCATACTTTTAAATATGATAATGATGGAACCTTTCCATGTCATATTTCAAAAGACGTCGTATCCACTTTCTCGGTTTGGGCCATATGGGCCACGGAGAGCAAAGCGTAACCCCAAAGTGATAGAGATAATGCGCTCCTAGCCATCATAGATCGAACCATATCCAATAGAGTTCGATTCCTCCTCTATCAAAACGAAGAACTTTAAAAGAGTTGATTTTGTACTTCACTTTTTGAAGATTCTGAACGTTTCAAGACTTCTTCTTTGTGTCATGTATACATAACCATAACTACTATAGTTGTCGGTTAAAGTAATGAAGTATCTTTCACCATACCTAGTCATTGGCTTAAAAGGATCACATACATTCGAATGTATGATACCTAAGAAATCTATTGCCCTTTCCCACTAAAGGGTTTCTTAGTCATTTTACCTTGTAAACAAGATTCACATGTATCAAACGAACCAATTTCATTTGTTTCCAAAAGATCATTCTTTCGAAGTGTTTACATGCGACATCTGTTTATATGACCAAGGCGATAATGCCAAAGATAAGTCTCACTCAAATCCATTTTGAGTTTGTTGGTGATTGCTTGGTACATTGAACTATCAAATGATGTATTATTTATGAACCAATTCATAACTACCATTTGAAGGCATAGTTTTTAAAGTAAAACATGTCATTCATCGAAATATAAATGTCATTGTTTACAAACTTTAAATCAAAACATATTGTCTCAAAAGGGAAACTTAAATAATGTTCCCAGTCTAACTAGGAGCATTCAAGACATTTTAAAACAATTTCCAAACCATTTGGAAGTTTCAAAACATTGTCTCCTTTCTTGTAATGTTTATTTCTTTTGAACCTTTTGCAACGAATTGCAGACATGAGTTCCACATCCGGTATCTAATACCCATGTGTTAGAAGAAATAACATTAAGGTCAATATGTATTGTTAAGATTGTACCTGAGGTTTGCCTAGTATCCCTCTTGTTTTTCAACTCTTTGAGATAGATTGGACAATTCCTATTTAAATGCCCTATCTCACCACACTCAAAGCATGGATCGTTCGTGGCAACCTTTGCCTTCTTTTTCTATTGGTTTCGGTGGTTTCGCTTTAGTCTTTCCCTTTGAATTACCCGTTTCCATTTGCAACATTTGCTTTGGTGTCGGGGTGATGCCCTTTCTTGTTGCCACCCTCATTGATCGTTAG
The DNA here is from genome assembly GCA_030545235.1 of Helianthus tuberosus. NCBI lineage: Eukaryota > Viridiplantae > Streptophyta > Magnoliopsida > Asterales > Asteraceae > Helianthus > Helianthus tuberosus. Next base: position 114,366,133 of record CM060415.1, on the reverse strand, counting down.
AATGGATAAAACCCTTTTTATCCATGTTGAGCCTTTCGAGGTGATCAATGTGGCTTTTCATCTTAAAACATAAGATGAGTCCGATTGGGTTTCCTCCATTCGACATGCATGAAGCGCTTGAACGGTTTCGAAGCGTTCTACCCTTAGGAACATTTCCTATAATCGGGTAATCATGTCGTGTGCTCATGATGTTCAAAAACTTTTGAATCTCGGGAATCATAATTCCTAACATGAGGCAAGATGCTTGCGTAGTATCCTCGATATACTTAATCCAATCGTTATAGGCATCCTTATCTTCCATAAGATGTTCATCGGGATTAGGATCATTTTCTAGTGATAGGTTACGGACGGTTTGGGTAATATTGTTAGCGGCCATCTACAAAATTTAACAAGGTTCAATTTTAGTATTTTCGATATTATTATATTTTAATCATTAATACCCTTTGTGTCTCATAGACAATTAATAATTAAAATCTAGAATCCAACGTTACATTTAAATATTGGTTAGGTGACCTTTATCCCTCTATTTAAATTAACAAGGTAGTCAACGTTTGACAATTGCAACTCTTTGCAACTTCTAGCCATATGGGATCGGTTAAACATCTTTATGTTTAGTTGGCATGTTTAATCCCATCAACACCTTTGTTCCCCATGCTTCGGTGACCCTAAGTTCATGGTTTCCAAATCAAGTCGTCCAACTTACACACACGTGTGAGTTTATACACATAAGTGGTTAGGTGACCTTTATCCCACAAACATGGTAAACCCACCTCGAATATACAAGTTCCCTCAATTATGGTTAGGTGACCTTTATCCCACAAAAGAGTTCCCAAGTGTTTCGAGTGTTGTATAAAAGGATGGTGTTTGACTTGTTTTATAAAAGGGATTTTTGAGTTTTCAAAATTCTAGTTTAGAAAACTTTATGTACCATATATTTGCATGCATTCAAATCCTTGGTACTTTAGTGAAAATCAATTTTTCAAGGTTCTTTTTAATAAAACCCATTTTATTATAAAATCATTAATTTTTAATAACCTTTTATTAACCAATTTTAATGATCTTGTAAAGAACCAATTTTTACGCTTGTTGTTGATTATTAGTTTGTTAAGCATGCATATCCAAATATCATCAAAACAATATAAATAAGCAACCACACAAGCACAACACATATATCATTAGGTGCATAACCATAGCCAACTATTTTGACCACACTTGTTAGCCGAAACAAGTGTGCCAAAAGGTCCTTCCTAAAGGGTGAAAATTGACACAAGTAATGTGTCGTTGAACTCCCACTTGATCCCGCATCCAAATGCTTCAAGTCTGCCTTTTGTGTTGTGATTTCTCCACTTTCTTTGAGCTTCCAAAATGTACTTTAATTCAGCTCCAAACTCCTTTGGGCTCCGAAAATGTGTTTTGGTTTTCGGGCTAAAATCCCGTTAAGAACTATGAAGTCCTTTATGCCCGAAAATGGCAAAACCAAAACCGCATTTTTGTGTGCATCTTCTTTTACAAAATATATCCTAATACATTTTTTCTAGTAAAATAAAATGCACCTAATCTATTTATTTTACATGCCAAATGAAAATAAATAAATTACATGTCTTTACAAATGGAAGACAAATTAATAATTATTACAACCTTTGAAATAATTAAATATAAATCACAAACACAAACATTCAACACAAGGTCATGGCTAGGTCATATGCACCAAAATATATATCCACATATATATTTATATAAATTTCAAGAAGCATAAAAAAATGGTTCCCTTTTAATAACCATTTTCGGTTATGTCCAAAAAAACCGAAAATGTTAGTTTTGTCCAAACAAACAAATCATCCATATGAAATAATTTTTCAAGATTCATTTATGCATGTAAGAAAATAATCTTGAAAAACAAAGGGATAACCATACTTAGAATTTCGGCCATAGGGTTTTCACCAAACCCGAAACCCGAAAATTTTAAGTCTATTGAAGCATGCACTCATATAAGCGGCTCTAGATGCCATTGTTGGGATTTTACCATGTTTATCAAAGCAATTTCATCCATATGAAATAAAAACGCAGCGGAAAATAAGTTTAAAACATGTTACTTTTATAAGATATAAAACCATTTATATGCAAAATTCCAAAACCCGGATCCATATATGAGATGTATACTATCAAAACACAACCATAGGATGTTTAGAAAAACTACCTTCTTGAAGTACAAAGAGTAATGGTTATGAAGAAGATGATGCTTCTTGAAATGGTTGTCTTCAAGAGTAGAAGACCTCAAGCTTGTATACCCCAAGCTTCCAACAAACACTTCATGTTTAGCTAGGATTTCACACTTGCAACTCACATGAAAGGTCCCCTCTTAGAACCATCATATGGCCGAAAATTAGAGGGGAGTTTTGGAGTTCTTGCACTTGATATATGAACTTGAAACACACCAATAGATCAACCATACATGACCCGATTGTTAGAGAGTCTTACACTTGATTTCTCAACTTGAAAAACTCTCTTGGAAGAGCATGATGAGGCCGAAAATTGGCAGCTCATTTCAGCCATTTTCTTCAAGTTTACTACTTCAAATCTTTATAAAATATGTGAGAGAATAACCACACCCTTTGCCCAATCAAGTGCCATCTAGTTATGACAATTGCATGCATGTTCATAGGACCATATTCTCACCCAATCAAGTTCCTCCTACACATGCAAGTAATTTTATTGGCCACTTTATGTCTTGGGAAGGGGGGGGGGGGGCGGCCTAGCCTTTATTTTTATAAAAAAAAATCAAATCTTTTAAAAATATAAGTCTTTGTTTATTTTATAACCTTTTATAAAATATAACATCATATGTTATAAGACTTATGCTATTTTTTATTATGTTATTTAACCCATTAAATAACAAAATAAAATATTCTCTCAAAATAAATTATCCATATAATTTATTAGTTTGTCAAGTGCAATTATTTAGAAAACCAATTTCTAAATATTCTAAGTGTTGATATTTATTTGATCATATCATAAATAAATATTGTAAGTGTTTGTCTAGCTTGTTATTGGGTATGACTCGACTTGGATCATAACGTACTAGCCACATCAATTTAATATGTGTCTTGGGCATACAGAGTCCAACATAAGTGATGGATGGAAATGTATAGAATGTAATAATGAGGTGATCAACGATAGATTAACATGAGATATATGTTTTGGTTGAAATACATATGGGCATTTAGTTGATAAAACAATTTTGGTAAAACGTATGTTTAGGAGTTGTACTCCTTACTTTAATGGTGTGGTAAACATCATGTGTCGGACTAGGGGCTTAATGGTAATTTCGTAATGGATGCGCACTAAAGGAATAGCTTCTGGACTTACTAAAGAATGATGTTGAGATTATGTAAATTACTAGCTTTGAATGTGGTTGACAATTGTAGGATCATGAGAGCCTTAGTTTGTATTGATTTGGTTGTACATGTGCATGATGTAAATAGGCGATCTTGTGATTGAATGCGTATTTCATCTTGAGTATGAAATGTACATGATGTCATTTGCATAGTCTAATATGATGAAACAGATGTATGCGATTAAGTCAAAAGATCATATGGTAAACCGTTGACTTCTGAAAGTCAACTGCGCATAAGAAGCATGGTTAGACTTGTTGTCACAATTGTAAGATTATAGTAAGTCATATGGTACGTGTTATATATATGTGTGTTAAATGCGATGACATGATGATTTATATGAGATTGAAAGGATGTGAGTTTGGGTATATGCTTTATGCTTGTTAGAATTGACTAATGAAAGTCAAATGTGAAATATGCAATTGATATGATCATTAACATGTACAATTGTGTATGCTAACAAGAATGTGAATTCGATGACATGAAAGTATAGGGATTATGTCGAGATGGACTCAAGCATGAAAGGCTAACGGGTCAAGAGGAGGCAAGGAAGCGGATACGAACACGGATGCATAAGGTAAGTGATTTCCAGAATTACTTCTTAATTTGTTGAAGTAAAGTTATGTACCAGTTATTTAAGCATGATAATCGAAGTCAAATAAGGTTTGGTTGTGTGAAGTCGATGATTTTCGCTAATAGACCGAACGGGTCAAAATGAGGTCTTATTGCTATACCGGAATGGTTGCATAAGTAGTGATTACGGTATTATTATCGGGTAATGGGTAGAATTGCATATAAGCACGCAAACCGAGAAACAGAGACGTGGGTTAATAGTAAAAGGACTCGGTTGTGAGTTATGATTAAATGGATAAACAATTTCGCGTACGGAAATTGTACTACAAAGTTCAATTACGTATAATTGAACGGGATGAATGAATTTAATGCATACCGGGTATCGGGTGCATAAATCCCAGGTACGAAACTCCGGATAATGTAAAACTTTTATAGTTATAATGTTCATGTAAGTCTTGGGTTAAAACAAATGAGTTGTTTGATGAAAACATAAACGGGTCGAATAATCCGTAAAAGAATATTAAGCCGGAAACTCATAATTTAAGAATTTCCTTAATCCGGATGTTGGATTTCAAGTTCACATGATAGAAAATCAAATTACGATCATGTGGGAAGAAACGGGAGGTTAAACAGGTAAACGGTTTAAAAGTTACGCAAGTTTTAGCGTTAACGCCAAGAGGGGCGTCGCCGACGCCGTGTTCTGATATTGGTTTTTCGTGGACGCCTTAAATTGCTGCCTACTGGGTTTTCGTCGACGTGAAGAACTAAGAGGCGTCGTGGATGTCACACCCCCAAACTCCACACGCGGAGTACCACCGCTTGGAGGCGTGACATGACCAGGATCAAGCCACCAATCATATTGAACATATAAGTAAATAGTAAATGTCATTCATCAATACGATAGGTGTTTTCAAAACCAAACATAAACAAGTGTGTAGCGGAAGCAATAATGTAAAAACCCAACATAAGAATTAAGTTGAAATGTCATAAAAGTGTTTATCATAACATCCACAATCCGTGCCCACAACGACCGCGCCTCCCGTGCAAGCTCCATGGGTACCTATGGTCCTGCAAGGCATGTAACAGAGAGTCAACAACTAGTTGAGCGAGTTCACAGTAAGTAAGGTCGTTGTATAACTACGCGTTATTAACTAAGCCGTTTTGTATGTTCAATTGGTGGGGGCTTCCCATGTTGTATATACTAGACTAGTTGTAACCATAATTGTTCTTCTTAACCCGAGAACAGGAGTACGTACGAGGTTTACGTAGGTTTTATGGAAGTGCCCTTCTTAACCCGAGGACAGTGGTACGCGTGAGGTTTACGTAGGTTTTACGTAAAGTGTCCCTCGAAACCTGAGGGCAGTAGCAAGCATAAGTATACGTAGGTTTTACGTAAGTGTCCCTCAAACCCTGAGGACAGTAGTAAGCACAAGTATACGTAGGTTTTACGTAAGTGTCCCTCGAAACCTGAGGACGATGGTAAGTAGTCTAGTGTTTTATGTAGGTTTTACGTAAGTCTATCATATCTATCAATACCATTCCATCAATACCATTCCCAACCCACCGGGAATCCCATGCCTTGGAAATGTGAACTCACTTTGGTTTGCTCGGTATGCTAAGTTAAGTGCTCACAAGAAATCAGTCAAGTCCTATAGTGTGCACGTATACTCAATCAGTTTAGGTTCGTAACGATTCACATATATTCTAATGTCACATAGTGTGTTTGGCAGTTAATCATCATGCAACACAAACAGTTAATCGCATCAATACACTTAACAGGGTTAACATACTAACAGAGTTAATAAGGTTAACTGAGTTAATAAACTTAACTCAGTTAATAGGTTAATCATAGTTACATGTTTAACAGAGTTATATACTTACTTAACAAGGTTAACAACTTAACATGTTTAACCACTAAACAGGCCTAACAGTTGGGCCGAAATCACTTTTTGGGTCAAAATTCCTTCAATGACGAAATCCCTTTGGATTTCGTCGATATGTGTTTTCGTCGAGGTGTATCATCATCAGTAATAGTTTCACAAAACCCTAACTGCTATCCAACAACGATTCAATCGGACCAAATATGTAATCATATAATCTACCAATTCATTATATAATCTAATCATTACTCAATCGTAAATCATCTGCAAGCTGCCATGATCATCATATATACAGCATAAGATTTAACACAGAACCCTAATATGCTAGTCGCCTATCATCAAAACAACAACAAATCAAGACCATTCACATCGGGTCATCATCATCATTAAATAAATCAACAATGGCCGACAATCTAATAACACCTCAAGATGATATTGGACCGATTTATATAGCATTTATGTAGTGGACAATTATTTACTATTATCCCATTACCATCACATGCAATATAACACAATGACTACTGACATCACATGCAAATATAAGTATGATAGCCGACAATCATGATGGATCCTTATCCAATTGACTACATTCTCAAAGTTTTTCACATGCATGACTACAGAATAATGACCAACATAAAAGACTAGTAATGATTATTTTACTGACCGAGATGTAGGGTAACTAGAACAAAGGATCCGAATGATTCAATGGTGATGTTATTTGCCGTCGGTTTGCAGGGATGGAGAGATCTAGGGTTTGCCGAATGATAGCTTTTCGTAAAAGTTGAATATCAAAGATATATGACAAACAGTCACTGGGCCCAAAGCCCATTTGGTTTTCGTGGACTAGTTAGTGGATGAAAACCCATGAAGTGTTTTCGGCCATAGGGTTTTTTCATAGGGTGAGGGTTTTCGGCTAGGAGTGTTAGGCAAAGTCCCATGTTTTAAATAATTATACAATTCCAATATGTATAACATATATACCCATAATACACATATCACAAATAACACTTATTTAGCACCTCAAATGATTATTAAACCCACTAAGCAAGTACATATGAAGTTAGATCGGATAGAGACCTTGAAAACTCGAGTTGTCACATTATCCCCAACTTGAAAGAAATTTCGTCCCGAAATTTAGCATGTGGTTACTGAGGAAGCTAGTTAAGTTGCGTGGTTTACTGGTTTTCCTGGGGTGTCACATCATCCCCCCGTTGATTTGGAATTTCGTCCCGAAATTCTATAGTAGCTTCAGCCTCAGTAGTGGTTGCACTGTTTCCGAATAACTGGGGATACTTGAGTTTCATTTGATCTTCTCGTTCCCAGGTGAACTCTGGGCCACGACGGGAGTTCCAACGAACTCGAACAAGAGGTATTCTAGTGTGCTTGAGGACCTTAACATCCCGATCCGTGATTTCAACTGGTTCCTCGACGAATCACAACTGTTCATCGATAGTAAGCTACTTCAAAGGAACTATGAGGGTCTCATCTGACAGACATTTCTTCAGATTTGACACGTGAAAGACGTTGTGAACTGCACTGAGTTCAGTTGGTAAGTTCAGTCTGTAGGCCACTTTGCCTATTTTCTCTATGACCTCAAAAGGTCCGACGTATCGTGGGTTAAGCTTGCCTCGTTTACCAAAACGAACCACACCCTTCCAGGGTGAAACTTTGAGTAGCACTCGATCCCCAACCTGGAATTCGAATGGTTTCCTGCCCTTATCGGCGTATGCTTTCTGACGGTCGCGAGCTGCCGCCATGCGTTGTCGTATTTGAGCAATCTTTTCTGTTGTATCTACTACCAGTTCTGGACCTGTGATCTGACTATCACCCACCTCTGCCCAACAAAGAGGTGATCGGCATTTACGCCCGTACAATGCCTCAAATGGAGCGGCTTGGATGCTGGTGTGGTAACTGTTATTATACGAGAACTCCACTAACGTGAGATGCCTTTCCCAGCTGTTGCCGAAATCGATAACACATGCTCGAAGCATGTCTTCTAGAGTTTGAATAGTGCGCTCAGACTGCCCATCCGTCTGAGGGTGATAAGCTGTGCTCATGTCTAATCGTGAGCCAAAAGTTTTGTGCATTGCTTACCATAGTTCTGAAGTGAATCGTGCATCACGATCCGAAATAATGGAGGTTGGCACTCCGTGCCTCGAAACCACTTCTTTAAGGTAAACATCTGCTAAGGTGGAGAACTTGTCCGTTTCCTTGATAGCCAAGAAGTGTGCAGACTTTGTGAGTCGATCCACGATCACCCCAAATAGTATTGTTCCCACGCTGGGATCTAGGTAGGCCAGTAACAAAATCCATGGAAATTTCCTCCCATTTCCATTGTGGTATCTTGGGTTGCTGAAGTAGGCCTGATGGTTTCTAGTATTCGGCTTTGACTCTCGCACAAGTCAAACACTTCCTGACGTAAGTTGCTATGTGAGCCTTCATGCTAGGCCACCAGTATGTAGTTCTGAGGTCGTGGTACATCTTATCCGAACCAGGATGTACTGAGTAGCGAGACTTGTGTGCCTCATCCATCACAAGCTCTCGTAGGTTGCCATAGTGTGGGACCCAAATGCGTCCTGTTACATAGTAAGCGCCGTCTGCCTTTTGTTCTAACCGTTTCCTTGAGCCGCGTAGAGCTTCAGCCCTGATGTTTTCTGGTTTCAATGATTCTACCTGAGTATCTCGTATCTGTGAAGGAAGACTAGACTGAATAGTGAGTTGCAATGCTCGTACACGCCTAGGTGTAGTATCCTTTCGACTGAGGGCGTCGGCCACCACATTGGCTTTGCCCGGTACTTTATAGCACATTCATAATCGTTCAGTAATTCGACCCATCGACGTTGTCGCATGTTCAACTCTTTCTGTTTGAAGATATGCTCGAGACTCCTGTGATCGGTGTAGATGGTGCACTTGGTACTGTACAGGTAATGTCGCCATATCTTGAGCGCAAAAACAACAGCTCCCAGCTCTAAATCATGTGTAGTGTAATTCCGTTCGTGGATCTTAAGTTGGCGCGAAGCATAAGCAATGACTTTATCCCGTTGCATCAACACACACCCAAGACCCTGAATAGATGCGTCGCAGTAGACTACAAAGTCGTCTGTGCCTTCAGGCAATGAGAGGATAGGTGCGCTACAAAGTCTATCCTTTAAGTGTTGAAACGCTGTTTCCTGTGTATTACCCCAACGATAAGCAACACCTTTCTGTGTCAGTAATGTAAGCGGCTGTGCAATCTTTGAGAAGTCTTTGATGAACCTTCTGTAGTAACCCGCCAAACCCAAGAATTGGCGTATTTCGGTTGGTGTGCGAGGTGCAGGCCAGTTCTTGATCGAATCTACCTTGGATGGGTCAACATGAATCCCATCCTTGTTTACCACGTGGCCTAGGAAGTGGACTTCACGAAGCCAGAAGTCGCATTTTGAAAACTTGGCGTACAGCTGTTCTGCTCGAAGAAGTTCCAAAATGAGTCGTAAATGATGCTCGTGTTCCTCCTGACTCTTCGAATAGATCAGGATGTCGTCGATAAAAACAATAACAAACTTGTCAAGATAAGGTTTGCACACCCTGTTCATAAGATCCATGAAAACCGCAGGTGCGTTTGTTAACCCGAACGGCATGACCAAAAACTCGTAATGGCCGTAGCGAGTTCTGAATGCTGTTTTGGAGACGTCCTCATCCCGGACTCTCAATTGGTGATATCCTGACCTCAGGTCAATCTTCGAGTAATAGCTCGACCCTTGCAACTGGTCGAATAAGTCGTCGATGCGTGGAAGAGGATAGCGATTCTTCACTGTCACCTTGTTCAGTTCGCGGTAATCTATGCACATGCGGAAGGTACCGTCTTTCTTCTTCACAAATAATACTGGAGCTCCCCAGGGCGAAGAGCTAGGACGTATGAAACCCTTTTCCAAGAGTTCTTGCAATTGCTTCGATAGTTCTTCCAGTTCGGTTGGAGCTAAGCGATAAGGTGCGCGAGCTATTGGGGCTGCTCCTGGAGCTAGCTCGATCTGAAATTCGACCTGGCGATGAGGCGGTAGCCCAGGTAAATCTTCAGGAAACACTTGAGGAAAATCGCGTACAACTGGGATATCCTCTAATCTCTTCTCTTTCATCGATGGATCTGTAACGAGTGCTAATATAGCTGTGTGCCCCTTTCGCAAACACTTCTGAGCTTTCAAGAAGGAAATGATGCCACTCACGACACCACTCTTGTCGCCTTGAACTTCGAGAGGTTCTTTTCCAGTACGGGGAATGCGAATGATCTTTTCTTTGCATAGGATCTCTGCTTGCTGTTGGGATAACCAATCCATACCAATGACGATGTCAAAACTACCCAGAGTTATAGGAATAAGATCGATAGAGAAGGTTTGACCAGCGATGATAAGATTACAACCCTGAACTACGTGTGTGGCCTCTAGACTTTTACCGTTAGCTAACTCTACAACATGTTTGGTGTTCAAAAGTGTCGGTGCGCGTTTAAGCATTTGACTAACTTTCAGAGACATATAACTAGTATCCGCACCCGAATCAAATAATACAGTAACATAAAAGTCGTCGAGAAGAAACTTACCCATAACCACATTAGGATCGTTCCTCGCGTCACCCTGACCAATCACACATGCACGACCCCTAGCACCATTGTCGTTGTTGTTTCCCCCATTGTTGTTCCCATTGCCCTGATTATTGTTGTTGTTGTTGTTCTGGTTTCGGTTTAACTGGGGGCAGTGTCTCTTGAAGTGACCTTCTGCACCACAATGAAAACATCCCTTGTTACCCTGTTGTTGGTTCTGCTGCGTTTGCTGCTACTGCTGATTCTGAGTTACAGGCCGTGGGCTCCTACAATCCTTGGCCTCATGACCCATCTTGAGACACCTCTGACAACGACCCTTGTTGCACTGGCCACTGTGGTGTCTGTTACAATTGTTGCACTTGGGGTGATTTCCTCGATAAACTCTCTGCCCGTGACTACCAGATGACTGCTGACCCGGACTCTGATAGTCATTAGTCTTGCGCTGCTGAGCTTAAGACTGAATGGTAGCTGGACCCCTGCTGGAATCCCCCTTCCATTTCCGCTTGTTGTCACTGGGAGTAGCAGGAGTAGCTGAAGTAGTAGCGGTAGTAGTAGCGCTGATACGTTTAGGCAGCCTGTTCTGTTCCACTGCCTGATCGGTGAGGCGGTGAGCTAACTTGACGATCTGTTGAATGGTGCCAAGATTCGCTGAGGTTACATGACTTTGAATCTCCGGCACTAGACCCTTGAGATACAGTTCGATACGCTTAATGGGAGGGTCTACCATAGTGGGACACAAAATAGCCAACTCGTTTGACCTTTTGGTGTACGCTTCAATTTCCGATCCCGTCATCTGCAAATTGTAAAACTCTACCTCCAGCTTGTGAATGTCATCACGGCTACAGTATTCCTCTTTGATCAACTCTTTGAAATCATTCCAGGGTGTGGTGTAACACCTGTGCCTTCATGGCCATCAAACAAATACCAAACCAATGAAATATTATAATTCATACTTGGGATTTGTAAAAATATGTGTATCATTTGCACATATCAATTCTCGTTCAATTTCAAACTCTAAATCGCTTTCTGGAAGGTTATACGCGCACCGATGCGTAAATATAACCAGTTTAATGCAACGAACACTCCGGAATAGTGAAATAGGCTTAACATACCTTAAATAACCTTTACATAACTTAGAAATAAGTTTTGGAAGGTTTGGTATGTCGAAAACAAGTTAATTCGCTTACAGGGACTAAAGTTGACAAACTGCGAAAGTATGCCAATTTGAACTGTAACAGACATTCCGGAACATGACCATAAGTTAAACATACCATAAATATCCTTTACATAGCTTAGAAATAGGCTTTGAGGGGTTCGGTGTGCTAAAATAAACTTTTGGGTCACTCAGGGACTAAAAGTGTCAAAAAGTGCACAAGTTTGCATTTTCGCGCATAACTTACGTTCTGAATACATTCGGACATCCAAAAATTTATATAAGCATGACTATATTATATTTTAGTGTTCGCCATAAGAAAAATCCATTCGTCGCGTCATTTGGATCGTTTTTCGCGCTTGTGCGCATTCCGTCGTAATTAAGCGAACATCGCGTTCGTACGACCAAACGAACCATCACCCGGCATATTTTTGAGCATGTTTCATGTTCACAATGTTTAGGCATCATTTTAGGGCCTTAAAGTTGGCTTTACGGGCCTTGGAAGTGCCGGAAATGGGCTTAAACACGTGCAGGGACCTAAACTGTCATTTCTGAAACATATGTGCAGATCAGAGGCCCCAAGCGGCCCGCATTGTGTTTGCCTAAATCTAAAGCGGGCCGCATTAGCCCTTCTGACCAGATTCAATGTTTGTTTTGCAACTTGCAACTGAATTGATTCGTGTCCACACGTTTCCTATCGTCTAGTCAGCGGATAAGAACAACATTTTAGCCACCACAACATTGTGACAAGTGTTCGGCTTGGATCGTGACACGATATTCAAGAAACGATCCTAGCGGTTAGCCGAAATCTATAAATACCCACCCCCCTTTGGCTTAAAAACCCACAAGAATTCTGATTTTTGAGCTCTAAGTTGAAACCATTGTTTCATACCTGAGTTCTTAGATCGGGATTAGCATTCGGGGACCCTGGGTTAGTATTCTTTCGTTCTTTTTCCTTATTTTACTGCTTTTCGAGTCCGAAAGTCAAACTTAGTTTGACTTTCAGCGTTGACCAGTAATGGTCAATGCGAAGTTCGTTTGAACTTCGCAACGTGAGTGTAATCACGTTGGTCATAGTCCCTTGGGACTATGCCCACTGATTACCACGTTGTCTAGGGTCGTAGGGTAGGCGATCTAATAAATCGCCTATACCTTCGAACCCGACCCAGTTTGGTCGATCATTAGGATCCGACCAAATACATTAGGTGACCATAGTGTAGGGAATAACCTTCCGAGGTTATACCCTATGGTCACATCGTTTAAGTAGTTGTATGATAGGTAGTTTATATGCCTTAGGTAAATTACCAGAATACCCTTTTCATGTATAATTGGTAATTAAGCATATGTAACCTAAACTTTTGTCACATAACTGATTATGTAACATGTTTAGGCATATAACACTTGTCATAGGACTAGTTAGGCGATCCGAACGCGTTTCACGCGAACGACGCGTTAAAGTAGCATAAGCTACCTAAACGGGTCGTAATGGGTCGTAGGCAGTTATGTTAGGTTTCATTTAGTATGTAGGCTTTGTTAAACCATATCACACGAGTCTCCACACTCGTTTGGTTTACAAACCCTAATGCTACCCAGTCTTCCGATTTAGGTCCGGTTATTTAACATAGTTACCTATATTAGGTGCCGTTTGATTCCGAGATCTCTAGCACTGCTTGGTGGTTATCTTTAGACAACTGAGCAATCTCAAGTGAGTACATAGACCCCTCTTTTACTGTTTTCCAAACTGTTTTGGGGTGGAACACATGTGCCTACTTGTTACTTTCATGCTTTACATGTTTTCACATCATATACCTGCTATGTTCGTTAGTACATTATAGTACATGATCTCATTGTGTTTTATGCTATGTATGTCCATTTAGTTCATACTTAGTACATCGTTTTACATTTACATTTTATGCTATGTATGTCCATTGCGTACATACTTAGTACATTGTTTTCATCACATGCTTACATTTTGGTATGACATTTGGTTTGTTTACATGGGACAATACATTCATTAACACCGATCATGCCGTTCGTTAGTAGGTAGTGGTACCATAGGAATTGACAACTCCCGTTCCGGACGTCCTAGGGAAAGGGGATGAAAGGAATGACCGAATTCGTTGATATAAGACAGATAGACCTTTAATTTGTTTAAAGGGTTTATCACCTCAGTCGCCAGGCTTGGATGTATGCATATTCACAATACCGCATAAATGTTCATATTAAATATTTGCATGCATTTATACAAAACATAGCTTTGATTTAAACCAAGTTTTACTTCAATACTTTGTTTTTGTGCATATGGTTTAGTTGAGACCTTTCACTTGCCATACATGACATTTTGACATAGACATTTGACATAGACATTTCGGCATAGACATTTTAACATGATTGACATTTGATCATGCATTTACACAAAACATAGCTTTGATTTAAACCAAGTTTTACTTCAATACTTTGTTTTTGTGCATATGGTTTAGTTGAGACCTTTCACTTGCCATACATGACATTTTGACATAGACATTTGACATGGATATTTGACATAGACATTTGACATGGATATTTGACATAGATATTTTGACATGATTTACATCTTGACATGAACATTTTACATTGTTTGGTTTGGTTTGATTAAGTAACGATGCATGTGTAATATGATACAAGCATGGTGGATACGCCGCTGGTACTTCCTATATATAAGTGTTTGTATGGTATTACATGTTGTAACGTTATTTGAATCATTTCAGTTTGAGACATAGAACATTTTATACAAATAACATACTTTTCACAAGACATTGATTTATAAACAACTTATCTTATACAAACACATTTTTACTTGGTTATTCATTTAACCTGACATTTATTTATACTTATCATCTGATCTTATCGTTTTACAAATGATTTACAAGACAAAGCAAATAACAAGGTTCATGACTAAACATTTTCTCAAACATAAGTCATGAATCTTATTTTCACAAAACCTATGTATCTCACAGGCATTTTTATGCTGACGTACCTATTTTCACATGTGTTTTTCAGGAGCTGTTGCATAAGATAATCAAGATACACATAGACAGACTTGGGCTTTAGTGACAATAAAAGATGCAAGACTAGTTAATTATGTTGTATTTCTTTGTTTGTTAAGGCATTGTAACACTTTTATTCAATAAAACGAAACTTTAATTTCCATGGTTGTGAAACATTAATTCTGTTACAACACTCCCCGATGTTTCCGCCGCGATTTGTTGTTGTACGCGGTCGGGGTGTGACAGAAAAGATGGTATCAGAGCCAATGGTTATAGGGAATTAGGTTATTAGTAATGCTTTGACCTAGTCTATAACCTTCTTAGGACCCTAACGCGAGTTTACTTGCGTTTAGTCATAAAACAATACCGTCACCTATCCTTAGGCGACGACCACAACAAGAACATAAATTTCAAAACCGCTTTGAAAACTAATCATCTGTTCTAGGATGATTGATTACTAGGTTTTGAACTCTCTATTATATGGTTTTGAACCCCTATGAGTTTTCAAAATCTCGTCAAAGTTTTGGGTTTTAAATAATGTGATCATGTGCAAACTGGAAGGGTGAATGCCTGTATTCTGGGTTTTCTGTCTAGGCAAGCACTTCGTATACATCTCATCAGACGCGAGACCAGTTGTGCTTACCTGGGAATTCTTGGGATGAGTGTTCACTTATAGGCGAGCATTTCTTCGCGATACATTATTTTTGACCCATTTACTTTTATTTGTCACCATCTCATTTGTTTGCCTTAGGTAACAAACAAATGATCACAATTTTCATTCGTTACCATTCTGTATTGATTACCCAATAACCTTTCACTTGCTTCTTCCTCTGTCTTTCATCTTCTTTTAGAATGTCTATTCCTCTCAGCACTGGTCAAATGCCCGAGCGAACAGCCAAATTTGTCCAGCAAATTGGCGAAGTGATTCAGAGGACTGTGGATTTAGGCATTTCCATGGCTCGTCTCAACAATGAAGCCTCTCGTCTCGACAATGAAGTCACTCAAGAGCCACTGAAGGAAGCAGAAGTCAAGACTGCACCAAAGTCAAGGAAGCGTAAGGCTTCAAGGAAACCCGCAACGGTTACACCTAATCAAGCGGGACCTAGCCATGTGGCAAGGCCACCAGCTAGGAAGCCATACAACGGAATTGAACCCTTGTGCAACCAATGTACCCTTCATCATCACCCTAATGTGAAGTGCCGCAAATGCCAAATTTGTGGACTTAAAGGTCATACAGCAAAGGTTTGCGTAGCAGCAGTACCAAATCAAATAGGACCCAATCGGGTGGCAACACCACCTGTTAGGAAGCAATACAAGGGAACAGCCCCAATATGCGACAAATGTAATGCACACCACTTAGCACACCTATAGTGTCGTTTGTGTGCATCATGTGGGCGACTCGGTCACCGGGCAAATGTTTGTCGATTTACCCCAAACCAAAGTGGTCCAAATCAACTCCAAGTCAACCCTACTCGAGCTCGCTTTCCACCAGGTTATTGCTACAAGTGTGGCGAGATGGGACATTTCCGAAGAAATTGCCCAAAGCTTGCTAATGCAAATCTGACCCACGGATGAGCAGTTGACTGAGTAGAAGATGTTGCTGTCTTACGCTTTTGTTCTTTTGTTTCCTTGTAATGTGAAACAATCTGTTTTGTTTATAAATAAATCGTTGTTCACAGTTCTGATATACGAGTGTAGTTACATGTGTTTATGGCTTTTCCCTATAATACCTGCACTAAGGAACTATGTTCCTTACAAACTACTCTTGTGATTTCTCCCTTTCAAGTGATCGCTCATAATTTTCTTCAAAAATTTTAAGTACTCGTTTCATTCTAAGAAACGAAGTACAGGAAATAAAGTGAAATTATGAGTAATTGTGCTTTTTACACATCTGTATTTTTTGAATCCTTGGTTGGATAACTAAGGATATTTTCAAATCTCATACCCATTACGTTTTGATTTTTCAACATACACAGTACAAGTATTTCAAAACAATCTTCATGATCTCAAAACATTTCATATAGTTTGAAAACAAATTTTTTTCTAGATGCATTGTCTATGTTATTTCAAAAACATTGACCATGTTATCAAAACCAACCTTCCTAATTTCAAAATATTTCATATAGTCTGAAGACAATATTAACACAATACATTTTATTATCAAGTGCATGATTTCGAAAAGCATCATTCATGTCTTTCAAAAACCTTATACATAATTTAAAAATTCATCTCGCATGATTTTAAAACATTTTTGTAAATATATCTATCTAATACACCTACTTTATGATTTCAAAAGTATTATATATAAGGTTTCAAAAACGTTAAACACATTTTTCTTAAAAGAACCCCATGCATAGTTTTCAAAAATATTTTCCTCATACATTGACTTAACCTTCAGATTCCGCTTCATATGTCGCCTTGACATATCAGGCATCTCAACTTCATAAGCATTTTACTTCATGTTTTGACTTAAGCACATCCCGTGCAAGATTTCAAAACATCTTCAACTTCTAAAATCCATATGGGATCTTTTTATCTCCACAATTAGACCCTTGTGGATAATCATCATTCAAATCAGAGTCCTTAATTGGATTCCTTATGTACCTAAATTCGAACACTTCGGTTCCTAATAATTGAAATCGAATTTTCTTTTTGAATCTTTCTATCTTTATAGTTGGATTCTTGATAAACGTTTAAAGTACCAAATGAAATCCACGGAATGGATTCCTAGTGTGCTTTAAATGCATGTACGCAATTTACAAGACAAATTAACAAACAATTTTGTGGTTATGTGACTATGTGTTTACTCATTCTATGTTTTCTTTTATGCATTTTTGGTGTTTTTAATACTCTGGATATTCGTTATCCAAATCCTCGCAGGATCTTTCATATCTTCATATGAGAGATTCGTAGCAGGATATTCAAAAGGTACTACCTTAAATCCTAAATGGGCTTCTATGTAATAGTTAAGACCCTTGGATTATATAGTACTGCTCCATGATTCATTAGAGACCCTTTAGTGGTCTAATAAAAAAGATTGATCCACAATTTGGTTAAAGAACGACATCTAGTGATGTAGCTGGACAGACTCCTTGATAGTCTATTTAAATCATTTATTGATTTAGTCTAAAGGACTCTATGGCGGTCTAAGTCACGCTCATCACAGGATTGTTCATTTGGTTTTACCCTACACATTATAAAATAGACTGTGTGAACTGTGCAAGGAATTCTCTAATTATGGATGCGCACATAATTATGAAATTTAGTGCACAGAAATCCAGTAAGATTTACTATGTGAAGGAACCGATAGTGACAACAATAACAAAATGAGAACGATGTAATGGAGGCATGGTGGACGCACCAATGACGCTTCATATACTTGTATATAAGTGTCCCTCTTACATTGCAATCATGATGTTATTAAAGTTACTAGAAGTTCAAGAACCCTAACCAATGTTGATTCGATCTTTTCAACTTCATGTTTTCAAGCTTTCACAAGTTTCCTCTAAATAAATTTCGGGACGAAATTTCCTAAAGTAGGGGAGACTGTAACACCTGTGCCTTCATGGCCATCAAACAAATACCAAACCAATGAAATATTATAATTCATACTTGGGATTTGTAAAAATATGTGTATCATTTGCACATATCAATTCTCGTTCAATTTCAAACTCTAAATCGCTTTCTGGAAGGTTATACGCGCACCGATGCGTAAATATAACCAGTTTAATGCAACGAACACTCCGGAATAGTGAAATAGGCTTAACATACCTTAAATAACCTTTACATAACTTAGAAATAAGTTTTGGAAGGTTTGGTATGTCGAAAACAAGTTAATTCGCTTACAGGGACTAAAGTTGACAAACTGCGAAAGTATGCCAATTTGAACTGTAACAGACATTCCGGAACATGACCATAAGTTAAACATACCATAAATATCCTTTACATAGCTTAGAAATAGGCTTTGAGGGGTTCGGTGTGCTAAAATAAACTTTTGGGTCATTCAGGGACTAAAAGTGTCAAAAAGTGCACAAGTTTGCATTTTCGCGCATAACTTACGTTCTGAATACATTCGGACATCCAAAAAATTATATAAGCATGACTATATTATATTTTAGTGTTCGCCATAAGAAAAATCCATTCGTCGCGTCATTTGGATCGTTTTTCGCGCTTGTGCGCATTCCGTCGTAATTAAGCGAACATCGCGTTCGTACGACCAAACGAACCATCACCCGGCATATTTTTGAGCATGTTTCATGTCCACAATGTTTAGGCATCATTTTAGGGCCTTAAAGTTGGCTTTACGGGCCTTGGAAGTGCCGGAAATGGGCTTAAACACGTGCAGGGACCTAAACTGTCATTTCTGAAACATATGTGCAGATCAGAGGCCCCAAGCGGCCCGCATTGTGTTTGCCTAAATCTAAAGCGGGCCGCATTAGCCCTTCTGACCAGATTCAATGTTTGTTTTGCAACTTGCAACTGAATTGATTCGTGTCCACACGTTTCCTATCGTCTAGTCAGCGGATAAGAACAACATTTTAGCCACCACAACATTGTGACAAGTGTTCGGCTTGGATCGTGACACGATATTCAAGAAACGATCCTAGCGGTTACCCGAAATCTATAAATACCCACCCCCCTTTGGCTTAAAAACCCACAAGAATTCTGATTTTTGAGCTCTAAGTTGAAACCATTGTTTCATACCTGAGTTCTTAGATCGGGATTAGCATTCGGGGACCCTGGGTTAGTATTCTTTCGTTCTTTTTCCTTATTTTACTGCTTTTCGAGTCCGAAAGTCAAACTTAGTTTGACTTTCAGCGTTGACCAGTAATGGTCAATGCGAAGTTCGTTTGAACTTCGCAACGTGAGTGTAATCACGTTGGTCATAGTCCCTTGGGACTATGCCCACTGATTACCACGTTGTCTAGGGTCGTAGGGTAGGCGATCTAATAAATCGCCTATACCTTCGAACCCGACCCAGTTTGGTCGATCATTAGGATCCGACCAAATACATTAGGTGACCATAGTGTAGGGAATAACCTTCCGAGGTTATACCCTATGGTCACATCGTTTAAGTAGTTGTATGATAGGTAGTTTATATGCCTTAGGTAAATTACCAGAATACCCTTTTCATGTATAATTGGTAATTAAGCATATGTAACCTAAACTTTTGTCACATAACTGATTATGTAACATGTTTAGGCATATAACACTTGTCATAGGACTAGTTAGGCGATCCGAACGCGTTTCACGCGAACGACGCGTTAAAGTAGCATAAGCTACCTAAACGGGTCGTAATGGGTCGTAGGCAGTTATGTTAGGTTTCATTTAGTATGTAGGCTTTGTTAAACCATATCACACGAGTCTCCACACTCGTTTGGTTTACAAACCCTAATGCTACCCAGTCTTCCGATTTAGGTCCGGTTATTTAACATAGTTACCTATATTAGGTGCCGTTTGATTCCGAGATCTCTAGCACTGCTTGGTGGTTATCTTTAGACAACTGAGCAATCTCAAGTGAGTACATAGACCCCTCTTTTACTGTTTTCCAAACTGTTTTGGGGTGGAACACATGTGCCTACTTGTTACTTTCATGCTTTACATGTTTTCACATCATATACCTGCTATGTTCGTTAGTACATTATAGTACATGATCTCATTGTGTTTTATGCTATGTATGTCCATTTAGTTCATACTTAGTACATCGTTTTACATTTACATTTTATGCTATGTATGTCCATTGCGTACATACTTAGTACATTGTTTTCATCACATGCTTACATTTTGGTATGACATTTGGTTTGTTTACATGGGACAATACATTCATTAACACCGATCATGCCGTTCGTTAGTAGGTAGTGGTACCATAGGAATTGACAACTCCCGTTCCGGACGTCCCAGGGAAAGGGGATGAAAGGAATGACCGAATTCGTTGATATAAGACAGATAGACCTTTAATTTGTTTAAAGGGTTTATCACCTCAGTCGCCAGGCTTGGATGTATGCATATTCACAATACCGCATAAATGTTCATATTAAATATTTGCATGCATTTATACAAAACATAGCTTTGATTTAAACCAAGTTTTACTTCAATACTTTGTTTTTGTGCATATGGTTTAGTTGAGACCTTTCACTTGCCATACATGACATTTTGACATAGACATTTGACATAGACATTTCGGCATAGACATTTTAACATGATTGACATTTGATCATGCATTTACACAAAACATAGCTTTGATTTAAACCAAGTTTTACTTCAATACTTTGTTTTTGTGCATATGGTTTAGTTGAGACCTTTCACTTGCCATACATGACATTTTGACATAGACATTTGACATGGATATTTGACATAGACATTTGACATGGATATTTGACATAGATATTTTGACATGATTTACATCTTGACATGAACATTTTACATTGTTTGGTTTGGTTTGATTAAGTGATTAAGTAACGATGCATGTGTAATATGATACAAGCATGGTGGATACGCCGCTGGTACTTCCTATATATAAGTGTTTGTATGGTATTACATGTTGTAACGTTATTTGAATCATTTCAGTTTGAGACATAGAACATTTTATACAAATAACATACTTTTCACAAGACATTGATTTATAAACAACTTATCTTATACAAACACATTTTTACTTGGTTATTCATTTAACCTGACATTTATTTATACTTATCATCTGATCTTATCGTTTTACAAATGATTTACAAGACAAAGCAAATAACAAGGTTCATGACTAAACATTTTCTCAAACATAAGTCATGAATCTTATTTTCACAAAACCTATGTATCTCACAGGCATTTTTATGCTGACGTACCTATTTTCACATGTGTTTTTCAGGAGCTGTTGCATAAGATAATCAAGATACACATAGACAGACTTGGGCTTTAGTGACAATAAAAGATGCAAGACTAGTTAATTATGTTGTATTTCTTTGTTTGTTAAGGCATTGTAACACTTTTATTCAATAAAACGAAACTTTAATTTCCATGGTTGTGAAACATTAATTCTGTTACAACACTCCCCGATGTTTCCGCCGCGATTTGTTGTTGTACGCGGTCGGGGTGTGACATGTGGCGTTAGCAACTGCCAACCCTAACATCTGAACTTGCGCCTTCCACCAAGTCAGCGCAATGCCTTCTAGAGTACCAGTGGCGTACTTCACCCTGCGAGCCTCAGGGCATTCACACATCTCAAATACTGACTCGAGCTTTTCAAACCAATGGAGGAGTCCAACTGCTCCTTCCGTGCCACTAAAAGTAGTAGGACGACAGTCCATGAAAGTTTTGAAGGTGTAAACAGGTGGCTGACCTGTTATGTATAAGAATCAGAACAAGATTAAACACAAGAGTTGGTTTAGGAGTGTAGGATCTAAAGATCCTAGTGTGAGTTACAACTGCAGGGTATACCTCCTGCTTGAGCGGCTGCAAGTGCCGCAGCAACTTGTTCGTTAATGAGAGCCGTCAACTGGGCTTGTGTCATGTTGATACGTCCAGCCATGATCTTCATAGTAAAGGTAACATAAGTAAGAGAGGTTCGCGAATAGTGCGATGACAGAAGAGAGTGAGCACACAAGTATTCTCAAGCAATAGGGGTTATGTTTATCTAAGCATACCATGAGCAAAGTTCTATGTAATCTAGCATGTAGGCAATAAAACATATACCATATTACCTAGGATGTTGAGTCTTGCACGTGGAGCGAGGCGTCGTTGTGGATCATTGAGTACTGTACAGGTTATAGTCTGGTTTTAATAAAAACGTTTTCCCCTTATTAAAACCAAGTTCTCTATAACCAATGGCTCTGATACCAATCTGTCACACCCCCAAACTCCACACGCGGAGTACCACCGCTTGGAGGCGTGACATGACCAGGATCAAGCCACCAATCATATTGAACATATAAGTAAATAGTAAATGTCATTCATCAATACGATAGGTGTTTTCATAACCAAACATAAACAAGTGTGTAGCGGAAGCAATAATGTAAAAACCCAACATAAGAATTAAGTTGAAATGTCATAAAAGTGTTTATCATAACATCCGCAATCCGTGCCCACAATGACCGCGCCTCCCGTGCAAGCTCCATGGGTACCTATGGTCCTGCAAGGAATGTAACAGAGAGTCAACAACTAGTTGAGCGAGTTCACAGTAAGTAAGGTCGTTGCATAACTACGCGTTATTAACTAAGCCGTTTTGTATGTTCAATTGGTGGGGGCTTCCCATGTTGTATATACTAGACTAGTTGTAACCATAATTGTTCTTCTTAACCCGAGAACAGGAGTACGTACGAGGTTTACGTGGGTTTTACGTAAGTGCCCTTCTTAACCAGAGGACAGTGGTACGCGTGAGGTTTACGTAGGTTTTACGTAAAGTGTCCCTCGAAACCTGAGGACAGTAGCAAGCATAAGTATACGTAGGTTTTACGTAAGTGTCCCTCGAACCCTGAGGACAGTAGTAAGCACAAGTATATGTAGGTTTTACGTAAGTGTCCCTCGAACCCTGAGGACAGTAGTAAGCACAAGTATACGTAGGTTTTACGTAAGTGTCCCTCGAAACCTGAGGACGATGGTAAGTAGTCTAGTGTTTTACGTAGGTTTTACGTAAGTCTATCATATCTATTAATACCATTCCATCAATACCATTCCCAACCCACCGGGAATCCCATGCCTTGGAAATGTGAACTCACTTTGGTTTGCTCGGTATGCTAAGTTAAGTGCTCACAAGAAATCAGTCAAGTCCTATAGTGTGCACGTATACTCAATCAGTTTAGGTTCGTAACGATTCACATATATTCTAATGTCACATAGTGTGTTTGGCAGTTAATCATCATGCAACACAAACAGTTAATCGCATCAATACACTTAACTGGGTTAACATACTAACAGAGTTAATAAGGTTAACTGAGTTAATAAACTTAACTCAGTTAATAGGTTAATCATAGTTACATGTTTAACAGAGTTATATACGTACTTAACAAGGTTAACAACTTAACATGTTTAACCACTAAACAGGCCTAACAGTTGGGCCGAAATCACTTTTTGGGTCGAAATCCCTTCAATGACGAAATCCCTTTGGATTTCGTCGATATGTGTTTTCGTCGAGGTGTATCATCATCAGTAATAGTTTCACAAAACCCTAACTGCTATCCAACAACGATTCAATCGGACCAAATATGTAATCATATAATCTACCAATTCATTATATAATCTAATCATTACTCAATCGTAAATCATCTGCAAGCTGCCATGATCATCATATATACAACATAAGATTTAACACAGAACCCTAATATGCTAGTCGCCTATCATCAAAACAACAACAAATCAAGACCATTCACATCGGGTCATCATCATCATTAAATAAATCAACAATGGCCGACAATCTAATAACACCTCAAGATGATATTGGACCGATTTATATAGCATTTATGTAGTGGACAATTATTTACTATTATCCCATTACCATCACATGCAATATAACACAATGACTACAGACATCACATGCAAATATAAGTATGATAGCCGACAATCATGATGGATCCTTATCCAATTGACTACATTCTCAAAGTTTTTCACATGCATGACTACAGAATAATGACCAACATAAAAGACTAGTAATGATTATTTTACTGACCGAGATGTAGGGTAACTAGAACAAAGGATCTGAATGATTCAATGGTGATGTTATTTGCCGTCGGTTTGCAGGGATGGAGAGATCTAGGGTTTGCCGAATGATAGCTTTTCGTAAAAGTTGAATATCAAAGATATATGACAAACAGTCACTGGGCCCAAAGCCCATTTGGTTTTTGTGGACTAGTTAGTGGACGAAAACACATGAAGTGTTTTCGGCCATAGGGTGTTTTCATAGGGTGAGGGTTTTCGGCTAGGAGTGTTAGGCAAAGTCCCATGTTTTAAATAATTATACAATTCCAATATGTATAACATATATACCCATAATACACATATCACAAATAACACTTATTTAGCACCTCAAATGATTATTAAACCCACTAAGCAAGTACATATGAAGTTAGATCGAATAGAGACCTTGAAAACTCGAGTTGTCACAGTGGACGCCTAGAGGGGCGTCACCGACGCTCTTTAGTGTGCAAATTCACTGAAAATGTAATTTTTGACCCATCATGAGTTCCGTGCCTTCTGTAACTTATCCCGTGACCTTTAAAGAGCCCCGAAATGTATTCTAAACTTATTGTAGAGTGTGTATGAGATACGATGAGCGCGTACGTAAGTTTTAGAGGGAATGAAATAAGTCTATAGGCACGTACAAGTATGGGTATGGATTTACCTCCATGTTAGTAATGGAATCCCTACGTAAGCATGTTTAGAAATGAATACGTATGTAGGTTAATACGTATGAGACTTATTTATATGAATGATTTTGATTGGGATATGTTAGTATAATCATATGAGATTGTAAGTAGTATGCAAGAGCTTGTATGTAGGCATGTATGTAAATATATGTATGTAGGTATGTACGTGTGTATGAATATACGTGTGAACGTACGTATGCACGAAGTAGGAATTATCGCCCATATAGAATGGTTCATGTATGTATGTATTTTTTTGGGTAAAGGGTTACCCCGGTGATTTTATATATTCACAACCAAATAAAACAAGTAGTAAGGAGAATCCTTACTAGTTCAGACATGGGACATACCCCCATGAAAGTAACACAAAGAAAACAACACAAAGTAAAGCAAAACCACCTCTAGACAACCTATCTAGCCAAGAAGGACACCCTACTAGTTCATGTATGTATGTATACATGGCTTCAATACGTTGGGTATTTACGTTACTAATAGTGTGCCTTGAGAATGAAATGTAATGCAGGTACATTATTGAAGTCTCACCAAGGATTAGTCACCCAGATGAAATTCTTAAATTAGAAAGGTAACGGGATGGAAAGTGTATGAGGATAGAACGTAACGTGACTCCATGATTATGAATCTTGTTTATATATATAATGTATGCTAATGTTACGAATGTATGTGGTGGGTGTAGGTGGTACAGAATCATGGATCAACATGATGGAAGGCTAGTGATTGAAGATCGAGTGACAGAGACATGGATTGTATGGAATGGGTGGTCATGTAATCTGTATTAGTATGTTATTATCGATACGTTAATGAAAGATAAACAATGTAGTTCCTTACATAAAGATGTTTTAAATGATTTTCAAGTATAAAGGAACGTTTTAAGAAAGAAATATTATGGCATGTATTTCCGCTATGACTTTTCAATCAAAACGTGTTAGGGTCTGTTGGATCGTCGTGTGACCCTAACGAGTCAATCTGAAGAGTTCAACATCAAAATCAAAGGCGGAATCAATGAATTTGACGTAACACAGCTTGATACTTTCTAATTATCTTCTCTTATTGATTTCCTGAGCTTTTACAATTCAAATAACAATCCGGCAGCACCTCGGCTCTGAATCAATGGTCTAATTCCGTTTCAAATGACAAAGGTACATCAGTATTTATAGGCGTTTAATTCCGCTTGAAACCTTCTCAAACGGAATCAACATTCAAACGGAATTACCTAATTCCGTGCGGAATTAGTTAATCTCGCTTGAACATCTAATTCCGTTTGAAGTGACATCAAGCACATTTCAAGCGGAATTACCCTTTAACACTGTTTTCTCGATTTCCGTGCCCTGATCTATCTAATAAAATACAAGACTCGATAAAGACGAAGTTAACAGACATCAGTGCACCAACAGACTCCCCCTTGGATGTTGACGAAGTCTTTAGCATCCAGTCTTCAGTCTTTAGTCTTGATCTATCGTTCTCTGCCCTAAATTGTCTTGACATTGTAAAGCATCCTTCAATTTTTTTTCTTCAAAATCCCCTTTGAATGTTGATCCAGAATTTTGACTCCCCCTTTCGAAGACTCCCTCTCACGATAAACTGGAACTTAAATTCTGGTTCAAACTATGACATTTTTCTTTGCCATGGGGATCTTGACTCCTGTTTCCTGCACAATCTCTACCTAAATATAAAATTTATGATTATAACAATTTCAATCCAAACTTACCATTAGACATCATTTGTTGGTTTAGTCAGAATTTAGAAATCCACTTAAGTATCCAGGTCCAAATTAATGACCCTGAGTACTCAATTTGTCTACCAAGTCCAACTTAATGACCTTGGTTGATCAGAGACAAATCACACTGACATTTTGTACAAACTAGTTCAAACAATTTTCTGAAATTTACAAGTTTCAAATTAATGAACTTGTTTTGACTTTACAATTTTCTCAAATTTAACATATTAAGCTCACAACTCATCTTCCAGCTCAGAAACTTCCTGCATCTGCTTCGAATATCGAATCTGAAGATCAGCTTTCCACTTTGGTTTGTCAAAAATAAAGCAGAAATGTCAAATCTTTTTGGATTTTTAATAAAGTTTCTAAACTAGAAATGAAATACAGAAATAAAATATAGTAAAAGTAAACTATTTACAAACATATTTTTGGTGAGCGTGTTAGGGAATCATATCAGCTATACGACAAGTCACAAGTACCGTTAAGCTTTAATTTCATACACAGAAATAAACAATTCACTTAGATTGTCGATATACTGATCCACTTAAATTCTCACACAAACTTCAATCTGTCCAGGATACGGATTAGATGAATTAAGGACTTAAACTTATTCATGTGTCCCACCTCTTGAATATACTCCCGTATCCAAATCCCAATATTCAGTCTTACAGGTGAGTATACCACAGATGATATCTGTAAGGGGTTAAATTGCGAGAACCGTGAGAGCTCAGGTCAGAACTTCCGTTCAGCAGAGAGATGACGGCTTCGACTTTAGGTGTGTCCCCTTTAGAGGATCTTTTCTTCAACAACACATGATTAGCATTTTTCAATGTTTCATCATTTTTTATGCTGAGGGAGATGCTATATTTCAAGCAAGCGCAAAGTATTATACGGGGACTAGGCCATTGCTTCCGCAAAATCAGAAGTCCCGGGATAATACCCCAGATATCACTGAGTATAAAGACCTAGTATCTCAGAAAGAGGGATCTTTCAAACGAGATTTCAGGGGTTACCTATATATCCAAGTAGTGTTCCCCATGAAATAAGCAAGTTAAAATTTAGGTTTATATCCCGAACAAACCTACTAAATGTGTAAAAACCTATCGGCACATCATCAGCGAGAATGTTTAAAACTTTTTAAACATTACATATCTTTAGCATACCGTAACTGTCAAGCCAATGTACTATCATTTTCCCTTTTTACACAAGCTCTTTTTTCAGATTTTCTAATGTTTTTGTATTTTGAAAATATCTCATGTTTTTGGATTTTTGAAATTTTTTTACTGTTTTTGTATTTTCTGAAAATATTACCCTATCTCCCCCTAAATACCAAAACAAGTAAAAAATCGACAAACCATTGCAGATTGCTTCTCAACATCATCATCTATAGTGGTACCTTCATCAACGCCAAGAATCTCCTCCAACACCGATAAAAGCTTCATACCGTTCAATTTTAACAAGTATTGAAAACGAGTTTTGTCAAAAGCTTTGGTATGTAAATCAGCTTTTTGTTCGTCAGTGTGGATTTTCTCAATTCGTATCAACTTCTTCTCGAAACAATCTCGGATGAAGTGATGACGAATTTCTATGTGTTTCGTTTTAGCATGATGAACAGGATTTTTCGTAATGTTTATCGCTGCCTCATTATCAACAAAGATAGGGGTGTTTAGAAATTGCAAACCGTAGTCGCGCATCTGTTGCTGGATCCACAAGATCTGAGAGCAGCAGCTGCTAGCAGATACATACTCCGCTTCACATGTTGATAAAGCCACAGAGGTTTGCTTTTTGCATTGCCAGGTGACCAATCGTGATCCGAAAAACTGGCACCCCGCTGTTGTTGATTTTGCGTTAACTTTGCAGCATCCGAAATCGGAATCGGAATACCCTTCGAGCATAAAGTCGCCTTCTCTTGGATACCACAACCCCAACGATGGAGTTCCTTTCAAGTAGCGTAATATCCTTTTGACAATCACCATATGCGAAGCTCTCGGGTTAGATTGAAATCTTGCTGCGAGGCAGTTTGGGTACATGATATCGGGTCTTGAAGCTATCAAGTACATCAGCGATCCGATCATGGAACGATACAACGTTTCATCTACCTTCTCTCCGGTGAGATCAGGGTTTATCCCATGGTTCGTTGCTAATGGGGTGGAAGCTGGAGTAGAACTTGACATCCCAAATTTCTCTAAGATATCATGAACGTACTTCGTTTGATGGATAAAAATTCCCTTAGGCAGTTGATCAACCTGTAATCCCAAAAAGTATTTCATCTCACCCATCGATGACATTTCAAATTTTTGCTTCATAACTCTTTCAAAATCTTTGCAGAGTTGTTCATTTGTTGACCCAAATATGATGTCGTCCACGTATATCTGAACTATCAGAAGATGTCCGTCGACCGCTTTGGTGAAGAGAGTGGCATCCACTTTTCCACGGATGAAGCTGTTGGCTAGTAGGTGTTGAGACAATGTCTCGTACCAAGCTCTTGGGGCCTGGTGTAAACCATACAACGCTTTATCCAGCAAATAGACATTGTCTTTGTGGATTGGATTGGTGAAGCCCGGTGGCTGTCCGACATATACCTCCTCTTTTACCTTCCCATAGAGAAATGCCGATTTAACATCTAGCTGATAAACTTTGAAATTTTTCCAAGATGCAAATGCTAGGAAGATTCTAATCGCTTCAAGTCTAGCAACCGGAGCATATACTTCAGTGAAATCTATCCCCTCTTGCTGACTGAAACCCTGGACTACGAGTCGAGCTTTGTTACGAATAATAACCCCTCGATCATCTCTCTTACACTTGAACACCCACTTGGTGTTTATCTTCCTCTGGCCATCAGGCAAGTCTACCAATTTCTGTGAGAACTGTGTTCTGTAATCGATGTATGATGTAAAACAATGATGATTATTAATAAAACAATGTGCTTTGGTGTAATTATATGTGTTTTGGTGTTTCTATGCGTGTATTTGTGTTTGGTGATTTTTCAATTCGATTCGATTCCGATTGCAAGCTTTAAATCGCGTTCTGGAAGGTTATACGCAAACTGGTGCGTAAACACAGTCAGTATAACGCGACAAACACTCTGGAATAGTGACATAGGCTTAACATACCCTAAATAACCTCGACATAACTTAGAAATAAGTTTTGAATGGTTTGGTGTGTTGAAATCAACTTTGTTCGATCGCAGGGACTATTTGTGTCAAACGGTGAAACTATGCCGATTTGTATAGTAACGAACATTCCGGAACTTGATCATAAGTTAAACATACCCTAAATAACCTTTACATAGCTTAGAAATAGGCTTTGAGGGGTTCGATATGCTAAAATAAACTTTATTGATCAATAGGGACTAAAAGCGTCAAAAAGTGCATAAGTTTGCATTTTCACGCGTATCTTACGTTCTGAATATATCCGGACCTCCAAAAAATTATGTAAGCATTAAAATATTTTATTTTAGTGTTTGGCATAAGAAAATTCCATTCGTCGCTTAATTTGGATCGTTTTTGCGTTCGTTACGACTTCCGTCGTAATTAACCGAACAACGCAACCGTACGACCAAATGAACCGACATCTGAGATATTTTTGAGCACATTTTAAGTTCCCTATACTTTAACTTCATTTTAGAGCTTTGAAATGGGGTTAACGGGGCTTAAACGTGTCAAAAATACATCAAATATCAAGTTTGGGGCTTCAGGGGCCTGTTCTGCCATTTTTGAAACTTGGCTGGTCTGCACAAGGCTTACGGACCGTAAGCCTTCGCCATACGGTCCGTAAGGACTTCCCAGAACAGAAAAACCAGATTAACCAGCTGTTAACAGCTGTTAAGCACTCATAACCCAATTGCACATGGTTTTGGGCAATACCAGGGGCTCAAATGGTTTTGTAAAACCATGGGCTTGAGGTGTATGGATGAGATTGAAGCACGTTATTCGAGGAACGATCTTAACGGTTCTAGAAATCCTATAAATGCCCCCATGATCACAACTCCAAAACCCACAATTTGAAATCTGATTTATGCTCTCTAAGTGGAAGTATATGCTTCCTACCTGAGAGAAAATCGGAATCAAATCTTGCGGGGACCTTCTGTAAGTATTCTTTCATTCTTTTCATTCGTTTTAGCGTTAAAGTCAAACTGTTTGACTTTCTGCATTGACCAGTTTATGGTCAATGTGAAGTTCGTTTGAACTTCATAACGTGAGCGTAATCACGATGGTTATAGTCCCTAGTGACTATACCTACTGATTACCACGTTATCTAGGCTCAGTGACGAGTTGTAGTTTCGGCCAAAATGCGTATTCTTGCGTATTTTGTAACCAAACTACTGTAGGATATCAAAACCATTTGTTTTGATATCAAAACCTGTTTTCTAACTTAACTAAACATGTTTTAGCATGTTTAGCTCGTCACTTTTTAGTTTAGTGCTTGTGTAGAGTCGTAAGTCAAGCGGACTAAACACCTGCTTAGACTTTCGAACACGACCCGTTTGGTCGATCTTAGGATCCGACCAAACATGTTTAGTGACCATAGTAGCATAGGGAATAACCTTCCGAGGTTATACCATATGGTCACCTAGTTTAAGTAGTTGTATGATAAGTAGATTATATGCCATAGGTAAATTACCAGAATACCCTTTTCATACATAATTGGTAATTAAGCATATGTAACTTATTTAAACATGTTTTGGCATATAATACTTGTCATAGGACTAGTTAGACGTCTCGAACGCGCTTTGCGCGCACGACACGTTAAAGTAGCGTAAGCTACCTTAATGGGTCGCGATGGGTCGAAAGCACTTAGGTTAGGTTTCATTTAGGATGTAGGCCTTGTTAAACCATATCACATGAGTTCCAACACTCATTTGGTTTACAAGACCTCATTCTGTCCGATCTCCCGATTTAGGCGTCTATTGTTTGACTAGTGAATCAATTACTAGGTGCTGCTTGATTTCTCTGGTTTACTCGAGTTTGTTGAAGTACTATTGATTGAGGATACTTTGCACTACATGTGAGTACATAGTTCCCCTATTTTACTGTTTTCAATTGTTTTGGGGTGATTCATATGTACAAAATGTTTTCAAGGTTTAAACGATGATTTCAAAAATGAATAGAACGATTTATACTAAACTAATAACGATTTCGATAATGTGAACGAACTTGTTGGTTGTAGTTACATAACGAATGACATTCATTAATTTTGGCCGAACCGACTAGTATTAGGTTATGGTACCATAGGATCTGACAAATCCCGTTATTGCACTATACCCATGGTTATGTGTGGGTGTTGTGGGTAACGACTGAATCTATAATTATTAACTTACCCTATGGGGGTTTGTTAATACGAGAAGCGAGGAACGAGGTAGTCGAGTCACGAAGGTTTGAATGTTATTAACGAGACGACCATATATAAGTTTTCACAATTAAAACGAGGATGATTTAAACGATTTAAACGAGTAAACGATTTGGAAACGATGTTAAACGATTTGGGTAAACGATTGGTTTTTGGCTAGTGTTTAGATAACGGGACGGGTGTAATGTGGTGAAAACATGGTAGATACGCCGCTGGTACTTCTTATATATAAGTGTTTTCAACATATTACATACCGTGGCATTATTTAGTTCACTTGGGTAAACGATATTGAAATGATGTCACTCAACGATGTTTTCGAAATAATATACGAGTTTTATTAACGAGTTTATACGAGATGTTTTACAAGATGGTTTTCTAAAACGAAAAGCTTTTGGGTTAAGAATCGTGGCTACGGAATTTTATAAATTATAACCATCTTGATTTGAGTTGGTTAATCATGTTGCAATATTATACACTTTTTAAAAACAAGGTTTTCGAGGTATTGCAATATATGTAATCAAGCCATGATTCCGATACTCTTATAAAACCTATGTACTCGCTAGCATTTCTTTGCTGACTTTGTTTTTTTACATATGTTTCAGGTGTTGTTGCTTGATTGACGTTCTAGGATGCATGCGTCACATAGGATCTGGACGAGGCCTTAGTGACATAAAACAATGATAGTCGATATAAAACTTGTTTGTTAGGTGTTAAAACAATGTTAATGTTTAATATTATCAATAAAACGAAACACTTTTTGTATCCATGGTTATGAAACGATAATTCTGTTACAACACTCCCCGACGTTTCCGCCACGCTTTGTTGTTTTACGTGGTCGGGGTGTGACAATTTCTACACTCCTAACTTCTCAAACTGACTCAGCTCCTCTTGCATCGCGTTTACCCAAGAATCTTCAGTTAATGCTTCCTTGTATGTTCGCGGTTCGATCTGCGAAATAAAACAACTAAGTGAAAACTCAGTTTGCAAAGGAGCAACTGTAGAATAAAAACAAGTAAGGCCTTGGTCAATTTGGCGTCTAGTGCGAACGCTTGATTGTAATTCTCCAATAATCAATTCTTCTGGATGGTATGAAAGAGTTCTCGGCATCACCTCGCCTGGAACATCTACCTCGCCTTCCAAATTTGTGACATTCTGATTTGCACCTTGTTCACTGACTGGAATTGTTTGACTTGATATTTGAATTTGCTCCCCCTCAATATCTGAATCACCATGATCAAATACAGGTCTGTCATCAGATTCTAGATTATCATTGACTGCCGTCTGATTGTCAAGAGATTGTTGAATATCATCATGTTCTCCAGCATTACTTGGACCTGCTTTATCATCATTCGAAGCTTGTCGTTGACAAATGTAAGTTTCTGCTGGAAATCTTTCCTGCGATTCTTCATATTCTCTAAAAATATCTAACTCGTCAAAGAAATCTTGTTCTTCTTCAATGTCAAACGAATCCCATAGTTTATCGTAATTAAAACGCCATGAGTCGCCTGGATTCTGTGGTGGCATGGTATAACCTTGACACTCAACATTGTGTGCTTTGATGATCCGTTTCAAGCTTGGAACAAAGACTCGTTTCAATGGACTTGAGTAACCCACGAAAATTCCTTCAATACCCTTTGCACCAAACTTTCCAAAAGGCTCTAGAACTGTGCAGGGAGACCCAAACGGTTCAAGATACTTCAGGTTTGGTTTGCGGTTGTTGATCAGCTCAAAACATGTCTTGTTGAATTTCTTCACAGTGAGAACCCGGTTGGGTGTATAGCAAGCGGCTGACACTGCTTCTGCCCAGAAGTTGACTGGTAGCTTTGAATCAGCAAGCATCGTCCTAGCCGTTTCAATTAGCGTCCTGTTCTTTCTTTCAGCTACTCCATTTTGCTGCGGAGTATAAGGAGCACTAAATTCTTGCAGTATACCTCTCTCATCACAATATTCTTCCATCTTGTTGTTCTTAAACTCTGTACCGTTGTCACTCCTAATTCTTCTGATTCGGGTTTGGTACAAGTTTTCAATTTTTCTGAACAACGGCATCAAACTATCATACGTCTCATCTTTTGATTTCAGAAATGATACCCATGAAAATCTTGAGTAGTCATCTGTTAGTACTAGACAGTAGAGATCCCCAGTAATATTTTTGACATTTACTGGACCAAACAGATCCATATGGAGTCTCTCTAACGGTCTTGAGACTGAGTTGACTTTCTTTTGAGGATGTGATTTCTTCTTTTGCTTCCCTTTGATGCAGCTAATGCACTCTCCTTCAAGATGAAATCCTTTCACATGAACACCAGTAACTAATGTCACACCCCCAAAATACCACACGCGGAGTATCACCGCTTGGAGGCGTGACTGACCTGGATCAAGCCACCAATCATATTGAACATATAAGTAAATACCAAAAATCATTCATCAATACGAAAGGTGTTTTCAAAACCAAACATCAACAAGTGTGTAGCGGAAGCATAAGTGTGTAAACCCAATGTAAATCGTAAATTCAAACGTTTAGATAATTAACATGGCATCATCGATCCATGTCCCACAACGACCTGCTCCTCCCTGTGCAAGCTCCATATGTACCTAAGGTCCTGCAAGGCATGCAAGAGAGAGTCAACAACTAGTTGAGCGAGTTCACAGTTAATAAGTTCGTTATAACAAATCATATATGCATTGAGTGGGGGCTTCCCATGTAAATACGTACTAATGGTGGGGGTTTCCCATGGTCATATGTATTACTAGTGGGGGTTTCCCACGTTTATCTTTACTAATGGGGGCTTCCCATGTTTGTACTTACTAGACTATTTGCAACCATGTGTTCTTCTAAATCCGAGAACAGGAATACGTACAAGGTCACGTAGGATTTACGTGAGTGCCCTTCCCCGAGGACAGTGGTACGTGTGGGGTTTACGTAGGATTTACGTAAGTGTCCTTCCGACCCGGAAGACAATGATAGGCATTAGTTTACGTAGGTTTTACGTAAGTGTCCTCCCGACCCGGGAGACAATGGTAGATACTAGGTTACGTAGGTTTTACGTAAGTGTCCTGACTATCCTGAGGACGATGGTCTATAGTCTAGCGATAGCGTAAGTACGAGTAGTTATCCATTTCAAATAATCCAACCCAATTCCCAACCCGGGAATCCCATGCCTTGGCTGTGTGAACTCACCTTGGTTTGCTCGGTATGCTAAGTATGTGCTCAAAGTAAATCAATCACGTCCTAAAGTATGCACGTATACATAATCAGTTTGTGTTTAAGTTGTTCACGTATAAGCAGGTAACACATAATCCTACCAGTCATGTTTAACATTTAACAGCAGTTACATATTCCAGTTAACACTTAACAGAAATAACTCAGGTTACTGCACAGATCAGCTATTTGGCGAAACACACATTTGGCGAAACACAATATTGGCGAAACACAATTATTGGCGAAACACAATTATTTCGTCGAGGTGTCCCTTGGCGAAACAGAACTTCTGATTCGTCGACTACCCTTGGCGAAACACATTCTGTTTCGCCGAGAGTTCTGTTTCGTCGGACAGTTCAGTTACGTCAGTACAGTTACATGCAGAAACCCTAATCATCACTAACAGCCGACATCAATATTATCAATCATGCAGAAATCATTCAACACAGAATCATCGTACATCATCATAGCATAATCCTCGGGTTTCTTTAACGTCTAGCATGAACCCTAGCTTACGTATACAACATATCGATTAACATACAACGTCATATCACCAAACCCTAACAAGATGCTAACCAGATCAGATTAACACCATCCAGAACCAAGTATTCAACCGTATCTAGTTTCACATGAAACTATCTATATCCGACTGCAACATTCATAACGAAATCTATATCATCATCATCATGACGAGAACCCTAATATTTAACATGTATCGATTACAATACACATCATCAAAGCAGAATCACATGACACATAAACACATACATGGGTGAACGATCAGACAAGACACATAAATCTACTAACCGAGATGATGGTTTGATCGCACAAGGTTTTCCGGTGGGTTCTAGTTTGTCGTCACAGTGAAAGAGCTTCTAGGGTTTTGGTTGTTTTGATAGAAAGTGTAAAAGTGATGTTGTTTTACGTGAATATACTCAGAATAACGTTCTGGGCCCGTAATGGGCTTTGGCGAATCATGGGCCGGCGAAACAGCCTGTTTCGTCGAGAAGCTTGTTGACGAAACTGACCTGTTTCGTCGAGATTAATCTTTGGCGAATCTCACTTATGTTTCGTCGAGTTCTTTGATAGTTTAACAGTTTAAGTTTTTACAAACAGCATACAAGCTATCATATTACACATAACCATGCAAACACACTACGTTTTATCATATCACAACTATATAGTCAGAGTCAACGTGCATTAAATGCGAATAAAGAATGTCGGAAAATTCGAGTTGTCACAACTAAGTCGTTATGCACCAGGTGATTCATTTTCCTCAAGTGAATATGACCCATCTTTCGATGCCATAACTGTGACTCTTTTTCCGTTGCTCTTGACATAAAACAATGAGCTTGACCCGTGGTAGTAGTTGCTACACTCATGTCCAACACATACAGATCATTCACTCTAGGTGCTCTCGTGATAACCCATTCTTGGGGAACAACAAATCCTGGTTTCAAGATCAAACACTCTTTGTCTGTAAAGTGCGTTGTATACATACGATCACAAATCTGAGAGATACTCAGAAGATTGTTTTCAAGCTCGGCGATGTTGTTAACTCTTTCAAACGTGACAATTCCATTTGATAAAGTTCCTTCACCTACTATTCGACCACCTTGATTTCCTGCAAATCCTACGTAACCTCCATTAAACCCACGAACATCGTACAATAGAGTTTTCTTCCCCGTCATGTGCCGAGAAGCTCCACTATCCATAATCCAACGTGAAACGGATCTTGGAAGCTCCTGCATCAAATAGAATATGATTAGTTGAAATAAGCTGCCCAAGCCTCATCAGACTCAGGTAACTTTATCTCATCTATACACTTTACAACCGATTTAAGAGGTGGAAAATTTTTATCATTCATTTCCAGTTTGTTATCAATAGCCTCTTTTATGTCAACTTTATTCTCATTTGCCAAAGAAACATTCTTCTTAGCAAAATC
The DNA here is from genome assembly GCA_030545235.1 of Helianthus tuberosus. NCBI lineage: Eukaryota > Viridiplantae > Streptophyta > Magnoliopsida > Asterales > Asteraceae > Helianthus > Helianthus tuberosus. The sequence goes on along the minus strand of CM060415.1, from coordinate 114,328,965 downwards.
TTCATAAGAAATTGGAATGTTTTCTTTTCTGGTTTCATTTTGAAGAATCTTTTTAGGAACAACTTTCTTCTCTTGTGGAGTTGAAACTTGTTTCTCTGATTTTGGTTTCCATGTTTGTTGAGATGAAGCAACCCGTTTGTAAAATTTGTCAATTTTAGTTACCACATTCTTAACAGGTTCAATTTTGAATTTTGTGTTCTCATTTTTCAAAATTTTCTCAACAACCATTGGAGCTTTACCTTTTGCATCAACTTTCTTTTTCTGACTCTCAACAACTTCAGACTTAGACTTAAAATTGGTGCACTTTCGTGCAATGTGTCCAACTTTGTTGCACTTAAAGCATGTACGAGTATCAACTACTTGACTTGTGCCTTCAGTCTGAGGCTGTGAGGTCTTCTCCTCAAAGAACTCTTCATTTGATTTTGAAAAAATCTCAGACTCTTGCTCAGAATGAGAACTCGAGCTTTTTACAAACACCTTTTTCTTAGCAAACTTTTTATTTTGAAAATTCCTTCTTGGATAATTCTTACCACCCTTATAACCACCCGACCATCTGTTTTGATAGTTGTTAGAAAAACGTGGTGGTACAACAGGTTTTTTATAATAAGCTTTATCTTTTTCAAAATTCAATTGTCTCTTTGTCTGTTTCAAACCATCTATCTCAGACAGATCAATTTCAACCAATTTGAACACATTTTTCAATTTAGCAACATTAACATTCTCCAGTGGAAACTCAGAATCCGAATACAACTTATCCGATCCCGACATCTTGTACATAACAAGAGTAGGTTCTTCATTTAAGTTGTTTTTGGATTTTGGTTTCGGAATGTAATTGTTCAAGAAACATTCTTCATCCTCGGTTGAATCACTTTCAGACTTCAAAACATTTTCAACCATGCTTTTAACAATTTCTGACTGAACACTATCCTCATCGGATGACGAAGTGAATGTAACATCAATTGTGTCTGAAAGCTTAACTTCATTTACTTCTTCTTCATTAACCCACCCTGATTTTTTCTTTGAATAATTGTTTAAAACTGGCGGTGGAACCTGATGAAACCCAACCCCAGATCCATCAAAGTATACATCTTCGACTGCTTTGTTCTTCCCAATTGGTTTAGGAACTATATGTTGAAGAACAAAACTTGCGGAGCTGTAACTGTTCAATTTCAACTGGATGCGTTCATTTTCAATTTTAGCTTCTTGAAACTGAAGCTTCAACTCCGAAATCCTTGATTCTTCGTTGTGATCTTTTGTATAACAGTCTGTGCTTGGAGATTCGATTTTTCGAAACTCCATAACGAACTAGTTAGCAATTGTGACCAATTTCAAATTTAGGGTTTTTTTTCTTGTTTTTCTTTTCAATCGCCTCCTTAGTGTTTAATTCGAAATTCTGATTTATTAATCTAGTTGTTTTTGATTGTGGTTAACTGAGATTAATTTAGCTAGATCGAAAACATTGGATTAATCGGTTAAGGGTTGAAGATTAACACTAGGGTTTAAAGGATTAGGGTTTCTTAGGGTTTACGTATTCTTTCTTTGGCTGCATGTTTCTGTCGTTTGGATAAGGAGTGGATTTGAATTAGTTTCTATTGTTCTTTGCATGGAGAGAAATAGGGATCGGGGTTTGGAGGATCTAGGGTTCCAGTCGTTTTCTGATAAGATGCATGGGGATATTTTTATTAGTTCGAAGGGATCAAAACCGATGAATGCGCAGGAGATACGAGACAAACCTTCATTATTTAGCAAACCGCTGAATATTGATGGTTACCCATTGATACCTCGTCGTGGAGTTATTCAGCAAGAGGAGAAAGTGATCAACGTTATTGATGAATTGGAGAAAGTGACCGTTCCGGTTCCTCTGGTGAACACTACTAACGATGGCAAGGATGAGCAGAATCAGGTAAAATCGATGCCTATCTCTTACGCTGAAAAACTTAAGTCTACTGTACGAAACAAAAGAGAGATTAACTTTAGACTTATGGAGTCATTGGAGACTCGAGAAGGTGCTGATGTTGTTATACCTAGGGAGGTTGTTAAAAAAGTTCAGGAGAGATTTGATAATGTCTTGTACGGCTATTTCTTAGGTAATCGGCTACCTTTTCCTGTGGTAGAGTACTATGCAAAAAATGTATGGTCGAAGTTTGGGTTTGAAAAGATTATGATGAACTCCAACGGCTTCTTTTTCTTTAAGTTTGATTCTCAGGATGGTATGCAGAAAGTGCTGGAAGGGGGCCCCTGGTTAATTAGAAAAATTCCGTTGTTTCTAAATGTTTGGACTCCATCCGCCACTCTAAGAAAGGACGGTATTAAAGTAGTCCCTGTATGGGTAAAATTCCATAACGTTCCTATTGCGGTTTATACGGATGATGGATTGAGTTTACTGGCATCTAAGATTGGTGTGCCAAAACGTCTAGATAGTTTCACTGCTGACATGTGTGCTGAAAATTGGGGCCGAAGTAGTTTTGCTAGAGCTATGATTGAGATTAACGCTGATAATGATCTAAAGGAGCATATCTCGCTTGCTATACCGAAACTTGATGAGGAGGGCTATATTATGGAACAAGTTGATGTCGAGTATGAATGGAAGCCACAACGATGTTCGTTATGCTGTATTTTTGGTCATGATGACCATAACTGTGCAAAAAATACTAATGCTAAGCCTAAGCAGGTAGTGGTTGACGAGGAGGGTTTTGTTACGGACAAAAGGAGACTTGCTAAGCTAGGTAAGAAACAAAAACCGAAATTTATTTATAAACCCAAGAATAAAAGTCAGCAACCAAGTACGTTGGGAACGAAGACAGATACTGGATCATATACTTCAGCAGGTAACGTGCAAGTTACGAATAATTTTGATGTTCTAGCTAAAACGGATGAAGAGGGGGTGGGAGAAATCAAAGATCACAAAGAAATTCGGAATGAAGACAAGATAGAATCTAATCGGATTGATGATGAAGTGGCGGAGGTGATTCCAACGGAAATGTCAAACTTTATGAGGAATGAGAATCATGAAACACAATCTGAGGGGGCAAGCACTCCCGGTCACATCGGTATTAATGGATAGCATTATGGCATGGAACATTAGGGGTTTGAACCGACCCCTGAAACAAAGTGAGGTTCGTTTACTTGTAGCTGAAAATAATTTAAAAATTTGTGCTATCCTAGAGTCTCATGTGGAAGTTACGAAACTGGTGAAAGTATGTAAAAATGTGTTCAGAAAATGGAATTGGACTTCTAATGGTGGTCAGTGTAGTCGGGGCACTAGAATTATTTTGGGATGGGATACGGATTCGGTAGATCTCATGGTTTTGGCTCAATCGGACCAAGTTATACATGTTCAACAGACTTTCAAAGCTGATAAGAAAGTTCTTTTTGGCTCGTTTGTGTATGCTGAAAATAAGTATCAGGACCGGAGGGCTCTATGGGAGGATTTATGTAAGCATAATAGCCTGTGTCATGATAAACCCTGGTTTGTTATGGGGGATTTCAACACGACTCTTCATCTAGAGGACTCGCTATATGGGCCTTCGAAACAAACAATCAGCATGCGGGAGTTCAATGAATGTATTCAGAATTTGGAACTTATTGATATCAAAGGGCACGACCTTCATTATACCTGGACTCAAAAACCAAAAAATGGCGTGGGTCTCCTTAAGAAGATTGATCGGGTTATGGGTAATATTAATTTCCTTGAGATATTTCCGGATGCATATGCCATGTACCAACCGTATAGAGTGTCAGATCATTCTCCTTGCATCTTAAAGACGGCTACCAACTTGGTGAACCGTGCAAAACCGTTCAAGTTTCCTAACTTTATCATCGCCAAACCTGAATTCAGAAACTATGTTATCCAGGAATGGATGAAGAGTATTGATGGAGTTCACATGTTTTCGGTTGTGAAGAAACTCAGGAATTTAAAGCCGCATATGAGAAGAATCTTATTTGATCAGGGTAATCTCCATGCTAAGGTGGTTGAGATGAGGAAGAAACTGGATGAGATCCAGAATCTGATTGATAAGAACCCGCTGGATGCTAGTTTACGGCAAACAGAGGTTAAATGTCTTCATGATTTTCAATCAGCTGCTTATGATGAGGAGTGTTTTTTAAAACAGAAGTCTAAGGTGGAATGGTTATGTGCCGGTGATTCGAATACCAGCTTCTTTCATAACACGGTGAAAAGTAGGAATGCGAGGTGCAAAATTCATAGTATTTTGGATGCTTCGGGTACCCGTCATGAAGGAGATGGTGTAGTGGATGCTTTAGTGTCTCATTACACAAATTTCTTGGGGGTAGAATACCCGGTAGATACGGTTAACTTGGAGGATGTCTTTGTCAATACTCTTACTTCTAATGCTGCGGATTTCATGGTTCGTCAGGTTACTCGTGAGGAGATTAAGCAGGCCATGTTTAGTATCGGTGAGAATAAAGCCCCGGGCCTAGATGGTTACACGTCAGCTTTCTTTAAACATGCTTGGGATATAGTGGGTGAGGAGGTTACTAACGTGGTGCTGGATTTCTTTGATAACGGTCAAATCTTGAAACAAATAAACCACACGATTCTGGCTTTGATTCCAAAGAAAGAAACTGCAGACTCAGTATTGGACTATCGTCCTATTTCCTGTTGCAATGTTTTGTACAAGTGCATAAGTAAGATTATCACGGATAGAATAAAGGGTAGCCTGGGTACGCTTGTGGGTATAAATCAGTCTGCTTTTGTGCCAGGTAGGAAAATATCTGATAATATTCTTCTCACTCAAGAGCTCATGCACAACTATCATCTCAATAGAGGTCCCCCGAGATGTGCTTTTAAAATTGATATCCAGAAAGCCTATGATACGGTGAATTGGGGTTTTTTGGAGGATGTTCTTCATCATTTTGGTTTCCATCGTAAGATGGTTAGGTGGATCATGACATGTGTAACCACTGCTTCTTATTCGGTTAGTATAAATGGTGATATCCATGGCTATTTTGGTGGAAAACGTGGCCTGCGTCAAGGGGATCCTATGTCGCCTTACTTATTCACGCTAATCATGGAGGTCCTCTCTTTAATGCTTCAATGGGCGGCCATCACGTCTTTTAAACATCATGCACATTGTGCTAAGCAGAAAATCATTAACGTTTCTTTCGCTGATGATTTATTTATTTTTGTTAATGGTGACATCAGGTCGATTAAGAAGGTTAAGGATGCCCTTGAAGTGTTCACTCGGATTTCTGGTTTGGTTCCGAGTCCTTCGAAAAGCACGGTTTTCTTTTGTAACATCTCTCAATCGGTTCGTCAAGAGATTCTTAGTGTGATGCCTTTCCAACAAGGTGCTCTCCCTGTTCGGTATCTTGGGGTTCCTCTTATTACCACAAAGCTCAATTTTAAGGATTGCAAGATCCTTGTTGATCATATGGAGCATAAAATAGCAAGCTGGATGAATAAATCTTTGTCTCTTGCGGGTCGCCTTCAACTTATAAATTCGGTTCTTTCCTCTATGCATATATACTGGGCGTCTGTCTTTATAATTCCAGCGCGTATTATTAATGATCTAGAGAAAAGAATCCGCAGATTCCTGTGGAATGCGGGAACTGAAGGTAGAGTGCGAGCGAAAGTGGCTTGGAAAGACGTTTGTTTACCAAAAAATGAAGGTGGGTTAGGCATTCGGAGTATTGCTGATATTAACAAAGCTCTGATCACCAACCATATATGGAGTATTATTACCAAACGGAAATCGTTATGGGTCGATTGGATTCACTCATATAAGCTGAAAGGAATGTCTTTTTGGGATATCCCGAGTCGAGGCAGCATGAGCTGGGGATGGAGGAAAATTCTATCTATTCGTGATCTGGTGCGTCCTCATATTTGGTCTTGCATTCGGAGTGGGTCTCAAACAAACACGTGGAGTGATAAATGGTGTGACGTGAGCCCGCTCAGATCTTTTATTACTCCGAGACATATTGCCAATGCGGGATTTAATCTCAATTCTTGTGTTTCGGACCTGATTGATGAACATTCTCAATGGAAATGGCCTCAAGCATGGAATGACTTATATCCGGTTTTAATTAACCTATCTGTGCCGATTCTAGATCATAATATGGAGGATAGGCTGATTTGGAAAGACCTGGAAGGTAAAACATGTACTTTCGGATCCGGAGTAGCGTGGGATACTATACGTAATCGGGATAGTATGGCTTTGTGGGCGAACATGGTGTGGTTTGCTCAATACATTCCGAGGCATTCGTTTCACATGTGGCTTGTGTTCAAAAATAAGCTAAAGACTCAAGATAGATTGGCGGTTTGGGAAGCAGGAAGCGAAACTAATTTAAGGTTAATGTGTTGTCCTCTTTGTAGGTACAATCGGGACTCGCGTGATCACCTTTTCTTTCAATGTTCATTTGCGTCTAAAATTTGGAACACTGTGAAGACAATGGCGGATCTGGATAGTGTTAATGATGCCTGGAGGTCGATTCTGATATGGATGGAGCAATACTCTAATTCAAAGAAGCTGGTTCATGTTATTTGCAAGCTTCTTATTGCGGCGTCTTCGTACTTTGTTTGGCAAGAGAGAAACAATCGTTTATTCTCCCAAAATTACCGAACTCCAGAACAGGTGGCTCAAGTGATTATTCATACGGTTCGGCTAAAATTAATGGGGTTTAAAGATGATAACAATCCGGTGAACAGAAGATTACTAGAGAAATGGAAGATCTCTACAGAGAATCAAGTTAATGACCCAGGCTAATAGTTGTTAATCTGGTTTGGGGTGTTTGGGGTGTCTAGTATAGTTGTGGCTGTGTTTTTTTATTTTTCAGTTGTAGTTCTGGGCTGTTTTGCCTTTGGTTGTTTTTTTGTGTTGGATTGTCGAGGCTTGGTATGCCAAGTCTAGTAGTGTGTGTCAATTTCTTGTCACACCCTGTTTTTTTATTGTTGATGTTGGACTCTGTATGCCAAGACACATAATAAATTGATGTGGCTAGTACGTTATGATCCAAGTGGAGTCATACCCAATAACAAGCTAGACAAACACTTATATTATTTATTTGTGATGTGATCAAACAAATAAATATTAACACTTACAATATTTAGAAATTGGTTTTCTTAATAATTACACTTGAGAAACCAATAAATTATGTGGATAATTTATTTTGAGAGAATATTTTATTTTGTTATTTAATAGGTTAAATAACATTATAAAAGATTATATAAAGTCTTGCAAACATAGTGTTATATTTTATAAAAGTTATAAAATTAAACAAGACTTTATTTATTATTAAAAAAAATTGGATTTTTTTTTTAAATAAAACCCCTTAGGGCCGTCCACCTTGGTGGTCTTCCCAAGACCCATGTTGGTCCAATCCTATGACATGCAACTTTGCATGTGTAAGAGCTTTTGATTGGGTCTTGTTTTTGGTGATATTCTCTCTAGTATTTTAAATAAAATACATGACCAAAATTGAAACATAAGAGCTGAATTTTTTCTCTAAAAATTTCGGCCATAAGTGTGTTCTTTCAAGTGTTCATTCTTTGATCTTCAAGTGTTGAATCCTAGCTAAACTTGTGGTGTTTGTTGGAAGCTTGGGGTATACAAGCTTGAGGTCTTCTACTCTTGAAGACAACCATTTCAAGAAGCATCACCCGTTTCATAATCCTTGCACTTCAAGAAGGTAGTTTTCTAAACATCCTATGGTTGTGTTTGTAAGTATACATCTCATATATGGATCCGGGTTTTGGGATTTTGCATATAAATAGGTTTATATCTTATAAAAGTAACATGTTTTAAACTTATTTTCCGCTGCGTTTTTATTTCATATGGATGAAATTGCTTTGATAAACATGTTAAAATCCCATCAATGGCATCTAGAGCCGCTTATATGAGTGCATACTTCAATAGATTAAAAATTTCGGGTTTCGGGTTTGAAGAAAACCCCATGGCCGAAAATTTTAACATGGTTAACCCTTTGTTTTTCAAGATTATTTTCTTACATGCATAAGAGAATCTTGAAAAATTTATTTCATATGGATGATTTGTTTGTTTGGACAAAACTTAACTTTTCGGTTTTTTGAAAATAGCCGAAAATGTTTATAAAAGGGAACCATTTTTTTTATGCTTCTTGAAATTAATATATATATATTTGGATATATATTTTGGTGCATATGACCTAGCCATGACCTTGTGTTGAATGATTGTGTTGTGATTTATTATTATTTCAATGGGTTGTAATAATTATTATTTTGTTCTTCCATTAGAAGATATGTAATTTATTTATTTCATTTGGTATGTAAAATAAATAGATTAGGTGCATTTTATTATACTAGAAAAAATGTATTAGGATATATTTTGTAAAAGAAGATGCACACAAAAATGCGGTTTTGGTTTGGACCATAATATTCGGTCCAAAGAACTTCATCGTTCTCAACGGGATTTTAACCCGATAACCAAAACACATTTTTGAAGTCCAAAGGAGTTTGGAGCTGAAAATAAAAGACTTTTGGAAGCTCAAAGAAGGTGGAGAAATCACAACACAAGAAGGAGACTTGAAGCATTTGGATGCGGGATCAAGTGGGAGTTCATTGACACATTACTTGTGTCATTTTTCACCCTTTAGGAAGGACCTTTTGACACACTTGTTTCGGCTAACAAGTGTTGTCAAAATAGTTGGCTATGGTTATGCACCTATTGTTATGCTTGTGTGGTTGTTTATTTTGTTGTTTAGATGATATGTAGATATGCATGACTTAACAAACTAATAATCAACAACAAGCGTAAAATTGGTTCTTGAAAAGGTCATTAAAATGTTTAATAAAGGTTTTATTAAAAATTAATGATTTTATAATAAAATGGGGTTTATTAAATAGAACCATGAAAATTTGTTTTCACCAAAGTACCATTGATTTGAATGCATGCAAATATATGGTACATAAAGTTTTCTAAACTAGAATTTTGAAAACTCAAAATCCCTTTTATAAAACAAGTCAAACACCATCCTTTTATACAACACTCGAATCACTTGGGAACTCTTTTGTGGGATAAAGGTCACCTAACCACATTTGAGGGAACTTGTATGTTCGAGGTGGGTTTACCATGTTTGTGGGATAAAGGTCACCTAACCACTTATGTGAATAAACTCGCACGTGTGTGTAAGTTGGACGACTTGATTTGGAAACCATGAACTTAGGGTCACCAAAGCATGGGGAACAAAGGTGTTGATGGGATTAAACATGCCAACTAAACATAAAGATGTTTAACCGATCCCATATGGCTAGAAGTTGCAAAGAGTTGCAATTGTCAAACGTTGACTACCTTGTTAATTTAAATAGAGGGATAAAGGTCACCTAACCAATATTTAAATGTAACGTTGGATTCTAGATTTTAATTATTAATTGTCTTTAAGACACAAAAGGGTATTAATGATTAAAATATAATAATATCGAAAATACTAAAATTGAACTTGTTAAATTTTGTAGATGGCCGCTAACAATGCAAACCCGATTAACCAAACCGTCCGAAACCTGTCACTAAGAACCATCCTTGAAAAGGATCGTCTCAACCATAACAACTTCATGGATTGGTTTCGAAACTTGAGAATCGTTCTCAAGCAAGAGAAGATATCCTATGTGTTGGACGATCCTATTCCCGATGAACCTAACGTGGAAGATGTGGAAGCCTACAACGATTGGGTTAAGTATACCGAGGACTCCATGCAAGCCTCATGCCTCATGTTGGGAACTATGATTCCCGAAATTCAAAAGGATTTTGAACATCACGGGGCATACGACATGATTACCCAGTTACAGGAAATGTTCCTACAACAAGCAAGGGTAGAACGCTTCGAAACTGTTCGGGCGCTTCATGCATGTCGAATGGAGGAAACCCAATCGGTATCATCTTATGTTCTCAAGATGAAAAGCCACATTGATCGCCTCGAACGGCTAAATTGTCCCGTCTCTAAAGAGTTGGCTACGGATTTGATCCTCAACTCTTTAACAAAGAAATTTGAGAGTTTTGTAATGAATTACAACATGAATGGATGGGACAAGAGCATTGGTGAACTTCATGCAATGCTCAAGACGGCCGAAGCAAGTATGGGCAAAAAGGCTTTACCCGTCCTAGCGATCAATGAAGGAAGTAACAAGAAGAGGCCCCACCCCGACTCTAAAGCAAACTATGCTAAAAGAAAGGGACACGTTAAGGGAAAGGGAAAAGCTAAAGCAGAACCCACCAAACCGAAGGAGAAGAAGCAAAAGGTTGCTACAAATGACCCATGTTTTGAATGTGGTGAGATAGGACATTGGAAGAGAAATTGTCCAACCTATCTCAAGGAGTTGAAAAACAAGAGGGATGCAGGGCAAACCTCAGGTACTATCTTTATGATACATGTTGAGCTTAATGTTATTTCTTCTAACACATGGGTACTAGATACCGGATGTGGAACTCATATTTGCAATTCGTTGCAGGGGTTCAGAAGAAGTAGACATTACAAGAAGGGAGACAGTAGTCTCTTTATGGGCAACGGAGCAAAAGTTGAAGTCGAAGCTCAAGGAGACTACGTTTTAAAGCTTCCAAGTGGTTTGGAAGTGATTTTGAAGAATGTTTTATATGCTCCTAGTTTGACTAGGAACATAATTTCTGTTTCCCTTTTAAAACAATCTGGTTTCAATTTCGAATTTGTTAACTATGATATTTATGTTTCTAAGAGTGATGTGTTTTATTTTAAAGCTATGTCTTTAAATGGTATTTATGAATTAGATCATGATAACGCATCATATGATCGCTCAATGTACCAAGTAACCAACAAGAAACTCAAAATGGATTTGAGTGATTCCTACCTTTGGCATTGTCGCCTTGGACATATAAGCAAGAATCGCATGCATACACTTCAGAAAATTGGTCTTCTGAATACAAATGAAGATAATTCATTTGATGTATGCGAATCTTGTTTACAAGGAAAAATGACCAAGACACCCTTTAGTGGAACTTTTGAAAGGGCAAAAGACTTACTAGGCATCATACATTCAGATGTATGTGGTCCTTTTAAGCCGATGACTAGGAATGGTGAAAGATACTTCATTACCTTTACCGACGACTATAGTCGTTATGGATATGTGTACTTACTAAGACACAAGGATGAAGCATTTGAAATGTTCAAAGACTTCAAAAGTGAAGTAGAAAATCAACTCAAGAAAACAATTAAAGTCCTTCGCACCGATAGAGGAGGTGAATACCTAAGTGGTGCCTTTCAAGATCATCTTAGAAGTTGTGGAATCATTTCACAACTTACTCCACCAGGAACACCACAACACAATGGTGTGTCCGAAAGGAGAAATCGAACTCTATTAGATATGGTTCGATCTATGATGGCTAGAAGCACATTACCTCTATCATTTTGGGGTTACGCTTTGCTCTCCGCAGTCCGTATACTAAATATGGCCCCAACCAAGAAAGTAGAAAGGACACCTTTTGAAATATGGCATGGAAACCCTCCATCATTATCATTCTTAAGGGTTTGGGGTTGTGAAGCTTATGTTAAGCAATACACTCCAAATAAATTGGAAGTCCGATCTACTAAGTGTATCTTTGTAGGATATCCTAAAGATGATATAGGATATTATTTCTACGATCCAACCGAGCAAAAGGTATTTGTTGCTCGAAAGGGTAAGTTCTTAGAAGCTAAATTCCTTATGGAAGGAACTAGTAGTAGAACAGTGGAACTTGAAGAGGATCAAGAACCACAAGACGATACACGTTTGGTTGATACTAGCACTCAACAAGAGGTTGTTGAAAACGATCAAGAGGTTGATCGGAACACACAAAATGTTCGCAGATCTGGTAGAATTAGTAATCCACCTGAAAGATATGGATTTTTCATGGATGGATGCTACGTGGTAGATTCAGATGAACCAACCACATACCATGATGCAATGTTAAAATTCGATTGTGACAAATGGCTAGAAGCCATGAACATAGAGATGCAATCCATGTATGATAACCAAGTTTGGGAATTGGTTGTACCACCACTCAACTCCAAAGTAGTTGGAAGTGGGTTTTCAAGAAGAAAACGAATATGCATGGTAACTTGGATACTTATAAAGCAAGACTTGTAGCAAAAGGTTTCACTCAAACTCAAGGGATTGATTATGATGAGACCTTCTCGCCTGTGGCGATGCTAAAGTCAATCAGGATATTATTTACCATAGCTGCATATTATGACTATGAGATCTGGCAATTGGATGTCAAAACGGCTTTTCTTAATGGATATCTTGATGAAGATGTCTATATGGTTCAGCCTGAAGGTTTTGTCGATCCAAAACATCCTGACAAAGTATGCAAATTAAAGAAATCAATCTATGGATTGAAACAAGCATCTAGAAGTTGGAATCATCGTTTTGATGAAGAAATTAAGAATTTTGGATTCATCAAGAACGGTGATGAAGCTTGTGTGTATAAGAAAGCTAGTGGGAGCATCATCACTTTCTTAGTACTGTATGTCGATGACATTCTACTATTTGGGAATGACATTCCAACCATGGAAGGTGTAAAAGCTTGGCTTGGAAGTTGTTTTTCCATTAAGGATCTTGGTGAAGTCGCCTACATTCTGGGAATAAAGGTCTATAGGGATAGATCAAGGCGTTTGATAGGTTTAAACCTAAGTGCATACATTGACAAAGTCTTGAATAGGTTCCAAATGGAGAACTCTAAGAGAGGTTTTGTACCTATTCAAAAGGGGACAATATTGAATACATCTCAATGTCCTAGCTCAAAGGATGAGCAAGAGAAAATGAAAAGAATCCCATATGCATTAGCTATAGGATCCATCATGTATGCAATGATATGCACCAGACCGGACGTTTCATGCGCCTTGAGCATGACGAGTAGATACCAGCAGAATCCAGGTAACAGTCATTGGATGGCTGTTAAAAGCATATTGAAATATCTTAGGAGGACTAAGGATATGTTCTTAATATATGGATCTGGTGAGGAGGAACTCGTTGTAAATGGTTACACGGACGCGAGTTTCCAAACCGATCGAAATGATTCTCGATCGCAATCGGGGTATGTCTTCATTTTAAATGGTGGAGCAGTCTCTTGGAAGAGCTCAAAACAAGACGTGGTAGCATTGTCCACTACAGAATCAGAATACATCGCCGCTTCATTGGCAGCCCAGGAAGCTGCATGGCTGAAGAAATTTATAGCCGACCTAGGGGTGGTCCCTACCATTCAAGACCCCCTAGATATCTTTTGTGATAACGAGGGTGCGATTGCTCAAATCAAGGAACCTCGTGCACACCAAAGACTAGACATATCGAGCGGAGATTCAACTACATAAGGGATGAAGTTGAAAAGGGAAAGATATGTATCCGCCAAGTTCACACAGATCAAAACATTGCGGATCCACTCACGAAGCTCCTTGACAAGGGAAAACATGAGGGTCATACATGTTCCTTAGGACTTCGATATTCTAGTGATTGGATTTGATCTAATTTTGTATTTGGATATTGAAACAATTGTTAATTTAACTCTTTTATGGTATTTTGAGTTATGTTTCATATTAGCATGTTTAAATCCGTGAATAAGTTAATTATTCTAAATGTCCGTAGTCGATCATAATTGTGGGAACAAATATGAATGTAAGACTATTATGAACTTGGATTAGTGGATATTCATTTAGAATGAATATAGAGCAAAGTGTTGCTGCCAAAGTTCATAGATATTTATGGGATACAAATATTGGACTGGCTCGCTCTCAAATATTACTGCATGGAATCATTTGTGATTGATCATAAGTAAATTTTGAGTAAAGGCGAATATCATAGTATCCTCTGACCTGAGATACATATTGGGTCTTGATATTCACCAAATATTATACCTTGACTTTTTCTTCGCTGTTAGTAATATGACAGTACATAAGGCTAAGCTCAGGTGTGGTACAAGGTGATTGTGAGAGACGTATGTAGTCAAGATGGGATTTGTTCCTCTTATTCGTTGAGAGTAGGATGTCTAAGGCCTGCTAAAGTTAAATCAAACAGAGAGTGATCACTCTATGTCTCTGGATTTAACATGACATCTGTAACGAAAGGATAAATGATAGATTCACCTAAATCATGTTCAAGTAAGGGACTTGAAAGGGATGATGTTATTGAATGGCAAATATAGTCATACGTATTGGGGGTAGTAAACCGTAGTTAGGCGTCATTTACTGCTTGCATCAATCTTCTATGTATCTTGTGCAAGTGGGAGATTGTTGGACTCTGTATGCCCAAGACACATAATAAATTGATGTGGCTAGTACGTTATGATCCAAGTCGAGTCATACCCAATAACAAGCTAGACAAACACTTATATTATTTATTTGTGATGTGATCAAACAAATAAATATTAACACTTACAATATTTAGAAATTGGTTTTCTAAATAATTACACTTGAGAAACCAATAAATTATGTGGATAATTTATTTTGAGAGAATATTTTATTTTGTTATTTAATAGGTTAAATAACATTATAAAAGATTATATAAAGTCTTGCAAACATAGTGTTATATTTTATAAAAGTTATAAAATTAAACAAGACTTTATTTATTATTAAAAAAAAATTGGATTTTTTTTTTAAATAAAACCCCTTAGGGCCGTCCACCTTGGTGGTCTTCCCAAGACCCATGTTGGTCCAATCCTATGACATGCAACTTTGCATGTGTAAGAGCTTTTGATTGGGTCTTGTTTTTGGTGATATTCTCTCTAGTATTTTAAATAAAATACATGACCAAAATTGAAACATAAGAGCTGAATTTTTGCTCTAAAAATTTCGGCCATAAGTGTGTTCTTTCAAGTGTTCATTCTTTGATCTTCAAGTGTTGAATCCTAGCTAAACTTGTGGTGTTTGTTGGAAGCTTGGGGTATACAAGCTTGAGGTCTTCTACTCTTGAAGACAACCATTTCAAGAAGCATCATCCGTTTCATAATCCTTGCACTTCAAGAAGGTAGTTTTCTAAACATCCTATGGTTGTGTTTGTAAGTATACATCTCATATATGGATCCGGGTTTTGGGATTTTGCATATAAATAGGTTTATATCTTATAAAAGTAACATGTTTTAAACTTATTTTCCGCTGCGTTTTTATTTCATATGGATGAAATTGCTTTGATAAACATGTTAAAATCCCATCAGTTGATATATAAAATTCACCGGGGTAACCCTTTACCCAAAAAAACTGAAGCTTCAACTTAGCAATCTCATCCAGTTGTTGGTTGATTAGCTCTTCTTTAACTCTTAGAACACCTGAAAATTGCACATTTTCTTTGTATGTCTTACCATTTCTATCATCAGAATCTTTAACCGTGCGTTTTAGCTTCTAAAAATTTTCTGAAAGTTGACGATTTTCATGAATTAGCTTTTCGTTTTCTTTCCTAACTCTTTCTACGTCAATTTTATCATTTTCGATTTTATTAGTTAGTTCTTTTAATCGATCATTTGAAGCTTTTAGCATTTTGTCACGGTTTAAGATCTGATTCTCAACGTCTCTGACTCTTCCTGTCAAATCTTCGATCTTTTTACCACTGTGGTAAGCAATTGTACTACAAACCTTGCAGTCTTTCATGCAATTTTTGCAGTCGCTCTCTGTTTTAATTTTCTTACCTGACTCATTGACTGAATCATTCTGACTGAACTTGCTTTTAGACTCAGTGCCAGAACCAGAAACCACCTCTAGTTCTTTTGCAGCAAACACTTTGTCAGACATCTTCTTCAAATTCTCAGCAGTAAACTCTTGTGACATGTCAATAATCCCGTCATCAATTTTCTTTGGCTGCTGCTCTTTCTCCTTTTCTTTTTCTTTTTCTTCAGCTTCTCCACCTCCCCACCATTCTCTGTCACACCCCCAAATTCCCACCTAGGGTATGTCCCTATTAGGAGTGCGACGATCCAACAATGAGCCACTAATTATACCAAACATGTTCAATAAAATGATAAAATACTTGATTGAACTAAAATGCTGTTTGTAAATTTAAATGAAAACCAAAGTAATCAGCGGAAGCAATAAAGTGTGTAATGTATCAATAAACCAATAAGATAAATGTGTTTATGCAGACCATATCCACTCCAGCTGCTCCAGATAGCAAGTCCCAATGTATATCAGCTAACGACCTACAAGCATGCAAACAAGTGTGTCAGACTACGCTGGTGAGTTCAAAGTTTTGTTAACGTGTGTAGTTACCAGATATCTGTTAAGTCAACTCATCGTTTCGTTTTGGGATTGTTATTAACGTAGGAGAGTCTTATATACTGGAAGTGTGTCCAATATATACCATGGGAGTGTGCCCAAAATAACCTGGGAGTGTGCCCAACCCCAATGCCCCTAACCAAGCATTGGTAATGATGTCCAGGTAACTAGATCACGCCCGTCCTTACGGCCCGGTGTGAGGGTGTCAAACCTAATAGCGCTATCAACTAGTTACCCCATTGCCTTACAGGCAACACGGTAGATGATCGATTCTGTGTTCAATAACCAACATCCCAAATAACAGTTTACCCAGTATTCCCTTTAGAAACGTTTACCAGATGTCCCAAACCACCGGGACGCATGCTTAGAAAAGTGCAGTGAACTCACCTTTGGTTTGCTCGGTAAGATTTAATTACGAGTTCAAATTGCTCAAAACGATCCTAACATGATTATCATTGACAATCAGTCATACATTACTCAATCACATATTCCATACACATTACTCAAATAACACCGTATGATATCATGCAACACAACTATCTAAATCATTATATGCCGTACCATTATATAGTGAGTATTTGATTCGTCTACAATCTATGTTACTCATGTTCCACAAAACTCATAACAATTAAACCAATCACAATAATGTGCAACTCAACCAAATTAACGGCCCATCCAAGATCACATAACTTATGTTTGTAGCATACTTATTCATAATCAGTTCGTGGCCCATCCCTAGTTCCCCAGCCCAGCTGCAATTTAAAACCTCCCCCCTAATATGCAGCCCAGTTTATTCCAGGCCCAACAGTGATGCTTTCAGCTACGAGGCCCAGCTCCAACAGGAGGTGTGCAGCCCCATTCAAACATAATCGAATCTTATAACAGTTTTATGCATCTTCAAATCAATCCCACTTGCAACTTAGGAAGTATTGTTTATCATTTATTTTCCCACTAACTTAAATTCCATAACACCATTCCCCAAATCTTTATGTAGGTCATACGATACAATCAATCAACACAAATATCATAATAATTATCCAGTTCTCATGCAAGTTCATACCACAATTCAACATCATTTATTCCTGACAACTTCTCATTAAATCCTACAACTGTAGCCGTCATCATCACCTAGCCATTTATGCCCTATGATTATATCATACATGACGTCCAAGAATCAGATTCTTGTGTGAGAGTCTAGACCTCCCTATTATCATATGATTACAAGTATTCAGATTTCATAATACCCTAACCAAATCATCACATAACCGATCATATACATTATGTTCATATTATTAGTCTAACACCCACACATAAACAAGATCAAATCATTACATGAATACGAATATACTAACCTGAGGGCTCGACCAAATAGGATGATATCTCGATGGGGGGGGGGGTCGTCTGCCGAAGTTGTGCGATCAAGGGGGGTGTAGGGTTTGTTAAAAACTTGTGCATAAACAGTACGTATACATAGGTACATATAATCTAGTAGTTAGTTAGGGCGGTCACTGTTTTGGTTGGGTACGTAATGGGCTTAAACCCAACTAAAAGGCCTGCCGAACATGTGTGGATGATATACAACTAACAAAGTCGGACCATATTTATCATTCAACATAAATACATACAACAACCAAATATATATATATATATATATATTCAATCAGTTAACATGTTTGGGGCTCGCTTTGGGCTTGAGGTTTGGGCCGCGGGTCCAATTAGTTAAACAAAGAAAAGTTGTGCGGTATGATGAATGGTGTGCGACTAGACATGTAATATAACACATAAAATCTCGCAACTTCACTAATATTCAAGCATAAGCAATTTATTCAAATAGTTCGTTCACTCGACAAGTATACATCAAATCTCAAAGGAACTAATACATAGAGTGACCTTGGAAATACGAGTTGTCACATCATCCCCAACTTGAAAGAAATTTCGTCCCGAAATTTGATAAGCGATCCAAAACAGCACAGTGTTAGATCAGGATGACCGTGGATTTTCCCAGGGATGTCACATCATCCCCAACTTGAAAGGGAATTTCGTCCCGAAATTCCTCAATGATATCAGGAGTTAATTCAACCATGATAACAACTGGAGATATTAAAGCTCCCTTTGACTATTACGTTCCCACAAGGACTACGGTCCATGTACTGAGTTCCAACAAACACTCACGATTGATGTGCGACTATGTTAACGAATCTTGACGTCCTGGTCCATGATTTCAGTAGATTCATCAACCACTGCAACCTGTCATTACCCTCCGACTCTAATAAGGGTATCTCAAGTGTTTCATCAGACGAACACTGCCTTAGATTTGAGACAAAAGTGATATCACACACACGTTACTCAACTCGACACGTAATTCAAGCTTGTATTGTACGCCACTTGCCAACACGTTTCCAGAATTTTGAGTGGCTGAACATAACGTAAGTTAACCTTGCCACGCTTCCCAAGGCGTACCGCACTCTCCCAGGGTGAGACTTCCGATATGGCACATTCGCCTGCAGCGAACTCCCAGTGTTTCCTAAGTTATCAGGTTTCCTGGCGATCATGCGTTGTCACCACACGATTTCCGATCTAAATGATCTTCCCATAAGTTTCGAGTGCAAGTCTTGAGCCCGTGATTAGGTTGTCATCCACCTCAGTCCAACAAGGAGGTTGGCACTGTCATCCATGCAATGCCTCACAAAGTGCTGTATGCATACTAAAACAGTGACGGCCGAATGCCCAAAGATAAGTGTCCTTCCAAATGTTTACTAAAGTCGATCACACACATGCTCGCAGCATGTCTTTATGTGTCAGGATAGTTCGTTGCTCTATCCGGTTGTCCTACAGTGATAAGTAATGGTCATGCCTAGACGTGAGCCAAGGGTGTTGTGTATTGCTGGTCATAAATCAGGTATAGCTCCAAATCAAAGGTAACAGGAGCTGGCACCTCGTGCCTAAAAGCCGCCTCTCTCATAGAAACATTCACAGCTGTGAGGGGTCATCAGTTTACTTGATTGTAAGAAAGTGTGCTGGTAGTGTGAGACAATCAACGATCACCCAGGTGATATTGGTTCCGTTTCGAGTTGTAGAATCCATGGCAATCTGTCCTCATTTCCGTATGTGTGTTTCTAGTTGCTGTTTCTTCCCCTTGACTTTCTACCAGTCAAACATCATTCACATACATAGCTAAGTGGGCCTTCATGCCCGATCACCAGTGTAAGATTTATAGATCCTAGTATCTCCCACCAAAACCCTGACGACCAGAATATCAAGACAGGTGTGCTTTGCTCAACATAAATTTCCTACAGTTACTGTATGATGAGATCCACATTCGTTCCATGAGGTAGCGAATATCGTCTGACCCGCCAAGGTTACTTCTCCATTCCCCGCATGGGTTCGACTTGAAAATCCTCTTCCTTCAGTTCTCCAGTTTGAACAGGATGAGTCGGATCAGATAAGTTAGAGTCGATAGTGAGCTGCAAAGCTCGTGCACGTTCAAGTTTCATAGTTGTAATCATCCAAAAGTTCTATCCAGCGACGCCATTAACCGATTTAGCTCCTTCGAAACAAGGGTATACGGGAGGCCCTTGTGATCGGTCTAAGTGGTGTATTCGGTACTGTCCAAGTAATGCCTCCAATTTAAATCCAAAGACTACGGCTTCCACCGCAGATTGTGTGTCGTGCAATTCTCCTTGTAAGTCTATTACGTAAGCCATCACCTTCTCGTGTTGCATCGGCGTGTAACCGGGACTCTGATTCGAACCATCATGATATACCACTAAATTATCAGTGCCCTCGGATAGGAGTGATGTTCAGTGCGTTGCAGGGTTGGGTTTCAACAGCTGAAGAAACTTTTCCCTGTTTTATTTCCCACGAACACAGCACCCTGCTGTGTTAAAGAGATTTAAGCTGCGTGATCTTCGAAAATCCTGTGATGAATCTACGATAGCATCTAGTTAGACAAAGAAATTGCTGTATCCTCGAAGGGATCTTTGGTGTCGGTCAGTTTCTAACCAAAACAGGTCTTAACGAGATCCACGTATATTCCCACTTCGTTGATTATATGACCAAAAAGGTACCCCTCGCATCCAGAAGTTACATTTATCAAAACTTCGCGGGGTGCGGCTCCTCCTTCAGGAGCTCTCAAATAAGATACGAAGCTGCCCATGATGTTCTTTTCTCTTGTAAATGATTCAAAGCGTCATCAAATAGCATGGTCGGTTCGTGTGATCCATAACGCTGCCAGTGTGTTGGTTAACCCAAAGGTCATGAATACAAAGTCGCAATGGCCGCATTGCGGTTGATATGCCGTCTTAGTAACATCCTCCCCTTGGACTTCCGTTAATACATGGTCGAGGCAAACAGTTCTTGATTGTCACCTTGCTGAGTTCTGGATAATCAGTATACATACGAAAAGGCTTTATCTTCCCGAAGATAGCTGGGGCTCCCCAAAGTGAACAAAAACTATGTCCAATAAAACTCCTGTCCAACAGTTCCTGTAGATAGTCCTTGCAAACCCCCTGGTGCAAGACGGTATGTGGCACGAGTAATCTGGGCTTCCCCTGTCGTGAAATCAAACTGAGATTCTGCCTAACAGTGGTGGAAGTAAATCTGAAAGCTCCTTGGGTAGCACACTGAGAGGAATCACGAACAATTGGTGGATCCTCGATCCTCTTTTCCTTAGCCTCAACATCAGTAACGGTTGCTAATGTAGCGGGGTGATCCCTCCGTAGACACTTCTGGGCCTTCATAGTTGATATGGCGCTAACCTTTGCACCACTTTGTTTCTTTAGAACAAATAACGATTCTCCACACAAAATTTCCTCCTCACAAGGTATGTCTGCGATTTCTGAATAACCAATCCACACTAACTACTGCATTGTAACCATCAGGGGTAGTAGAAGGAAGGTCTATGTCGAACACCTGTCCCCCAAGGTCGAGTTTGCATCCCAGCGAACATATAAGGCTTCAATTGACTTGCATCAGCCGGCTCCACAACAGGTTCGGTTTCAGGAAGCATCAGGGTTAAACAGAGACGAAGCGAATAGCTACCCATCCAAGCTATCGTGTTGCTATTACGCCTGGTACAGCCTATGACAATACTAAATGTCCTTCCATGAGCTTCATTTCTAGCGTTGTTTTCATCACGAGAATTTCCAGTTCTGCCGCCGTTCCCTTGGTTGTCGTCAGCTTGACTTAACACAGTCAATCCTGGTCGAGGTCACCTTCGTTTCCATACTGTAAGCTACGATCACGAGTACCTTGATGTTGCCGCGACTGTTGCCTCTAATATTGTTGCGTGTGATGGTGTCCTGCGTCCTTTCGCCAACAAGGTCCATCTTTTCACATTCGGTGCCACGTCCCAAGGCACTACTCATGGTGCGGGCAGTTACACAGTCCGCTCTACAGTCAATCGTCATCGATTTTGTCCCGATTGGTTCGTAAGAGTTGACTCCCATGAGTCACTGACTAGGGTTAAGAGTTCGATTAAAGTCAATCTACTGCTGCTCGTTGCTGGTAGCCAAGGTCGTCCTAATACCGAGGTTGGTGAAGTACTACGTTCATCCTCTTGTCCATCGTTCTTGCAAGTTGACTGAGTAATACACGGTATGTTTCCAGAGTGTTGCAGAAGTGATCGCACTTCAGGGTCTAAGACGTTAACGCGCTTGGTCCAAACAAACAAAGATAGGTGAGGAAGGTATAGACCAATCATTCGACGTGGAGACATCCATCTCAGGGACGTTCGTGCCAGCACCTAACATTCTACACAGTTCGCTAGGCGTTCAGATGGGTGTTCAGGTAATACTCGATAGCATCGAGATTCGTAAGGATTCAGAGTGAAGTGAAAAGATCATGTTCAAGTAAGAGACAATCACTGCTATGACTCTTATAAACAGTTGTGTTTCACATCGATTTAATAACATAACGGAACCCCTTTTTCACTTGTTAAGCCTCACTGGGACTCGCATGCACCCCACAGTATTATTATGTGTGCACCCACAATAATATTGTGATTTGCATGCTCATCTCAGCTCCTCATAACTCATGTCAAATGGTTCCTCAAACTCGTGTAGCTAGCAAAGAATATCACGAAACGCGAGTCAAGAATGTCTAAGGAAACACCATACTCACATAACGCGTGCAAGTAATGAATTCATACTGTTGTGCTAAACGTGCAATGTCATATGTAAGTGTTCACTAGTTATGCAGTACAATGAGTACACGAGAGACAAACCTTGCAATCTGGAGCTGAGTGTCATGGTCGTATTCTTTGTTGTCAGAACTGTTCGGTTATAGTCTGGTTTTATAAAAACATTTTTAAAACCAAGTTCACTATAACCAGTGGCTCTGATACCAAACTGTCACACCCCCAAATTCCCACCTAGGGTATGTCCCTATTAGGAGTGCGACGATCCAACAATGAGCCACTAATTATACCAAACATGTTCAATAAAATGATAAAATACTTGATTGAACTAAAATGCTGTTTGTAAATTTAAATGAAAACCAAAGTAATCAGCGGAAGCAATAAAGTGTGTAATGTATCAATAAACCAATAAGATAAATGTGTTTATCAAGACCATATCCACTCCAGCTGCTCCAGATAGCAAGTCCCAATGTATATCAGCTAACGACCTACAAGCATGCAAACAAGTGTGTCAGACTACGCTGGTGAGTTCAAAGTTTTGTTAACGTGTGTAGTTACCAGATATCTGTTAAGTCAACTCATCGTTTCGTTTTGGGATTGTTATTAACGTAGGAGAGTCTTATATACTGGAAGTGTGTCCAATATATACCATGGGAGTGTGCCCAAAATAACCTGGGAGTGTGCCCAACCCCAATGCCCCTAACCAAGCATTGGTAATGATGTCCAGGTAACTAGATCACGCCCGTCCTTACGGCCCGGTGTGAGGGTGTCAAACCTAATAGCGCTATCAACTAGTTACCCCATTGCCTTACAGGCAACACGGTAGATGATCGATTCTGTGTTCAATAACCAACATCCCAAATAACAGTTTACCCAGTATTCCCTTTAGAAACGTTTACCAGATGTCCCAAACCACCGGGACGCATGCTTAGAAAAGTGCAGTGAACTCACCTTTGGTTTGCTCGGTAAGATTTAATTACGAGTTCAAATTGCTCAAAACGATCCTAACATGATTATCATTGACAATCAGTCATACATTACTCAATCACATATTCCATACACATTACTCAAATAACACCGTATGATATCATGCAACACAACTATCTAAATCATTATATGCCGTACCATTATATAGTGAGTATTTGATTCGTCTACAATCTATGTTACTCATGTTCCACAAAACTCATAACAATTAAACCAATTACAATAATGTGCAACTCAACCAAATTAACGGCCCATCCAAGATCACATAACTTATGTTTGTAGCATACTTATTCATAATCAGTTCGTGGCCCATCCCTAGTTCCCCAGCCCAGCTGCAATTTAAAACCTCCCCCCTAATATGCAGCCCAGTTTATTCCAGGCCCAACAGTGATGCTTTCAGCTACGAGACCCAGCTCCAACAGGAGGTGTGCAGCCCCATTCAAACATAATCGAATCTTATAACAGTTTTATGCATCTTCAAATCAATCCCACTTGCAACTTAGGAAGTATTGTTTATCATTTATTTTCCCACTAACTTAAATTCCATAACACCATTCCCCAAATCTTTATGTAGGTCATACGATACAATCAATCAACACAAATATCATAATAATTATCCAGTTCTCATGCAAGTTCATACCACAATTCAACATCATTTATTCCTGACAACTTCTCATTAAATCCTACAACTGTAGCCGTCATCATCACCTAGCCATTTATGCCCTATGATTATATCATACATGACGTCCAAGAATCAGATTCTTGTGTGAGAGTCTAGACCTCCCTATTATCATATGATTACAAGTATTCAGATTTCATAATACCCTAACCAAATCATCACATAACCGATCATATACATTATGTTCATATTATTAGTCTAACACCCACACATAAACAAGATCAAATCATTACATGAATACGAATATACTAACCTGAGGGCTCGACCAAATAGGATGATATCTCGATGAGGGGGGGGGGGGGGTTGTCTGCCGAAGTTGTGCGATCAAGGGGGGTGTAGGGTTTGTTAAAAACTTGTGCATAAACAGTACGTATACATAGGTACATATAATCTAGTAGTTAGTTAGGGCGGTCACTGTTTTGGTTGGGTACGTAATGGGCTTAAATCCAACTAAAAGGCCTGCCGAACATGTGTGGATGATATACAACTAACAAAGTCGGACCATATTTATCATTCAACATAAATACATACAACAACCAAATATATATATATATATTCAATCAGTTAACATGTTTGGGGCTCGGTTTGGGCTTGAGGTTTGGGCCGCGGGTCCAATTAGTTAAACAAAGAAAAGTTGTGCGGTACGATGAATGGTGTGCGACTAGACATGTAATATAACACATAAAATCTCGCAACTTCACTAATATTCAAGCATAAGCAATTTATTCAAATAGTTCGTTCACTCGACAAGTATACATCAAATCTCAAAGGAACTAATACATAGAGTGACCTTGGAAATACGAGTTGTCACATTCTCTCTGTAAGGCTTCTTCTTCTTCTTCAGCAACTTGTTTGGTAAGGACTTCAACATCAATGGTCTTTGAATCAATAGCCATGTTACCATTGGGATCTAGGTAACATTCTCTATCAGCATCCCATCTTTTTGCCTTCTTTGCTTCATTGTAAATCTTAGACATTCTAACCATTCTGTCTATGGCTTTCGCCTTCCTGTTGATGTATTTCTCTTGTTCATTTCTGCTATCTTTGAAAGGAACAGGTTTTGCTACAAATGCATAGCCTACTGCATCCTCCTCTGGTAGAATTTCACTCCAATCGTATCCCTCATCATCATGAATAACAGCAGGAGCTCTTGATTTTTCTTTGGGGGTATCTTCAAGCTGCTTCATTCTGGGAGGTTCAGATTTGTTCTGATGATAGATTGCTCTTTTGTAGTAATCTTCTCTGAATGGATTTGCAGTATCATCAGCAGGTGCGTTTCGACACTCACGTTTAAAATGTCCCTTTTGTTTACATCTGAAACACGTGACTTTTGATTTATCAAAACCCAGTTTTGTGGAAGGTCCACCAATTGAATGTTTGCCTGTAATCTCCATGAACCTTTGAGCTCGTCTAACCGCACTAGCCATACACCACCTGATATCGATCAACTCCATCTCCTCTGGGTCTATCTGATCATAATCCTCCTTGGTGAGGTTAGTGTTTCCAATTTTGCCCGCAACAAGGCTCTCGTATGATTCAAGCACAGATGC
Organism: Helianthus tuberosus; assembly: GCA_030545235.1. Lineage (NCBI taxonomy): Eukaryota > Viridiplantae > Streptophyta > Magnoliopsida > Asterales > Asteraceae > Helianthus > Helianthus tuberosus. Next base: position 114,303,422 of record CM060415.1, on the reverse strand, counting down.
TAAAAACACCATTTGCTGCTTTGCTGATTCTTCACTGAAATTTTGTGCATTTTTCAGATCCACAGCAATATTACATTGGAATAGATTCTTTGAAGCTGATTGATTTGAAGTAGTTGACGATGAACCACTATGAAAACCACTACTTGAACTTTCTTGGTTTGACGTGTTAGAACCTTCAGCTAAGAAAGCTGCCTTAGGAGACACAGTCTTTGGGATCATATTTCCTCTGTAATACAACTCAACATTCTGCTGATATGAGGAATGATTGACTTTGAATGATTTCTTGAGCTCCAGCTCATGACTCTCCAGTCTTTCAATTAACAGATCAACCGTCAGTTTCTCCAACTCGATTGTATTCTTCAACATCAAAGCAAAGTATTGCCAATCTTTCTCATCCGGCAATGAGTCAAACAGCTTGTCAACCAATTCTTCTCGAGAATAAATGATTCCATGTCTTGCCAGCTCCATCTTCAAATGCCCAAATCTTTCAATCATCTTAGATACAGATTCATTTTTCAAACAGCCAAATAGATCAAATTCTTTTCTTAACAACTTCTTTTTGTTTTTAACTATCTCAGCACTACCCACTCATTTCACTCTCAATTTCTCCCATAGATCTGTTGAATTTGTGTACTCAATCAATGCTATTATGTCGTCTCTCACAGACTGATGAATCAATGCAATGCACTTTTGTTCAGCAACATATCTGTTTATCTCCTCATTTTCTGTCAAATTTTCAAAATCCGATATTCCCATGACGAAACCATTCTTCAACATCTTCCAACTTGGATATGCAAATGCTTTTAGCCATTCTTCAAACTTTTTGGCCCATTTATTGAAATCTTCAATCGCCATCAGCTTGGGAGGTTTGTTGTACGTCCCATAAGCACTCTCCACACTTAACGCATCTGAAAGAGTTTTTCTCGCACTCGGAGTATTCTCATTTGTATTGTTTGATGTGTTGTTTGAAGTATCATCTCCACCGTTTCCCGCAAAAGCAAAAATGTCACAGAACGGATTCATGAACTCATCCATCTTCAAGTATCTGAAACAATCAACAAACACTTAGAAAAATTTTGGTTTTAACAAAGACAAGTTCAAATGAAATCAGCTGTTCAAGCGAGATCAGCTTTTCAAACGGAATAAGGTTTTCAAGCGGAATAGCTTCAAACGATATTACTAAACAGATTTTAATTCCGTGCGGAATTAGGTAAATTTCAAACGAAATTATCCCAATTGAAACGGAATTAAGTTCTTTGAAGCGGAATCAGTAATTCCGTTTGAATGTTTCAAACGAAATTAAATCCCGTGTGAAATCAATAGCACTTTTCAAGTGGAATTAGGTCAATATAGCTAATTCCGTGCGGAATTAAGATCCAGTTCAAACGGAATTATGATGACATCAGCATATTCGAATAGATTTTCAAACGAAATTAGCAGTTTTTATCAAAATTTGTTCGAATTAAGGTCCAAATCTTTCACGGATTAGTTAAAACTATGTTTCGCTTGATATGTGTGAGTTTTAAGCCATTTCAACCGTTAAATTTCATTCAAATCAGAAAAGAAAGAGTAGAAGTGATAGAATCCGATGAAATCAAGCTGAATTGGTATGAACTCCTCGTCCTGAGCTCTTATACCACTTGTTGGATCGTCGTGTGACCCTAACGAGTCAATCTGAAGAGTTCAACATCAAAATCAAAGGCGAAATCAATGAATTTGACGTAACACAGCTTGATACTTTCTAATTATCTTCTCTTATTGATTTCCTGAGCTTTTACAATTCAAATAACAATCCGGCAGCACCTCGGCTCTGAATCAATGGTCTAATTCCGTTTCAAATGACACAGGCACATCAGTATTTATAGGCGTTTAATTCCGCTTGAAACCATCTCAAACGGAATCAACATTCAAACGGAATTACCTAATTCCGTGCGGAATTAGTTAATCTCGCTTGAACATCTAATTCCGTTTGAAGTGACATCAAGCACCTTTCAAGCGGAATTACCCTTTAACACTGTTTTCTCAATTTCTGTGCCCTGATCTATCTAATAAAATACAAGACTCGATAAAGACGAAGTTAACAGACATCAGTGCACCAACAGGGTCTTACATTGAATCAAGTCCTCGTAGGATCTATACACTGAATGAGGCAAGAACTTTACCCAACCACACTTCTAACCCCCCTTCCAGGTAGTTAACGCGCTTTATATAGACCGTAAAGACACGAATGAGTGAATAAAAATGAAGAGATGATAGAATAAAGCTCACTTTCAATATAAAAAAACTAGATATTACAGTCATTAATACAAACCCATTTAAAAAGTTAACCAAAGCTTGGAATGTGACACCTGTGCCTCCACGGCCATCAAAAAAATACCAAACCAATGAAATATTGTGTTTCATATTTGGGATTTGTATAAATATGTGTATCGTTTGCACATATCAATTCTTGTTCGATTTCGAGCTTTAAATCGCTTTCTGGAAAGTTATACGCGAACTGATGCGTAAACGTAATCAGTTTAACGCAACGAACACTCTGGAATAGTGAAATAGGCTTAACATACCTTAAATAACCTTTACATAACTTAGAAATAAGTCTTGGAAGGTTTGGTGTGTTGAAATCAAGTTTATTCGCTTACAGGGACTAATTTCGACAAACTATGAAAGTATGCCAATTCGTACTGTAACAAACATTCTGGAACTTGATCATAAGTTAAATATGCCCTAAATATCCTTTACATAGCTTAGAAATAGGCTTTGAGGTGTTCGGTGTGCTAAAATAAACTTTTTGGTCATTCAGGGACTAAAAGCGTCAAAAAGTGCATAAGTTTGCATTTTCGCGCATATCTTACGTTCTGAATACATCCGGACATCCAAAAATTTATGTAATCATTAAAACATTTTATTTTAGTGGTTGGCATGATAAAATTCCATTCGTCGCGTAATTTGGATCGTTTTTCGCATCCGTTCGTGTTTCGTCGTAATTAACCGAACAACACAACCGTACGACCAAACGAACTGACATCCGAGATATTTTTGAGCATATTTTAAGTTCTCAATACTTTAACTTCATTTTAGAGCCTTGGAATAGGGTTAACGAGGCTTAAACGTGCCAAAACGCATCAAAAATCAAGTTTGGAGATGCAGGGGCCTGTTCTGCCAATTTGTGAAAATTGCTGGTCTGCAAGGTCCATGCGGACCGTATGGACATATGGATACGGTCCGTATCCATGTCCCAGATCAGCAAAATGTGTTTTCCAGCTTGATCCAGCTGTTCCCATGATTTGCAAATGGTTTCTTTGATTCTAGGGGCTGGTTTTGGGTTCCCATGGTTTCATAAATCTGTGGGTGCAAGTGTAAGGCCAAGATCAAAGCTCGTTTTACGAGGAACGATCCTAACGGTCACCCGAAATCTATAAATACCCCCAAGCATTTCACTTCAAACTCACACTTGATCTGATTTGCTCTCTAAGTTGGAGTGTTTTCACTTCATACCTGAGAATAATTAGATCAAACTTCCATTTCTTGGACCTTTTGTAAGTGTTCTTTCGTTCTTTTACGCATTTTAAGCGTGAAAGTCGAACTGCGTTTGACTTTCAGCTTGGACCAGTTTATGGTCAACACGAAGTTCGTTTGAACTTCGCAACGTGAGCGTAATCACGATGGTCATAGTCCCTTGTGACTATACCTACTGATTACCACGTTATTTAGGCATAGTGACGAGTCGTAGTTACGGTCAAAATGTGTATTCTTGCGTATTTTGGAACCAAACTACTCTTGGTTATCAAGACCCTTTGTTTTGATACCAAACCTGTTTTCAAACCTCGTTAAACATATTTTAACATGTTTAGCTCGTCACTTTAGGTTTAGTGCTTATATAGGGTCGTAAGGTAAGCGGTCTAAACAACCGCTTAGACTTTCGAACCCGACCCGTTTGGTCGATCATTAGGATCTGACCAAACACATTAGATGACCATAGTTGTATGGAATAACCTTACGAGGTTATACTGTTAGGACCGGTTTGACTCCGATACGATTGCTAAACAAACGTGAAATGTGCGGAATCCATTCACGAACATGACCGAAACACACAAGATGTAATATAATTGTGATTCTATTGATATATCTGAAATGTACAATGAACCTTGAATCACTTGATCACTTTCTCTCTCTAGTTTCTCTCTCTAGAACTAGAGCTCTCCAAAAGTCAAAAGTGCAAATGTGTTCCTCAAGCTAAATCTTGATTTAGCTTCAAGCTATATATAGTGTTGAGGTTTAGCTTGAACTGCTTCAAGGGAAATCATGATTTCCCTTGAAAGGACATGTGACACCTTCAAGCTAAATCATCACTTTCAAACTAAAAACCTAATGCACTGAACAACCTATTACATGATACAAAGACGAAGTCAATAGACATAGTGCACTAACAGACTCCCCCTTGGATATTGACGCAGTCTTCAGTGACTATTCTTGCAATATGACACCTTCTTCAGTCTTGATCATTCTGCCTTTTCTTTCGTTCAGATTTGTAACATTGTACGCATCCATCACTATCTTCTCTTCTATCAGCTTCAGGCTCCCCCTTTCATCAAGCTTCCGTGCTTTGGGATCGACACCTTGCTTTCCATATACAAGCTCCCCCTTGCTTTGAGCTCGTCTTCAGACTCCCCCTAAGACTCTTCTTTCGGGATCGTAATCTGGACTATCTTCTGCAATCTCTCATACGTTTATAAGTAACAACATTTTAGACTATCCAGGAATCTTAACCTGGCAATTTCAATCAATTTCTCTAATCCACTCCCCCTATCAACAAACTGTTGTATAAATTTAGCAGTATTAAAGAATCCAACTCCCTCACAGTTTATCATCCAAGTCCAAACTAATGACCTTGGAGATATCACAAACTGTTTTTGAAATTTTTGATTTTAAATCAAGTTTCAATTTAATGAACTTGTTTTATTTTCAGAAACACAATCAGCATACTTAGATTTTGAAACTCAGTTCTCAGACATCGGTTGTCGAAAAATAAAGCAGAAATCAAAATCTTTTTGAATTTTCTGAAAATATAAAGCAATAAAGAAATATGTACAAACATATTTACAGACAATATTTTTGTTTTGAGAATGCGTCAGAGGATCATATCAGTTTATGACAAGTCACAAGTACCGTTGCGCTTTTTAACACTGTAAATATTAAACAATTCACTTAGATTGTCGATATACTGATCCACTTTAAATTCTCACACAAATTTCAACTGATTCAGGATACGAATTAGGTATTTTAAGAACTTAAACTCATTCATGTGTCCCACCTCTTGAATATACTCCCGTATCTAAATCCCAATATTCAGTCTTACAGGTGAGTATACCTAGATGATATCTGTCAGGGGTTAAATGCGAGGGCCGTGAGAGCTCAGGTCGATCTTTCGATACGCAGAGAGATGACGGCTTCGACTTTTCGGTGTGTCCCCTTTAGAGGATCTTTTTTACAACAGCCATGATTAGCATTTTTCAATGTTTCATCATTTTTTAGCTGAGGGTGGTGCTATATTTCAAGCAATGCAGAAAGTATTCTCCGGGGACTAGGTCAGAAATTCCTTTCAGCAGAAGTCCCGGGATAATACCCCAGATATCACTGAGTATAAAGACCTAGTATCTCAGAATAAGGGACCTTTCAAACGAGATTTCAGGGGTTACCTATATATCCAAGTATTGTTCCCCACGAAATAAGTAAGTTTGAATTTATGTTTATATCCCGAAAAAGTTTACTAAATGTGCAAAAACCTATCGACACATCCATAATGAGATCGTTTAACACATTTAAACTTTCCAATTCTTTAGCATACTGTAACTGTCTACTGATGTACTATCATTTCCTCTTTTTACGCAAAAACTCAATTTTTTTTAATTTTATCATGTTTTTGACTTTTTCAAATTTTCAAATGTTTTTGTATTTTCTAACAACAATATCTCCCCCTAAAATGCAAAACCATATAAAGAAAATTTGACAACCAACACTGATAGCTTTGTCTCGCCATCCATTTTCTGCTTCTCATGCTCTATTTTGCAGAAAATATAACGTACCCCCATGATTTACAACCCATTGATCTTAACAGTTTGAAAACCGTTTTTCAATCTGATGAAAGTAATCATGTTTGTTCAGCCGTGAGGGTTTCGGCATATTCAATCAACATATAACAAAAATTAAAACAAACATATTTTTGGTTTTGGTTTTTTTTTTTCAAATTTTTCAGTTTTTAGGGTTTTTGAAAATATTGTTTATTTATTTACAGAAAACATATAAACTTCCTGTTTCAACCAACACAGGATCCAGCAGCCTCCTCTCCTTGTTGTGCCAGGCTGCTCCAACCTCCATTCTCACAATCTTCAGAATTGTTGAGCACCTGCACATTCAGCTAACTGAATTACTTGAACAATTTAGCCCAGGTCTGTTGAACCTTAGGCATTTTAACACAATAATTTTCATTCAATGCTGGAAATTCTTTGTCATTTTTCACAAAAACTTTCTCAATTTTAACTTCAACTTTCTCATCTTTTACCAAATCAACATATTTCTTAACACTCCATGTTTGACCTTTTGGTGTTCCTCGTTTGTAAAAATGTGAATCATTTTGAACACTTTGATTTTGAACAACAACTTTTGGTTTCCAAAACTCTTGAGGTTTTGTCATATCACCAGTGTTTTTCCAACTCTGTGTAGTTCTGATTCTGGGTGTGTGAGAATTCCAATTCTGTCTTGAATCAAACCTGTTCGGGTCTGATTTCCAGTTTTGATTCGAAGCAAACTTGTTTGTATTGTACCTCCAAGTTTGTTTTGATTCAAATCTAGTTGGCCTTTGTCTCACATTCTCAGATTTTTGTTTCTCAGCATCAAACTTCTTTTTGTCAACATCCACAGGTTTTGGATTAGGACACTTGCGTGCAAGATGTCCTTTTTTTATCACATTTGAAACATGTTCTCATGGACACATCTTTAACTTGTGGTTGTTGCTTTTGCTTTTTAGTAAAAAAATCATCATTAGACTGTTTCATTTTGAGTTCTTTTTCCTTTTCTAAACTGCCTCCATCAACAAAACTCATTTTAGTTTGAAAATTCGGAGTTTCATTTCTTTTCCAACTTTGTTTCTTCTTAAAACCCAACCCAGCCTTCATGTTCTTCTTTTTGAAACTAGGTTTGTTATACGAACCTGTATGACTCTTACCAACAACTTTTGAAATCTCAGACTTCTCAATCTCAACCATTTTGAAAACTTTGTCGACCTTTTCTGAAATCACATTCTGAATCGGGAATACAACATCTAAGAACAATTTGTCCGATCCAATCATGGTATAAACCAATCCTTTTGAATCATCATTCAAACTTTTCTCGGATTTTGTGTTTTTCAGATAACCATCATGAAGATTTCCTTCATTTTCATCCTGTGATTCAGATTTACCTGTATCAACCGACTCTTCTTTCAACACACTTTCAACGACTTTACCTACCACCTCTGAATCATGAGAATCATCAGATTTGGAATAGGTTATGTCAATGTTGTCTGGCAATTGATCTACCATGTTGAAAGCTTTTTCGACCTTTTCCTCATCATAAAATGCAAATTTTCCCGGTGGTGGAACTTGATGAAACTCTGAGCCAATGCCTTTCTTGTTCTGCTCAGACTCACCATCACCCGGTTTTATATTGAAAATTCGTTCAAGCACATATGACGACACGTGGTAACTCTTTAACTTGTTGTTATCCTGTTCTAAATCAGCAATCTGTCGCTTTAGCTTAGCAACATCCTCAATATAGGAATTAACAACATCTTGTTTTATAGAATACATTCGTTTAAGCTCTTTGGTTGTTTCAGACATATAATTCATTCTAGATTGAGCATATTTCATTTCATCTTTTACTTTGTCATATGATTCTTTCATAATATCATGTGCTAATTTCATTGAATCATATTCTTTCTTCATTTCTTGACAAGCAATTTCTTTTTGTTCACATTCATTTGTCATTTTCAAAACATTTTCTTTCAAAACTTCATTTTCTTTCTTTAATTTGTTACATTTTTCTGAAAGTTTTTCATCATTTTCTTTAAAAACTTTTTCTTTTTCTAGCATCTCTTTGCATTTTTCTTTGAAAATGTTTTCTATTTTTGTGAACTCAAGATCTCTTGTTCTAAATTGCTCATCTTTTTCAGTACAAGCTCTGCACTGTTCCATGCATTTCTTGCATTGTTCAACAGTTTTCAAAATTTCAGAGTTAGAATTTACCTCAGTGATTGGCACTTCGGTGTTTTCAGCAACCTCTTTCTGCTCAGCAACATCATCTTGCTTCTTTTCAACACTTACATCATCACCAGCATCACCAACTTTCAAATTCTCATTCTTTTCTTCTTTTTCTTCTTTCTTCACCTCTTCTTCATTCTGCTGTTTTTCAGTAACAGCTTCCTCAACCTCTTCATTCACAGCAACTTCTTCATTTTTGATTTTCTTCACATCTTCAACTTCAACCTTTTCAGCATCTTTCTTCAGATTGTTCACCATTTCTTCAACATTCTTCTTCATTCTCTCTTCGTCCCTTTTTCTCAGACATGATAACATGGCATATCTGATATCCTTTTCATATTGCTTAGCATATTTGTCATCTTTCAATACTCTTCTATAGTATTCAGCTCTTAACGGGACAGCAAGAAGAACATCATCGAAGATTATGTCTTTCCTGGGAACAACTGGTTCTCCTTCTCTGTTATAGTAACATTCTCTCTTTTTATCCCATCGTTTGCTACCAACAGCCATCTCATACTCCTCTTGCATATCATCCATTCTATTCAAAACGACGTTTCTTTCTCTGTAAGTCTTCTCACTTAAGATCTCTTCCCGAGTTTTCTCTTTGATCTCAACTTTTTCTTCATGGACTTCAGCAATGTCTTTGTCTTTGTTTTCATCTTGAATCTCAGCAACAAGAGCATAATGTTTACTTAATTCTTCCTGTTTGGCTTTAGCTTTGAACTTTTCATCAACAATGTCATCTATTGGAAGAACCTCACTCCAATCATATCCTTCATCCTCGTAAATTACAGCATAAGCTCTTGATTTTTCTCTCGGCTTATCTTCAATCAACTTTGGTTCTTCTCTGCTTCGATGGTAAATTGCCTTTCGATAATAATCATCGTTAAAAGGACGTTCACTTCCTTCAGCAGCTTCAGAATTTCTGCATTCTCTTTTGAAATGACCCTTTTGCTTGCATTTGAAACAGGTCACTTTGGATTTATCGAATCCAAGCTTTGTTGAAGCACCTCCAAGCGATTGTTTCCCGGTAATCTCCATGTACCTCTGAGCTCTTCGAATACAACTAGCTAAACACCAACGGATGTCAATGAGCTCCATCTCTTCCGGATCAATCTGGTCGTAGTCTTCTTTGGTCAATTCGGAGTTTCCAATTTTGCCAGCTACTAGACCTTCATATGACTCCAGAACAGATGCAAGAAAACTCATTTGCTGCTTCGCTGCATTGATGCTCATTGCAGGAGAATTCTTCAGTTTAAGAGCAATGTTGCACAGAATTTCATCAGAATCATCAGAATTTGTCTTTGAAGATGAATGATATCCAGAATGATGACTTGTTGAAGTTTTTGTTGGTTCTTTCATCTTTTCACCACTAAACGCTGTTTTTGGTGAACCAACGCCTTTGTCAGAAAGCACACTGCTTTTGTAGTACAAGCCAACGTTCTGTTGATGTGAAGAATCAGTCATCTTGTTTTGCTTTTGTAGCTCCAGATCATGACTTTCAATCTTTTCAAACAAAGCATCAAGAGTAATATTATCATACACAGCATCATTTTTCAAAATAAAAACAAACGTTTGCCACTGATCAGCTCGTGGTAACGCTTCAATCACTTTATCTATAAGTTCCTCTCTTGATTTGTTTATCTCTAATCTCTCCAACTCAATTTTAAGATGACAAAATCTCTCAATCATTTGCCTCACCGACTCTCCTTTTATGTTATCAAACAGATCAAATTCTTTCTTTAATAAAGCGATTTTGTTCTTTTTAATCTGTTTACCCCCTTCAGCTTTAACACGTAAAGCTTCCCAGACAGACTTAGATGACCCGTCATGAGTTAGTAAAGCAAAGATATCGTTTCTGATTGCGGACTGGATCAATGCTATCATTCTCTGTTCAGCTCCAAATTCAGCTTTATCTTCTCTAGTAAACTTCTTGAATACAAGATCTTCGCCTTTTTCATCTTTCGGTTTTTCATATCCATACTCCAGACAAAACCAACTTTCATGAGCATACGCCTTTGCCCAGTTGATAAAGCGTTCCTTCCACCATGTATAATCATCAATACTATCAAGAGCTGGTGGTTTTGAATGAGTTCCGTAGAAATTATCATGCTTGATATTTTCATTTAGCGCCTTCGTGATAGTTTTCGGTGTAACATTTGTAACCTCAGACGATTCGGTTGCGAACGCGTTGTAAAACGTGTTGAAGAATTCCTCAGCCATTATGAAAACCTGACAAACAATCAAACAAACCCAATCAGTACAATCAAATATCTAATAAACTGAAAATAGACTGACACTCGATATCCGTGAAATATTCTTGACACGAAAACCCAAGTTGAATTGAAATCGGACTCCAAGCGAAATCTTTTAACCAACAACTTCAAGCGAAATCAATTAGTAAACAGCTTTCAAACGAAATCAGCTGTTAATCAGTTGAAGCGAAAACAGGAGTTCTGTCTTGAAGCGAAATCAAGTGTTCTGTCTTGAAGCGAAATCAAGTGTTTTGTCTTGAAGCGAAATCAATGACTAATTTCCTGAAGCGAAATCAGCTATTTGGACTTGAAGCGAAATCAAACAGTTTCTGTTGAAGCGAAATCTACTAGTCTGAAGCGAAATCAACTAGTCTGAAGCGAAATCAACTAGTCTGAAGCGAAATCAACTAGTCTGAAGCGAAATCAACTAGTCTGAAGCGAAATCTCAGTTCTGAAGCGAAATCAATCAAGCTGATTAAGGATTTCGCTTGAACTTCAAGCGAAATAGTGCTGTATGTTACGAACTTGGACACAAAAACTCAGATTTCTCTTAAACGACACCGAATTTGAGTCTGAAACTTGGTAGGATTGATTATCAACTATTTTCGCACATCATACTAAAAAATCATCCAATTCGGACCGTGAAATCCCGTTCAATTTGTCGAAAATCCTTCAAAAACGTGAAAGAAATGAGTAGATGAAGAAGAAAAGTTGCGATTCAGATCTGAAAACGTTGAAATCTGTTACGAATCTTGTTGTTTGATCAAAGCAATCGAATTCCTGCTCTGATACCACTTGTTAGGACCGGTTTGACTCCGATACGATTGCTAAACGAACGTGAAATGTGCGGAATCCATTCACGAACATGACCGAAACACACAAGATGTAATATAATTGTGATTCTATTGATATATCTGAAATGTACAATGAACCTTGAATCACTTGATCACTTTCTCTCTCTAGTTTCTCTCTCTAGAACTAGAGCTCTCCAAAAGTCAAAAGTGTAAATGTGTTCCTCAAGCTAAATCTTGATTTAGCTTCAAGCTATATATAGTGTTGAGGTTTAGCTTGAACTGCTTCAAGGGAAATCATGATTTCCCTTGAAAGGACATGTGACACCTTCAAGCTAAATCATCACTTTCAAACTAAAAACCTAATGCACTGAACAACCTATTACATGATACAAAGACGAAGTCAATAGACATAGTGCACTAACATATACCTTATGGTCACTACGTTTAGTTAGTTGTATGATAGGTAGTTTATATGCCTTAGGAAAATTACCAAAATGACCTTTTTACGCATAAATTCATTTTAAGCATATGTAACATAAATTTTGACATCTAAACTGATTAGGCAACATTATTAGACGTGTTAAGGCATATAATACTTGTCATAGGACTAGTTAGGCGGTCAACGCGTTTCACGTGAACGACGCGTTAAAGTAGCGTAAGCTGCCTAAACGGGTCGTAATGGGTCGTAAGCACTTAGGATAGGTTTCGTTTTAGAATGTAGGCTTTGTTAAACCATATTACATGGGTCCCTACACTCATTTGGTTTACGAAACCTCATTTTATCCAATCCTCCGATTTAGGTCCGTTTATTAACTTAGTTACCTATATTAGGTGCCGTTTGATTTCCGTGATCCCTCTAGCTTTGCTTGGTTGTTGTTCAAGACTTCTAAGCACCCTCAAGTGAATACATAGTCCCCTCTTTTACTATTTTTCAAACGTTTTGGGGTGAAACACATGTGCCTACTTGTTACTTTCGTGCTTTCCATGTTTTCATATCATATGCTTGTTATGTTCATTAGTACGCTTATAGTACATGATTTCATTGCGTTTTTGCTATGTATGTCCATTTGTTGCATACTTAGTACATCGTTTTACATTACATTTTATGCTATGTATGTCCATTTGTTGCATACTTAGTACATCGTTTTACATTACATTTTATGCTATGTATGTCCATTTAGTGCATACTTAGTGCATTGTTTTACATTACTTCACATGCTATGTATGTTCATTTGTTGCATTCTTAGTACATTTGTTTTACATCACATGCTTACATTTTGGTATGACATTTGGTTTGTTTAAATGGGACAAAAATACATTCATTAACATTGATCACGCCGTTCGTTAGTAGGTAGTGGTACCATAGGAATTGACAACTCCCGTTCCTGAAATCCTAGGTTTGTTTGGATGGATGGAATGACCGAATTCGATACACATAACTCAGATAAACCTTTAATTTATTTAGGGGTTTGTCGCCACAGTCTCAAGGCTTGAATGTATGCATTTTCACAATACCGCATAGATGTTTGTATCATTAAGCATGCATTATTTTACAAAGCATAACTTTTGATTATAATTTATCAAATGCATTGTTTTGTACATTTCTTTCTTATAGGGTTGAGTAAATGCTTTTAAATCAATAACTGCTTTTATTCACTATACATTACATTTGTTTAATACATGAACATTTTTAACATTGGTGGTTTGTTTGTTTGGGTAAGTGATTTATGTAACGAGGCGTGTGTAATATGATAAAATCATGGTGGATACGCCGCTGGTACTTCCTATATATAAGTGCTTTTATGATATTACATATCGTAGCGTTATTTAAACCATTTCAATTTTGACATATTACATTTTACACAATTAACATATCTTTACAAAACATTGTTTTACAAACAACATATTTTGTACAAACTCATTTTACTTAATTATTTAATTTTCTATGCATCATTCTTTTATATCATCTGTTTCTTTATCAATTTTTATATGAGTTATAAAAGAAAAACATTTTACAAGGTTCATGACTGCTTTTGTTAAACATTTTCTTTAAACTTACAAGTCATGAATCCTAAATTAATAAAACCTATGTATCTCACAGGCATTTTTATGCTGACGTACCTATTTTCACATGTGTTTCAGGAAATGATGCATAGGATTGATCAAGTACACTTAGGCAGACTCGGGCCTTAGTGACAATAAAAGATGCAAGACTAGTTAATTATGTTATGCTTCCTTGTTGTTAAGACATTGTAACTCTTTTAATCAATAAAACAAAATTTCAAATTTCCATGTGTTATGAAAAATGATTCTGTTACAACACTCCCTGATGTTTCCGCCACGATTTGTTGTTTTACGTGGTCGGGGTGTGACAGAAAAGTTGGTATCAGAGCTCATGGTTATAGGGAATTAGGTTATTAGTAATGCTTCGACCTAGTCTATAACCATCCTAGGACCCTAACGCGAGTTTACTTGCGTTTAGTCATAAAACAATACCATCACCTATCCTTAGGCGACAACCACAACAAGAACACAAATTTCGAATCCGCTTCGAAAATCAATCATCTGTTCTAGGATGATTTATTATAAGGTTTTGAACCCTCTAAGTTTTCAAAATCTCATCAAAGTTGGGTCTTATAATGTGAACACGTGCAATCTGGAAGGGTGGATGCCTGTACTCTGAGTTTTCTATCTAAGGCTAGAGTGTTCGTACAAATCCACATAATCAGACCAGTCACTCTTACCTGGGAACTCTTGGGGTGAGTGTCCACTTATAGGCTAAAGCATGTCTTCGCGATGCATTAATATGACCCACTTACTTTGATTTGTCATCGTCTCATTTGTTTGCCTTAGGTAACAAACAAATGATCACAATTTTATGCATTGCCATTCTGTTTTGATTATCCGATAACATTTCACTTGTTTCTTCCCATGCCTTTCATTTCCTCCAGAATGTCTCTTCATCGCAGCGACACTAAAATGTCCGAGAAAACTACCAAATTTGCCCAACGAATAGGCGAAGTATTCCTGAAGTCTGTGGATTTAGGCATGTCTCATCTCAATAATGAAACCACCCAAGAAGCATCGAAAGAAGCAGAAGCCAAGCCTTCGAAAAGGTCAAGGAAGCGTAAAGCCTCAAAGAATCCTCCAGTCGTTGCACCAAATCAAGCAGAACCTAGCCAGGTGGCAGCACCACCAGCCAAGAAGCCGTACTTGGGAACTGCTCCTTTCTGCAATCAATGCAAGGGCCATCATCTGAATCAAACACCCTACCTCAAATGTACCCACTGTGGACGATGGGGACATTTGGTTGACGTATGCCGCTTTGCTATCCAAAACAAAGTTGTTGCAAATCTTGCTGCTACTCAACTCCGAGCCAACCCTGCTAAAGCTCGCTTTCCACCTGGATCGTGCTACAACTGTGGCGAGATGGGTCATTTCGTGAATAAATGCCCAAAGCTTGCTAATGTAAATCTGACCCACGGATGAGCATTTGGCTGATCATAAGATGTTGCTACTTTGAATAGTTTGTATTTGTTGCTTTTGTTTCTTTTGTTGAACTCTGAAACAATCGGTTTTGTTTATAAATAAATAGTTGTTCACAATTCTGATATACAAGTGTAGTTACATGTGTGTATGGCATTTCCCTATGATACCTACATCAAGGAAATATGTTCTTTACAAAACTACCCTTATGATTCTCCCATTCTTGTGTTTGCTCATGATTTCCTTGAAATGCAATTCGATTTGACAGATGTTATGTTATAACGATGTTTATTTGATTTAGACGATAGTTCGACCTTATTATTTGTTTACCCTTGCTTAACAAGAGGAGCTATGTGGACCATGTGACGAAACGAGTAATTATGGGTGCTCACTTAATTATGAGTTTCGACGCATGAGAATCATAGTAAGCCTTGTTAAGTATGGTGGCATAAAATCTAGAGTGATTAAGGTAACATGAGAAGTATGATGCGATAAGAACACGGTGGATACGCCGATGGTACTTCTTATATATAAGTGTTCTTATTGTGTTATTCTTCAGAACGTTACTAAGATCACTTGGTGATTTTATGTTATCTTGGACCATTATGTGATTAGGTGTTAAGTGTTATTTGTGTGGTTATTTCCGATAGACGATAGCGAGTACAGTCATTAACTCAAATCGAGCCGATCGGGAGTATATTATGGTGTTAAAGGTGACGATCTTGATGCCATAGGTATGTTGACCCGTCTCCTATGCATGCGATGCTCATGGTGCATTGGATGTACCTCGTGGGACGTTAGAAACCGTGTACGTGAAGGGCTTGAATGTACACCCCCTTTGTTTTCTAGGAATTACACTAGGAGCTTAGTATAACATAGTGCCATACTTAAATGATTTTTGAACACAAGTCGACTATCACAAGTTTCAAAGGGTTGGATACCTTGAGACACTTTGAATATCCTAAATCACATTTTGAATTCTCCAACACCAAATGATGCTCCGCATCTTTGGGATCCAGCAATCTGCTTATCCATCAGTTGTTTCAATTCCACTCTACGGTCTCCTTCAAATAAATTTCGGGACGAAATTTCCTGAAGTAGGGGAGACTGTGACACTTGTGCTCCGTAAACACACACAATGTAGGACACTATCTTTTATCAAAGAAACAATGTGTTTTGGTCTCAAAAATTTATTTATTTTGGTTTTACAATTTCACATTTTGATTCTAGTTCATTTTCAAGCTTTAAATCGCTTTCTGTAAAGTTAAATTCGAACTGATGCGTAAACGTAATCAGTTTAATGCGGCAAACACTCCGGAATAGTGACATAGGCTTAAAATACCTTAAATAACTTTTATATAACTTAGAAATAAGTTTTGAAAGCTTTGGTGTGTCAAAAACAAGTTTATTCACACGCAGGGACTATTTGCTTCAAACTGCGAAAGTCTGCTGATTCACATAGTATCACACATTCTGGAACTTGATCATAAGTTAAACATGCCCTAAATATCCTTTACATAGCTTATAAATAGGCTTTGAGGTGTTTAGTGCGCAAAAATAAATTTATTTGATCAATAGGGACTAAAAGCGTCAAAAAGTGCATAAGTTTGCATTTTCGCGCATAACTTACGTTCTGAATATATCCGGACATCCAAAAATTTATGTAATCATTAAAATATATTATTTTAGTGATTGGCATGATAAAATCCCATTCGTCGCGTAATTTGGATCGTTTTTCGTAGCCGTTCGTGTTTCGTCGTAATTAACCGAACAACGCGATCGTACGACCAAACGTACCGACATCCGATATATTTTTGAGCACATTTTAAGTTCCCTATACTTTAACTTCATTTTAGAGCTTTGAAATGGGGTTAACGGGGCTTAAACGTGCCAAAACGCATCGAAAATCAAGTTTGGATACACATGGGCCTGTTCTGCCATTTTTGCAAAGTTACTGCGAGCAACAAAGAGCATACGGATCGTATGCACTCCCTTACGGTCCTTAAGAGTGCCCCAGCTCAGCAGATTTCATTTTTCACAAACCCAGCTGCTCCCATTGTTTTGCACATGGTTTCTACCATTCTATGGACTGGTTTTGGATGCCCCTAGGTTTACAAATCAGTGGGCACACATGTACGCTCAAGATTGAAGCTCAGTTTTCGATAAACGATCCTAACGGTTCTTGTTTATAAATACCCCATCCATTTTCATTTCATTTCACACCTTGATCTGATTTCTCTAAGTTGAGGGATAAAATCCTTCATGTCACACCCTCAAATTACCACCTAGGGAGTGTCCCTGTTAGGCGTGTGACCACTAGTAATGAGCCACCAATTACATTGAATCCATAAGCTTAAAATAAAGTTTCATCATTTAATAGTAATAAAATCCAAACATAAGTAATTCAAAAAAAAAAAAACCATCAAGTTCAGCGGAAGCGTTAACGTAACATAATGTAAATACTTTCCAAACAACCATAGTAAATAAATGTTTGATAGAAAAACCCATTAATGCAACCATGACCACTCACGCCCTCCAGCCAGCAAGTTCCTGTTCCCAAGTACCTAACGACCTGCGAGCATGTAACAAGTGTATCAGACAAAGCTGGCGAGTTCACAGTTTTAGAAAACGTTTGTTACCAGTTGTATGTAAAACAATTCACTGACGAATGCAAGTAATATTGTTAATATCTCAATTCCGAACAAGACGGCTCCTGATGTACTTGACTGCCCTATCCCACGTACTCCTATCTAGTACTGGGCCCGACTGGGTCATTAGTTCACATCCGTCCTATCCAGGAGCGGTGTGAGGGTGCCAAACCTAAGTAGCGCTACCAACTAATACCCTAATAAGGGACTTACAAAAATGATAGGTGAGAATATTAACCAATATACCCGTTTTTACCCAAACCACTGACTGTCCCCAACCACTGGGACGCATGCTCGAATGTAGTGAACTCACCTTGGCTTGCTCGGTTTGTTTAATTACTTGCTCACACTCAAACAGTTACAACCTATGATATTTACGTATGCAATGTTAGTTTACATTCACAAGGTACACATATAATTAACATCACGCACTTCAAACAGTGATCCCCGTATGGCACATAGCAATTACATAGCTCATTTGAATCCACGGTTCATGTATATGTTCGGTATTAATACTTAACAGTTATACGTACTGTACCCGGTGCATGAACCAAATTATGTCTCTCGTTCATAAACAAACCTCATTAACAGTAACCTTTATCATGCATAGATATTATTAACAGTAGGCATTATTAACAGTAGTCATTATGGCTTAATTAACATAATCACAAGCATGCATCACAAAAGTTAACCTAGTTCATAGCTCAACATGTTTTATTAATAAAATCACCAATGAATATCATTAACAGTGGGTACGATGGTCTTATTAACATAGCAATTACTATGATTCATGCAGTTAACTTAATCCTCCTAACCCACTGATCATGCGAAACCTTCCCCGGCGAAACTCCCCACACCCGAAACTGTTTCAATCATTTGCAATTACCCCTAATTATCCTATAGCAGTTGCCAAAAGTCAATTTCTTCACATATCACAAAAGTTATAATCATATGTCCTACTCACTAATAAACTATGCACAAGACACAAGATTGTGTAGTTTCTCATATAACAAAACAATTGACATCATTTAATTCCTTTGACATAATCTGACAACGTGATTAGTATGTTCACATGGTTTGATGAAACCAAGATTACCCATGCACATGGGCCGCCATCTTACTTAATCAATGTTGTCCCCTCCCATCAAATCATCACCTAACCATTTCCGGTTACCCAAACATATATCCAGCCTGTTAAGGCATTCGGCCCACTTACACCAAAATAATACAATCCATTAATTAAACACACATAACCGAATCAGTAGCATATGATACCCTTTTCATTAAAAATTCCTAACATAGCCTTCTAATATTCTAGAAACTATCGACAGCCTCACTATTGATCATCACACAGTTATCCAATTGAACATGACCATATAACTCTAACACTAACATAACACAACATCATAGCACATTCGTACACCTTTGTAGATCACATCATCACATAACAAATTCAGTTGCACGCTCGATAACATGTCAAGATCATATAATTGTCAAGTTTTAACATCAATAACCAATACTAATATTAACGAATCATCGAGAGTTATAATCCTAATGAACGACTTGCACAAACATAACACCCATACCTATGATTAGTAAAATCAGTATATAACCATCATCATCTAAACATTCACTATCACACAAACATGAAATTTAATAGTGAGAATTACTAACCGGGAACCTGATTAATCAAGGTATAAACTCGAACAGGGGGGTGGGGGGGGGGGGTATCTATGCCGTCACACAATGGGAGAGTTAGGGTTGTTGTGTTGCAATTGTGAGACAAGAAAATGGTTACGTGCAATTGCATTATAAGGCCAATGTCTAAACAAATGGGCCGGTGATGGTTTGCTAAACAAACAGAGATGTGGGCCGGTTGTGTTTTGTAAACAAAATAGTGATTTGGGCTGGTACTACACAACAATACGGATCAGTATTTGGGCCTAGTCCAACAGTTTATTAATTGGCGTTACACGATATGTTTCTTAATCAAACAAACACACACACATAGTGCACCACTACCAAATATGTTAGCACGTTTAACAGGGTTACCGGTCGGATATGTAAGTTACAACAAGAGCGGGGAAATCACAAAACCGAAGGTACTAACCTTGAAACTTCGAGTTGTCACATCATCCCCAACTTGAAAGAAATTTCGTCCCGAAATTTGGTAAGTAGTGCGAAGGAGTGAAATAGTAAATCAAGATTGTTGCGGATTTTGCTCAGGTGTCACATCATCCCCAACTTGAAAGGGAATTTCGTCCCGAAATTCGCCAATGACATCAAAAGTTGATTCAACCGTCTGAGTAATTGGGGATGCTTGAGCTTCATCTGGTCTTTGTGTTCACATGTGACCTCCGGCTAACCTCTTGAGTTCCAACGAACTCTCACAATCGTGAAACGACTATGTTAACGAACCTTGACTTCCTGGTCCATGTTTTCGATAAATTCCTCCGGTAAAGGTATCGCACGCGTTTCATCAGACAAATTCTGCCTTGGATTCGAGACGTATATAGCATTATGTGGGTGGCCCAACTTGTCGGGTAGCTTGAATTTGTAGGTCGCGTTACCTACTCTTTCCAGAATTCTAAATAACTCAACGTAACGTAAGTTAAGCTTGCCACGCTTCCCAAGCGTATCACACCCTCCCAGGGCGAGATGTTCAACACGATACGATCGCCTACAGCGAATTCCCAGTATTTCCTAAGCTTATCGGCTTTTTCCGATAGACATGCGTTGCCGCCAAACGATTTCAATCTGCTCAATCTTTCCAGGGGTTTTTGAGTACAGGTCCTAGACCTGTGATTAGGTTGTCACCCTACTCTAATCCAACAAGGAGTTTAATGTCACTGCTCATGTAATGCCTCCAACAGAGCTGTCTGAATACTAGAATGGTGACTGCAACGGTAGACCCCAGCCAAAGGTATGTGTCCTCCCAATTTCACTAAGTCAGTCCTGCACATGCTCATAGCATGTCTTCGTGTGCCAGGATGGTTCGTTACTCTGTCCGGTTGTCCTTCAGTGATAAGCAATGCCCATGTCTAGACGTGAGCCAAGGGTGTTGTGTATTGCCTGACATGCATCAAGGATAGATCAAAAGCAGAGATAGCAGGAGTTGGCACCTCGCGCTTAATAGGCGCCTCTCTCAGAGGAACATTCACAGCTGTGAAGACTCGTCAGTTTCCTCGATTGCAAGAAAGTGTGCAATTAACGATCACCCAGGTGATATTGTTTCCGTTTCGAGTTGTAAGTAGACTGGTGATAGAATCCATGGCAGTCTGTTCCAATCCCTAAATAGGTGCTTCTGAGCACTGACACAACCAGGAGGTTTCTGATGTTCTACCTTGACTTTCGCACAAGTCAAACGTCCTTTACATGTTTCGCTGTGTAGGCCTTCAAGCCCAGTTGCTAGTACAAGATCCTTAGATCTTAATATATATTCCATCAACATCCAAATGACTAGAATATCAAGGCTGGTGTGCCTCGGTCAACACAAGTTCCCTTGGATTGCTGCACAGTGGGATCCGTAGTCGTTCGATGAAGTAGTGAATATCGTCCAACTTAATAGAAGTTGCTCCTCCATGCCCCGCATGGACCCAGCTTGAAAATTCTCTTCCTTCAGTGCTTCGGTCTGAACGGAGCAAGTCTTGATCAGTTAGGTTAGAGTCGATAGGGAGCTGCAAGGCTCGTGCACGTTCAAGTTTCACAGTCGTAAACATCCAAAAGTTCCATCCAGCGATGCCCTTAACTGATTTAGCTCTTTCGAAACCAGGGTACACGGGCGGCCCTTGTGATCGGTCTAAGTAGTGCATTCGGTACAGTCCAAGTAATGCCTCCAACCCCATTACGTAAGTCATCACTCTCTCGTGTTGGATCGGTGTGTAACTGGGACTCTGATTCAGAGCATCATGGTATACCACTAGATTATCAGTACTCTCGGATAGAAGTGATGCTCAATGCATTGCAGAGTTGGGTTTTAAAAGCTGAGAAGGCATTCTCCTGTTTTGTGTCCCATGAATACACAGCACCCTGCTGTGCTATAGTGATTAAAGATGTGCGATCTTTGAAAATCCCACGATGTATCTGCGATAGTATCTAGCTAGACCAAGAATTATTTGTATCCTTAAAGGGATCTTTGGTGTCGATCAGTTTCTAACAAAATGGATCCTAGCGAAAATCCACGTGTATTCCCACTTCGTTGATTACTTGACCAAAAATGTACTCCTCGAATCCAGAAGTTACGCTTAACAATACTTCGCGTATAGTGGCTCCTCACTCGGGAGCTCTAAGATGAGATACAAGTATCGCCCATGGTGTTTCCTTAATCCTGGGAATGGTTCAAAACGTCGTCAAAACACGGTCGATTCATGTGATCCGTAAAGCTGCTGATGTGTTAATTACCCCAAAGGTCGTGGTATATAAAGTCGTGTGGCCGTACTGCGCTTGATATGCCGCTTTAGAAACATTCTCCCCTTGGACTTCCATCTGGTGATAGTTCGCTTGTTAGTTACCCTCTAATAGGAGCTTAACCCTCACAGCTGGTCAACAGGTTGTCAATACATGGTCGAGGCAAACGGTTCTCGACTGTCGCCTTGATGAGT
Source organism: Helianthus tuberosus (assembly GCA_030545235.1). Lineage (NCBI taxonomy): Eukaryota > Viridiplantae > Streptophyta > Magnoliopsida > Asterales > Asteraceae > Helianthus > Helianthus tuberosus. The sequence goes on along the minus strand of CM060415.1, from coordinate 114,281,344 downwards.
TCTCGATAATCGGTACACCTACGAAAAGGCTTATCTTCACGGATAGAACTAGGTCCGATAGAACTCCTGTCCAACAGTTTTCGTAGTAGCTTAGACGGTTCTTGCAACCCTCCCGGTGCAAGGCGGTAAGAGTACGAGTCTTCAGAGTTGCCTCTGGCGTGAAATCAACTGAGGTTCCGACTAACAGTTGTGGAAGTAGACCTGAAAGTTCCTCGAACAGCACACTGAAAGGAGTCACGAATAATCGGTGGATCCCCGATCCTATTTTCCTTAGCCTTAACATTAGTAACGGTTGCCAACATAGCGGGGTAGTTCCTCCATAGACACTTCTGGGCTTTCATTGCAGAATTGTTGCTAGCCTTTACACAACTCTGATATTCTGGAACAGATGACGATTCTCTACTAAGGAGAGGGGTACACAAAGTTTTCTTTTCACATAGTATATCTGCGCGATATATGGATAACCAATCCATACTAACTATTGCATCAAACTTTCAAGGGTAGTAGAAGGAAGGTCGACGTCGAATACTTGTCCCACAAGGTCGAGTTGCATCCCAACAATCGTATGAGGTTTCAGTTGACTTACCATCAGCCGATTCCGCAGCAGGTTCGGTTTCAAGAAGCATCAGAGTCAAGCATAACAGAGCCGAAATGATTAGTTACCCAAAACATGCACACTACCATGTTGTTATTACACCTGGCGTTGCCTACGCCAATCCTAAACGCCCTTCCATGAGCATCATTTCCAATGTCTGTTGGTTTCGTTACGAGCATTTCCAATACAGCCGTCGTTCCCTCGGTTGTTGACGTGACTGCTGCCTCTAATGTTGTTGCTTGAAACGGGGCCTTACGGTCTTTAAACAACAGGGTCCATCCTGGCTCATTCCGTGTCACGTCCTAAGACACTACTCACTGCGTGGGAAGTAACTCATTCCACCCTATAATCAGTTGCCATCGCTTACGTCCTGATTGATTCATAAGAGTTGACTCCCATAAGTCGCTGAGTAGGGTTAAAGATTCAATTGGAGTCAAATTGCCGATGTTCGTTGCTGGAAATCGGGTTCGTCCAAATACTGAGGTCGGTAAAGTACTACACTCATCCTCTTGCCCATAAATGTTGCAAGTTGTTTGAGTAACACGCGGTATGTCGCGAGAGTGTTGCAGAATTGATCACACTTCGAAGTCTAAGACGTCAATACATAGGGTTCTAGCAACCGAAGAGAAGCGAGAAAGGTATAGACCAACTCAAGGACGTTCATGCAAGCACCTAACATTCTACACGTCTCGCTAGGCGTTCAGATGTGTGTTTAGGTAATACTCGATAACATCGAGATTCGTAAGGATTCAGAAAGGAGTGAAAAGATCACGTTCGAGTAAAAGACAATCACTGCTATGACCCCACATAGGTTTGTTACATTTCTCATCGATTAGATGACAGAACAGAACCCATTTTTCACTTGTTAGGGCTCACTGGGACTCGCATGCACCCCACATTATTATTATGTGTGCACCCACAATAGTATTGTGATTTGCATGCTCACCTCAGTTCCTCCTAACTCATGTCAAATGGTTTCTCAAACTCAAGCAACACGACAAACGACAGCACGACATAGAGCATGTAAGTTTCAAGAAGAGTCCCACTCTTAAAACACGTAACATGGGTTGGTAGTATAGAAACTCATACTATAGTGCCAAGTGTGCAGTCACGTGTGATGTTAATCATAAGCAAACACTAGATATACTATGCAATAGTAAACAAGAGACGAACCTTGCAGTCTGGAGCTGAGTGTCATGGTCGATTCCGGATCTGTTCGGTTATAGTCTGGTTTTATAAAAACGTTTTAAAACCAAGTTCACTATAACTAGTGGCTCTGATACCAAACTGTCACACCCTCAAATTACCACCTAGGGAGTGTCCCTGTTAGGCGTGTGACCACTAGTAATGAGCCACCAATTACATTGAATCCATAAGCTTAAAATAAAGTTTCATCATTTAATAGTAATAAAATCCAAACATAAGTAATTCAAAAAAAAAAACCATCAAGTTCAGCGGAAGCGTTAACGTAACATAATGTAAATACTTTCCAAACAACCATAGTAAATAAATGTTTGATAGAAAAACCCATTAATGCAACCATGACCACTCACGCCCTCCAGCCAGCAAGTTCCTGTTCCCAAGTACCTAACGACCTGCGAGCATGTAACAAGTGTATCAGACAAAGCTGGCGAGTTCACAGTTTTAGAAAACGTTTGTTACCAGTTGTATGTAAAACAATTCACTGACGAATGCAAGTAATATTGTTAATATCTCAATTCCGAACAAGACGGCTCCTGATGTACTTGACTGCCCTATCCCACGTACTCCTATCTAGTACTGGGCCCGACTGGGTCATTAGTTCACATCCGTCCTATCCAGGAGCGGTGTGAGGGTGCCAAACCTAAGTAGCGCTACCAACTAATACCCGAATAAGGGACTTACAAAAATGATAGGTGAGAATATTAACCAATATACCCGTTTTTACCCAAACCACTGACTGTCCCCAACCACTGGGACGCATGCTCGAATGTAGTGAACTCACCTTGGCTTGCTCGGTTTGTTTAATTACTTGCTCACACTCAAACAGTTACAACCTATGATATTTACGTAAGCAATGTTAGTTTACATTCACAAGGTACACATATAATTAACATCACGCACTTCAAACAGTGATCCCCGTATGGCACATAGCAATTACATAGCTCATTTGAATCCACGGTTCATGTATATGTTCGGTATTAATACTTAACAGTTATACGTACTGTACCCGGTGCATGAACCAAATTATGTCTCTCGTTCATAAACAAACCTCATTAACAGTAACCTTTATCATGCATAGATATTATTAACAGTAGGCATTATTAACAGTAGTCATTATGGCTTAATTAACATAATCACAAGCATGCATCACAAAAGTTAACCTAGTTCATAGCTCAACATGTTTTATTAATAAAATCACCAATGAATATCATTAACAGTGGGTACGATGGTCTTATTAACATAGCAATTACTATGATTCATGCAGTTAACTTAATCCTCCTAACCCACTGATCATGCGAAACCTTCCCCGGCGAAACTCCCCACACCCGAAACTGTTTCAATCATTTGCAATTACCCCTAATTATCCTATAGCAGTTGCCAAAAGTCAATTTCTTCACATATCACAAAAGTTATAATCATATGTCCTACTCACTAATAAACTATGCACAAGACACAAGATTGTGTAGTTTCTCATATAACAAAACAATTGACATCATTTAATTCCTTTGACATAATCTGACAACGTGATTAGTATGTTCACATGGTTTGATGAAACCAAGATTACCCATGCACATGGGCCGCCATCTTACTTAATCAATGTTGTCCCCTCCCATCAAATCATCACCTAACCATTTCCGGTTACCCAAACATATATCCAGCCTGTTAAGGCATTCGGCCCACTTACACCAAAATAATACAATCCATTAATTAAACACACATAACCGAATCAGTAGCATATGATACCCTTTTCATTAAAAATTCCTAACATAGCCTTCTAATATTCTAGAAACTATCGACAGCCTCACTATTGATCATCACACAGTTATCCAATTGAACATGACCATATAACTCTAACACTAACATAACACAACATCATAGCACATTCGTACACCTTTGTAGATCACATCATCACATAACAAATTCAGTTGCACGCTCGATAACATGTCAAGATCATATAATTGTCAAGTTTTAACATCAATAACCAATACTAATATTAACGAATCATCGAGAGTTATAATCCTAATGAACGACTTGCACAAACATAACACCCATACCTATGATTAGTAAAATCAGTATATAACCATCATCATCTAAACATTCACTATCACACAAACATGAAATTTAATAGTGAGAATTACTAACCGGGAACCTGATTAATCAAGGTATAAACTCGAACAGGGGGGTGGGGGGGTATCTATGCCGTCACACAATGGGAGAGTTAGGGTTGTTGTGTTGCAATTGTGAGACAAGAAAATGGTTACGTGCAATTGCATTATAAGGCCAATGTCTAAACAAATGGGCCGGTGATGGTTTGCTAAACAAACAGAGATGTGGGCCGGTTGTGTTTTGTAAACAAAATAGTGATTTGGGCTGGTACTACACAACAATACGGACCAGTATTTGGGCCTAGTCCAACAGTTTATTAATTGGCGTTACACGATATGTTTCTTAATCAAACAAACACACACACATAGTGCACCACTACCAAATATGTTAGCACGTTTAACAGGGTTACCGGTCGGATATGTAAGTTACAACAAGAGCGGGGAAATCACAAAACCGAAGGTACTAACCTTGAAACTTCGAGTTGTCACACTTCATACCTGAGAACATCTAGATCAAATCTCCATAGCTTGGACCTCTTGTAAGCTTCTTTCGTTCTTTTATGCGTTTTAAGCGTGAAAGTCAAACAGTGTTTGACTTTCAGCTTTGACCAGTCTATGATCAACACGAAGTTCGTTTGAACTTCGCAACGTGAGCGTAATCACGATGGTTATAGTCCCTTGTGACTATACCTACTGATTACCACGTTGATTAGGTGTAGTGACGAGTCATAGTTTCGGTCAAAATACGCGTCTATGCGTATTTTGCAACCAAACTATTATTGGGTATCAAAACCGTTTGTTTTGATACCAAACTTGTTTTCTAACTTCGTTAAACATGTTTTAACATGTTTAACTCGTCACTTTTAGGATAGTGCTTGTATAGAGTCGTAAGTCAAGCGGTCTTGACAACCGCTTAGACTTCCGAACCCGACCCGTTTGGTCGATCATTAGGATCCGACAAACATATAATGTGACCATAGTTGTATAGGGAATAACCTTCCGAGGTTATACCTTATGGTCACTTCGTTTAATTAGTTATATGATAGGTAGTTTATATGCCTTAGGAAAATGACCAAAATACCCTTTTTGCACATAATTTCATTTTAAGCATATGTAACACATGTTTTGACATCTAAGCTGATTATATAACATAATTAGACATATTAAGGCATATAATCCTTGTCATAGGACTAGTTAGGCGTCTCAAACGCGCCTTTACGCGAACGACGCGTTAAAGTGGCGTAAGCTACCTTAATGAGTCGTAAAGGGTCGTAAGCACATAGGATAGGTTTCGATTTAGAATGTAGGCTTTGTTAAACCATATCACAAGAGTTCCAATACTCATTTGGTTTACAAGACCTCATTCTACCCGATCTTCCGATTTAGGTGTCGATTCCCTAACATAGTATCTGTTACCCTAGGAACCGCTTCAACACTTGAACTTTTGGTCTTTTGAGCTTGTTATACCCTTTGAACCGGGACTATACGCAACCCCAGGCGAGTACATAGTTCCCCTCTTTTACTGTTTTCAAATGTTTTGGGGTGATTCATATGTGTAATCGATCTGTTTCAAAATGTATGGCATATGTGTGTTCACTAAGTGCTTTTATGTGTATTATTCCAATTATGCAAATGTAATGTTTTATCCTTAAGTGATCTACCTATCTTCATAGTTAGATTCATGTAGGATATTTGAAGTACAGTCTTAGATCTTCCTATCTTCATAGTGAGATTTTAAGAAGTACTTTACAACTTGATGGTTGGTTTTTGTGTAGATTGTTGGTGATTTAGATAATGAAACTAGATAATACAATAAGCACATGGTGGATACGCCGCTGGTACTTCCTATATATAAGTGTGCTTATTGTATTACCTTTCGTGGCGTTATCCCGAATCACCATTAGGATTTAGGATTGTTTTGATTCAAAGTAACAGAACCCAGAATCCTTATAGCATCTATCTATCTTTATAGGTTGATTCTTGTAGGATGTTTAGAGTACTAATATTGAAGTCCATGTTTGGATTCATTGTGTACTTTAATGCGTGTTAGATTAGCCGATGTAGCGAGAACCCGAATCCTTATAGCATCTATCTATCTTCATAGGTTGATTCTTGTAGGATGTTTAAAGTACTGATATTGAAGTCCTTGATTGGATTAATTGTGTGCTTTAATGCGTGTTTACGAGTTGGTACCAGTTGACGATTATGTGTTTATGTGGTAGTTGTGATTTAGATAACGAAACAGGTGTAATAAAATAAGAACATGGTGGATACGCCGCTGGTACTTTCTATATATAAGTGTTCTTATTTTATTATTCTTGTAGCGTTATCTGGATCACTTTAGGATTTTGTGTACTATTGTTTCAGTATTCGATTATCGAAATCCTTGTAGAATCTCCCATATCTTTATATGTTAGATTCTTAGAAGGATATTTAAAGTATTATCATAGATCATTGATTTGATTTATGTAATACTTATATAAGTTTTGATTTATTTCAAAACAGTTATTATTAATCCTTGTTTGGATTCCTAATAACATATTAACAAGTTTTTACGATGGTTTAATCAAGATTTCAATGTAAGGCATAAAATGACTTGGTAAATATCATATTTCCATATACAAACCTATTTTGTCATGAGTTTTCACAATTAAAATTAATACCAAATGTTTTGCCATTTATTTGGCTAATAAAACCTATGTATTCACCGGCATTTTTATGTTGACTGTTTTCGCATATGTTTCAGGTTTTCGACTGTTCAAGCATGCAACGCATAGGACTGCATACGGGCCTTAGACTTCAAAAACAAAAGAACAATTACATATATTTTTTGTTTGTAAAACGATGTTAATGATATGGAAACAATTTAGTACCAGTAGTTGTGAGCAATTTGTAACGTGACTCCCCGATATTTTCGCCGCGTATTGTTATATTACGCGATTGGGGTGTTACAGATTGGTATCAGAGCACTGGTTATAGGGAATTAGGTTATTAGCAAGCCTTGAACCTAGTCTATAACCTTCCTAGGACCCAAACATGAGTAGACTTAGGAACTCTTTCCTAATCCTCATCTTTATTCATGCCACAACTACTCTATGATTTATGAATCATCTAACCTTAGATGATTTATCCTAAAACCCTTAGGCTTTATGCCTTAGGGTATTCCTCAAAATGTTTTTCTCAAAACGTTTTCTTAAAAATATTTTCTCAAAATGTTTTCTTAAATCTTTTTTGTCAAAATATTTCACAACATGTTTTATCTCAAACGATTTATATCAAAAGATTTCTTAAATGTTTTCTTCAAACGTTTTTCATCGAAATCTTGGGTTTTAATAATGTGAACACATGCAATCTGGAAGGGTGGATGCCTGTACCCCGAGTTTTCTGTCTAAGGCTAGAGTGTTCGTACAAATCTGAATTTTCGGATCAGTCACTCTTACCTGGGAACTCTTAGGGTGAGTGTCCACTTATAGGCTAAAGCATGTCTTCATGAAGCATTATAAAAACCTATCCATCTTGACCCTACCGAATGATTTCTAAACGACCTTTGTAACCCTACTCATTCATGTTACCCTCGGTAATGTGTTTGCTCTTTGTGACAATCGAAGCATCCTTCCTTTCCCAATACCATTTCATCATATTACCTTCGGTGATATGTTTGATTCGATACAGTTGAAAATAAATCTCATTTCATTTCACGACTCTACGAGATCCTATTTTATTTTCAAAATATTGCCTTTGTCTTTTTAAAATTTCAAATTTTTACCATTTGGATGAGAATTTTCAAAATTTCAACACAAAGTTTCTTTAATTTAAAAACATTTTTGTCTTAAAAGTAATAAATGTCACACCCCGACCACGTGAGACAACGAAACGTGGTGGAAAACATCGGGGAGTGTTGTAACAGAATCATTGTTTCATAACACATGGAAATTTAAATATTGTTTTATTGATTAAAATTGTTACAATGTCTTGACAATCAAAGAAATACAACATAATTAACTAGTCTAGCATCTTTTACTGTCACTAAAGCCCAAGTCCGCCTAAGTGCATCTTGATCAATCCTATGCATCATCTCCTGAAACACATGTGAAAATAGGTACGTCAGCATAAAAATGCCTGTGAGATACATAGGTTTTGTGAAAATAGAATTCATGACTTATGTTTAAGAAAATGTTTAGTAATGAACCTTGTAATTTGCTTTGTTTTGTAAATCAATTGAAAAACGATAAGTTCAGATGATATGTATAAATAAATGTAAGGTTAAATGAATAACCATGTAAAAATAAGTTTGTATAAGATAAGTTGTTTGTAAAACAATGTATTGTGAAAAGTATGTTATTTGTATAAAATGTTATATGTCCAAATTGAAATGATTCAAATAACGCTACGATATGTAATACCATATAATCACTTATATATAGGAAGTACCAGCGGCGTATCCACCATGCTTGTATCATATTACACACGCCTCGTTACTCAAATCACTTACCCAAACAAACCACCAATGTAAGATGTCTATGTTTAAACCAATTGCCAAACGTATTGAATAATATGTCAAAATGTTTATGTCAAAATGTAAATCATGTAATGTGTAACCAAAAATGATATGTATGGCTAGTGAAATGCATCAACTAAACCATAGGTAAAATGCACAAAACAAAGTATTGAAGTAAAACTTGGTTTAAATCAAAGTTATGTTTTGTGGAAATGCATGCTATACTGATACAAATATCTATGCGGTATTGTGAAAATGCATACATCCAAGCCTTAAGACTGTGGCGATAAACCCTTAAATAAATTAAAGGTTTATCTAAGTTGTGTATATCGAATTCGGTCATTCCTTCCAATCCAAACCAACCCAGGATTTCAGGAACGGGAGTTGTCAATTCCTATGGTACCACTACCTACTAACGAACGGCGTGATCGGTGTTAATGAATGTATTGTTCCATTTATACAAACCAAATATCATATCAAAATGTAAGCATGTGATGAAAACAAATGTACTATGTATGCAATAGAAGAACATACATAGCATGTGATGTGATGTGAAACGATGTACTAAGTATGAACTAAATGGACATACATAGCATAAAATGTAATGTAAAACGATGTACTAAGTACGCACACAATGGGCATACATAGCATAAAATGTAATGAAATCATGTACTATAATGTACTAACGAACATAGCAGGTATATGATGTGAAAACATGGAAAGCATGAAAGTAACAAGTAGGCACATGTGTTCCACCCCAAAACATTTGGAAAACAGTAAAAGAGGGGTCTATGTACTCACTTGAGATTGCTTAGTAGTCCTTGAGTAACAACCAAACAATGCTAGAGATCACGGAATATCAAACGGCACCTAATATAGGTAACTACATTAATAAACCGGACCTAAATCGGAAGATCGGATAGAATGAGGCTCGTAAACCAAATGAGTATGGGAACTCATGTAGTATGGTTTAACAAAGTCTACATACTAAATGAAACCTAACATAAGTGCTTACGACCCATTACGACCCGTTTAGGTAGCTTATGCTACTTTAACGCGTCGCTCGCGTGAAATGCGTTTGGACCGCCTAACTAGTCCTATGACAAGTAACATATGCCTTAACATGTCTAATATTGTTGTCAAATCAGTTTAGATGTCGAAAGTTATGTTACATATGCTTAAAATGAATTTTGGCGTCAAAATGGCATTTTGGTAATTTACCTAAGGCATATAAACTACCTATCATACAACTACTTAAACGAAGCGACCATAAGGTATAACCTCGGAAGGTTATTCCCTATATACAATGGTCACCTAATGTGCTTGGTCGGATCCTAATGATCGACCAAACGGGTCGGGTTCGAAAGTATAAGCGATTGTTTAGATCGCTTACCTTACGACCCTATATAAGCACTAAACTAAAAGTGACGAGCTAAGCATGCTAAAACATGCTTAACTAAGTTTAGAAAACAAGTTTGGTATCAAAACAAACGGTTTTGATACCCATAAGTAGTTTGGTTACAAAATACGCAAGAATACGTATTCTGACCGAAACTACGGCTCGTCACTGAGCCTAGATAACGTGGTAATCAGTAGGTATAGTCACTAGGGACTATAACCATCGTGATTACGCTCACGTTATGAAGTTCAAACGAACTTCGCATCGACCATAAACTGGTCAATGCAGAAAGTCAAACAAAGTTTGACTTTCGGACTCGAAAGCAATAAAAGAACGAAAGAATACTTACGAAGGGTCCCCGAATGCTAATCTCGATCCAAGTAGCTCAGGTATGAAACAATGGTTTCAACTTAGAGCTTCTATGATCAAGATTCTAGTGGGTTTTGCAATGGGGGTGGATGGGTATTTATAGTTTTCGGGTAACCGTTAAGATCGTTTCATGGAAACCGTGCTTCAATCTCAACCTTACACCTCAAAACCCTGTTTTTGTAAAACCATTAGAGCCCATGGTATTGCCAAAACCATGTGCAAGAGTGGGAATGGACCAGATCCAATGTTTCTGAGTTTCTGCTGTCTGCAGACCCCTTGCACACCGTAACAAATATTTGTTGAGGTGCGCAAGGACCAAGGTTGGCAGAATTACAGTTTTGGTCCCTGCTGTGTAATAGGCTCATTTCTGACACGTTTAAGGCCCGTTAACCCCATTTCAAAGCTCTAAAATGAAGTTAAAGTATAGGGAACTTAAAATGTGCTCAAAAATATCTCGGATGTCGGTTCGTTTAGCCGTACGATTGCGTTGTTCGGTTAATTACGACGGAATGCGCATAAGCGCGAAAAACGATCCAAATTGCGCGACGAATGGATTTTTCTTATGCCAAACACTAAAATAAAATGTTTTAGTGCTTACATTAATTTTTGGATGTCCGGATGTATTCAGAACGTAAGTTATGCGCGAAAGTGCAAACATGTGCACTTTTTGACACTTTTAGTCCCTGAATGAGCCAAAAGTTTATTTTAGCACACCGAACCCCTCAAAGCCTATTTCTAAGCTATGTAAAGGATATTTATGGTATGTTTAACTTATGGTCATGTTCCGGAATGTCTGTTACAGTTCAAATTGGCATACTTTCGTAGTTTGTCAAGTTTAGTCCCTGTAAGCGAATTAACTTGTTTTTGCCATACCAAAGCCTTCAAAACTTATTTCTAAGTTATGTAAAGGTTATTTAAGGTATGTTAAGCCTATGACACTATTACGGAGTGTTTGTTGCATTAAACTGGTTATATTTACGCATCGGTGCGCGTATAACCTTCCAGAAAGCGATTTAGAGTTTGGAATTGAACAAAAATTGATATGTGCAAATGATACACATATTTTTACAAATCCCAAGTATGAAATATAATATTTCATTGGTTTGGTATTTGTTTGATGGTCGCAGTGACCCAGGTGTCACAATAAATTTTTATCAGGTAAAGAATTTATGACACAAACCATTAACCCGGTTTGTATTCTCTCATCCAAAAATATTACAAAAGTTTATTTTCAAAACAACTCTTGTTTCAAAAAAATAATGTTACAAACTCATAACAATTGGATAAATCTAACTTAATTGGTTTTCTCTATAGCTGAATTTTTCAAATGCCTCCTCGACGAGATACACAGCCGATATGTGCTCGGAGAACTAGGGAAGAAGTAGTTTTGCTCGGGCTTTGATAGAAATAAATGCGGATAACGAACTTAAGGATCATATTGTTGTTGCTATTCCAAAGCTAGAGGAGGAGGGATATATTAATGAAGTAGTGAACGTGGAATATGAGTGGAAGCCGCAAAGATGCTCATTATGTTGCGTTTTTTGTCACAACGATCAAACGTGTGGGAAGAATGAAACTAAAAAAGCTAAGCAAGTGGTTGTGGATGATGAGGGTTTTACTATGGATAAGAGGAAGATGGCTCGAGTAGGTGTGATACCAAAGAAACAAAAGCCGAAATTTATATATAAGCCAAAGTTTAATAAGTCGGATCCGAGTTCTTCTGGTACAAAGGAGGTAAAAGTCAACGGGAAGACAATTGACAATGTCAAAACACGAAACTCTTTTGAGGCTTTATCGAAGATAGATGGGCAGGAGTTGAAGGATGACAATGCTTTGAGGAAAAACGTTAACAATAATAATGGGAAGCAAACTAAGATCGATGAAGAGGTGGTGGAGACGATACCAACGGAAACGACAAAATTTATGAGTAATGATAACCATAAAGAGGTTGCTGAGGGGGTAAGCACTCCCGGTCATATCGGTCTTAATGGATAGTATTCTTACTTGGAATATAAGGGGTTTGAACCGACCCCTGAAACAAAGTGAGGTTCGAGTAATTCTGTCAGAAAAGAAAGTCTCGGTTTGTGCAATTTTAGAGTCTCATGTGGAAGTCGCTAATCTGGCTAGAGTGTGTAACAATGTTTTTAGAAAGTGGAGTTGGACGTCTAATGGGGGTCTATGTCATCGGGGTACTAGAATAATTCTGGGTTGGAATAGTGAGGTGGTGGATATTATGATTTTGTCACAAACAGAGCAGGTCATCCATGCGTAAATCTGGTCCAAAGCTGATAATACGAGTGTCTATTGCTCGTTTGTTTATGCAAAGAACAATTATCAAGAGCGAAGGAGTCTTTGGGAGGATTTATGTCGGCATAAGCTTTTGTGTACGGATAAGGCATGGTTCGTCATGGGTGATTTTAATTCAGCTCTTCATGCTGATGATTCGCTGTTTGGAGCTTCAAGTCAATCAATTGGCATGTGGGAATTTTATGAATGTGTTCAAGAACCGGAGCTTGTTGATGTTAAAGGGCATGGTATTCACTACACTTGGAACCAGAAGCCGAAGGAAGGGATTGGTTTACTCAGGAAAATTGATCGTGTCATGTGTAACGTTAAGTGTTTAGAGATGTTTCCTGACGCTTATGTTATGTATCACCCGTATCGAGTTTCGGACCACACTCCATGTATATTGAAGCTGACTAATATGACAAAATCATCTCGGCCGAAGCCTTTCAAGTTTGCAAATTTTATTACTTCCAAACCTGAATTCAAAATTTGTGTGGAGCGAGAGTGGGCGAAAAGGATTGAAGGTTTTACTATGTTCTCGGTTATTAGTAAGTTACGAAATCTGAAACTAGGGCTCAGGAAGATCCTTTTTCAACAAGGAAATTTGCATAATAAAGTTATTGAGTAGCGTAAGAAGCTAGATGAAGTTCAAAAAATAGTAGATGCTAACCCGATGGATGTGGAGATTCGTAAAAGGGAGCTAAAGTGTCTTCAGGAATTCCAAGTTGCGGCTTATGATGAGGAATGCTTTTTGAAACAAAAATCGAAGGTGGAATGGCTTTGTACTGGGGACTCTAATACGGCATTCTTTCATAATAGTGTTAAATGCAAAAATCATCGGAGTAAAATCCAGTGCATTCGGGATGTTGCGGGTAATCGGTTTGAAGGAGATGAGGCGGCGGCTGCTCTTGTCAATCATTATTTGGTTTTTTAGGCACGGAAGACCCTGTTTCTAGTGTTAACATGACTGATGTTTTTGCTAATGTTGTGAACCATAATGAAGCAGATAATATGGTAAGACAGGTGACGCGTGAAGAAGTAAAGAATGCTATGTTCAGCATAAGTGAAAACAAAGCTCCTGGCCCGGATGGCTATACGTCAGCTTTTTTTAAGCATGCTTGGGAGATAGTGGGTAACGAGGTAACGAATGCAGTTCTAGAATTTTTTTGACAATGGCCAAATTCTGAAACAGTTAAATCACACAATCTTGGCTCTTATTCCCAAAGTGGATACTCCTGATTCTGTTTTTGATTATCGTCCTATTTCTTGTTGCAATGTCTCTACACGTGCATCAGTAAGATTATTACAGATAGATTAAAGGGAAGCTTGGAGTCATTGGTTAGCATTAATCAGTCTGCTTTTGTGCCAGGCAGGCGGATTTCTGATAATATTCTCCTAACTCAAGAGTTGATGCATAACTATCACTTGAATAAAGGTCCTCCCAGATGTGCTTTCAAGATCGACATTCAAAAGGCCTATGACACAGTTAGTTGGTCTTTTCTGGAGAAGATTCTTTTTCACTTTGGTTTGCATAGGAAGATGGTGAAGTGGATAATGGCATGTGTTACCACGGCCACATATTCTTTGAGTATTAACGGCAATCTTCATGGATTTTTTAAGGGGAAAAGGGGTCTTCGCCAAGGGGATCCGATGTCCCCGTACTTGTTCACTCTTGTTATGGAGGTGCTCACCTTATTACTCCAAAAGGCAGCTCGCTCAAGCTCATCTTTTAAGTACCATGCACATTGTGTGAAGCAAAAAATAATAAATGTATCCTTTGCTGATGACCTTTTTATTTTTGTTCATGGGAGTATCAATTCGGTTAGCAAGATCAAGGCCGCTTTGGAGGAGTTCACGAGTATGTCGGGTCTTGTTCCGAGTTCCGCCAAAAGCATGGTTTTCTTTTGTAATGTCCCTCAGCAGGTCCGACAGGAAATTCTAAATGCTATGCCATTTCATGAAGGCTCCTTGCCAGTTCGATACCTAGGTGTGCCGTTGATCACATCGAAGTTAAGCGCTGGGGATTGTAAGCTTTTAGTGGACCGAATGGATAAGAAAATTAACAACTGGATGACAAAAACGCTATCTTTTGCGGGTAGATTGCAGCTTATCAACTCGGTTCTTTCAGCCATGCATATTTATTGGGCTTCGGTTTTCGTTATTCCGGCTCGTGTTATCAATGATCTGGAGAAGCGTTTACGTCGATTTTTTTGGAATGCTGGCAACGTTGGTAGGGTTAAAGCCAAGGTAGCGTGGAATGATATTTGTCTTCCTAAAATGGAGGGTGGCCTAGGTATTAGGCGAATTGGGGATGTGAATAGAGCCCTCATCAATAATCATATTTGGAGTATCCTTGTTAAAAGAAACTCCCTTTGGGTGCAATGGATTTATGCTCACAAATTGAAGAATCAGAATTTCTGGGATGTTAAATGTACGGGTAGTATGAGTTGGGGGTGGAGGAAGATTTTATCCATCCGCAATGTTGTTCGGCCATTTATTTGGAAAGTTATTCGGAGTGGATTGCAACCAAATGCTTGGAGCGATAACTGGTGTCACCTGAGCCCTCTCAGGGCTTTTATAACTCCGAGACATATTGCAAACACGGGCTTCAATCTCCAATCTTCTGTTGCGGAATTACTAGATGAAAATGGTCAATGGAAATGGCCTCAAGCATGGTATGATACTTACCCAGTTTTAATTGGTTTGACGCTTGAGCTGAC
Source organism: Helianthus tuberosus (assembly GCA_030545235.1). Lineage (NCBI taxonomy): Eukaryota > Viridiplantae > Streptophyta > Magnoliopsida > Asterales > Asteraceae > Helianthus > Helianthus tuberosus. The sequence continues at coordinate 114,266,169 of CM060415.1, read as the reverse complement.
TAGTACCCAGTCACATGATCGCACGGTTTGGAAGGATTTGGAGGGTAATGATCGGCACTATAGCTCATTGGAAGTTTGGCACACCATTCGATTGCGTAATACTCCTATTAATTGGGCTGGGCTAGCATGGTTTGGTTCAGTCAATGTATTCCGAGGCATTCCTTTCAGTTATGGTTGGTTATAAAGAATAAGTTGAAGACTCAAGATCGGCTGAAAGTTTGGGAAGCGGGTAGTGAAACAAACTTAAGACTAATGTGTTGCCCCCTATGTCAGCACGACCGGGACTCGAGAGACCACCTTTTTTTCTCATGTATATTCGCATCGAAGGTCTGGAAGAATATGAAGACAATGGTGGATATGGATAATGTTAGCGATTCTTGGAACTCTATTTCGGCGTGGATGGACCAGCACTCAAGTTCAAAGAGGTTGGAGCAAGTTGTGTGTAAATTGGTATTAGCGGCTTCGGTTTATTTCATATGGCAAGAACGTAATAACCGGTTATTCTCTCGAGTTGAATGTTCGGCTACTCAGGTGACCGAGAAGATTAAATATTCAGTTCGGCTTTGGTTGATGGGTTTCAAGTACCAAGGTCATGTGGATTATAACAAAGTTCTACAGAAGTGGCAGATCCCGTCAAGGGCGCTGAATGAGGACTCGGGTTAACGCAGTTTCCATGGAGTGCATATAGCTAGAATTGTGTTGGTGTTGCCGTGTTTTTTTTGGGTCGTGTTTATTTGTTATAACTGGACGTGTTGTTTTGCTGGTTGTGTTTTTTTCTGGTTTCCTAGTCTTGGTATGCCAAGGCTAGTTTAGTGTGCTATGTCAGGCACACCTTTGTACTTATTGTTCTTTTATAAAATTTACCGGGGTAACCCTTTACAAAAAAAAAAGACGAGATACACAACCTCAAACCAATGAAGAAGTCGCAGCCCTCGTCGCTCAGCAAATGGCTGCAGTGCTTCCAGGCGTAGTAACCCAGATTCATTAGATATACAACAACAATAACAACAACAATGCCTAGTGTAATTTCAAGACCTTTAATTCAGCCAAACCGCTAAAATTTTCTGGGTCTCAAGGAGCAACCGCACTCTTGCAATGGTTTGAAAGTATAGAAAGCACATTCCGCAATGTTCAATGTCCCAATGAGCGCAAGGTAGATTTCGCTTCGAGTGTCTTTCAAAGGAGAGCACTCACATGGTGGAATGGTATTATGAGAGACCGAGGTGCCGATGTAGCAATGGAACTGACGTGGGAAGAATTTAAGGATCTTATGAAGAAAGAATTCTGCCCACGAAGTGAAATTCGGGCTCTTGAAAATGAGTTCTATTATTTAAAACAGGAAAGTGGGGAAAACCGTGCCTACACTGACCGATTTGAACAGTTAAGCCTACTTTGCCCCACTATGGTCACACCTTTGGATCGGGCCATTGAGAAATACATCGATGGTTTACCTGACCCTGTCCAAGACATTGTCACTGGCAGCCAACCTGCAACGCTTAGGGAGGCTAAGGAATTAGCTGCTATCTTGACTGACTCATAGGTTAGAAAAGGTAAGTTATTTCGACAAGGAGACAAGAAACAAGACACCGAATCTGTTACCGAGAATTCGAGAAGATCAAAGGCTGAATCTTCTAAAAATTCTAGGAAGCGCAAGGCTTCAAAGAATTTTGCAATTCCTACACCTGCTCCACTGAACTCAGTACCCTTTAAGGGATTTTATCGTGGGAAGAAACCTCGGTGCAATCATTGCAATTATCATCATGCATCAAATTCCCCTTGTCGCCAGTGTACAATTTGTGGACTATTTGGACATCTAGCTGTGACCTGTCGTATCTAGAACCGAGCAGCCCCTACTCAGACTCGCCCAAGAGCATGTTTCAATTGTGGTGATTTAAATCATTTCAAGAGAAACTGCCCCAAGCTTGCCAATGCTAATGGACGAGTGTTCAACATGATGTTTTCCTATAAATACCCCATCCATTTTCCTTTCATTTCACACCTTGATCTGATTTCTCTAAGTTGAGGGATAAAATCCTTCATACATGAGAACATCTAGATCAAACCTCCATAGCTTGGACCTCTTGGAAGCTTCTTTCGTTCTTTTATGCGTTTTAAGCGTGAAAGTCAAACAGTGTTTGACTTTCAGCTTTGACCAGTCTATGGTCAACACGAAGTTCGTTTGAACTTCGCAACGTGAGCATAATCACGATGGTTATAGTCCCTTGTGACTATACCTACTGATTACCACGTTGATTAGGTGTAGTGACGAGTCATAGTTTCGGTCAAAATACGCGTCTATGCGTATTTTGCAACCAAACTATTCTTGGGTATCAAAACCGTTTGTTTTGATACCAAACTTGTTTTCTAACTTCTTTATACATGTTTTAACATGTTTAACTCATCACTTTTAGGATAGTGCTTGTATAGAGTCGTAAGTCAAGCGGTCTTGACAACCGCTTAGACTTCCGAACCCGACCCGTTTGGTCGATCATGTGACAACTGTGCCTCCGTGACCATCAAACAAATACCAAATCAATGAGATATTGTGTTTCATACTTGGGATTTGTAAAAATATGTGTATCATTTGCACATATCATTCTTGTTCGATTTCGGGCTTTAAATCGCTTTCTGGAAGGTTATACGCGACCCGATGCGTAAATATAACCAGTTTAATGCAACCAACACTCCGGAATAGTGAAATAGGCTTAACATACCTTAAATAACCTTTACATAACTTAGAAATAAGTTTTGGATGGTTTGGTATGCCGAAATCAAGTTAAATCGCCTACAGGGACTAAATTTGACAAACTACTTATAGGTATCAAAACCTTTTGTTTTGATACCAAACCTGTTTTCTAAACTTAGTTAAGCATGTTTTAACATGCTTAGCTCGTCACTTTTAGTTTTGTGCTTGTCTAGGGTCGTAAGGGTAAGCGATCTAAACAATCGCTTATACTTTCGAACCCGACCCGTTTGGTCGATCATTAGGATCCGACCAAACACATTAGGTGACCATAGTTGTATAGGGAATAACCTTCCGAGGTTATACCTTATGGTCACGACGTTTAGTTAGTTGTATGATAGGTAGTTTATGTGCCTTAGGTAAATTACCAAAATGCCCTTTTTACGCCAAAATTCATTTAAAGCATATGTAACATAACTGTCACACCCTGGCTTTGCGGAAGCGTGGTTAATTGTGGTGTGACTTCTTAATACCATAGCTTAATCATACCAAAGCTATATGAGTTAAAAACATGCAAGATCATCCATTAAGTTTTGAAAACTAAACACAATACCATTGTTTTTAACATACCCTGACAAACATAATCTTGTTCAACAAACACTACAAACTGAAACATAACATAAACATGGTTTAAGGACTGTGTCTTGTCCAGGAAAGAGACACATCCCTTAAACCCCGGATGACCTCGGAAACTAGTGCAGCGGAAAACATGCCATACCGTGCCAGATCTCGTTAATTTCCTGAAATACATGTAAGTTGAAAAATCAACAATAATGTTGAGCGAGTTCATGTGCAAGTGAGTAAGTAAAACACTTGTAAGTATAAAAGTTTCCTGGTATGTAGCAGTGTAAGAGGACTTGTGATCACCAATGGTTTGCAAGGCCATTAGCATGTTGTGAAATGCAAGTAGGAAGACACAACCCTAGCCGATTTTTGCGTTGGGCAACCAAGTCACTCCAGGTCCGTTCTGTTGGTCCTCAGAGAGGTCCGTTCTGTTGGGCCTAGAGCTGGGCTCGCTACACCCAGATAGATCTACCGCTTAAGTCCCTCGGTGTTCTAACTACCCATTCACATGATCTAAAACCTCCTTACATTAATCATACCATGTATAATAGTACTTGTAAACAAAGTAACATGTATTTCACCCCCGCAGTTAAGAAAACTGAAAACAGTTAGAGAAAAGGGGGACATGAACTCACTGTGAATGCGCGTCTCTACCAAGTGTCTCCAATACAGTAAGCTGTGCAACGACCTACAAGTGCTAATTCTATTAGACGGACGGCCGTGCCTTAGCTTTACAGTTTATGTTTGCGGGAAATAGTTAGACAACTATTTCGTGTTCACATTCAGTATTTACTTGGTAGTTATTTTCCTTCCCAAGGATGGGGGATACAATACATGTGCGTAAGTTACGTTTTATCAATCGTGTGGTAATGTAATTACCGGTGTAACTTATATATTCATGTGGAAGCGTTCGTAAAGTTTTGGAATCATTAACGCTTGTAAATATTATTTTTACTCTAAAATAATATTTATGTATTTTCACAAAATAATCATAAACAGTGTTGTGACAAAATATATTTATCACGTTAATTCTTGTGAAAATCCCACCTCCGAATATTTAGTAAATAAAATCATGGCGAACTTTATGTTTCGAAAATAGTTCTAACACTTGTTGTGTAAATAATTCTAAGTGTTAGGTTTTTAGAGAAATTTCGCCAGAGTTTCCTCTGTAACTGGAGGTGGCCACGCTTTCAAGCGTATCATTTTCTTTTAACAAATCAATCAACAACTTCTTTATCCAAACAAACAATTTCCGACACATCAAACTAGTCGACAAGTATGTAAATTGCATAATCGCATGAACTTGTAGTTTTTCCGCATCTACAATGTAAATCCCATTATTTCTTGTAGATCTTTATATACAGTAACTTTAATCTTGTAAAAACCTCGTGTTTAGAGAAATCCGTCTTTACAACTTCTAGTAACAAGTGACAAATCTAGTTCTTTGTCGGACCTTTTCATTTCACAAGTGTTTACACACTTGTGGTTTATAAAATCATGTTTGTTAGTGTAAGATCCATCTTTGTAATACATGATTTCTTTAAAGTGTGGTTCTTTAAAAATACCACTTGCAGATACGTAGATCCGCTAGTTTTAAACATCATTGTACAAGTTAAATCACTTTTACACAAATAAACATTTTTACACAAGTTCATGTCTCTCGTGTGGTAGAGTTTCACCTTTTAACCCTTGTGTTAACCAAAATAAGCTTATGTTAAGATCAACGATCTTACCAAACCGGGTTAAATGGTGATCCGAGCTACCACAATCATAGATCGGGTCTAGATAAACACATCTTTCAAGTACTACAACTTTTACACATGTTACAAGCTATTAACCACCATCTTCATACTTTTTACTAGACTTTTATACTTCAAAATGTATGTTAACGATATTTAACCGACAAAATTCCTTTTAACCACTTTAGATATGTTCAAGAGTGAGTTTTAAATGTTATACCTCTAGCTCTAGGCTAGGGAAGAATCTTGATGGAAAATGGGTGGATAAAAGCTAACGGAAGTGGTCCTTCGCGCTCCGAGTGTACCAAAGCTCCTAATACGTAACCTCTAACACTTGTATCACCTTGGAATGATGAAGATGGAAGTCGAAAATGGGTGTATGGGGGCTGGGGTGTTCGGCCGAGAGTGAAGGGAGCAAGAGAGAGTGAGTGAGTTGGTGATTATGTGTTGGTGAAGATTATGTTGTGTAATCTTTAGTATTTATAGGCAAATCAAGTGTTATTATCCAATGGACACAATGTCCCCTAGATATTTAGCAAACTAGATTAAGCAAATCTTTGCAAGTACATGGGGTGGTCACTAGGTGACCGATTCGGTTGGGGGGGGGGGTCCTTGGTTCGATTTCAAGTAGATGGTTAGGAGGTTAATTATGTTAACTAAGTTAAGTTAAGTGTTTAACCTCGTTAGTTATATGTTACACGTTATGGCGGGTGTTAGGGTAATCAGGGACCCTAACTGGCTCAAAAAAATATAAATAGTGAAAATAGTAATATTTTCATGTTCCGGGTAAAGTCCGGGTGTCCGGTTGGATAGTAATCCGTTAAAGCGTTACAAAAGCTTTAAAGTGTCGTTATTGTTACTTTTAGTGACACAATTTGTTTTCCCGACACTTTAGAAAGTGTCTAGTGTTATTTTCCCCATATTTTGGCACTTTACTAGTCAGCTAGAAGCTGGATTAATTATTAAAGTGCTGTGTTTGGTACTTAAAGTACGTTTTTGGCACATCCAATCAGTGTATCTTATCCCTAGAGACGCGGTTCTACAATACTTGTATCCCTACACTCACTACTAGTGTAGTAACTTTCTCAGGCTCTTACAGGCCTTAGAGGCAGTGTCTGCCTGATGCTGGTTATATCAGCATGTTCACTGTGTATCCGTTTAGTGCTACTGTGCTTTTTGTGCATCATGTTTGTCACTAAGGTTCAGCGTGTAAATAATGTAGTGACAGCAAGCAAGTATGATGCAAGTAAGTTCATGTATCAGTATTCAAGTAGCAGTTTATCAGCTAGTTCAGACAAGCACAGTAATCAAGCAGTAATTAATCAATAATTAAGTTGTACGGATACCTGGTTTAGTGCGGGTTGTCACATTCTCCCCCCGTTAAATAAATTTCGTCCCGAAATTTAGGTTCTGCTTGTAGATGCAGAGTTCTTAGGAAATAAGTGGGGGTATTTCTCTTTCATCCGGTCCTCCCGTTCCCAGGTGAATTCAGGACCATGTCTGGCATTCCAACGAACTTTGACGAGCTTGACACTGCTCCGGCGGGTCTTGTTAACTTTCCAGTCTGTGACCTCGACAGGTTCTTCAACGAAGTGGAGCGTGTCGTCAATATGAATCTCGTCGATGGGAATGGCAACGTCAACTTGAGTTGGACTTTTCTTTAGATTGGATACATGAAATGTATCGTGAACGCCATTTAGTTCAGCAGGTAGGTCCAACTTGTATGCTATAGTTCCAATTCTTTCCAGAATTTTGAAGGGACCAATGTAGCGCGGATTTAACTTTCCACGCTTTCCAAAGCGTGCCACCCCCTTCCAGGGTGAAACTTTCAATAACACCATTTCTCCGACTTGGAAGTCCACATGCTTCCGGTTTGGATCCGCATAGGCCTTTTGTCTGTGGCGAGCTGCTTCGATGCGTTTAAGTATTTGCGCAATCTTGTCTGTCGTCTCTTGGACGATCTCGGGACCAGCAAGCTGCCTATCACCTGCGTCAGACCAACATAGGGGTGATCGGCACTTGCGTCCGTATAGGGCTTCAAATGGCGCGACACCAATACTGGTGTGGTAGCTGTTGTTGTATGAAAATTCTACCAAAGGTAAATGTTTATCCCAGCTACCGCCCAAATCCATAACACATGCCCTCAGCATGTCTTCCAAAGTTTGTATCGTTCGCTCGCTCTGGCCGTCAGTTTGCGGATGGAATGCAGTGCTCAGATTCAACTGTGAGCCAAAGGCTTCTTGGAAGGATTGCCATATTCTTGACACAAACCTTCCGTCTCTATCAGAGATGATCGAGAGAGGTACTCCATGGCGTGCGACAATCTCTCTCATGTAAATTTCTGCAAGTTTACTAGTACTGTCTTTCTCTCTGATTGGCAGAAAGTGTGAGGACTTTGTTAGGCGGTCAACTATCACCCGAATCATGTCATGGCCTCTTGGCGTTTTTGGCAATTTCGTAACAAAGTCCATGGAGATTTGTTCCCATTTCCACTTGGGAATCTCAGGTTGTTGCAGTAGCCCTGAAGGCTTCTGGTATTCCGCCTTAACCTTAGCGCACGTTAAACATTTGCTCACGTAGATAGCAACATCGCCTTTCATCCTAGGCCACCAATAATATTCTTTGAGATCCTGGTACATCTTATCCGATCCAGGGTGGATAGAGTACCGTGACTTGTGCGCTTCGTCGAAAATAACCTTTCTTACATCACCAAACAGAGGAACCCAAATCCTATCCTCAAAACATAACGTTCCTTCCTCGTTTGGTACCAAAAGCTTTTCCATCCCGCGAAGATATTCTTCTTCCCGGTTTCCTTCCTTAAGAGCTTCTTTCTGTGCAGCACGAATGCGCAAGGAAAGATCGGTTCGTATGATCATTTCCAAAGCCCTAACCCTTATGGGCTTGATTCTCTCCTTACGACTTAGGGCATCGGCGACTACATTCGCCTTCCCTGGATGATACTTTATCTCGCAGTCGTAATCGTTTAACAATTCCACCCATCGTCTTTGCCTCATATTCAACTCCTTCTGGTTGAATATGTGCTGTAAGCTCTTGTGATCTGTGAAAATTGTACACTTCGTACCATAAAGGTAGTGTCTCCAGATCTTTAGTGCAAATACCACTGCGCCGAGCTCCAAATCGTGTGTGGTATAGTTCTTCTCGTGCACTTTCAACTGACGCGATGCGTAAGCAATAACCTTTTGGCGTTGCATCAACACACAACCCAATCCTTGACGCGATGCGTCGCAGTATACCACAAAGTCATTAGTACCTTCCGGTAGAGCTAAGATTGGCGCATTGCAGAGCTTATCTTTCAATACCTGAAACGCTTCTTCCTGTTTGATTCCCCAATCAAACTTCTTATCTTTCTGGGTCAGGAGCGTCAACGGTTGAGCGATTTTCGAAAAATCCTCGATGAACCTTCTATAGTAGCCAGCCAAGCCCAAGAATTGTCGAATCTCGGTTGGCGTCTTTGGCGTTTCCCAATTCTTGATCGCCTCGATCTTTGTGGGATCAACATGGATTCCATTTCCATTAACCACATGTCCAAGAAACTGGACTTCGCGTAGCCAAAACTCGCACTTAGAGAGCTTGGCGTACAGTTGTTCCTTCTTCAGCAGTTCTAGAATGGCTCTAAGATGCTGCTCGTGTTCAGCCTTCGTCTTTGAATAAATCAAAATGTCGTCGATGAATACAATCACGAACTTGTCCAAATACGGCTTGCAAACTCTATTCATTAGATCCATGAATACTGCAGGTGCGTTTGTCAAACCAAACGGCATAACGAGGAACTCGTAGTGTCCATAACGAGTTCGGAAGGCTGTTTTCGGGATACTTTCTTCCTGTATCCTTAGTTGATGGTATCCAGATCGAAGATCGATCTTAGAGTAAAAGCTTGAACCTTGAAGTTGGTCGAACAGATCATCAATTCTTGGCAGAGGATACCTGTTCTTGATCGTCAGCTTGTTCAATTCTCGGTAGTCGATACACATGCGGAAGCTACCGTCCTTCTTCTTGACAAACAGGACCGGAGCTCCCCAAGGTGAGAAGCTTGGTCGAATAAAACCCTTCTCTAACAACTCTTGAAGTTGTGTCGACAATTCCTGCATCTCAGACGGAGCAAGTCTATAAGGTGCCTTAGCTACAGGCGCGGCGCCTGGAACTAAGTCGATGTGAAACTCTACTTGCCTCTGAGGTGGCAGTCCAGGTAAGTCTTCTGGGAAGACTTCTGGGTATTCCCTCACGACAGGGATGTCTTCGATTCTTGGCTCAGCAGCCTTCTTATCCACGATGTGTGCCAGGAAAGCAACACATCCTTTCTGTAAACACTTCCTTGCTTTCAAGCAGCTGATAAATCTTAGCGGTGTGTCACGCTTCTCTCCGTGAACCACAATTGTCTCACCATCATCAGTTGGGATACGAACAACTTTCTCGTGACATACTATCTCAGCCTTGTTTCCGGATAACCAATCCATTCCTACCACCACGTCGAAGCTTCCCAGTTAGACTGGTAGTAGATCCAAGGTAAACTCACGTTCTCCCAATTCTATCACACAGCCTCTGATTACTTCGTTGGCTTCAACTAACTTTCCATTAGCTAATTCGATCGAGTAGGGAATATCTAACTTATTAGCGGCTAACCCAAGCATATTCTTAAATTCTAACGATACGAAGCTATAATCGGCACCAGTGTCAAATAAAACGGATGCATAGCGTTGGTTCACAGGGAACGTACCAGTAACAACATTGGGATCCTGGCGCGCCTCCCTTGCTTCGAGTTGGAACACTCTACCACGGGCTTGGTTCAACGTTGGGCAGTTCTTCTTAAAATGCCCGATTTCCCCGCAGTTATAGCATCCGAGTCTCTGCCCGTTTCCACCAGCTTGATCATTCCCCGGATTACGATTCACTGCGCCCGCTTGGTTAGCATTGTTGCCTTGATTTCTGTTACCCCCGTAGTTTCCTTGTGGGCGATCCCCAATACCACGATTATTGTTTCTGTTTCCATATCCTCCCTGGCCTCCGCGACCGGCAGGGACCCAACAAGTATCCTTCGAGTGACCACGTTTCCCACATGCTTCGCATACTTTTAGCCCACATTGACCAGAATGGTGACGCTGGCAGGCATTACACTTGGGCTGGGTGCCCATATATCCCCTTCCTTTCCTGCCACTGCCAGCTGTAACCTGAGCTGGCGCGTTGGGTGCTCCTCTCTTACCATCACCGCTAATGCCTTGCTTAAAGTTCGAGAACTTTCTTTTGTTACCACCTGATGACTCAACATGAGTTTCTTTCTCCTTTGCCTTGACATCACCAAACTTGTTCAGACGAATGGCCTCTTCTGTGAGAGCTACGCTCAAATCAATCGCCTCGGTAATTGTCGCAGGCTTTGAAGAGGTCACCATACTTATGATTTGGGGAGCCAAACCCCAAATGAAGCGCTCGATTCGCTTGTATTCAGGTGTAACCATGTAAGGAACCACTTGAGATAAGTCGTGGAATCTTTGGACGTATTCTGCAACCTTTGGACCGTCCATCTTTAGGTGCCAAAATTCAGTCTCCAACCTTTGAATTTCCGCGCGAGAACAGTACTTTTTGCGCATAAGTTCTTTCAGTTCGGTCCAGGTCAGCGCGTAGGCGGCAGCTTCGCCTAGGGTTTGTACTTGTAGATTCCACCAGGATAGGGCTCCATCTAGAAACAGCCCTGAAATGTATGTGACTTGCTGATCCTCTGCGCATTTGCTCATGCGTAAAACAGAATCGGTTTTCTCAGCCCAGCGGGTAAAGGCAACTGCACCTCCTGTGCCATCGAAGTTGACCGGTTTGCAGTCTAGAAACTGCTTGTAGGTGCATCCTGCACGTATGTTACAACATATGAATGGCATTAGCGTCATCGCTAAAATATCCAACTAGTTCATGGTGGGTCCAGATGGCTTGGTATTACCGTGAGGTGGATTGTTATTGCCTTGGTTAACACTTCCGCTCGCTCCTGGCTGAGATGCTGCGTACTGTGCTATGGCAGCTGCAATGACTTGCTGTAGCTCTGCCTCGTTAGTAGGCATTGGTGTTGGGCGTTTCGGCGGCATCTTCTAAAAGATGTGTTCACATTGGTCAGGCCATAGTAAAAATCCCATGTTACAGTACGTACGTCTTACTATAATAGTAATAGTAATAACACATAATATCTCATGTCATCAATACATCACATATATCAATCATCCACATCTCATACCATAACAATGCAAATAAGTAATCAAGCGAAACAGATATGATGAGAATACTGCGATTGTCATACATCAAGACCACAGAGTAAGTGTATCAGTACATCATAGTGTCAAACAATCATCCATCAACTAGGGGCTACATCACCCCCATCCAAAAATCATAACAAATCAGTGTCAAATACAACATCAAGTACATGTCAACAAAAGTCAAAGTCATAAAGTGGTCTCCAAAATGCTGTGCAATCCAACAATCGCCGTCTTCTCATCCTCGTCTACCTAATCAGTAACTGGTGAGCTCTATGCAGATGGTGGTGGAGGAGGGGGAAAGTAAGTATAGAACAACCGACGCAACTGGAGCCAATCCTCCTCCTGGGCTCGCTGTGTACGGATAATGGAAGCAATCTGCTGCTCTAAAGCAAAGAGACGGGCAGCAATATCTGGAGATAATGGTCGAAACGGCTGTAGAGGGGAGGGTGCCTGACCATGGCACTGACATGGTGACTGCCGAGCTCTCTCGAGCTCCTGGATACGCTGTGTGTGGGACTCGTGCTGAGCAACAAAGGACATCAAGACGTCCTCGATATTGTATCCCCTGTGAAAAGCATGGTAGGGGTCAGTGGGTGGCATACCAGAGCCAGGTGCCCAAAGAAATGGCTCGCTAGTGGGGTCGAAAGGTGCCACGTGAAATGGTGCAACAGCGGGTGGAACGGATGACGTCTGAGGCATGAAAGGGATAGGCATCGGTACATGCCCATCAGGGTGAGCTGAAGAACCCTCTCCAGGCCCTGCTGGAGGTACAAACATAGGAACCTGAAATGAAAAGTCAATATGTGGTGCAACAGGAATCTGTGGAGGAAAAGGTGGAACATCCTCATCAGCCGGTATCCAACCGTGCTGTGCGGACTCATCCGGTGGATCCATATGTGCCGCGAACAGTGCATGTCCGGGCTCTAGTGGGACGGGATCAAGTAAGGGAGCAACAACGGGGTAAACGGGTGCATGGTGCTCTATAGGGTGGTCAGCAGGTATATCACCAACGGGTAAAGGAACAACGGGATCAACAGCAACATGATCGCCCTCAATCACAGGAACATCTACAGGGGGATCAGCAACAACAGGCTCAAAAGGGATATCAGCATGTACTGGGTCATGCTCGGGTATAGGGTCTAGAGCGGCTGCCTGCTCAGGAGCAACGGCAGGCTCGAAGTCATCAAAAGCCATCTCAAACTCAAAATCTGGGTCAATAGGATCAAATAGGTCAACAGCGTCTACTGGATCCTCCATAAACTGATCCATGGGAACAAACTCTATGTCACGATCAGGGTCGAATCCTGGGGGAAACATAGGATCGGAATCCCCCTCATCATCATGGTCAAAAGCGAAACTGGGGATAGGGGCAACAGAAGATGCCTGATCAGGATCTGATCCATAAGAGAAGTGCTGCGCACTCTGGACATGTGAGGGTACAGAGGCCACTGACTCAAAGGAGTCCGCGACTGGGGAGTGAGCAGGTGACTCCGCGGCGGGAGCGTCTGCGATCAACAAGGGATCGGCGGCAGGAAGGGCCTCGCCCTGAGCATCCTCCTCGAAAGGCTCCTCATCAAACATATCGACATCATCCTCCTCATCGTCGATGGGTAAATCGTAAGCTGGGTACGCAGCCAGCGGTATAGGAGCAGGGATCAATGCCAGTGGTAGATCCCCGGCGATAGGACCATCTGTGAGCTCGCCAGCACCGTCAGGTAGTGCCAAGGGCTGGAAATCGTCCTCATCTGTGCTAGTGAAGTCGGACGTGTAAACCTCGTGCTCCGATGACTCAATGTCGTCTGAAACGATAGGCCTCGGGCCTGTGGTGCCTGAACCACCAGTGTCTGCAGAATCCATGTGTCTGTAACATATACACAAACATGCACAAATAGTCAACCATAAATCAGGTAATCACATAAGTCACCAAGTAAGGTATCACGTAATTCTCCTAGTCTTACTAGCCAATATCATCCAGTCTACCAGACTGCTCTATCCTCCACCTTGACCACTTAGATCGCTCCTCAGTCGTCATGACTGAGCCTACTCTTCCTAGCCTTGCTAGCCCACTACCTCGGTCACCTAGACCGAGCCTCGATCCTCCAGATCGAACCTATAACAAACCAACGTGCTCAACTACTTCGATCACCTCGATCCTCCAGACCGATCCTCAGCCCTCCAAGCTGAGCCTATAAATAATAAAATGTGCTCAACATTTGTTTGTAAAAAGTTTTGGATCTGGACTTAAGTGGTATGCAGAAAAATGTTTTCGTGAGAGCCCTAGTGATCATAGTCTAGACTCGAGGAAGAATCCTAGTTCGCTATGATCAGAGCTCTGATACCAAGCTGTCACACCCTGGCTTTGCGGAAGCGTGGTTAATTGTGGTGTGACTTCTTAATACCATAGCTTAATCATACCAAAGCTATATGAGTTAAAAACATGCAAGATCATCCATTAAGTTTTGAAAACTAAACACAATACCATTGTTTTTAACATACCCTGACAAACATAATCTTGTTCAACAAACACTACAAACTGAAACATAACATAAACATGGTTTAAGGACTGTGTCTTGTCCAGGAAAGAGACACATCCCTTAAACCCCGGATGACCTCGGAAACTAGTGCAGCGGAAAACATGCTATACCGTGCCAGATCTCGTTAATTTCCTGAAATACATGTAAGTTGAAAAATCAACAATAATGTTGAGCGAGTTCATGTGCAAGTGAGTAAGTAAAACACTTGTAAGTATAAAAGTTTCCTGGTATGTAGCAGTGTAAGAGGACTTGTGATCACCAATGGTTTGCAAGGCCATTAGCATGTTGTGAAATGCAAGTAGGAAGACACAACCCTAGCCGATTTTTGCGTTGGGCAACCAAGTCACTCCAGGTCCGTTCTGTTGGTCCTCAGAGAGGTCCGTTCTGTTGGGCCTAGAGCTGGGCTCGCTACACCCAGATAGATCTACCGCTTAAGTCCCTCGGTGTTCTAACTACCCATTCACATGATCTAAAACCTCCTTACGTTAATCATACCATGTATAATAGTACTTGTAAACAAAGTAACATGTATTTCACCCCCGCAGTTAAGAAAACTGAAAACAGTTAGAGAAAAGGGGGACATGAACTCACTGTGAATGCGCGTCTCTACCAAGTGTCTCCAATACAGTAAGCTGTGCAACGACCTACAAGTGCTAATTCTATTAGACGGACGGCCGTGCCTTAGCTTTACAGTTTATGTTTGCGGGAAATAGTTAGACAACTATTTCGTGTTCACATTCAGTATTTACTTGGTAGTTATTTTCCTTCCCAAGGATGGGGGATACAATACATGTGCGTAAGTTACGTTTTATCAATCGTGTGGTAATGTAATTACCGGTGTAACTTATATATTCATGTGGAAGCGTTCGTAAAGTTTTGGAATCATTAACGCTTGTAAATATTATTTTTACTCTAAAATAATATTTATGTATTTTCACAAAATAATCATAAACAGTGTTGTGACAAAATATATTTATCACGTTAATTCTTGTGAAAATCCCACCTCCGAATATTTAGTAAATAAAATCATGGCGAACTTTATGTTTCGAAAATATGTCGAAAATAGTTCTAACACTTGTTGTGTAAATAATTCTAAGTGTTAGGTTTTTAGAGAAATTTCGCCAGAGTTTCCTCTGTAACTGGAGGTGGCCACGCTTTCAAGCGTATCATTTTCTTTTAACAAATCAATCAACAACTTCTTTATCCAAACAAACAATTTCCGACACATCAAACTAGTCGACAAGTATGTAAATTGCATAATCGCATGAACTTGTAGTTTTTCCGCATCTACAATGTAAATCCCATTATTTCTTGTAGATCTTTATATACAGTAACTTTAATCTTGTAAAAACCTCGTGTTTAGAGAAATCCGTCTTTACAACTTCTAGTAACAAGTGACAAATCTAGTTCTTTGTCGGACCTTTTCATTTCACAAGTGTTTACACACTTGTGGTTTATAAAATCATGTTTGTTAGTGTAAGATCCATCTTTGTAATACATGATTTCTTTAAAGTGTGGTTCTTTAAAAATACCACTTGCAGATACGTAGATCCGCTAGTTTTAAACATCATTGTACAAGTTAAATCACTTTTACACAAATAAACATTTTTACACAAGTTCATGTCTCTCGTGTGGTAGAGTTTCACCTTTTAACCCTTGTGTTAACCAAAATAAGCTTATGTTAAGATCAACGATCTTACCAAACCGGGTTAAATGGTGATCCGAGCTACCACAATCATAGATCGGGTCTAGATAAACACATCTTTCAAGTACTACAACTTTTACACATGTTACAAGCTATTAACCACCATCTTCATACTTTTTACTAGACTTTTATACTTCAAAATGTATGTTAACGATATTTAACCGACAAAATTCCTTTTAACCACTTTAGATATGTTCAAGAGTGAGTTTTAAATGTTATACCTCTAGCTCTAGGCTAGGGAAGAATCTTGATGGAAAATGGGTGGATAAAAGCTAACGGAAGTGGTCCTTCGCGCTCCGAGTGTACCAAAGCTCCTAATACGTAACCTCTAACACTTGTATCACCTTGGAATGATGAAGATGGAAGTCGAAAATGGGTGTATGGGGGCTGGGGTGTTCGGCCGAGAGTGAAGGGAGCAAGAGAGAGTGAGTGAGTTGGTGATTATGTGTTGGTGAAGATTATGTTGTGTAATCTTTAGTATTTATAGGCAAATCAAGTGTTATTATCCAATGGACACAATGTCCCCTAGATATTTAGCAAACTAGATTAAGCAAATCTTTGCAAGTACATGGGGTGGTCACTAGGTGACCGATTCGGTTGGGGGGGGGGGGTCCTTGGTTCGATTTCAAGTAGATGGTTAGGAGGTTAATTATGTTAACTAAGTTAAGTTAAGTGTTTAACCTCGTTAGTTATATGTTACACGTTATGGCGGGTGTTAGGGTAATCAGGGACCCTAACTGGCTCAAAAAAATATAAATAGTGAAAATAGTAATATTTTCATGTTCCGGGTAAAGTCCGGGTGTCCGGTTGGATAGTAATCCGTTAAAGCGTTACAAAAGCTTTAAAGTGTCGTTATTGTTACTTTTAGTGACACAATTTGTTTTCCCGACACTTTAGAAAGTGTCTAGTGTTATTTTCCCCATATTTTGGCACTTTACTAGTCAGCTAGAAGCTGGATTAATTATTAAAGTGCTGTGTTTGGTACTTAAAGTACGTTTTTGGCACATCCAATCAGTGTATCTTATCCCTAGAGACGCGGTTCTACAATACTTGTATCCCTACACTCACTACTAGTGTAGTAACTTTCTCAGGCTCTTACAGGCCTTAGAGGCAGTGTCTGCCTGATGCTGGTTATATCAGCATGTTCACTGTGTATCCGTTTAGTGCTACTGTGCTTTTTGTGCATCATGTTTGTCACTAAGGTTCAGCGTGTAAATAATGTAGTGACAGCAAGCAAGTATGATGCAAGTAAGTTCATGTATCAGTATTCAAGTAGCAGTTTATCAGCTAGTTCAGACAAGCACAGTAATCAAGCAGTAATTAATCAATAATTAAGTTGTACGGATACCTGGTTTAGTGCGGGTTGTCACAATAACGTTTGGTAAGGGCTCCGATTCTGAGGTTGAACCCTACTCTCTCTCCTTTAGGCGATTTCCTTGTTCTTCATGAATCCTATGTTTTTCTTCGTAATCTTGTGCATAACAGTCTGTGATTAGAGGTTTGTTTTTACGAAACTCTATAACGAACTCGTTAGCACTAGGGATCGATCCAGAACTAGGATTTTCTTTCGTTTTTCTTGTAATCGCCGCTCTAGTTTTTGATTCAAGAACCCTGATTTATTAAACTGGTAGTCACTGATTGCGGTTAACTGAGATTAATTTAGCTAGATTGGTGCTCAGGTTTAATCGATTAAGGGTTCAGGTTTCAATCTAGGGTTTATAGGATTAGGGTTTTGTCTTCTGTTTATTGGACGTCAGGTTTTGCTAGGGTTTTCGTGCATGGTTGGCTTCTTAATTGTTATTTGAGAGAGGTGTTTTTTGAGCATGGATGAACGTAAGAAATCGGAGGGGGATGTGCATGCTGGTCGTTATAAGCCGCCATTCACATCTGCTTCGATTCAGGGTTTAGCTTCGAGAGTTGTTGATATTGAGGGCAAAACCCTAATGCCACGGCGGGGGGTTTTTCCTTCTACTAATCATGAGCAGGGTAAGTTTAATGTTATTGATGAGTTATCAAAAATTACTATTCTAGTTTCGGAGGGATCTACGCAGCATGAGCAAAAATCTGATGATGGTCCAAGTCAAAACAAGGGGGATGAGCCGATTAGGGCTGATGTCAGCAAACCTGGTGAAGTCAATCAGAGTAAACCGTTATCTTATGCAGATTCCTTGAAAAATCATAATTCTCATAAGGTTAACTTCAGGTCGTTAGCTAGTTCGTTGCATCATGATGATTGTGACATTGTTCTTCCGGTTGAATCGGTAAGGGTAATTCAGGATAAGTTTGCAAACACATTGTACGGTTATTTCTTAGGTGATCGAATTGCGTATCCTGTGGTTGAATTTTTTGTGAAAAACAACTGGAAAAAGTACGGCTTGCAGAAATCTATGATGAATGCTAACGGTTTCTTCTTTTTTAAGTTTGAAAATCAAAAGGGGATGCTGGATGTTCTTGCTACTGGTCCATGGATCATACGGTCACAACCATTCTTTCTTCAGGAATGGACGCCAACTACAAAATTGGAGAAGAAGGAAGTTAATAAAATTCAGGTGTGGGTTAAAGTCCATGAGGTTCCGATTGCTGCTTATACGGAGGATGGACTTAGTATGATAGCTACTGCCATTGGTGAACCAAAGATGCTTGACTCATATACAACGTCCATGTGTGTGCACAACTGGGGTCGCAGTAGTTTTGCTCGAGCTCTAGTTGAAATTTCAGCTGATAAAGATCTTAAAGAGAAGATTACTATGGCAATCCCTAAGCCGAATGGGGATGAGTTTATTAAAGAGACAATGTACGTAGAATATGAATGGAATCCTCTCAGATGTTCAACATGTTGTGTTTTCGGTCATTCTAATGACGCGTGCCCAAAGAGTCCAAGGAAAGCAAATCCTTCGGTTAATCACAAGTATGTTAGGCAATCTGGTAATCAAGGTAAATCACTAACTAAGGGAGCCCCTCGGGTTGATGAAGATGGATATATGGAAGTACCTATCAAAAAGATGGCTAGGAAACCGGGTATTCAAGTTACTAAACCAAAGCCGAAATTTGAATATAGGCCGATTCGAAATAAGTATAATCTGAACATTAAGTCGGCTAATCCGAACATACAATTGGATAATCAGTTTTAGGTTTTAAATAAGTATGATGAGGATGGAGGACAATGTAGTAAAGGTCAAACCGGAAACGTTGATGATTCGGATGATGAGGAAGTCGTAGAAGTTTATAACGAAACGAATGAATTTCTGGTGGGTGACTCTAATAAACCGATTGAAAATAAAGGGGCAAGCACTCCTTCTCCAATTGTTTCCAATGGTTAGTCTAGCCACTTGGAATATTAGGGGGTTGGACCGCTCCCTGAAACAAGCGGAGGTTCGTCAGGTAGTCAAGGAAAATGGTGTGAGTTTTTGTGCGGTGCTTGAATCTCATGTTGATGTTACAAAGCTGGATAACATATGCCGGTCAGTCTTTAGAAATTGGGAATGGACGTCTAACGGGGGCCAATGTGATAAAGGTACTCGGATTATTATTGGATGGAACCCGGATGTGTTTGATATCATGGTCTTAGCTCAAACTTCTCAGGTTATTCATGTTCAGATGATATTCAAGAGGGATAAAAAAGTTTTGTTCTGTTCGATAGTGTATGCTTCTAATTATTACATTACTCGGAGAGAGTTGTGGAGACATTTGGCCAGACACAAGATAATGGTGGCTAATAACCCTTGGGTTATCATGGGAGATTTCAACTCGGCTTTGAATCTGGAGGATAAGTCTATGGGAAATTCAGGTATATCCACTAGTATGCGTGATTTCCAAGATTGTGTAAATGAAATTGAAGTTGCGGATATTAAAAGTATAGGTTTCCATTATACATGGAACCAGAAACCGAAAAAAGGTGTTGGGCTGCTGAAGAAGATCGATAGGGCTATGGGTAACATTCCATTTGTCAGTGAATTTCCTGAAGCTGTTGCTTTATTTCAACCTTATAGAGTCTCTGATCATTGTCCTTGCATTCTAAAAATCAATAAGGCGGAGAAGAAAAAGGTTAATTCGTTTAAGTTTGCTAATTTCTTAGTTCATAAACCGGGTTTTATGGATATTGTGAAGAGTAACTGGGACCGTAGTATCATAGGGGTTCATCAGTTTCGTTTGGTTAAGAAGTTGAGTGAATTAAAGTCTCCCCTTCGAGCTCTCTTGTACAAACAAGGTAACTTGCATAAAAAAGTGAATGACTTACGTGGGAAACTTGATGCGATTCAACGAGAGGTTGAGAAAAACCCTTTCGATGAAAGCATTAGAACTGAGGAAGCGGATATTACTAGTCAATTCCAAGAAGCTAGTCTGGATGAGGAGCGTTTTCTTAAGCAGAAATCTAAAGTGGCTTGGTTAAGAGCGGGTGATGCTAATTCTAAGTTCTTCCATATGTCGCTGAAGGCGAGAAATCATAGATGTCGGATTGATGGTATTATGGACACTAATGGGAATTTCTGTGAAGGTGAGCATGTGCCGAAAGCTTTTGTTAAGCATTATGAAAATTTCTTAGGATGTGAGGGAGAAATTTCGTTATCCGTTACTCCGGAGATTTTTACAAATCGGCTTAACCAGAATGTTGCTGATAACATGATTCGGCCTATCACAATTGACGAGATCAAATCAGCTATGTTTGCCATTGGTAATGATAAAGCTCCAGGTCCTGACGGATTCTCAGCGGCTTTTTTCAAGAGTACTTGGTCGATTGTCGGTAATGATGTCTAAATGCTATTATGGATTTTTTTTAATTCAGGTAAGCTTCTCCAGGAACTTAACCATACACTTATTGTTCTTTTACCTAAGATGACTACTCCAGCTTCGGTTAGAGATTTTCGGCCGATTGCCTGCTGTAATGTTATTTACAAGTGTATAAGCAAGATTGTGTCTGATCGTATGAAAGTGGCATTAAATGATATTGTCAGCATTAATCAATCAGCGTTTGTTCCGGGTAGAAAGATTTCGGATAATATTCTTCTTACGCAGGAATTAATGCATAATTATCACAGAGATTATGGTCCGCCCAGGTGTGCTTTTAAAGTTGATATTCAGAAGGCTTATGATACTGTTGATTGGAACTTCCTTAGAAACGTGTTACTGGGTTTTGGTTTTAACCAAAACATGATTGAGTGGATTATGCTTTGTGTTGCTACTCCTTCTTACTCTATTTGTGTGAATGGTAGTGTGAATGGTTATTTCAAAGGAAAGCGTGGCCTTCGGCAAGGAGACCCAATTTCTCCTTATCTATTTACTTTGGTTATGGAAGTATTGACGTGTATCTTGCAACAGGCTTCTTCTATTGATTCATCGTTCAGGTTTCATAATAAGTGTGAGCGCCAACGTATTATTAATCTTTGTTTCGCAGACGACCTGTTCCTTTTTGCTAGAGGTGATATCGGTTCAGCCAAGTGTATTATGAATGCTCTATCTCAGTTCACTTGTATGTCTGGCTTAATTCCAAATGCTCAAAAGAGTTCTAGCTTCTTCTGTAATGTTGCTCAGCAAGTTAAATCAGCTATTCTTGGAGTTATTCCTTTTAGTGAAGGTGAATTACCTGTTCGTTACTTGGGAGTGCCCTTGATTTCGTCAAGACTGCTCTATAAAGATTGTAGTATTCTTGTTGAAAAGTTGGAGAATCGCATTATGAATTGGAAAAATAGACTACTTTCTTTTGCAGGCAGATTACAGCTTATATTATCTGTTTTGTCTTCAATGCACATTTTTTGGGCTTCTGTTTTAATTCTTCCTACTCGAGTGATCAAGGAGCTGGAAAGCAGAATGAGGAATTTTCTGTGGTCTCAAGATATCTCTTTTCAAAGAGGTAAAACAAAGGCTTCATGGAATTCTTTATGTCATCCGAAATATGAAGGTGGTCTTGGGTTGCGTCGGATTCAGGAGGTTAATAAAGCTCTTATGGTATCTCACGTATGGAGCATTATTACCAGGCGTCAGTCTCTATGGGTTCAATGGATTTATTCGGACAGATTAAGGAATGCTAACTTTTGGGAATGTAGAATCCCCTCGTCTTGTTGTTGGAGCTGGAGGAAGATCCTTCAGTTAAGGCCGTTTATCAGACAGTTTGTTTGGTCCAAAATTGGAGATGGTAAAATGACTTCAGCATGGTTCGATCGTTGGTGTGAATGTGGTCCGCTAGCGAACTTTATAACTCCAAGAGTTATCTCTTCCGCTGGATTCGGTCTGCATGCGTCAGTCCATGATATTTCGCTTAATGGTGCTTGGCTTTGGCCAACGGCTTGGCGTGATCTTTATCCGGTTCTTATTCAGGTTGATAATATGCAGTTAAATCCAAATACAAGGGACAGATTTTGCTGGAAAGATGGTAACAATGTTTATGAGTATTCTACTGCTACAGTGTGGCATTCGATCAGGTCTAGGAATACGGAAGTGGACTGGGCTAAAGTGGTGTGGTTTTCTCAATGTATTCCTCGTCATGCATTTCTTATGTGGCTTATAGCGCGTCGGAAACTTTTGACTCAGGACAAGATTTTACAATGGGATATTTCTAGAAGAAAGAACATGAATATGATGTGCTGTTTGCTTTGCTATGCTAATATAGATTCTCATGCTCACCTGTTTTTCGAATGTAAGTTCTCCTCTCATGTATGGTGTTCGATTAGGGATAAGGTGAACATGGAAAGGGTTGAACCAAAGTGGATCGAAATCATGGATTGGCTTCAAGATAGGAGTACGTCTAAATCAGCATTGAATTACTCTAGACGTCTTATAGTGGCTGCGGCTGCCTATTTTGTTTGGCAAGAGCGGAATGCTAGACTGTTTAGAAATCAAACGAGACCTCCGGATGCAATTGTTGATACGATTATTCAGACAGTTCGATACAAGCTTATGGGAGTGAAGTTTAAGAACACGGATAGAGTCAGACGTTTTCTAGAAGTGTGGGATATTCATGGAGACGCTATGCTTGATGATGGAGGCTAATAAACAGTTTTCTATTGGAGAGTTTTAGTTCCTAGATTATAGTCTAGTTGTTTTTTGTTTGTTTTGTTCTGGTTTTTTGTTTGTTTGCTTCGGCTTGTTCACTAGCATGGGGTATGTCCCATGTTAGAACTAGTATGGGCGTTCCATACTACTTGTTCTTTTGAGTTTGTGAATATATAGAATCACCGGGGTAACCCTTTACCCAAAAAAAAAAAAACATAACGTTTGGTATCTAAACTGATTTGGTAACAATATTAGACATGTTAAGGCATATTTTACTTATCATAGGACTAGTTAGGCGTTCCAAACGCGTTTTACGCGAACGACGCGTTAAAGTAGTATAAGCTACCTAAACGGGTCGTAATGGGTCGTAAGCACTTAGGTTAGGTTTCAGTTTAGTATGTAGGCTTTGTTAAACCATATTACACGAGTCTCCATACTCGTTTGGTTCACGAACCCTCATTCTATCCGATCCTCCGATTTAGGTCCGGTATATTAATGTAGTTACCTATATTAGGTACCGTTTGATTCCGTGATCTTCTAGCATTGCTTGGTGGTTATCCTAGGACTATTGAGCAATCTCAAGTGAGTACATAGACCCCTCTTTTACTGTTTTCCAAACTGTTTTGGGGTGAAACACATGTGCCTACTTGTTACTTTCGTGTTTTTCATGTTTTCATACCATATGCTTGTTATGTTCAATAGTACACTTATAGTACATGATTTCATTGTGTTTTTGCTATGTATGTCCTTTGTTGCATACTTAGTACATCGTTTTACGTTACATTTTATGCTATGTATGTCCATTGTGTGCATACTTAGTACATTGTTTTACATTACATTTTATGCTATGTATGTCCATTGTGTGCATATTTAGTACATTTGTTATTCATCACATGCTTACATTTTGGTATGACATTTGGTTTGTTCAAATGGGACAATATACATTCATTAACATTAGCTACGCCGTTCGTTACTAGGTAATGGTACCATAGGACTTGACAACTTCCATTCCTGAACCCTAGGTTTGTTTGGGTGGAAGGAATGACCGAATTCGATAAACATAACACAGATAGACCTTTAAATTCGTTTAGGGGTTTATCGCCACAGTCACAAGGCTTGGATGTATGCATTTCACAATACCGCATGGATGTTTATATCAGTATAGCATGCATTTGTTCCACAAAACATAACTTTGATTTAAACCCTGTTTTACTTCAATACCTTGTTTTTGTGCATTTTACATATGGTTTAGTTGATATATTTCACCTACCATACATGATATTTTGGATACACATTACATGATTTGCATTAGACATAAACATTTTGACATTGATATACACAATTCATGATTTACATTAGACATAAACATTTTGACATTGATATACACAATTCATGATTTACATTAGACATAAACATTTTGACATTGATATACACAATTCATGATTTACATTAGACATAAACATTTTGATATTTATATACACAATTCATGATTTACATTAGACATAAACATTTTGACATTGATATACACAATTCATGATTTACATTAGACATAAACATTTTGACATTGATATACACAAAACATTTTGACATTTGATTATACATAAACATTTTACTTTGGTGGTTTGGTTTGAGTAAGTGATTTAAGTAACGAGGCGTGTGTAATATGATACAAGCATGGTGGATACGCCGCTGGTACTTCCTATATATAAGTGCTTGTATGGTATTACATATCGTAGCGTTATTTGAATTATTTCAATTTAGACATATAACATTTTATACAAATAACATACTTTTCACAATACATTGTTTTACAAACAACTTATCTGATATAAACTCATTTTACTTGGTTATTTACTTAACCATGTATTATTCTTTTATACATATGTATCATTTGGTTTATTTATCACTTTTCAAATGATTTACAAAACAAAGCAAATTACAAGGTTCATGACTAAACATTTTCTTAAACATAAGTCATGAATTCTATTTTCACAAAACCTATGTATCTCACAGGCATTTTTATGCTGACGTACCTATTTTCACATGTGTTTCAGGATATGATGCTTAGGATTTATCAAGATACACTTAGGCGGACTTGGGCCTTAGCGACAATAAAAGATGCAAGACTAGTTATTTATGTTATGTTTCTTTGATTGTCAAGACATTGTAACTCTTTTAATCAATGAAACAATATTTCAATTTCCATGTGTTATGAAACAATGATTCTGTTACAACACTCCCGGACGTTTCCGCCACGTTTTGTTGTTTTACGTGGTTGGGGTGTGACAGATCATTAGGATCCGACCAAACATATAATGTGACCATAGTTGTATAGGGTATTTTCCGAGGTTATACCTTATGGTCACTTCGTTTAATTAGTTATATGATAGGTAGTTTATATGACATAGGAAAATGACCAAAATACCCTTTTTGCACATAATTTCATTTTAAGCATATGTAACACATGTTTTGACATCTAAACTGATTATATAACATAATTATACATGTTAAGGCATATAATCCTTGTCATAGGACTAGTTAGGTGTCTCGAACGCGCTTTTGCGCGAACGACGCGTTAAAGTGGCGTAAGCTACCTTAATGAGTCGTAAAGGGTCGTAAGCACATAGGATAGGTTTCGATTTAGAATGTAGGCTTTGTTAAACCATATCACATAAGTTCCAATACTAATTTGGTTTACAAGACCTCATTCTACCCGATCTTCCGATTTAGGTATCGATTCCCTAACATAGTATCTGTTACCCTAGGAACCGCTTCAACACTTGAACTTTTGGTCTTTTGAGCTTGTTATACCCTTTGAACCGGGACTATACGCAACCCCAGGCGAGTACATAGTTCCCCTCTTTTACTGTTTTCAAATGTTTTGGGGTGATTCATATGTGTAATCGATCTGTTTCAAAATGTATGGCATATGTGTGTTCACTAAGTGCTTTTATGTGTATTATTCCGATTATGCAAATGTAATGTTTTATCCTTAAGTGATCTACCTATCTTCATAGTTAGATTTTAAGAAGTACTTTACAACTTGATGGTTGGTTTTTGTGTTGATTGTTGGTGATTTAGATAACAAAACTAGATAATACAATAAGCACATGGTGGATACGCCGCTGGTACTTCCTATATATAAGTGTGCTTATTGTATTACCTTTCGTGGCGTTATCCTGAATCACCATTAGGATTTAGGATTGTTTTGATTCAAAGTAACAGAACCCAGAATCCTTATAGCATCTATCTATCTTTATAGGTTGATTCTTGTAGGATGTTTAGAGTACTAATATTGAAGTCCATGTTTGGATTCATTGTGTACTTTAATGCGTGTTAGATTAGCCGATGTAGCGAGAACCCGAATCCTTATAGCATCTATCTATCTTCATAGGTTGATTCTTGTAGGATGTTTAAAGTACTGATATTGAAGTCCTTGATTGGATTAATTGTGTGCTTTAATGCGTGTTTACGAGTTGGTACCAGTTGACGTTATGTGTTTATGTGGTAGTTGTGATTTAGATAACGAAACAGGTGTAATAAAATAAGAACATGGTGGATACGCCGCTGGTACTTTCTATATATAAGTGTTCTTATTTTATTATTCTTGTAGCGTTATCTGGATTACTTTAGGATTTTGTGTACTATTGTTTCAGTATTCGATTATCGAAATCCTTGTAGAATCTCCCATATCTTTATATGTTAGATTCTTAGAAGGATATTTAAAGTATTATCATAGATCATTGATTTGATTTATGTAATACTTATATAAGTTTTGTTTTATTTCAAAACAGTTATTATTAATCCTTGATTTTGGATTCCTAATAACATATTAACAAGTTTTTACGATGGTTTAATCGAGATTTCAATGTAAGGCATAAAATGACTTGGTAAATATCATATTGCCATATACAAACCTATTTTGTCATGAGTTTTCACAATTAAAATTAATACCAAATGTTTTGCCATTTATTTGGCTAATAAAACCTATGTATTCGCCGGCATTTTTATGCTGACTGTTTTCGCATATGTTTTAGGTTTTCGACTGTTCAAGCATGCAACGCATAGGACTGCATAGGGGCCTTAGACTTCTAAAACAAAAGAACAATTACATGTATTCTTTGTTTGTAAAACGATGTTAATGATATGGAAACAATTTAGTACCAGTAGTTGTGAGCAATTTGTAACGTGACTCCCCGATATTTCCGTCGCGTATTGTTATATTACGTGATTGGGGTGTTACAGATTGGTATCAGAGCACTGGTTATAGGGAATTAGGTTATTAGCATGCCTTGAACCTAGTCTATAACCTTCCTAGGACCCAAACATGAGTAGACTTAGGAACTCTTTCCTAATCCTCATCTTTATTCATGCCACAACTACTCTATGATTTACGAATCATCTAACCTTAGATGATTTATCCTAAAACCCTTAGGCTTTATGCCTTAGGGTATTCCTCAAAATGTTTTTCTCAAAACATTTTCATTAAAATATTTTCTCAAAATGTTTTCTTAAATGTTTTTTGTCAAAATATTTCACAACATGTTTTATCTCAAACGATTTATATAAAAAGATTTCTTAAATGTTTTCTTCAAACGTTTTTCATCAAAATCTTGGGTTTTAATAATGTGAACACATGCAATCTGGAAGGGTGGATGCCTGTACCTCGAGTTTTCTGTCTAAGGCTAGAGTGTTCTTACAAATCCGAATTTTCAGACCAGTCACTCTTACCTGGGAACTCTTAGGGTGAGTGTCCACTTATAGGCTAAAGCATGTCTTCATGAAGCATTATAAAAACCTATCCATCTTGACCCTACCGAATGATCTCTAAACGACCTTTGTAACCCTACTCATTCATGTTACCCTCGGTAATGTGTTTGCTCTTTGTGACAATCGAAGCATCCTTCCTTTCCCAATACCATTTCATCATATTACATTCAGTGATATGTTTGATTCGATACAGTTGAAAATAAATCTCATTTCATTTCACGACTCTACGAGATCCTGTTTTATTTTCAAAATATTGCCTTTGTCTTTTTAAAATTTCAAATTTTTACCATTTGGATGATAATTTTCAAAATTTCAACACAAAGTTTCTTTAATTTAAAATTTTAATTTAAAAACATTTTTGTCTTAAAAGTAATAAATTTTTATCAGGTAAAGAATTTATGACACAAACCATTAACCCGGTTTGTATTCTCTCATCCAAAAATATTACAAAAGTTTATTTTCAAAACAACTCTTGTTTCAAAACAATAATGTTACAAACTCATAACAATTGGATAAATCTAACTTAATTGGTTTTCTCTATAGCTGAATTTTTCAAATGCCTCCTCGACGAGATACACAACCTCAAACCAATGAAGAAGTCGCAGCCCTTGTCGCTCAGCAAATGGCTGCAGTGCTTCCAGGCGTAGTAACCCAGATTCATCAGATATACAACAACAATAACAATAACAACAATGCCCAGTGTAATTTCAAGACCTTTAATTCAGCAAAACCGCTAAAATTTTCTGGGTCTGAAGGAGCAACCACACTCTTGCAATGGTTCGAAAGTATAGAAAGCACATTCCGCCATGTTCAATGTCCCAATGAGCGCAAGGTAGATTTCGCTTCGAGTGTCTTTCAAAGGAGAGCACTTACATGGTGGAATGGTATTATGAGAGACCGAGGTGCCGATGTAGCAATGGAACTGACGTGGGAAGAATTTAAGGATCTTATGAAGAAAGAATTCTGCCCACGAAGCGAAATTCGGGCTCTTGAAAACGAGTTCTATTATTTAAAACAGGATAGTGGGGAAAACCGTGCCTACACTGACCGATTTGAACAGTTAAGCCTACTTTGCCCCACTATGGTCACACCTTTGGATCGGGCCATTGAGAAATACATCGATGGTTTACCTGACCCTGTCCAAGACATTGTCACTGGCAGCCAACCTGCAACGCTTAGGGATGCTAAGGAATTAGCTGCTATCTTGACTGACTCACAGGTTAGAAAAGGTAAGTTATTTCGACAAGGAGACAAGAAACAAGACACCGAATCTGTTACCGAGAATTCGAGAAGATCAAAGGCCAAATCTTCTAAAATTTCTAGGAAGCGCAAGGCTTCAAAGAATTTTGCAATTCCTGCACCTGCTCCACTGAACTCAGTACCCTTTAAGGGATTTTATCGTGGGAAGCAACCTCGGTGCAATCATTGCAATTATCATCATGCATCAAATTCCCCTTGTCGCCAGTGTACAATTTGTGGTCTATTTGGTCATCTAGCTGTGACCTGTCGTATCCAGAATCGAGCAGCCCCTACTCAGACTCGCCCAAGAGCATGATTCAATTGTGGTGACTTAAATCATTTCAAGAGAAACTGCCCCAAGCTTGCCAATGCTAATGGACGAGTGTTCAACATCAACGAGGCTCAAGCTAATGATCAAGCGCTTATGATCATTTGAACCTCTAATTTTCCTGTTTATTTTCAAGATCAATGTACATATTTTAACTATGCTTATAATGACAATTTCAAGAAGTTTCTCTTTATCTTTGTTATTCAAATCTCAATTTCAAACTCTGAAGTGATTGCACTATGTGTGATTTCAAATTTCATGCTAATTTTAAGGATCCCGTTCTTTAGGAACAAAATCTTATAATTTAGTATAATGTGATTGCACTCTAGTGCATTCGTACAAACTTGGTAACACGATCAATACAAGTTAATACTGTTTTATGATCATAGTATTATATATATGATTTGTTTATCTAATATGTATAGCACATGATTATAAATTCAATTTGCTTCGTATGTTTTAACGTACTTAGTTTGTTAACTTAGCATACCTATCACATGATTTGAAAACAATTTCTTGATATGCTTTCATTATGATGATAATGTATGAATTATATATGTTGCGTTCTACCTATTTGGTTAAGTATGAAACATATATAAATATTCGTACTAGAATAAAATACCTACTACCCCATTTGTTGTATGCAGAATAAGTAGTGCTATTATTGCTAGTATGAAATGCAATTCGATTTGACAGATGTTATGTTATAACGATGTTTATTTGATTTAGACGATAGTTCGACCTTATTATTTGTTTACCCTTGCTTAACAAGAGGAGCTATGTGGACCATGTGACGAAATGAGTAATTATGGGTGCACACTTAATTATGAGTTTCGACGCATGAGAATCATAGTAAGCCATGTTAAGTATGGTGGCATAAAATCTAGAGTGATTAAGGTAACATGAGAAGTATGATGCGATAAGAACACGGTGGATACGCCGATGGTACTTCTTATATATAAGTGTTCTTATTGTGTTATTCTTCAGAACGTTACTAAGATCACTTGGTGATTTTATGTTATCTTAGACCATTATGTGATTAGGTGTTAAGTGTTATTTGTGTGGTTATTTCCGATAGACGATAGCGAGTACATTCATTAACTCAAATCGAGCCGACCGGGAGTATATTATGGTGTTAAAGGTGACGATCTTGATGCCATAGGTATGTTGACCCGTCTCCTATGCATGCGATGCTCATGGTGCATTGGATGTACCTCGTGGGACGTTAGAAACCGTGTACGTGAAGGGCTTGAATGTACACCCCCTTTGTTTTCTAGGAATTACACTAGGAGCTTAGTATAACATAGTGCCATACTTAAATGATTTTTGAACACAAGTCGACTATCACAAGTTTCAAAGGGTTGGATAACTTGAGACACTTTGAATATCCCAAATCACATTTTGAATTCTCCAACACCAAATGATGCTCCGCATCTTTGGGATCCAGCAATCTGCTAATCCATCAGTTGTTTCAATTCCACTCTACGGTCTCCTTCAAATAAATTTCGGGACGAAATTTCCTGAAGTAGGGGAGACTGTGACACTTGTGCTCCGTAAACACACACAATGTAGGACACTATCTTTTATCAAAGAAACAATGTGTTTTGGTTTTACAATTTCACATTTTGATTCTAGTTCATTTTCAAGCTTTAAATCGCTTTCTGTAAAGTTAAATTCGAACTGATGCATAAACGTAATCAGTTTAATGCGGCAAACACTCCGGAACAGTGACATAGGCTTAAAATACCTTAAATAACTTTTATATAACTTAGAAATAAGTTTTGAAAGCTTTGGTGTGTCAAAAATAAGTTTATTCACACGCAGGGACTATTTGCTTCAAACTGCGAAAGTCTGCTGATTCACATAGTATCACACATTCTGGAACTTGATCATAAGTTAAACATGCCCTAAATATCCTTTACATAGCTTAGAAATAGGCTTTGAGGTGTTTAGTGCGCAAAAATAAATTTATTTGATCAATAGGGACTAAAAGCGTCAAAAAGTGCATAAGTTTGCATTTTCGCGCATAACTTACGTTCTGAATATATCCGGACATCCAAAAATTTATGTAATCATTAAAATATATTATTTTAGTGATTGGCATGATAAAATCCCATTCGTCGCGTAATTTGGATCGTTTTTCACAGCCGTTCGTGTTTCGTCGTAATTAACCGAACAACGCGATCGTACGACCAAACGTACCGACATCCGATATATTTTTGAGCACATTTTAAGTTCCCTATACTTTAACTTCATTTTAGAGCTTTGAAATGGGGTTAACGGGGCTTAAACATGCCAAAACGCATCGAAAATCAAGTTTGGATACACATGGCCCTGTTCTGCCATTTTTGCAAAGTTACTGCGAGCAACAAAGAGCATACGGATCGTATGCACTCCCTTACGGTCCTTAAGAGTGCCCCAGCTCAGCAGATTTCATTTTTCACAAACCCAGCTGCTCCCATTGTTTTGCACATGGTTTCTACCATTCTATGGACTGGTTTTGGATGCCCCTAGGTTTACAAATCAGTGGGCACACATGTACGCTCAAGATTGAAGCTCGGTTTTCGATAAACGATCCTAACGGTTCTTGTTTATAAATACCCCATCCATTTTCATTTCATTTCACACCTTGATCTGATTTCTCTAAGTTGAGGGATAAAATCCTTCATACCTGAGAACATCTAGATCAAACCTCCATAGCTTGGACCTCTTGTAAGCTTCTTTCGTTCTTTTATGCGTTTTAAGCGTGAAAGTCAAACAGTGTTTGACTTTCAGCTTTGACCAGTCTATGATCAACACGAAGTTCGTTTGAACTTCGCAACGTGAGCATAATCACGATGGTTATAGTCCCTTGTGACTATACCTACTGATTACCACGTTGATTAGGTGTAGTGACGAGTCATAGTTTCGGTCAAAGTACGCGTCTATGCGTATTTTGCAACCAAACTATTATTGGGTATCAAAACCGTTTGTTTTGATACCAAACTTGTTTTCTAACTTCGTTAAACATGTTTAACTCGTCACTTTTAGGATAGTGCTTGTATAGAGTCGTAAGTCAAGCGGTCTTGACAACCGCTTAGACTTCCGAACCCGACCCGTTTGGTCGATCATTAGGATCCGACAAACATATAATATGACCATAGTTGTTGTCACACCCCGACCGCGTAAAACAACAAACCGCGGCGGAAACATCGGGGCGTGTTGCGACAGAATTAATTGTTTCATAACCTTGGCATACAAAGTTGTCTTTTATTTATAAACAAAGGTGTTTCATTGTTTCAAACAGGAAATTAAAGAGTTCAGAACATAATTAAACATATTCTATTTTCTTTTAAAGTCTCTAAGGCACAGGTCCGCCCTAGTATCATGATCACATCCTATGGAAAAGCACCTGAAAACACATATGAAAATAGGTACGTCAGCATAAAAATGCCTGTGAGATACATAGGTTTGTGAAAATAATATTCATGACTTATGTTTAAGAAAAATGTTTAGTCATGAACCTTGTAATTTGCTTTGTCTTGTAAATCATTTGAAAACAATAAGATCAGATGATATGTATAAGTAAATGTCAGGTTAAATAAATAACCATGTAAAAATGTGTTTGTATAAGATAAGTTGTTTGTAAATCAATGTCTTGTAAAAAATATGTTATTTGTATAAAATGTTCTATGTCTCAATATTGAAATGATTCAAATAACGTTACGACATGTAATACCATACAAACACTTATATATAGGAAGTACCAGCGGCGTATCCACCATGCTTGTATCATATTACACACGCATCGTTACTTAATCACTTAATCAAACCAAACCAACCAATGTAAGAAGTCTATGTTTAAACCAATTGTCAAACATGTTATATGTCAAATGTAAATCATGTCAAATGTCTATGTCAAATATCCATGTCAAATGTCTATGTCAAATATCCATGTCAAATGTCTATGTCAAATATCCATGTCAAATGTCTATGTCAAATATCCATGTCAAATGTCTATGTCAAATGTCTTTGTGTAAAATGTCTATGTCAAAATGTCATGTATGGCAAGTGAAATGTCTCAACTAAACCATATGCACGAAAACAAAATATTGAAGTAAAACATGGTTTAAATCAATCTTATGTCTTTGTGGAAAAATGCATGCAAATATTTAATATGAACATTTATGCGGTATTGTGCATATGCATACATCCAAGCCTTGTGACTGTGGTGATAAACCCTTTAAACAAATTAAAGGTCTATCTGTCTTATATCATCGAATTCGGTCATTCCTTTCTGTCCCCTTTCCCTGGGATGTCCGGAACGGGAGTTGTCAATTCCTATGGTACCATTACCTACTAACGAACGGCGTAGCTAATGTTAATGAATGTATTGTCCCATGTAAACAAACCAAATGTCATACCAAGATGTAAGCATGTGAAAACAATGCACTAAGTATGTAATCAAATGAACATACATAGCGTGAAATGTCATGTAAAACGATGTACTAAGTAATGCACACAATGGGCACACCTAGCATGAAATGTCATGTAAAACGATGTACTAAGTAATGCACACAATGGGCACACCTAGCATAAAATGTAATGAAATCATGTACTATAATGTACTAACAAACATAACCGGTATATGATGTGAAAACAGGAAAGCATGAAAGTAACAAGTAGGCACATGTGTTCCACCCCAAAACAGTTTGGAAAACAGTAAAAGAGGGGTCTATGTACTCACTTGGGATTGCTCAGATGTATAAAGATAATCACCAAGTAATGCTAGAGATCTCGGAATCAAACGGCACCTAATATAGGTAACTATGTTAATAACCGGACCTATATCGGAAGACTGAGTAGCATTAGGGTTTGTAAACCAAATGAGTGTAGGAACTCACGTGACATGGTTTAAGAAAGCCTACATACTAAAAGAAACTTAACCTAAGTCTTATTGACCCGTTATGATCCGTTTAGGTAGCTTATGCTACTTTAACGCATCGTGCGCGTGAAACGCGTTTGGACCGCCTAACTAGCCCTATGACAAGTGTTATATGCCTAAACATGTTACATAATCAGTTATGTGACAAAGGTTTAGGTTACATATGCTTAATTACAATTTATACATGAAAAGGGTATTCTGGTAATTTATCTAAGGCATATAAACTACCTATCATACAACTACTTAAACGATGTGACCATAGGGTATAACCTCGGAAGGTTATTCCCTACCTACTATGGTCACCTAATGTATTTGGTCCGATCCTAATGATCGACCAAATGGGTCGAGTTCGAAGGTATAGGCGATTTATTAGATCGCCTACCCTACGACTCTAGACAACGTGGTAATCAGTGGGCATAGTCCCAAGGGACTATGACCAACGTGATTACACTCACGTTGCGAAGTTCAAACGAACTTCGCATTGACCATTACTGGTTAACGCTGAAAGTCAAACAAAGTTTGACTTTCTGACTCGAAAAGCAGTAAAAATAAGGAAAAGAACGAAAGAATACTTACGAAGGGTCCCCGAATGCTAAACTCGATTCGAAAATCTCAGGTATGAAACTAGTGTTTCAACTTAGAGTTTCTCAAAACAAATTTCTAGTGATTATGAATGAAACATATGGTGGGTATTTATAGTTTTTCCATATAGAATATTCCTAGAATATTCCTAGAATATTCCTAGCATATTCCAAGCATATTCCTAGCATATACCTTAGCATATTCCAAGCATATACCTTAGCATATTCCAAGCATATACCTTAGCATATTCCTAGTATATGGCTAAGACGGGTATTTAACTTGGTACCGGGTATTTTATCTAGCGTTTAAATCCCGGTTTATGGCGTTCTAAATTATTTTTATTACTCTATAAAAATAAACTCGCCAAGTTATTACTGAAATAAATTTCAGTTGCCAGGACTGGCTGCGTTGTCTGCGTTTTGCAGTAGAAGCACTGTGTTGCGCAGAAACACACGGTACGCGCTTAAACTTTGAAAAATAACGTTTTTAGGCGTTTTAATTTATTTTTCAACACGGACCTGATTAAAATAAGATTTTAATCATAACAGAATATTTGTGGGATCTAAATATTATCCGGTCGGTCACCAACGTTCGTTTGGTCGTACGATCGCGATGTTCGGTTAATTACGACGGAATGCGCATAAGCGCGAAAAACGATCCAAATGACGCGACGAATGGATTTTTCCTAAGGCGAACACTAAAATATAATATAGTCATGCTCACATAAATTTTTGGATGTCCGGATGTATTCAGAACGTAAGTTATGCGCGAAAATGCAAACTTGTGCACTTTTTGACACTTTTAGTCCCTGAATGACCCAAAAGTTTATTTTAGCACACCGAACTCCTCAAAGCCTATTTCTAAGCTATGTAAAGGATATTTAAGGTGTGTTTAACTTATGGTCATGTTCCGGAATGTTCGTTACAGTTCAAATTGACATACTTTCGCAGTTTGTCATATTTAGTCCCTGTAAGCGAATTAACTTGTTTTTGCCATACCAAAGCCTTCAAAACTTATTTCTAAGTTATGTAAAGGTTATTTAAGGTATGTTGAGTATATGTTGATGTTCCGGAGTATTTCTCGCATTAAACTGAGTACGTTTACGCACTAGTTTGCGTATAACTCTCCAGAAAGCGATGTAGAGTTTGAAATTACACAAAAGTCAAAACATGAAAAATGTAAAACACAACCAAACAAACATTGTGATCAAATAACATTGTTTTATTGATAACAGAACTGTTCATAGCGATTACAAGCACAGTTGTTACAGTCTCCCCTACTTGTGGAAATTTCGTCCCGAAATTTATTTAGAGGAAACTCGTGGAAAAAGATGTGGATATTTCGCCTTCATTTGATCTTCGCGTTCCCAAGTAAACTCAGGTCCACGTTTAGCTTCCCAGCAAACTTTGACCAAAGGAATGCGCTTGCGTTTAAGCCACTTGACTTCACGTTCCATGATTTCCACTGGTTTCTCAACAAATTTCAGTGTTTTGCCAACACGAATTTCGTCAAGCGGTATGGAGAAGTTCTCATCAGCTGTACACTTCTTGAGATTGGACACGTGAAAAGTTGGATGAACATTTCCAAGTTCAGGAGGTAACTCAAGTCTGTAGGCTACCTTTCCAATTCTTTCGACGATCTTGAATGGTCCAACGTATCTAGGTGCAAGTTTTCCTTTCTTTCCAAATCTGATCACACCTTTCCAAGGTGAGACCTTAAGTAATACTCGATCACCGACTTGAAATTCCAAGGCTTTGCGTTTTGGATCCGCGTAAATCTTCTGACGGCTTCTAGCTGCCTGAAGGTTATCACGAACTTTCTTGACCTTGTCAGTTGTCTCTAAAATGAGGGCAGGTCCAGTAAGTTGAGCCTCGCCAATCTCATTCCAGCAGACTGGTGAACGACATTTTCGACCATAGAGAGCCTCGAAAGGAGCCATTTTGATGCTAGTGTGATAACTGTTGTTGTAGGAGAATTCAATCAATTTAAGATGTGAATCCCAGCTACCACCAAAATCGATCACACAAGCTCTTAGCATATCCTCCAGAGTCTGGATTGTTCTCTCAGATTGACCATCCGTTTGCGGATGATAAGCTGTGCTTAGATTAAGTTGGGTCCCCATGGCAGATTGCATGGTTCTCCAAAAATGAGAAGTGAAACGAGCATCTCTGTCAGAAATGATGTTCAACGGAACACCATGTCGAGCTACAATTTCATCTACATAGATTTGAGCAAGTCTGTCAGCAGAAAAATCCTCACGGATTGGCAAGAAATGTGCTGACTTTGTAAGACGATCAACGACTACCCAGATGGCATCATGACCCTTCTTAGTGCGTGGAAGTTTGGTAACAAGATCCATAGTAATGTTTTCCCATTTCCAAACTGGGATCTCTGGTTGCACCAATAAACCAGAAGGACGTTGATGTTCAGCCTTAACCTTAAGACAAGTAAGGCATTTTGACACGTATAAGGCAATGTCTTTCTTCATACCAGGCCACCAATAGTGAACACGAAGATCCTTATACATTTTATCCGAGCCCGGATGAATAGAATAACGAGACTTATGGGCTTCATCCATAAGCAAGGTACGAAGATCATCCTGGCTTGGGACCCACAAACGGTCCATGAAGTAATATGATCCATTGTCCTTCAGTTCTAGTGCAGGTGTTATGTGATAGGGAAATTCCTTATCCATCAATCCTTGTGAAACACAAGATTGTTGAGACTGAGAAATGCGTGCTTGGATATCGGATCGAGCTTGAATAACAGATTGAACACGTACACAATGAAGCTTAGTATGTTCCTTACGACTCAATGCATCAGCTACGACATTCGCCTTACCAGGATGGTAACGAATTTCGCAGTCATAGTCGTTTAAAAGCTCAACCCAACGTCGTTGTCTCATGTTGAGTTCTTTCTGGTTGAAGATATGCTGAAGACTTTTGTGGTCCGTGAAAACCACACATTTTGTACCGTACAAATAGTGTCTCCAGATTTTGAGAGCAAAGACAACTGCACCCAACTCAAGATCATGAGTGGTGTAGTTCTTCTCATGTATCTTCAACTGCCTCGATGCATAGGCTATGACTTTGTTCCTTTGCATAAGAACACAGCCAAGACCCAATTTCGATGCATCACAATACACAACAAAATCATCATCACCCTCGGGCAATGATAGAACAGGCGCATCGCAAAGCTTCTGTTTCAGGTGTTGAAAAGCTTCCTCTTGTTTGTATCCCCAATAAAAGGGCATTTTCTTCTGAGTTAGAGCAGTTAAAGGAACTGCAATCTTTGAGAAGTTTTCTATGAAGCGGCGATAATAACCCGCTAGACCAAGAAAAGAACGAACTTCAGTAGGAGTAGTAGGTGTATCCCAATCCTTAATCGCACTGATTTTGGAGGGATCTACATGAATACCTCGTTCGTTGATAACATGCCCCAAAAATTGAACTTCTTTAAGCCAAAATTCGCACTTGGAGAATTTGGCGAAAAGTTGCTCTTTCTTTAGGAGTTCTAGGGTAAGACGAAGATGTTGCTCGTGATCAGCTCGCGTCTTAGAGTAAATCAAGATGTCGTCAATAAAAACAATGACGAACTGATCCAAATAAGGTTTGCAGACCCTATTCATTAAGTCCATGAAAACAGCAGGAGCATTAGTCACACCGAATGGCATGACTGTGAACTCATAATGCCCATACCGAGTACGGAACGCTGTCTTGGGAATATCTTCTTCTTGCACGCGAAGTTGATGATATCCAGATCGCAGATCAATCTTCGAGAAATAAGAAGCGCCCTGTAACTGATCAAAGAGGTCGTCTATGCGAGGTAGAGGATATCGATTTTTGATGGTAAGCTTGTTAAGCTCACGATAATCGATACACATCCTAAAGGATCCATCCTTCTTCTTGACAAAAAGAATGGGAGCACCCCAAGGTGAAAAACTAGGACGTATAAAACCTTTGTCAGAGAGGTCCTGAAGCTGTTTAGACAACTCTTGCATCTCAGATGGTGCAAGACGATATGGAGCTCTGGCAATTGGATTTGCACCAGGTACGAGATCAATGCGGAACTCGACTTGGCGTGCTGGAGGTAGACCAGGTAAATCTTCAGGGAAAACTTCAGAATAATCCCGAACGACAGGAATATCTGAAATAGACTTACCCTTGCCTTTATCTTCTGTAACATGTGCTAAGAAAGCCACATAGTTCTTCTGCAGATACTTCCGAGCTTTAAAACAAGACATGAGTTTGAGACCAACGGTAGGCTTCTCACCTTGAACCTGCAGGATCTCGCCTGTCGAAAGCGGCACACGAACAATCTTCTTAGAACAAACTATCTCTGCGTGATGCTTGGATAACCAATCCATTCCCACAATAACGTCGAAGCTTCCGAGTTGCATAGGCGTGAGATTGATAGGGAAAAGATGATCATTTAGGTTCAACTGGCAGTTGCGAAGAACAGAATCAAGAATAATGGGTTCACCACTAGCAACCTCTACTGTCAAAGATTTACTTAGTTTCGTTCTAGACACGTGAAGCATAGGCTCAAAAGACAAAGACACGAAACTCTTATCGGCACCAGAATCGAAAAGAACAGATGCAGGCTGATTATTAATAAAGAACGTACCGTTCACCACATTATCGTCAGCCTGTGCCTCTTGGGCATTCATGTTAAAGACTCGGCCTCGAGCCGGAGCCTGATTCTGGTTCTGGTTCTGGTTCGCCAGTCTTGGGCACCGATTCCTATAGTGGGTCAGATCCCCACAATTGTAACAAGCACCCGGTGGGTATTGTGGTCGTGCAGCTTGACCCTGTTGCGGAGCAGGAGGCTGAGCAACCTGTTGAGCCGGGTTCTGAACCGCGGGATTCTGAGCAGACCGACAAACATTGGCAAGATGGCCTGATTTCCCACAGTTAGTACAGAAACGGCATGGAAGTTGCGGCTGGTGGTGACTGTTGCATTTATTGCACAAAGGTGCATTCCCTGTATAGGGTTTCTTTGCTGGAAGCTGTGCGGGTTGGTTGAGAGCTGCCTGGTTAGCTTGGGCAGTAACAGCATAGTTTTGGGAAGCCTTACGCTTCTTTGCCCTCTTCGAAGAACCAGAGTTCTTTCCATTCAAGTTTTGACCTTTCTTGCTATCCACCTTGTCAGCCGATTGTTCCTTGCCCTTGTCACCCTTCCGGTGTAACTTGTTCTTCCGGATCTGCGACTCAGTCAATGTCGCAGATAACTCGATCGCCTGACGGAGTGTGGCAGGTTCACTACCAGTAAGAATGTCTTGTACCGAGTCAGGTAGGCCGTCGATATATCTTTCGATAGCCTTGTCAAGTGGGGTAACCATAGTCGGGCAAAGCAAACTCAGCTCTTCAAACCGATCAGTATAAGCCCTGTGCTCACCACTATCTTGCTTCAAAACATCAAACTCTTTCTCCAACGCTCGCTGCTCATGGCGAGGACAGAATTCCCTCATCATAAGGGCTCTAAGTTCAGCCCATGTCTGTGCGAGAGCAACTTCTGCACCCCTATCCCTCATAACCCCGTTCCACCATGTCAAAGCCCTCTTCTGAAATACGCTCGAAGCAAACTCGACTTTGCGATTATCCGGACACTGCATGTGGCGGAAAGTATTCTCACTGCTCTCGAACCACTGAAGAAGCCCAGTCGCTCCTTCAGAACCACTAAACTTGAGTGGTTTAGCCTGATTAAAATCCTTGTATTTGCATGGAACATTGTTGTTGTTGTTGTTGTTGGCTTGGTTCCATTGAGCAAAGAGATTTGGAAATTGGGCAGCCATCTGCTGCGTAATAATTTCTGCCAGTTCGGCAGTTGCTATCTGGTTCTCGCGTCGAGGAGGCATTCTAAAAGAGAAAAACATGAAAAGGAACGAGTGAGACGATTGGATGAAAAGAATGAGATGATAAAAACAAGAATTGCAAACAGCATAGATGGTGGTCATTCGTCCGTATCACAAAGCAAACAAACGACACACAGTGACTAATCAAAGTAAATGGGTCAAAAATAATGTATTATCGAAGACATGCTCGCCTATAAGTGAACACTCATCCCAAGAATTCCCAGGTAAGCACAACTGGTCTCGCGTCTGGTTGAGATGTATACAAAGTGCTTGCCTAGACAGAAAACTCAGAATACAGGCATTCACCCTTCCAGTTTGCACGTGTTCACATTATTTAAAACCCAAAACGTTTGACGAGATTTTGAAAATTTGAAGGCACAAGGCCAAAAACCAAACTGAAAAGGGTTCAAAACCATATAACAGAGGGTTCAAAACCTTACAATTGAGGGTTCAAAACCTTGTAAAAATTTATTCAAAAACAGATGATTGTTTTTCAAAAATCGTTTCGGAAAAAATTTTGGTTCTTGTTTTGTTAATCACCTAAGGATAGGTGATGTATATGTTTTAAGATCTAAACACAAGTAATTTGTGTTAGGGTCCTAGAAAAGTTATAGTCTAGGTCAAAGCATTACTAATAACCTAATTCCCTATAACCATTGGCTCTGATACCAACTCTTCTGTCACACCCCGACCGCGTAAAACAACAAACCGTGGCGGAAACATCGGGGCGTGTTGCGACAGAATTAATTGTTTCATAACCATGGCATACAAAGTTGTCTTTTATTTATAAACAAAGGTGTTTCATTGTTTCAAACAGGAAATTAAAGAGTTCAGAACATAATTAAACATATTCTATTTTCTTTTAAAGTCTCTAAGGCACAGGTCCGCCCTAGTATCATGATCACATCCTATGGAAAAGCACCTGAAAACACATGTGAAAATAGGTACGTCAGCATAAAAATGCCTGTGAGATACATAGGTTTGTGAAAATAATATTCATGACTTATGTTTAAGAAAAATGTTTAGTCATGAACCTTGTAATTTGCTTTGTCTTGTAAATCATTTGAAAACAATAAGATCAGATGATATGTATAAGTAAATGTCAGGTTAAATAAATAACCATGTAAAAATGTGTTTGTATAAGATAAGTTGTTTGTAAATCAATGTCTTGTAAAAAATATGTTATTTGTATAAAATGTTCTATG
Source organism: Helianthus tuberosus (assembly GCA_030545235.1). Lineage (NCBI taxonomy): Eukaryota > Viridiplantae > Streptophyta > Magnoliopsida > Asterales > Asteraceae > Helianthus > Helianthus tuberosus. The sequence goes on along the minus strand of CM060415.1, from coordinate 114,224,744 downwards.
TCTCAATATTGAAATGATTCAAATAACGTTACGACATGTAATACCATACAAACACTTATATATAGGAAGTACCAGCGGCGTATCCACCATGCTTGTATCATATTACACACGCATCGTTACTTAATCACTTAATCAAACCAAACCAACCAATGTAAGAAGTCTATGTTTAAACCAATTGTCAAACATGTTATATGTCAAATGTAAATCATGTCAAATGTCTATGTCAAATATCCATGTCAAATGTCTATGTCAAATATCCATGTCAAATGTCTATGTCAAATATCCATGTCAAATGTCTATGTCAAATATCCATGTCAAATGTCTATGTCAAATGTCTTTGTGTAAAATGTCTATGTCAAAATGTCATGTATGGCAAGTGAAATGTCTCAACTAAACCATATGCACGAAAACAAAATATTGAAGTAAAACATGGTTTAAATCAATCTTATGTCTTTGTGGAAAAATGCATGCAAATATTTAATATGAACATTTATGCGGTATTGTGAATATGCATACATCCAAGCCTTGTGACTGTGGTGATAAACCCTTTAAACAAATTAAAGGTCTATCTGTCTTATATCATCGAATTCGGTCATTCCTTTCTGTCCCCTTTCCCTGGGATGTCCGGAACGGGAGTTGTCAATTCCTATGGTACCATTACCTACTAACGAACGGCGTAGCTAATGTTAATGAATGTATTGTCCCATGTAAACAAACCAAATGTCATACCAAGATGTAAGCATGTGAAAACAATGCACTAAGTATGTAATCAAATGAACATACATAGCGTGAAATGTCATGTAAAACGATGTACTAAGTAATGCACACAATGGGCACACCTAGCATGAAATGTCATGTAAAACGATGTACTAAGTAATGCACACAATGGGCACACCTAGCATAAAATGTAATGAAATCATGTACTATAATGTACTAACAAACATAACCGGTATATGATGTGAAAACAGGAAAGCATGAAAGTAACAAGTAGGCACATGTGTTCCACCCCAAAACAGTTTGGAAAACAGTAAAAGAGGGGTCTATGTACTCACTTGGGATTGCTCAGATGTATAAAGATAATCACCAAGTAATGCTAGAGATCTCGGAATCAAACGGCACCTAATATAGGTAACTATGTTAATAACCGGACCTATATCGGAAGACTGAGTAGCATTAGGGTTTGTAAACCAAATGAGTGTAGGAACTCACGTGACATGGTTTAACAAAGCCTACATACTAAAAGAAACTTAACCTAAGTCTTATTGACCCGTTATGATCCGTTTAGGTAGCTTATGCTACTTTAACGCATCGTGCGCGTGAAACGCGTTTGGACCGCCTAACTAGCCCTATGACAAGTGTTATATGCCTAAACATGTTACATAATCAGTTATGTGACAAAGGTTTAGGTTACATATGCTTAATTACAATTTATACATGAAAAGGGTATTCTGGTAATTTATCTAAGGCATATAAACTACCTATCATACAACTACTTAAACGATGTGACCATAGGGTATAACCTCGGAAGGTTATTCCCTACCTACTATGGTCACCTAATGTATTTGGTCCGATCCTAATGATCGACCAAATGGGTCGAGTTCGAAGGTATAGGCGATTTATTAGATCGCCTACCCTACGACTCTAGACAACGTGGTAATCAGTGGGCATAGTCCCAAGGGACTATGACCAACGTGATTACACTCACGTTGCGAAGTTCAAACGAACTTCGCATTGACCATTACTGGTCAACGCTGAAAGTCAAACAAAGTTTGACTTTCTGACTCGAAAAGCAGTAAAAATAAGGAAAAGAACGAAAGAATACTTACGAAGGGTCCCCGAATGCTAAACTCGATTCGAAAATCTCAGGTATGAAACTAGTGTTTCAACTTAGAGTTTCTCAAAACAAATTTCTAGTGATTATGAATGAAACATATGGTGGGTATTTATAGTTTTTCCATATAGAATATTCCTAGAATATTCCTAGAATATTCCTAGCATATTCCAAGCATATGCCAAGCATATTCCTAGTATATGGCTAAGACGGGTATTTAACTTGGTACCGGGTATTTTATCTAGCGTTTAAATCCCGGTTTATGGCGTTCTAAATTATTTTTATTACTCTATAAAAATAAACTCGCCAAGTTATTACTGAAATAAATTTCAGTTGCCAGGACTGGCTGCGTTGTCTGCGTTTTGCAGTAGAAGCACTGTGTTGCGCAGAAACACACGGTACGCGCTTAAACTTTGAAAAATAACGTTTTTAGGCGTTTTAATTTATTTTTCAACACGGACCTGATTAAAATAAGATTTTAATCATAACAGAATATTTGTGGGATCTAAATATTATCCGGTCGGTCACCAACGTTCGTTTGGTCGTACGATCGCGATGTTCGGTTAATTACGACGGAATGCGCATAAGCGCGAAAAACGATCCAAATGACGCGACGAATGGATTTTTCCTAAGGCGAACACTAAAATATAATATAGTCATGCTCACATAAATTTTTGGATGTCCGGATGTATTCAGAACGTAAGTTATGCGCGAAAATGCAAACTTGTGCACTTTTTGACACTTTTAGTCCCTGAATGACCCAAAAGTTTATTTTAGCACACCGAACTCCTCAAAGCCTATTTCTAAGCTATGTAAAGGATATTTAAGGTGTGTTTAACTTATGGTCATGTTCCGGAATGTTCGTTACAGTTCAAATTGACATACTTTCGCAGTTTGTCATATTTAGTCCCTGTAAGCGAATTAACTTGTTTTTGCCATACCAAAGCCTTCAAAACTTATTTCTAAGTTATGTAAAGGTTATTTAAGGTATGTTGAGTATATGTTGATGTTCCGGAGTATTTCTCGCATTAAACTGAGTACGTTTACGCACTAGTTTGCGTATAACTCTCCAGAAAGCGATGTAGAGTTTGAAATTACACAAAAGTCAAAACATGAAAAATGTAAAACACAACCAAACAAACATTGTGATCAAATAACATTGTTTTATTGATAACAGAACTGTTCATAGCGATTACAAGCACAGTTGTTACAGTTGTATAGGGAATAACCTTCCGAGGTTATACCTTATGGTCACTTCGTTTAATTAGTTATATGATAGGTAGTTTATATGCCTTAGGAAAATGACCAAAATACCCTTTTTGCACATAATTTCATTTTAAGCATATGTAACACATGTTTTGACATGGATGTTAAACCCTAGCTCTCTCTCCTTTTTGGCGATTTCTTGCTCACCATGAATCCTTGGTTTTTCTTTGTGATCTGATGCATAACAGTCTGTGATTAGAATCTTGTTTATGCAAAATTCTATAACGAACTCGTTAGCATTAGGGATCGATCTAAAACTAGGGTTTTTTTTCGTTTTTTTCTCAAATCGTCGGCCTTGTTATTCAATTCGAAAACTTGATTTATTAAGCTGGTTGATTTTGATTGCGGTTAACTGAGATTAACTTAGCTAGATTGAGATCATTGGTTTAATCGATTAAAGGTAGTAGATTGAATATAGGGTTTTAAAAGGATTAGGGTTTTTTTGTTTTCTTGCTCGTTGGTTTTCTGGTGTATTTGTTTGTTTTGCGTGCATGGTTGTTTGTGTATTTGATTAATGGAGAGAGTTGAGTATCCTGATGTGTCTGATCGTCCCAAAGTGAATGATGGAGAAGTGCATGATCGTGGAAAACCTCCTAATTCGAATAAGGGGTTTGCGAATAGGGTTTTGAATATTGATGGGAATACTCGTCTTCCTCGTAGAGGTACTGTTCAGAATATGCAATCGGAACCGAAGAAAATCAATGTGATTGATGAACTAATAAAGATTACAGAGCCGGTGATGGTTGATAATCTGGATAAAGGAGTGTCGGCTATGGATGAAGCTGCTAATAAGGATGCGGATGTCAGCAAACCTAAGTCTTATGCAGATTCTGTGAAAAACCATAATGTTCAAAAAGTGAATTTCAGGTCTCTTGCGTGTTCGGCTCAGCATGAGGATTGTGATATTGTTCTTCCGGTGGAATCTGTTCGGGTAGTTCAGGATAAGTTAGCGAATACGTTGTATGGATACTTTTTAGGAGATCGTATTGCGTATCCTGTCGTTGACTATTTTGTTAAGGTGAACTGGAAAAAGTTTGGGCTGCAGAAGTCAATGATGAATGCTAACGGCTTCTTCTTTTTTAAGTTCGAGAACCAGAAAGGAATGTTGGATGTTTTAGCTGCTGGTCCGTGGATAATTAGGTCACAACCGTTTTTTCTTCAAGAATGGACACCTAATACGAAATTAGAGAAAAAAGAGGTTAAGAAAGTTCAAGTTTGGGTTAAAGTTCATGAAGTTCCAATTGCTGCCTATACGGAAGACGGGCTTAGTATGATTGCTACTGCCATAGGTGAACCGAAGATGCTTGACTCATACACTACGTCTATGTGTGTGGACAATTGGGGTAGGAGTAGCTTTGCTCGGGCTCTGATTGAAGTGTCAGCGGAAAAAGAGCTTAAAGAGAGAATAACTATGGCGATCCCCAACCTGAGTGGTGATGGATTTATGAAGGAAACGATGTATGTTGAATATGAATGGAATCCTTTAAGATGCTCAACATGTTGTGTGTTCGGTCACTCTAATGACACTTGTCCCAAGAATCTGAAACCTGTTGTTCAGAAAGGTGGTAAGTTACCTGGTAATCAAGGTAAGTCTCAAACTAAAGCCAATCCTAAAGTAGATGATGATGGATATATGGAAGTGCAAAACAAGAAAGTGGCCAGGAAAACGGGGATTAATATTCCTAAACCAAAACAAAAATTTGAGTATAGACCTATTTCCAATATACGAAAAGCTGATTTAAAACTTAAATCAGCTGGGCCAACTTTTAAATCCACGAACCCTTTTAATGTTTTAAATTCGGTTGAAGCGGATGAAGGGCAAAGTAGTAAACAACCGAATAGGGATGGGTTTGAAGACTCCGATGATGAGGAGGTGACAGAAGTTTATAATGAAACGAATGAATTTTTGGTGGGTGATACATACAAACCGAAAGACACTAAAGGGGCAAGCACTCCTTCTAATATTGTTACCGATGGTTAGTCTTGCTACATGGAATATTAGGGGGTTGAACCGCCCTCTTAAACAAAAGGAGGTTCGTCAAGTGGTGCAAGAGAATGGTGTTAGTTTTTGTGCGGTGCTGGAGTCTCATGTTGAGATTGGTAAACTTGATAAAGTGTGTAATTCAGTTTTTCGCAATTGGGAATGGACGTCTAATGGAGGCCAATGTGAGAAAGGTACTCGTATCATTATTGGATGGGACCCGGATGTGTTTGATATTATGGTGTTAGCTCAAACGTCTCAAGTTATCCATGTGCAAATGATGTTTAAAAGTGACAAAAAGGTTATATTCTGTTCGATTGTTTATGCTTCAAATTTTTATATCACTAGAAGAGAGTTGTGGAATCATTTGGCTAGACATAATACTCTGGTAGGAAATAAACCTTGGGTTATTATGGGGGATTTTAACTCCGCTTTGAAGTTAGAAGATAAATCTATGGGATCGTCAGGTTTATCTACTAGTATGCGGGAGTTTCAAGAATGTGTTAATCAGATTCAAGTGGCGGATATTAAGAGCATAGGGTTCCATTACACGTGGACTCAAAAGCCGAAGAAAGGAGTTGGGTTATTAAAGAAGATCGATAGGGCCTTGGGTAATATTCAGTTTGTCAGTGAATTTCCAGAAGCGGTGGCGATGTTTCAACCGTACAGAGTTTCTGACCATTGCCCATGCATCCTCAGAATAAACAAGATGGTAAAGAAAAAACCTAGTTCATTCAAGTTTGCAAATTTCTTGGTCCACAAACCGGGTTTTTTGGATGTTGTTAAGAATAATTGGGATCTCGCTATTATGGGTGTTCATCAGTTTCGGTTGGTTAAAAAGCTTCGTGCTTTAAAGTCCCCTCTTAGATCTCTTTTATTCAAGCAAGGAAACCTTCATAAAAAAGTTGAAGAATTACGAGGAAAGCTAGATGCGATTCAAAAGGAAGTCGAGAGAAATCCGTTTAATGAAAATGCTAGGCGTGAAGAAGTTGATGTTACTCGAGATTTTCAAGAAGCGTGCCTTGATGAGGAACGGTTTTTAAAACAAAAATCTAAAGTGGCTTGGTTAAGAGCGGGGGATGCTAATTCTAAATTTTTTCATTTGTCGCTTAAAACTAGAAATCATCGAACAAGGATTGAAGGTATTTCCGATTGTAATGGGAATTTTTGTGAAGGAGAATCCGTTCCAGATGCGTTTGTCAAGCACTTTGAGACGTTTTTAGGTTGTGAAGGTGATATCTCTTTGAGTCTGTCCCCAGATATTTTTACGAATCGTCTGAATCAGACTGTTGCTGATAGTATGGTTCACCCTATTACAGTGGAGGAGATCAAAACGGCTATGTTTGCTATTGGTAATGATAAAGCTCCAGGTCCAGATGGGTACACAGCGGCTTTTTTTAAGAGTTCTTGGGAGATTGTGGGTTCTGATGTGACGAATGCTGTTATGGATTTCTTTACTGCAGATCGGTTGCTTCAGGAGATAAATCATACTCTTATTGTTCTTTTGCCTAAAATGACTACCCCTGCTACGGTAAAGGATTTTCGCCCTATTGCTTGTTGCAATGTTATATATAAGTGTATTAGCAAAATTGTGTCTGATCGTTTAAAGGTGGCCCTTAATGATATTGTTAGCATAAATCAATCAGCGTTTGTTCCTGGTAGGAAAATATCGGACAATATTCTTCTCACGCAGGAATTAATGCATAATTATCATAGAGATTATGGGCCTCCTAGGTGTGCGTTTAAGGTTGATATCCAAAAAGCCTATGATACGGTTGATTGGAAGTTTCTTGAAGAGGTGTTACTGGGTTTCGGTTTTAACCAGAGGATGATAAAGTGGATTATGCTATGCGTTTCTACTCCGTCATATTCTATTTGTGTGAATGGTAGTGTTCATGGATTCTTCAAGGGCAAACGTGGGCTCCGGCAAGGGGATCCTATCTCTCCTTATCTTTTCACATTGGTTATGGAAGTCTTGACGTGTAAGTTACAACAAGCCTCTTTGATTGATTCGTCTTTCAGATTTCATAACAAGTGTCAAAGTCAACGCATTATCAACCTGTGCTTTGCGGATGATTTGTTTTTATTTGCTAGAGGTGATGTGAAATCGGCTTCATGTATTATGAATGCGCTTTCTCAATTCTCTCGTATGTCTGGGTTGGTTCCGAATGTTCAAAAGAGTACCAGTTTCTTTTGTAATGTTCCTCAGCATGTCAAGGGGGCTATTTTAGGGATTATTCCTTTTGTGGAAGGGGAGTTGCCAGTCCGGTATTTGGGAGTTCCTTTGATCTCGTCTAGGCTCCTTTACAAAGATTGTAGTGTTTTGATTGAAAGATTGGAGAATCGCATTTCAAGTTGGAAGAATCGGCTATTGTCCTTTGCGGGTAGAGTTCAGCTGATTTTATCTGTGTTATCCTCAATGCATATTTTCTGGGCTTCTGTCTTAATTCTTCCAGCTAGAGTTATCAAGGAATTAGAAGACAGAATGAGAAATTTTTTGTGGTCTCAAGATGGTTCGTTTCAGAGAGGGAAGACTAAGGTTTCATGGAATTCAATATGTAAGCCGAAATATGAAGGTGGCCTTGGGTTGCGAAGAATTCAAGATGTAAATAAAGCTCTTATGGCCTCGCATGTTTGGAGCATTATTACCAGGAGGGATTCTCTTTGGGTTCAATGGATATACTCGAACCGATTAAGGAATACTAATTTTTGGGCGTGTAAAATTCCTTCGGTGTGTTGCTGGAGTTGGAGGAAAATCCTCCAGTTACGGCCGGTTATTAGAAATCATGTTTGGTCAAAGATTGGAGATGGTGGGATGACATCCGCATGGTACGATCATTGGTGTGAGTGCGGTCCGTTGGCCAGTTTCTTATCTCCTCGGATTATTTATGAAGCTGGTTTTTCTCTTCATGATTCGGTTAAAGATGTTTGGGCGAATGGATCTTGGAAGTGGCCTACGGCTTGGCGAGATTTGTTCCCTGTTTTGATTCAGATTGATAACTTGCAAATTAATCCGAATAGTAGAGATAGATTCTTTTGGAAAGATGGTGATAAACTGAATGATTATTCGTCTTCGTGTGTGTGGCAATCTATCAGAGCTAGGGAGACGGAAGTAGACTGGGTGCATGTTGTATGGTTCTCTCAATGTATTCCTCGGCATGCATTCCTTATGTGGCTTATCGTGCGTAGGAAACTCTTGACTCAAGATAAGATTTTACAGTGGGATATGGCGAGGAGAAAAAACATGAATATGATGTGTTGCTTACTGTGCTTCGAGAATAATGACTCTCATGATCATCTGTTTTTCGAATGTAAATTCTCGGCTCAGATTTGGTGTTCGGTAAGGGATAAGGTGAATATGGGTACGGTTGATCCTAAGTGGTTAGACATCATGAATTGGCTTTTAGCTAGAGGGGCTTCTAAATCGGCTTATAACATCTCAAGTCGTCTTATAGTAGCAGCTGCAGCTTATTTCATTTGGCAGGAGCGGAATGCTCGTCTGTTTAAAAATCAGACAAGACCTCCAGAAGTAATTACCTCTTTGATTCTTCAGACTGTTCGATATAAACTTATGGGAGCTAAATACAAGAGGACGGATAAAGTGAGACGCTTTCTAGAGATGTGGGAGATACATGAAAACTCGTTGCTTGACAATGGTGGCTAGTGTTTTCTGATTTGTTTTTTACTTGTTTTTTCTAGATTATAGTCTAGTGGGTGTCGGATTGTGAGTTAGTGTTTCGTTTTCTTGTTTACTTTCATGGGGGGATGTCCCATGTTTAGAACTAGTATGGGCTTTCCATACTTCTTGTGTTTATGTTTTGTGAATATATAGAATCACCGGGGTAACCCTTTACCCAAAAAACACATGTTTTGACATCTAAGCTGATTATATAACATAATTAGACATGTTAAGGCATATAATCCTTGTCATAGGCTTAACATACCTTAAATAACTTTTATATAACTTAGAAATAAGTTTTGAAAGCTTTGGTGTGTCAAAAACAAGTTTATTCACACGCAGGGACTATTTACATCAAACTGCGAAAGTCTGCTGATTCACATAGTATCACACATTCCGGAACTTGATCATAAGTTAAACATGCCCAAAATATCCTTCACATAGCTTAGAAATAGGCTTTGAGGTGTTTAGTGCGCAAAAATAAACTTATTTGATCAATAGGGACTAAAAGCATCAAAAAGTGCATAAGTTTGCATTTTCGCGCATAACTTACGTTCTGAATATATTCGGACATCCAAAAATTTATGTAATCATTAAAATATATTATTTTAGTGATTGGCATGATAAAATCCCATTCGTCGCGTAATTTGGATCGTTTTTCACAGCCGTTCGTGTTTCGTCGTAATTAACCTAACAACGCGATCGTACAACCAAACGAACCGACATCCAAGATATTTTTGAGCACATTTTAAGTTCCCTATACTTTATCTTCATTTTAGAGCTTTGAAATGGGGTTAACGGGGCTTAAACGTGCCAAAACGCATCGAAAATCAAGTTTGGAGACACAGGGGCCTGTTCTGCCATTGCAAAGTTACTGCCAGCAACAAAGAGCATACGGACCGTATGCAGTCCCTTACGGTCCGTAAGGGTGCCCCAGCTCAGCAGATTTCATTTTTCACAAACCCAGCTGCTCCCATTGTTTTACACATGGTTTCTACCATTCTATGGACTGGTTTTGGATGCCCCTAGGTTTACAAATCAGTGGGCACACATGTACGCTCAAGATTGAAGCTTGGTTTTCGATAAACGATCCTAATGGTTCTTGTTTTCCTATAAATACCCCATCCATTTTCATTTCATTTCACACCTTGATCTGATTTCTCTAAGTTGAGGGATAAAATCCTTCATACCTGAGAACATCTAGATCAAACCTCCATAGCTTGGACCTCTTGTAAGCTTCTTTCATTCTTTTATGCGTTTTTAAGCGTGAAAGTCAAACAGTGTTTGACTTTCAGCTTTGACCAGTCTATGGTCAACACGAAGTTCGTTTGAACTTCGCAACGTGAGCGTAATCACGATGGTTATAGTCCCTTGTGACCATGGTTGTAAAACAAGGTTTCCAAGGCCGAGTACTCCCCGAGTAGTCGCTACAAGGTAGGTTGCCGAGGCGACTTTCTTTGACTCCGCCTAGTTACTCGGAATCGGTCAAACGTGGTCAGCCTTGGCCAAAATCGTATCTAGTAGGTCACCTTGGGCTGAGTTTGACTTAAAAAAATAATAAAACATAATTTCTATGCCTATCATATTAAAGAATGAATATTATTTTCATGTATTTTGTTATAGATATAAGTAAAATTATGTTATTTGACATATATTTGTTGGTGCACGAATGTCTAAAGCCTGCGTCTTAGTCTTAGTTGATCAATGTATAGGGTCTAGATGTGTTTATTCTGTATTGAATAGGGGTTTAAAGTGTAAATGTTGGGTTTTCATGTTGAGGTTTCGCTTATATGGACATAGTGTCACATGAGCGAAACCCCAAGCTTATAGTTTCGCTCATATGGTCATGCCCTATAAGCGAAACCTCCTCCCCTATATATACCCAAGTTGTTTTCTCATTTTGCACGTTCATGTCTCCAGTGTAGCCGAACTGCTGCTCGTGTATTTCTTGGAAGATTAATGAGAAAACTGTTTTAAAGTGATTTCTTTCTGTTTCTACTCCATTTCTGCTTTGATTCATGCCGATTTTGTATTTCCGCTGCATTTTCGGTAGTTGCTAGCTCTGATTGACTCACACGACTGTCAATAACGGTCCTACAATTGGTATCAGAGCCAGTTGTGAGCTAGTTTACCCGAATCAAAGCCTTTTTCAAGCACATTTTGAGTTTCTGGACTTTCCGATGGACAAAATGGACTGAAATTTGAGTATATTGTGTAAAAGTGTCTAATAACAAACCCTTGAGATTTTCAGACCTAAAATCAGCTTAAAAGTGACCTAAAATGGCTCGTGAACAGGTTTCGCTCATACGGTATTTGAGTGGTTTCGCTCATACGGCATAAGCGAAACCAGGGGTTCCGCTCATACGAACTATCATATTTCGCTCATAGGTCATAACCTGGGTTCCGCTCATACGAACATCTGGTTTCGCTCATAGGGTTCGCTCATAGTGACATATTTTGAGGTTTCGCTTTTTCGTCACTTAGTGGTTTCGCTCTTAAGTCCATTTAGTGGTTTCGCTCTTTTGGTCATTACCTATTTCGCTTTTGTGAACAATTAAGTGGTTTCGCTCATAACAACACATAAAATCTGATTTCGCTTATAAGACCTGTTTTAGTGTAAAAATCATGGTTTGAGCGTTTAGTCCATTTCGTACGTGATTGAGTGTTGGAAACTCAGTCTGTGTTAAAAGTTTTTCGATAAAAACAACCTGTTAATCAAAAAGTTAAACATTTTCGAAATTTGTCACTAAAAATGGAACATCAAGATTTTTATAACTTGTTTGCGGGAAGCGGTTTGACGGCTACGCAGAGTCCGGCAAGTATAGTTCAGAACGTTAACATGGAGAACGAATTGGGAACAATGCAAAAGCCTCCCAAGTTGATGAACATAGATGAATTTGTGGGATGGTCAAGCAGATTTAAGAACTGGGTCAGGCTAACCATTTTGAATGCTGGATGAAGATAGAGAGAAAGTATGTTCCACCAGTTGATGGTTTAAATAATAAGAAGAATATTATAAGCTTGACAGAATCAGAACAGAATGATTTCAAAGCCGAGAAAAAGATGATTAGTATTCTCCAGCAGGCTATCAAAGAAGATATTTTAGTATTGTTGCAATATGAAGATAATGCTCAATCTATGTGGAATGCATTGAAAGCGAAATTTAAAGGTAGTGATTCCATGATCAAGAACAAGAAGGCTCTGCTCAAGAAGGAGTTTGATATTTTTACCGGTATGAAGGGTGAAACTACAAGGCAACTAATTGAAAGATATTGCCATTTGGTACTTGAGATGAATAGATTAAAAATTGAAAAGACCGATGAAGAATGGATTGACAAATTGGCTGATGCGTTACCTTATGACGAGTGGGGTACATACCTGATGATGCTGAAGAACAATTCAGACTTTGCCAATTACAATCTTAGTTTGTTCATAGAAAAGATTGAAGCTCATGAGTTAGAATTGTTGAAGATCAAAAAGATGAACTCAGCAAATGTTCAACAAGATGTATCTTTGTACTACAGAGGCAGTACTCCAGTTATAACAAATCAGAGCCCAAAGATATAAACTGGTTTCAGTGCTGACACAAGTTCAAGTGCTTCGTCAAATACTCCACAAACAAACAAACCGTCACCATTTTCGAGTGTTGATCCAAACTTCAAAGCTAGTGCACAACCATCACCTCAAAGTTCGTCCAGTTCAAATAATCAGGCATATGTTTCTGGGATCCAATGCAACATCGCAGTTAATATCAAGAATGGGAATGAATTTACTGAATCAGCTGCAAAACAACATATTGCATTGTTGGCTTCCGTGTTGGAATCGTATGAGTCTTTGGTAGCGGGTAAGATCGGAAATCCGGACATGACCAAAGAGGATAACTATCAGATCGATCCGGAGGAACTTGAGCTGATAGATATTAAATGGGGCATGGCTAGTTTGGTGAGGAGAGCTCAACGTTTCATGGAAATTACAGGCCGGAACAGTCTATCAGGCCCTGATCAGAAGTTAGGGTTTGATAAGTCGAAAGTTACTTGTTTTAAATGTAAAGAACGCGGTCACTTCAAACGAGAATGTCCCAACCGTGAAGTAAACAATCATCAAAACCCGTTCACCAACGACTACTACAGGCAAGCGATCTATCACCGACCAAATCAACAGCCAATTGTTCAAAGGCCACAAATTGAGAATAAACCGGAAAAAGCGCTGATCGTGAATCAAGACGATGAGAAGGTAGCTGCAGGTTTCAGCTGGGATAAATATATCCCCGGTAGCGATGGACTGGCAATGATGGCTGAAGTTGTTGAAATTTCTGAGATGGTGTCTGAACCGGAAACAGTTACTGAAGATGTTTCTGTAGTTGTTGAAGAGGTTTCTGCTGAAAATGCGGACAATTTTGAAGAAATAGCTGCTGAAGTTCATTACTCTCAATCTGAGCAGGAGGTATTAGCCAGTTCTTTGAGATCTATCATGCCTCCTAAAATTTTTGAATCTTTTGCAGGTTTCTTTGAAGAACCGACGACTGGATTGTGTCCAAGATATGAGGAGAAGAAAGAATTTGTTGAAGAAATGATCGATGTGACAAAGGAAATGACCGAAGACATTTTGAAAGAAATTGCTGACAAGGCTCTCATGGCGAAACTGAGAGAGGTAGACACAGAACTTGTGAAACCCGAGTCTGTTGGTACCGAGTCAGTTCAAAAGGAGTCGGATAAGGAGTCGGTAATTGAGGAGACCAAAACTAAGAAAGTGTCTGAGTCAGAGTCCAAAGATGTCGGTAAACAGGAAGTGAAAAATGCTCATGAAGCAGAAATTGTTGAGAAAGTGGATTCAATGTCTGAAACTCCATGCCAAAAGTGTTTACAATCGTGCATGGAGTGTCTTGAAAAAGACACTAAGTTTCAGGAATTGAAACAACAAGCTGACATGTTAAAATTTGATCTAGGACAAGTCAAAGAAGCATATGATACATTAGCCAGATCAGTTAAAATGATTAAAAAAGAAAGTGTCGAAAATGATAAAGCCACAAAACTAGCAAAAGCAACACTTTTTGATAAACAAGTGGAAGTTAATTTTCATATTGACACAATCGCATCATTAAAGAAAGAATTGGAATTGACTAAAATTGAAAATGAGCGAATTGATAAGAAATTGATGAGCTATGTTGCATCGTCCTATGTTCTTGAACAAATTGTTCCACAACAGCCCAATGTTGCACCAGTCTTTAACAGTGTTCCACCCCCAATGTGGAATCATTATACTCAAAAGTATCCAGATGGGGTGGAATCTGCATTGAATCTCAAGTTGAAAACAATTGAGGATGAATTGCCTGAGAGCATTGATGTTACATTCTCTAGATCCGACACAGACAATGAGTCACAGGTCATCAAGACTATTGTCGATCAGGTGTTAGATGAAGAGAGTGATAACTCTGAGGTTGAAGTTATGAAATCTCATTCTGAGAAGTCTGTTACTGATTCTGAAGACAAGGATAATTTTTTACAACGTTTCATACCGAAATCAGACAAGAGTACGAATGATGATCCGATTATGGTGGTTTACACTATGATTGGAACTGACAAGCTTTATTCTGATTTTGAGTATCCGCTTCAGAATGCAAAAATTGAAAATGTTGAAAAGGTTTTCAAATTGGTTGAAATTGACATTGATGTGATAAACAACAAAGAATTCTTTTCGAAACCTAAAAAGTCATTTGTTACGTCATGTTCCAACAACTTGGGCAAAAATAAGTGGGAAGGGAATGGTAACAAGAAAAATGGTAACAACTTTAAAAACAAAGGAATTGGTTTTGAGAAAAAGATGGCTAAGAAAGTTGTTAAGCCAAAGGATAAAATGAATGATGTTTTTGTTGTTGGACCAAGTGTGGATGATGAGAAGGAATACATTTTTAGCTAAAAGGCCGTTGACGATTTCAATGCGGCTAAGAAACTGAAAGAAGAGTCGTTTAAGTCAACTTTTGTCGAGTATGACAAAAGAGTTTGTTATCGCTGCAATGAAATCGGGCACATGGCAAAACAATGCAAGAAAGTTTTCGAAATACCTGTTGTAAAATCTTTTGTTCAAAAATCTCGACCTAAGTCACCAGTTGACAAAAAGGGTAAAAGAACAATGGTTTCACCAATCCGCATCTTGAAAAGAGGTGAATCATTAAAGTCGGAAGATAATCCAAAATCGACATTCGAAATTGGCGAATCTTCAAATTCACAAAAGACTTCAAAGATTTATCCGAAAACAAAAATTTTTGAAACTCAATCATGGGTGGTGAAACCAAAACAATCAGTTGAGGTGAAGAAAATGGAAAATGAGTTAAAGTTTGATTCAAAAGTCTTTAATCCCAATGTTCTAAATATTTTTGGAAAAATGGTTGACAGAAAAGTCAAAGGGGTAAAGGAATTTTATGAATCAAAAGTGGTTGCTAATGATAATCATGAATTTGAGCTTGATAAGTTTCTTGCAGAATTTCCCCCGATCACAAATGAAGTAAAATCAAAAGTAAAAACTGATGTTCCGAATGTCACGTTTAACTTTCCTAAGACTGATGAGAAGTGTGATGTAGTGTTTGGGAGTGTTTCAGCAGTTAAGAAGTCATGGAGTTCATTGTTTGAATAAATTTGATTTGATGTGTGCAGGGGCTGCCCAAGTCGATACTATCAAAGTGGATTATGGATAGTGGAGCTTCAAGGCATATGACTGGGACGCTTGCTTTGCTATATAATGTTAAATCCATAAACGGAAGCTATGTTGGATTTTCCGGGAACCAAGGTGGAAGGATCGTTGGTCAAGGAACGCTGTCAAATGGCGTGATTTCATTCGACAAAATGAACTACATAGTGGAGTTAACAAACAATTTACTCAGTATTTCACAAATCTGTGATAAAGAGTTTAGTGTACATTTTACAAAAACTGAATGTGTGGTTTTAAAGCCGGGGTTTAAAATCCCTGATGAGATGGTGTTGTTGCGTGCTCCACTAGAGAACACGATTTGTATTATCTTGATATGAGCGTCGCAACGCCAACATCTCATCAGAAACAGTGTTTTGTGTCTAAATCTAAAGCGACAGAAAAGGATTCGATAATGTGGCATCGAAAGATGGGCCACATTCATGTTCGCAAAATGAACTTTTTGGTACATAATGATTTAGTTGATGGTGTAAATTTGAAAAATTTTCATTTGAATGATGATTGCATAGCGTACAAGAAAGGAAAGCAGACTCGAAAGTCACATCCACTGAAGATCATAAACACAATCAGGTTACCTCTTGAGAGATTGCACATGGATCTCTTCGGGCCTGTCAACGTAAAGAGCATCAGCGGAGACTTATATTGCTTGGTGGTGACTGATGACTTTACGAGATTTTCTTGGGTAGTGTGCTTGGAACGAAAAGATCAAACTTTTGAGTCTTTGATGGTGCTTTTCAAAAAGATGGAAACGGTGTATAAACTGCCAATCCGGAGGATTCAGAGCGACAACGGAACGAAATTCAAGAACAACAAGATGTACGAGTTCTGCAACGAGAAGGGAATTCTTCATGAATTCAGTGCACCGTACACACCACTGCAAAACGGCGTAGCTGAATGAAAGAATCGGACCCTGATAGAAACAGCCCGTACAATGTTAGCCGATTCCAAGCTACCAATCTTTTTCTGGAGTGAAGCAGTATCAGCAGCTTGTTACACATTGAATAGAGTTCTCACTGTCAAGAAGTATAAAAAGACTTGCTTTGAGCTGTTGCATCGTTATAAGCCAAATCTTGAGTTTTTGGAGCCATTCGGGTCTCCTTGTACTTTTATTGATGAAAACGGTAAATTTGGCGCTAAATCTAATGAGGGTTTCTTTGTAGGTTACGCTAGCCCACTCAAGAGGGTGTTCGTACCATGCCTAGGTAAGGTGATTCAAGTCCAACACGTGGATTGTCAGAAGCACACTCCATCACCACAACTTCCCGGACAAAGATTCCTGTTCGACTACGATAAGCTCTGGGAGTCGTTTCATCTGCCGGTCGAGCCGAGTGATGAGGAACTAGCTCTCATGTACCTGTATCAGCAAAATATGTCACAGGAGCAAATGACTAGACCGCTAGAAGTTTCTCAACCCACCGTGGGTACTCACGATGATGAAGCAGGACCGAGTGGAACAGCTCACGAACCACCAGAGGAACCAGTTCCATCGTTTGACGAATCTGACGACTCAGAAGCGGAACCCGCTCCGACTTTTGACGAGGATCCAATGGAAGCTGAGGATCAAACCGTTGATCTTGACATATCGAGCTTGGAATCGGAAGTAAATGTGCCTGACAATGCTATGCCACGGACGTTGTCTTATCATCCCTCAGAACAGATTATTGGCGACCTGCAAAGTGGTGTTAAAACCAGACATCAAATAGATCGAGCTCTTACATGTTTCTATTCATCTATTGCTGATATGCAGAAAGAAGTCTCATTAAAATGTTTTATTTCGCAGATAGAGCCCAGAACCTACAAAGAGGCATTGACTGAGGATAGCTCGGTGAATGCAATACAGGAGGAGCTGCAGCAGTTCGAAAAACTGGGCGTCTGGAGACTTGTCGATCTGCCTCAGAATCAAAAGCTAATCAAGACGAAATGGGTTTTTAAGTGTAAGCGTGATGACAGAGGTGTTGTGGTGAGAAACAAAGCGCGACTTGTGGTTCAAGGTTTCAGTCAACAGGAAGGAATAGATTATGATGAAGTTTACGCGCCGGTTGCCAGACTTGAGGCAATTCGGATTTTTCTAGCCTTCGCGTCATGGAAAGATTTTAAAGTATATCAACTTGACATCAAATCGGCCTTTCTTTACGGAACTATCAGAGAAGAAGTGTATGTGGGGCAACCGCCGGGGTTCACAGACCCACTGCACAAAAACAAGGTGTATCTACTGGACAAAGCGTTGTACGGACTTCAACAGGCCCCGAGAGCCTGGTACGAAACGCTTTCTCAATACTTGTTGGACAACGGGTTCACAAGAGGCACAGTAGACAGCACTCTGTTCACCAAGGAAGAAGCAGGCCACTTGTTGATTGTGCAGATATATGTTGACGATATCATTTTTGGATCCACTAACGACGACCTGTACAAAGAATTTGAAAAGGTGATGAAGAAAAAGTTCGAGATGAGCTCAATGGGGGAGATGAAGTTCTTCCTCGGGCTGCAGGTGGAACAAATGCCCGACGGAATCTTCATTCACCAAACGAAGTATGTGAAGGACGTGCTCGAAAAGTTTGACATGACAGATTGCAGTCCTGCATCAACCCCCCTTGCACAGAATCATGGAATTTGTCCAGACGAGAATGGATTGAAGATGGACGAGACATTGTATCGATCAATCATTGGATCTCTGATGTATCTCACGGCTTCCCGTCCAGACATCATGTACTCGACGTGTCTCTGCGCCAGATATCAGTCAAATCCAAAGCAGTCACACCTGACTATTGTGAAACGTATCTTACGGTATTTGAAAGGCTGCCCAAGCATCGGCTTGTGGTATCCTTGATCGGGTGACTTTACTTTATCTGGTTTCGCTGATTCTGACTTTGGAAGCTGCAAGCAAAACGCAAAGTCCACCACTGTTGGGTGTCAGTTCTTCGGAACTCGACTCGTTACCTGGCAGTGTAAGAAACAAACCGCAGTAGCGCTCTCTACATGCGACGCTGAATACGTTTCAGCCTCCAGCTGTTGTTCGCAGATCCTTTAGATCCAACAGCAAATGCGAGACTTCGGTTTACAGTTCTTAGATACTCCTATCTACGTGGACAATGAAGCAGCTATTAACATTACTAAAAATCCGGTTCACCATTCAAAAACAAAACACATTGAGATCCGTCACCATTTTATCCGTGATTGTCACGAGAAAAAGTTAGTTCGGATTGAACATTTGCACACCGATGATCAGAAAGCGGATTTTTATACTAAACCATTTGATAAAAAGAGATTTTATTATCTTTTAAAATTGAACGGGTTGAAAAATCTACAATCTGGGAGGGTTATTGAATGTGAAGCCAAGTTGGGCGGCGATCTGACGTGAACCATGTCGTGTTGTCAATTTTTGTTTGTACAGTTTGTTTTCTGATTTTCGATAAAAACAAAAACACAAAAATATGTTTTTGTTTTTAGGGGGAGAAAGTTTGCAGAAAAATACAAAAACATGATAAAAACTACAAAAACCAAAAACATTTGAAAAAGTTAAAATGAGCTTGTGTAAAAAAAAGGGAAATGATAGTACATCAGCTAGACAGTGCAGTACGCTAAAGAATTGTATAGTATAAACGTGTTAAGCAGTCTTGTAGATGATATGCCGATAGGTTTTTACACATTTAGTAGATTTGTTCGGGATATAAACATAAATTTCACTTGCTTTTTCGTGGGGAACACTACTTGGATATATAGGTAACCCCTGAAATCTCGTTTGAAAGGTCCCTCTTTCTAAGATACTAGGTCTTTATGCTTAGTGATATCTGGGGTATTATCCCGGGACTTCTGATAATGCGGAAGCAATGGCCTAGTCCCCGGAGAATACTTTAATGCATGCTTGAAATATAGCACCACCCTCAGCAGAAATAGACAATAAAATTGCTAAATCAATGCTGTTGTAAAAAAGATCCTCTAAAGGGGACCCACCAAAGTCGAAGAAGTCGTCATCTCTCTGCTGAACGGAAGTTCTGACCTGAGCTCTCACGACCTTCGCATCTAACCCTTTACAGATATCATCCAGGTATACTCACCTGTAAGACTGAATATTGGGATCTGGATACGGGAGTATATTCAAGAGGTGGAACACACGTATAAGTTTAAGTCTCTAAAATACTAAATCCGAATCCTGAACAGATTGAACTTTGTGTGAGAATTTAAAGTGGACCAGTATATCGACAATCAATGCAAACTGTTTAATGCTTAAAATGTCACCTAAAGCTTAACGGTACTTGTATCTCGTCGGCAGCTGATATGATCCCTTAACACGCTCGCAAAAAGATTGTGTGTACAGTTTATTGTTTCTTATATTCAAATTTCAAAAAGATTTTAGTTTCTCATTTTATTTTCGACAACTGACATTGGGAATCGGACGATCAAAGCTTAGTGCAGATCATGTCAGTGTTTGATGAGGGCTGGGTAAGCTGGTGATGCAGAACAATGATTGGTACAGTGTTGGACAGTTGAAAAGTGTTTGGAAGTTCAAAATATTCAAAAGTTCATTCGTTTGAACTATTTTCAGAATGAAATAACTGCGTACTTCATAATTCGGTCAACCAAGGTCATTAACTTGGACTTGGTGGACCAAGCAGTTGACCAAGGTCATTAACTTGGACTTGGTTGACTGGGTGTGACGGTGTTTAATCAGAAAAGTGTTAAAAAATCAAATTTTTTGAAAGTGTTAGGTTTAGTTGTTGGATTCTTTATATAGTCAAATCTTTATAGGATTGTGAAAGAACCAGATCATCAATTCTGGACATTTAAAATGTTTATTCTTATAAATGTTTGAAGTTTGCAGGTGAAAGTTCCAGATTAAGATCCCTATAGCAGAGTCTTAGGGGGAGTCTGAAGACGAGCTTGATGCAAAAAGGAAGCTTGTTGCTGGTAATCCAAGTGTCGATCCCAAAAGCACAGAAGATTGATGAAAGGGGGAGCCTGCGAAAGAGAAAGAGAAGATTAGGAAGCTGCTGAAGAAGCCTAAGTCTAGAGAAGGAAAATTCAAGTCCCTGTAAAGTTTGAAGACCAAGACTGAAGAAACCCCAAGCTTATAGTTTCGCTCATATGGTCATGCCCTATAAGCGAAACCTCCTCCCCTATATATACCCAAGTTGTTTTCTCATTTTGCACGTTCATGTCTCCAGTGTAGCCGAACTGTTGCTCGTGTATTTCTTGGAAGATTAATGAGAAAACTGTTTTAAAGTGATTTCTTTCTGTTTCTACTCCATTTCTGCTTTGATTCATGCCGATTTTGTATTTCCGCTGCATTTTCGGTAGTTGCTAGCTCTGATTGACTCACACGACTGTCAATAACGGTCCTACAATATTTAATTTCAAAAAACTAATTTCTTTATAATTTAACATGTCCGAGTACACCCCGAGTACTCTCCGCCTAGGCCGAGTACTCTCAACTCCCCGGTCGACCGACTAGGGAGCGCCTAGCGACTTTTGCAACCATGCTTGTGACTATACCTACTGATTACCACGTTGATTAGGTGTAGTGACGAGTCATAGTTTCGGTCAAAATACGCGTCTATGCGTATTTTGCAACCAAACTATTCTTGGGTATCAAAACCGTTTGTTTTGATACCAAACTTGTTTTCTAACTTCGTTAAACATGTTTTAACATGTTTAACTCGTCACTTTTAGGATAGTGCTTGTATAGAGTCGTAAGTCAAGCGGTCTTGACAACCGCTTAGACTTCCGAACCCGACCCGTTTGGTCGATCATTAGGATCCGACAAAGATATAATGTGACCATAGTTGTATAGGGAATAACCTTCCGAGGTTATTATACCTTATGGTCACTTCGTTTAATTAGTTATATGATAGGTAGTTTATATGCCTTAGGAAAATGACCAAAATACCCTTTTTGCACATAATTTCATTTTAAGCATATGTAACACAAGTTTTGACTGGTTTTCAGGAATAAATTGAAGACTCAGGATAGGTTGGCGGTTTGGGAAGCAGGAAGTGCAACGAATCTTAATCTTATGTGTTGCCCGTTGTGCAAATATGATCGTGATAGCCGAGACCATTTGTTTTTTCAATGTGCGTTTGCGAATCAAGTTTGGACAAACGTGAAGGGTATGGTGAACTTGGAGAGTGTAGATAATACGTGGAAATCTTTAATGGTATGGGATGAACAACATTCTAATTCTAAGAAAGTTGATGACATTGTGTGTAAATTGGTGGTAGCTGCGACTACTTATTATGTTTGGCAAGAGCGGAACAGTCGGCTTTTCAACTCTAATCAATTGACTGTGTCACAAGTCACTGAGAAGATCAAAAGCTCAGTTCGGTTAAGACTAATGGGTTTCAAGTTTCGAGTGGATTCTGCAAGGAGGAGGATTTTCAGAATCTGGAAGATTGATGATAGCAAGTATAATGAAGCTGATCCGGGCTAGAAGTTTAATTGTCTTGTTTTAATTTTCGGCCTTGGTTGTTTGTGTTTGGCCGTGGTTGTTTAGTGTCGGTTGTTAACGTTTGTTAGGGTTGTTTTTTTGTTGGTTTTGCTGGTTTGTTGTCCTAGTCTTGGTATGCCAAGTCTAGTTGGTGTGTCGCTTTGACACATCCTTGTACTTATTTGGTTCATTTATAAAATTCATCGGGGTAACCCATTACCCAAAAAAAAAAAAAACACAAGTTTTGACATCTAAACTGATTATATAACATAATTAGACATGTTAAGGCATATAATCCTTGTCATAGGACTAGTTAGGCGTCTCGAACGCGCTTTTGCGTGAACGACGCGTTAAAGTGGCGTAAGCTACCTTAATGAGTCGTAAAGGGTCGTAAGCACATAGGATAGGTTTCGATTTAGAATGTAGGCTTTGTTAAACCATATCACATGAGTTCCAATACTCATTTGGTTTACAAGACCTCATTATACCCGATCTTCCGATTTAGGTGTCGATTCCCTAACATAGTATCTGTTACCCTAGGAACCGCTTCAACACTTGAACTTTTGGTCTTTTAAGCTTGTTATACCCTTTGAACTGGGACTATACGCAACCCCAGGCGAGTACATAGTTCCCCTCTTTTACTGTTTTCAAATGTTTTGGGGTGATTCATATGTGTAATCGATCTGTTTCAAAATGTATGGCATATGTGTGTTCACTAAGTGCTTTTATGTGTATTATTCCGATTATGCAAATGTAATGTTTTATCCTTAAGTGATCTACCTATCTTCATAGTTAGATTCATGTAGGATATTTGAAGTATAGTGTTAGATCTTCCTATCTTCATAGTGAGATTTTAAGAAGTACTTTACAACTCGATGGTTGGTTTTTGTGTAGATTGTTGGTGATTTAGATAATGAAACTAGATAATACAATAAGCACATGGTGGATACACCACTGGTACTTCCTATATATAAGTGTGCTTATTGTATTACCTTTCGTGGCGTTATCCCGAATCACCATTAGGATTTAGGATTGTTTTGATTCAAAGTAACAGAACCCAGAATCCTTATAGCATCTATCTATCTTTATAGGTTGATACTTGTAGGATGTTTAGAGTACTAATGTTGAAGTCCATGTTTGGATTCATTGTGTACTTTAATGCGTGTTAGATTAGCCGATGTAGCGAGAGCCCGAATCCTTATAGCATCTATCTATCTTCATAGGTTGATTCTTGTAGGATGTTTAAAGTACTGATATTGAAGTCCTTGATTGGATTAATTGTGTGCTTTAATGCGTGTTTACGAGTTGGTACCAGTTGACGATTATGTGTTTATGTGGTAGTTGTGATTTAGATAACGAAACAGGTGTAATAAAATAAGAACATGGTGGATACGCCGCTGGTACTTTCTATATATAAGTGTTCTTTTTTTATTATTCTTGTAGCGTTATCTGGATCACTTTAGGATTTTGTGTACTATTGTTTCAGTATTCGATTATCGAAATCCTTGTAGAATCTCCCATATCTTTATATGTTAGATTCTTAGAAGGATATTTAAAGTATTATCATAGATCATTGATTTGATTTATGTAATACTTATATAAGTTTTGATTTATTTCAAAACAGTTATTATTAATCCTTGATTTGGATTCCTAATAACATATTAACAAGTTTTTACGATGGTTTAATCGAGATTTCAATGTAAGGCATAAAATGACTTGGTAAATATCATATTGCCATATACAAACCTATTTTGTCACAAGTTTTCACAAATAAAATTAATACCAAATGTTTTGCCATTTATTTGGCTAATAAAACCTATGTATTCGCCGGCATTTTTATGCTGACTGTTTTTGCATATGTTTCAGGTTTTCGACTGTTCAAGCATGCAACGCATAGGACTGTATACGGGCCTTAGACTTCTAAAAGAAAAGAACAATTACATGTATTCTTTGTTTGTAAAACGATGTTAATGATATGGAAACAATTCAGTACCAGTAGTTGTGAGCAATTTGTAACGTGACTCCCCGATATTTCCGCCGCTTATTGTTATATTACGCGATTGGGGTGTTACACGAAGACATGCTGCGAGCGTGTGTTATTGATTTTGGCAACGGTTGGGAAAGACACCTACCTTTGGTGGAATTCTCTTACAATAACAGCTACCACACTAGTATTCAGGCTGCTCCGTTCGAGGCGTTGTACGGACGGAAATGCCGATCACCTTTGTGTTGGGCTGAAGTTGGCGACAACCAAATCATTTGCCCTGAACTCTTACTCGACACGACAAAAAAGATTGCCCTAATTAGACAACGAATGGCGGGAGCGCGTGACCATCAGAAAAGCTACGCCGATAAGGGTAGGAAACCGTTGGAATTCCAAGCTAGGGATCGAGTCTTACTTAAGGTCTCACCTTGGAAAGGTGTGGTTCATTTTGGCAAACTTGGCAAGCAAAATCCGCGTTATGTCGAACCTTTCGAAATCACTGAAAAGATCGGCACTGTGGCATACCGACTGAACTTGCCTAAAGAGCTCAGTGGCCTACACAACGTATTCCACGTGTCGAATCTTAAGAAGTGTTTGTCTGATGAAACTCTCGTCGTTCCTTTCAGGGAACTCACCATCGACGATCAACTTTGTTTCGTTAAGGAACCAGTTGAGATTATGGATCGAGAGATCAAGACCCTCAAGCGTAGCAAGATACCCATAGTTTGAGTACGCTGGAACTCGCGACGAGGTCTAGAGTTTACTTTGGAAAGAGAAGACCAGATG
The DNA here is from genome assembly GCA_030545235.1 of Helianthus tuberosus. Taxonomy (NCBI): domain Eukaryota; kingdom Viridiplantae; phylum Streptophyta; class Magnoliopsida; order Asterales; family Asteraceae; genus Helianthus; species Helianthus tuberosus. Next base: position 114,200,094 of record CM060415.1, on the reverse strand, counting down.
ATGAGCAAATATCCTTAGTTGTTTAAAAGCAAGACGTCCAGTAATGAAGCCACTACTGAATTTCGGGACGAAATTCCCAATCAAGTTGGGGATGATGTGACACCCCGCAAAAACGCTTAGCTTATTCAGTAACCTCACGCTAAATTTCGGGACAAAATTTCTTTCAACTTGGGGATAATGTGACAACTTGTACGATCACCTCGTTTTGTTTTCCGTTACGTTTCACCATGCGTGTATTTGTGTATAACTAATATAAGAATTTATATTAATTAAAAAGTGTTTAGATGTTGAATGTTTATAAATTCATGAATATGTATGTGAGTTTGAATGATTGGAAGTATTATTATTATTCCTATAATTATACCCAACTACACACTATATACTTTAGAGTGACAGCCGTACACTCCCACCCAAGCCGCATAGTCCATGTTGTGGGCTTCTGGCTTACAGAGCCCAGTCTTACTAGACCGCACACTCTGGATTAAGGAGACCATAATCTGGCAGCACTCCCCAGCCTAAATCCAAACCGCACACATGAACTTGCATATGTGTGCGGCAAATTTTACAGCTGGATCCCACCAAATGAGTGTGCGGTATCTTTCAGGTGACTATATAACCACACCTTATCCAAAACCCTAATACCCTTTTCCCCAAAACATTCTCTGGCAGCCGCATATACCCTCTCTCTCTTCACATTTTAGAAACATTACCATTTTGGGATTCCCTTCTCATTCTTTTGAAGATTCAAGTCAATCATCAACAACCTTTCATCATCAAGCTTCTTCCTTTTGGGATATTCTTATTTTTCTCACATATTCCTTTGTTTTAACACTTTCATGTTAGTATGGTTATGTGTTATGTTGTTCAATTTAATGTATGATGAATTCTTGAAGGATGTGTTCTTGGTAGGATGGTTCTTGATAGTTTGCTTCCAATTGATTCATGAAGTGTTTGTGATACATTGTTTTAAATCGATGAAGTATGTAATTTAACAAAGATCTTGATGATTTCTTGTGACTTAATATGATGTCCGAAACAATTGGATTATGATAGATAAACTAGGGTGTATGTGTGTTCAATAAAGATGAGGAATGTTGGGTGTCACATCTTGTATGAATGATGAAGGACTAAATGATCGTGGTTAGTTGAAGTAGGATTGATTTGATTCACTGTTTCATTCATAAGTTTCTTCATGATGTCTTGTTGATTAATGAGTATTGTCAAAAGGTTAGGGTTTTAGATATATTTTCCAAATAAAACCGAATGGTACAAATGATGTTTTGATGATTATGAAAACTGTAACCCCTGTTTGATTGAGAGTATGCTGATGTGATGATTCATATGTGACAACTGGCATTTTTTTGGGTAATTTCGGTACCATTAAAACAGTTTTTAATATTATGTGGTTATGTGTTTAGATCAACTGAAGTGCATGATTTCACAACATACATTTAGAGAACTCACAAATACCTTTTATGATGCATGTTATTCATTTTTATTGGTCGTGACTTGAAACAGTTTAGACAGTGCTCAGGGGTGACTAGTACACTTACCAGTTAGACTAGTAGTGCTGACACGGGTTCAATACTCAGATAAACGACACATTTATGACACAGATTGAGTTCCAGAGTCAATATTATACTAAATCTCATGTGTGAAAATAAGGGGTTATGTTAATACCTTCTGAAAGACAGACAAACACTAAAAACTACCCGAAACTAGCTACAAATGGCAAAATTAGCATAATTCCGCAGAAATTCAGCATTCACTAGTTCTTATAATATTCAGAAATAATGTTTGAATGCCCAGAATGACTTAAAAAGTATCGGGAAATTGATCAAGACATAAAAGCGCATCATGCTATACAAGCTACAAATGTTGATCTTTTAGTGATCCGATAACGAAACAAACACCCGATTACTATCTTGACACAAAAATACAAACTAGTTAGTGTTGTTTAGCAATATTAAGCTAGTCTAACTCACCATATGCCATGAATTAAAACTAAACCCCTAAACATATAACAACCCCTAACTTAACTTATCTTCACATCTGAACACTTAACAATTTTTAGACAAATTAGGCACACCCCCCCCCCCCATTTGTGACTGTCCCCAAGGGACCCACCCCCTTCATCTTGTTGACTAATATCATTGTTAGTCAAAGATGCTTGTGCTTAAACCTTTGGTAATTAGATTGGAAGGAAAGTATGATACAAAGGTTAAAACACCTTATCTACTCATTTATCTCTTCATTTCAACTCATAAAAAAATCACAACACTCTCCTTCCTTCCCTCTCCCACTCTCGGCCGAAAACACACCCCCCACCCAACATCACCTTCAATCAATTTCAAGCTAATCCAAGTGCATTCTAAGGTGTACCAAGCATATTCAAGAAGGTGTCAAGCCATAGGAGTTGAAGGACCTCTCTTGGGAGCTATTATCCATCACTTTTCTTCGTCTTCATCTTCTTGTTACTTCCCTAGCCTTGTGCTAGTAGTAAGTTCCTTTGACACCCATTTTTCATCTTGTTTATGTAGATGTAACTTATGTATAACTTAACATCTAAAAGCTCTTACAAAACCAAGATGAAGAACACTATAAATCAAGCTAAAAATCACAAGAAAACAAGTTGTTTATGATGTGTTATGAAGTTGTTTAGTTGATTGTTTGTGTTTATGATGATGAACATCACATAAAGACTTGTTAGATGATGATTAGAAACATGATCTAACAAGTATACATGAGGATCTTGAAAGATCCATGTTGAACAGGTTGTATGAGATGATGAACTTGAAAAATAAAGTGGTTAAAATGTAGAACTTGTTTCATACCAAGTATGATTTCTTGAAAAAAAGAATGAACTTGAAAGTTTGAAGTTGTTAACGTTTATAAAATGTTACATACAAATTATAGACTTTTTGAAAGATGGATGAACTCAAGAATGGTTTTCTAAAAAGTTTGGAAAAGTTATAAGTTAAGTATGATTTTTAAACAAATAAACATACTTAAGAACCATACTAACATACTACATGTTCACAAGTTCATCTTAGTATATTTGATGATATATTATGATGTAAATTGTTGTGGGAAAATTGTTGATGATTTTTGAAAAGAAAATGATATGTTTTTAAAACATGGAACCTCCATTTTCTAAGGGAAACTATGGCCAAATTTTTATAAAATTCAAACACTTAGAAAATATTTTTATTACAAGGTTCTTACAAGTAAACTTGTTAAAAAATAATTAGTGTAAAAATTCCCCCAATTTTTGTATAAAAATACAAGCAAAGAAGGTGTGGTTTTTCAAGAAATAAAATGGTTATAAATATATATTTTAGGAAATAAATATTTAGTGGTCACTTGATCTATGTGCTATGTGTATATTGTTTGTATTAGTTATACTAACATTAGGGACTTGAAATAATATATACAAACAAATACAATAAAATTTTCAAATAAAGATCTCAAGAACAAATTCACATATACGCTTTGGACACGATTATTGGATGATTCAGACACATGGACATATTGGACAAATTATATATATATATATATATATATATATATATATATATATATATATATATATATATATATTCCGGATTAAAGTTATAATATTTCAAGGCTTGGTAAATGATATATTTTCAAAACCGAACAAGTGACAAGATATATATTTTTACAAGTGATACAAAACTATATTGTATTTTGTCAACCATGAAAATATATTATTTTTGAAGTGTATAAAAAGGTATATTTCATAAACATTTTAAGAATACATAATTTTGGTGGAAACTAAAAATATATATATTTTTGAGTTAATCTTAAAAATAAATTAGTTTTTGAGACATATGGAAATACAAGTATTTTCCAAGCCTAAGATATAAACATATAAAATTCTATAAACATGTCTTAAAAATGAATAGTTTAAGAATGTAAGAAAATACGTATTCCTATACGTACAAATACATGCCAACATATACTACCAACACTTGCTAAAAATACCGTTATACAAGTATTATACTTAATTATGAGAATACAAAATTAAATACGCAAAATACTCATGATACAAGTATACCTATACTTGGGAATATATATACAAGTATAATACATAACAGATGGTACAATTGGTCATGTATATCATAAGCACATGTATACGGAAATATTATATATCAAGACAAGTTAAAAATATATTACTTTTAACGAATCCATCGTAATCACAAATGATATATAAACGATACATGCAAATAATATAAGTTAAAATGTAATATTTTAACTAATATATCGAACTTGGAATTTAATTATGGAGAATTATATAAACATCATACATTAAAAGTATAACTCAAAACAAATACAATTCTAAAACACGTCTTAATAAATATTTAAGACTAAGAGTCGTTACAAGACCGAAGTGTCTAACAAAACCTAGCACGTTTGTAGGTTGCAACACGACCCGAGAGAACCGATCTTGAGTATGCACTATTTACGGACGCAAAACTGTGAGTTCATGTCCCCCTTTTCTTTTAACTATTTTCGGATTTAGAACTCTCTCGGGGGTGAAATACATGTCTCAATGGTATGGTTTAGCTAGGGAATGAACTGTTAGATCATGTGAGCGAATAGTATCTCTCTTAAGTGCCATTAATCTTGTTTAGACCAAGGGACAGAAGTGGTAGATCTATCGGGTGTAGCGAGCCCCACTCTTGGGTTCGTGTATTGCCCATGTAGTGCTTTTGTTGTTCCAACCGGGTGGACCGGAGGAAATTCTCTAGGGTTGAGTGCTTCCTATGTCGCCGCACATATTAATGTCCTTGCAAAACATTAATGATCTGTTCATAGACGCTTTACATACCTGTTGTTAAAAGATCTCTCAAATGTTTAAAAGTTTATTTGGAATTCACTCAAAACGCATGAACTTGCTCAACTTTTGTTGATGTTTTCAAACTTACATGTATTTCAGGGAATTAGATGGATCTTGGTGCTGGCGTTTACTATCAAGCTATTGGGTTACAAGTCTTCGATGTCATCCTTTTTGGAGGGTTTGGTCCCTATATCTCATCGAGATATAGGATGCAAAGCCTTATGTTTTAAATCTTTTGTCGAAACAGTCCTTTTATGGAACTTAAAACTCATGTAGGTTTGTAACTTAAACTTAAAACTGGTGTTGGTTTGTAACTTAAACTTAAAACTTGTGTTGGTTTGTAACTTAAACAACTTGTGGTTTGTAACATTTCAACTTATGAATGGATGAACATCGTTTGTTTTAATCATGTAGTTGTTTACTATTATCGTATGCAATGAAAACTAATCAAGTCACACCGCACGCTTCCGCAAATAGACGGGTGTGATAAGTTGGTATCAGAGCTTCGATTGTAGTGAACTAGGATTCATTCTCGAGTCTAGTCTATAATCACTAGGATCCTCTCACGAAAACATTTTTCTGTTATGTTTTTCATTGCATGTACAAAAACGCCAAGATCCACTACCCAAAACGTATTTCAAAAGTAAATAAGTAAATAATGTCCTTGACATTTGTCACACCCCGACCGCGTAAAACAACAAACCACGACGGAAAACGTCGGGGAGTGTCGTAACAGAATCGTTGTTGCATAACACATGGTAATTGAAGTTTTGTTTTATTGAATTAAAAGAGGTTACAATGTCTTAAAAACAAAGAGACATAACATAATTAATTAGTCTTGCATCTTTTATTGGCACTAATGTCACACCCCGACCACGTTAAAACAACAAACCGTGGTGGAAACGTCGGGGAGTGTCGTGGCAGAATTATTGTTTCACAACCATGGATAGAAAAGAGTTTCGTTTTATTTATTCATTAAGTAATTTACATTGTTTTAACACAAAACAAACGAGTTACATATCGACTATCACTGTTATTATGTCACTAAGGCCTCGTCCAGATCCTATGTGACTCATTCATCCTAGCAATCAACATCAAGCAACATCACCTGAAACATATGTAAAAACAAAGTCAGCGAAGAAATGCTGGCGAGTACATAGGTTCTATGAGAGTATCGAAATCATGGCTAGTTTACATGTTGCAGTGCCTTATTAACAACCTTGTTTTGAAAAGAGTACAATATTGCAACGAAATTAACCAACTCAAATCAAGCGGGTTATAATTTATAAAACCTCGTAGCCATGATTCTTAACCCAAAAACATTTGTTTTAGTAAACCAAATTGTAAAACATCTTGTATTAACTCGTTAATAAAACTCGTATGGTTTATATCCTTTCGAAAACATCATTATGTGACATCGTTTCAAAATCGTTTACCCAAGTGAACTAAGTAACGCCACGGTATGTAATATGTTGAAAACACTTATATATAAGAAGTACCAGCTGCGTATCTACCATGTTTTCACCATATTACACCCGTCCCATTATCTAAACACTTAACCAAAAACCAATCGTTTATCCAATTCGTTTAATCTTGTTTAAATCGTTTCCAAATCGTTAACTCGTTTAAATCGTTTCTAAATCGTTTAACTCGTTTAAGTCGTTTAAATCATCCTCGTTTTAATTGTGAAAACTATTTTTGGTCGTCTCGCTAATAACATTCAAACCTTCGTGACTCGACTATCTCGCTTCTCGCATTAACAAACCACCAAAGGGTAAGTTAACAATCACAGATTCAGTCGTTACCCACCTAACCCACACATAACCATAGGTGGAGTCTGATAACGGGATTTGTCAGATCCTATGGTACCATAACCTAATACTGGTCGGTTCGGCCAAAATTAATGAATATCATTCGTAATGTAACTACAACCAACAAGTTCGTTCACATTATCGAAATCGTTATTAGTTTAGTATAAACCATCTTAATCGTTTTTGAAATCATCGTTAAAATATCAAAAATCATTTTGATACATATGAATCACCCCAAAACAATTGAAAACAGTAAAATAGGGGAACTATGTACTCACATGAAGTACAAAGTATCCTCAATCAATAGAACTTCAACAAACTCAAGTAAACCAGAGAAATCAAGCAACACCTAGTAATCGAATCACTAGTCAAACAATAGACACCTAAATCGGAAGATCGGACAGAATGAGGTCTTGTAAACCAAATGAGTGTTGGAACTCATGTGATATGGTTTAACAAAGTCTACATTCTAGATCGGAACCTAACCTAAGTGCTTTCGACCCATTGCGACCCATTAAGGTAGCTTACGCTACTTTAACGCATCGTGCGCGCATAAGCGCGTTCGAGACGTCTAACTAGTCCTATGAAAAGTATTATATGCCTAAACATGTTTAAATATGTTGCATAATCAGTTACGTGAAAAAAGTTTATGTTACATATGCTTAATTACCAATTATGCATGAAAAGGGTATTTTGGTCATTTACCTAAGGCATATAAACCATCTATCATACAACTAATTAAACCTAAGTGACCATAAGGTATAACCTCGGAAGGTTATTCCCTATGCAACTATGGTCACTAAACATGTTTGGTCGGATCCTAATGATTGACCAAACGGGTCGAGTTCGAAAGTCTAAGCGGGTGTTTAGTCCGCTTGACTTACGACTCTACACAAGCACTAAACTAAAAGTGATGAGCTAAACATGCTAAAATATGTTTAACGAATTTAGGAAACGGGTTTGGTATCAAAACAAATGGTTTTGATACCCAAAAGTAGTTTGGTTACAAAATACGCGAGAATGCGCATTTTGGCCGAAACTACGACTCGTCACGGAGCCTAGATAACGTGGTAATCAGTAGGTATAGTCACTAGGGACTATAACCATCATGATTACGCTCACGTTATGAAGTTCAAATGAACTTCGCATTAACCATAAACTGGTTAATGCAGAAAGTCAAACGCAGTTTGACTTTTAAGCTAAAAACGCATAAAAGAACGAAAGTGGACTTAGAAAGGGTCCAAGAAGGTTTGATCCAATTTATTCTCAGGTATGAAGTGCAAGACTTCAACTTAGAGAATGAAAAATTAGATCAAATGTGTAGAATTCAAATGAGAGGCATGGGTATATATAGGAAAACAAGAGCCGTTAGGATCGTTTATCGGGATACGAGCTTCGATCTAGGCCGTCCAAGTGTGCCCCTTGTTTTCTAATACCATTGGAGTCCCTAGTATGAGCCCATGGCATTGCAAAAACCATTTGCAAGTGGAAAATATGGCTGGAACAGCTGGAAACAGCAAGAAAAAAGATTCTGTGCAGATCTGGTGCACCTACGCGGCCCGCGTAAGAGACAGGCTTGGCCTACGCGGCCCGCCTAGTCTCTGCAGATCAGCAACAGCTTTCCAACTTTACAGTTTCAGTCCCTGTTAGTGTTTTAAGCTCATTTCAACCCTTTTAAGGCCCGTTAAGCCAACTTTAAGGCCCTAAAATGATGCTCTAACTTTGTAGACATGAAACATGCTCAAAATTATGCTGGAAGTCGGTTCGTTTGGTCATACGATCGCGATATTCGCTTAATTACGACGGAAGTCGTAACGGATGCAAAAAAACGATCCAAATTAAGCGATGAATGGAATTTTATTATGCCAAACACTAAAATAAATTATTTTAATGCTTACATAAATTTTTGGATGTCCGGATGTATTCAGAACGTAAGATATGCGCGAAAATGCAAACTTGTGCACTTTTTGACGCTTTGAGTCCCTATTGATCAATAAAGTTTATTTTAGCATACCGAACCCCTCAAAGCATATTTATAAGCTATGTAAAGGATATTTAGGGTATTTTTAACTTATGATCAAGTTCCGGAATGTTCGTTACTATACAAATCGGTATAGTTTCGTAGTTTGACACAACTAGTCCCTGCGATCGAACAAACTTGATTTCAACACACCAAACCATCCAAAACTTATTTCTAAGTTATGTGGAGGTTGTTTAAGGTATGTTAAGCCTATGTCACTATTCCGGAGTGTTTGTTGTGTTAAACTGACTGCGTTTACGCACCAGTTTGCGTATAACCTTCCAGAAAGCGATTTAAAGCTTGAAATCGGAATCGAATCAAATTGTAAAATCATCAAACACAATTACACACATAATAACACCAAAACACATATAATAACACCAAAGCACATTGTTTTATTGATAATTGACATTGTTTTAGATTATACATCGATTACAGAATTACACACATAATAACACCAAAACACATATAGTTGTCACAGTCTCCCCTACTTCAGGAAATTTCGTCCCGAAATTTTAACTAGAGGAAGCTTGTGAAAAAAAGTACGGATACTTCGTCTTCATCTGGTCTTCACGTTCTCAAGTAAACTCTAGGCCACGTTTGGATTCCCAGCGAACCTTGACCAATCGAATCCGTTTGTTCTTCAACTGTTTGAATGTACGGTCCAGTATCTCCACAGGTTTCTTGACAAAGTGCATCGTTTCATCGATTTGAATCTCGTTGAGAGGAATGTGAAGATCAACATCAGCTAAACACTTTCGCAAATTGGACACGTGAAAAGTCGGATGAATATTTCCAAGCTCTGGAGGTAGCTCTAGTCGATAGGCAACCTTTCCAATTCTTTCAACAATCTTAAATGGTCCCACATATCGAGGTGCAAGTTTTCCTTTCTTTCCAAATCTCACCACTCCCTTCCAAGGTGACACCTTGAGTAGGACACGGTCTTCGACTTGAAATTCTAAGGGCTTGCGTCGCATATCCGCGTAACTCTTTTGACGGCTTCGAGCTGCCACGAGATTATCGCGAATTTTCTTGATTTTTTCTATTGTTTCTAGAATGAGCTCAGGTCCAGTAAGCTGAGCTTCACCGATCTCATTCCAACAGACAGGTGAACGCCATTTTCGACCGTAGAGAGCTTCGAATGGTGCCATATTAATACTAGCATGATGACTATTGTTGTAAGAGAACTCGATCAATGGCAGATGAGAATCCCAATTACCACCAAAGTCTATTACGCATGCTCTAAGCATATCCTCCAACGTTTAAATCGTTCTCTCAGATTGTCCATCTGTTTGGGGATGATAAGCAGTGTAACAACTGTGCTTGTAATCATAGTGAACAGTTCTATTATCAATAAAACAATGTTATTTGATCCCAATGTTTGTTTTGTTATGTTTTACATTTTTCATGTTTTGACTTTTATGTAATTTCAAACTCTACATCGCTTTCTAGAGAGTTATACGCAAACTGGTGCGTAAACGTACTCAGTTTAATGCGAAAAATACTCCGGAACATCAACATATACTCAACATACCTTAAATAACCTTTAAATAACTTAGAAATAAGTTTTGAAGGCTTTGGTATGGCAAAAACAAGTTAATTCGCTTACAGGGACTAAACTTGACAAACTGCGAAAGTATGCCAATTTGAACTGTAACGAACATTCCGGAACATGACCATAAGTTAAACACACCTTAAATATCCTTTATATAGCTTAGAAATAGGCTTTGAGGGGTTCGGTGTGCTAAAATAAACTTTTGGGTTATTCAGGGACTAAAAGTGTCAAAAAGTGCACAAGTTTGCATTTTCGCGCATAACTTACGTTCTGAATACATCTGGACATCCAAAAATTTATGTAAGCATGACTATATTATGCTTTAGTGTTTGGCTTGCAAAAAATCCATTCGTTGCGTCATTTGGATCGTTTTTCGCGCTTGTGCGCATTCCGTCGTAATTAAGCGAACATCGCGTTCGTACGACCAAACGAACTGACATCAGACATATTTTTGAACATGTTTCATGTCCACAATGTTTAGGCATCATTTTAGGGCCTTAAAGTTGGCTTTACGGGCCTTAGAAGTGCCGGAAATGGGCTGAATACACAACAGGGACCAAAACTGCAATTCTGTTAAACATGGCCAGGCGGCCCGCCTCAGTTTCTGTTAATTCCCACGCGGGCCGCGTCCGACTATCAGACCAGATTCAGTGTTTTTCACAGCAGATTGCAGCTGTTTGATTTACAACCACACACTCACACATGCTTAGTCAGCTGATAAGAACCATTTTGAGCTACCATAAGGTCCCGACACTTGTACGGGTGGGATTAAGGCACGTTTTCCATGAAACGATCTTAACGGTGGACCTTTTACTATAAATACCCCACCCCCCATGCTTCAAAATCACAAGAATTTTGATTTGAGAAACTCTAAGTTGAAACATTTGTTTCATACATGAGATTTTTGAATCGAGATTAGCATTCGGGGACCCTTCATAAGTATTCTTTCGTTCTTTTCCTTATTTTATTGTTTAGAGTCAGAAAGTCAAACTTTGTTTGACTTTCAGCGTTGACCAGTAATGGTCAATGCGAAGTTCGTTTGAACTTCGCAACGTGATTGTAATCACGATGGTCATAGTCCCTTGGGACTATGCCTACTGATTACCACGTTGTCTAGGGTCGTAGGGTAAGCGATCTAATAAATCGCTTATACCTTCGAACCCGACCCAGTTTGGTCGATCATTAGGATCCGACCAAATACATTAGGTGACCATAGTGTAGGGAATAACCTTCCGAGGTTATACCTTATGGTCACATCGTTTAAGTAGTTGTATGATAGGTAGTTTATATGCCTTAGGTAAATTACCAGAATACCCTTTTCATGTATAATTGGTAATTTAGCATATGTAACCTAAACTTTTGTCACATAACTGATTATGTAACATGTTTAGGCATATAACACTTGTCATAGGACTAGTTAGGCGGTCCGAACGCGTTTCACGCGAACGACGCGTTAAAGTAGCAAAAGCTATCTAAACGGGTTGTAAACAATTATGTTAGGTTTCATTTAGTATGTAGGCTTTGTTAAACCAAATGACACGAGTCTCTACACTCGTTTGGTTTACGAACCCTCATGCTACCCGATCATCCGATTTAGGTCCGGTTATTAACATAGTTACCTATATTAGGTGCCGTTTGATTCCGAGATCTTTACCATTGTTTGATTGTCACTCCAGGACTACTGAGTAATATCAAGTGAGTACATAGACCCCTCTTTTACTGTTTTCCAAACTGTTTTGGGGTGGAACACATGTGCCTACTTGTTACTTTCATGCTTTCCTGTTTTCACATCATATACCTGCTATGTTCGTTAGTACATTATAGTACATGATTTCATTACATCTTATGCTAGGTGTGCCCATTGTGTGCATTACTTGGTACATTGTTTTACATTACATTTCATGCTAGGTGTGCCCATTGTGTGCATTACTTGGTACATTGTTTTACATTACATTTCATGCTAGGTGTGCCCATTGTGTGCATTACTTAGTACATCGTTTTACATTACATTTCATGCTAGGTGTGCCCATTGTGTGCATTACTTAGTACATCGTTTTACATTACATTTTCACGCTATGTATGTTCATTTGATTACATACTTAGTGCATCACATGCTTACATTTTTGGTATGACATTTGGGTTGTTTAACATGGAACAATACATTCATTAACATTGATCATGCCATTCGTTAGTAGGTAGTGGTACCATAGGAATTGACAACTCCCGTTCCGGACATCCTGGGAATGGGGATGAAAGGAATGACCGAATTCGATATACATAATTTAGATAAACCTTTAATTTGTTTAAGGGTTTATCGCCACAGTCTCAAGGCTTGGATGTATGCATTTTAACAATACCGCATAAATGTTTGTATCAGTATAGCATGCATTTGTTACACAAAACATAACTTTGATTTAAACTATGTTTTACTTCAATACCTTGTTTTGTGCATTTTACATATGGTTTAGTTGATATATTTCACTACCATACATGACATTTTGGTTACACATTACATGATCTACATTGAACATAAACATTTTGACATTGATATACACATTTGGTGGTTTACATTGGACATAGACATTTTGATATGGTTTACACAATAACACTTGACAATTGGTTTGTACATGAACAAGTTACATTGGTGGTTGTTTGGGTAAGTGATTTGAGTAACGAGGCGTGTGTAATATGATGATACAAACATGGTGGATACGCCGCTGGTACTTCCTATATATAAGTGTTTGTATAATATTACATAGCGTAACGTTATTTGAACCATTTCAGTTTGATACATATAACATTTTATACAAATAACATACTTTTCATAAGACATTGTTTTACAACCAACTTATCTTATACAAACTCATTTTACATGGTTATTCATTTAACCTTACATTTAATTATACATATCAACTGATCTTATCGTTTTTCGAATGATTTATAAGACAAAGCAAATTACAAGGTTCATGACTAAACATTTTCTCAAATACAAGTCATGAATCCTATTTTTCACAAACCTATGTATCTCACAGGCATTTTTATGCTGACGTACCTATTTTCACATGTGTTTTCAGGAGCTTTTCCGTAGGATGTTGATCACGATACTAGGGCGGACCTGTGCCTTAGAGACTAAAAATGGAGATAGACTATGTTTAATTATGTTCTAAACTCTTTAATTTCTGTTTGAAACAATGTAACACTTATGTTAATAAATAAATAAATAAAACTTTGTATGCCATGGTTATGAAACAATTAATTCTGTTACAACACTCCCCGACGTTTCCGCCACGTTTTGTATGTTACACGTGGTCGGGGTGTGACAGAAGAGTTGGTATCAGAGCCAATGGTTATAGGGAATTAGGTTATTAGTAATGCTTTGACCTAGACTATAACTTTTCTAGGACCCTAACACAAGTTATCTTGTGTTTAGATCTTAAAACATGTACATCACCTATCCTTAGGTGATTATCAAAACAAGAACCAAATTTTTTCCGAAACGATTTTTGAAAAACAATCATCTGTTTTTGAATGATTTATTACAAGGTTTTGAACCCTCTGTTATATGGTTTTGAACCCTTTTCAGTTTGGTTTTTGGCCTTGTGCCTTCAAATTTTCAAAAATCTCGTCAAGGTTTTGGGTTTTAAATAATGTGAACACGTGCAAACTGGAAGGGTGAATGCCTGTATTCTGGGTTTTCTGTCTAGGCAAGCACTTCGTATACATCTCAACCAGACGCGAGACCAGTTGTGCTTACCTGGGAATTCTTGGGATGAGTGTTCACTTATAGGCGAGCATTTCTTCATTATACATTATTTTTGATCCATTTACTTTGATTAGTCACTGTGTGTCGTTTGTTTGCTTTGTGATACGGACGAATGACCACCATCTTTGCTTTTGTTGATTTTGTTTCATCTCATTCTTTTCATCCAATCATCTCACTCGTTTCCTTTCATGTTTTCCTCTTTTAGAATGCCTCCTCGACGCGAGAACCAGATAGCAACTGCCGAACTGGCAGAAATTATTGCGCAGCAGATGGCTGCTCAGTTTCCAAACCTCTTTGCTCAATGGAATCAAGCCAACAACAACAACAATGTTCCATGCAAATACAAGGATTTTAATCAGGCTAAACCACTCAAGTTTAGTGGTTCTGAGGGAGCGACTGGGCTTCTTCAGTGGTTCGAGAGCATTGAGAATACCTTCCGCCACGTGCAGTGTCCGGATAATCGCAAGGTCGAGTTTTCTTCGAGCGTATTTCAGAAGAGGGCTTTGACATGGTGGAACGGGGTTATGAGAGACAGGGGTGCAGAAATTGCTCTCGCACAAACATGGGCTGAACTTAGAGCCCTTATGATGAGGGAATTCTGTCCTCGTCATGAGCAGCGAGCGTTGGAGAAGGAATTTGATGAGTTGAAGCAAGATAGTGGTGAGCACAGGGCATATACTGATCGGTTTGAAGAGTTGAGTTTGCTTTGCCCGACTATGGTTACCCCACTCGACAAGGCTATCGAGAGATACATCGACGGCCTACCTGACTCGGTACAAGACATTCTTACTGGTAGTAACCCTGCCACACTCCGTCAGGCAATCGAGTTATCAGCGACACTGACTGAGTCGCAGATCCGTAAGAACAAGTTACACAGGAAGGGTGACAAGGGCAAGAAACACTCGGCTGACAAGGGTGATAGCAAGAAAGGTCAAAACATGTGTGGAAAGAATGCTGGTTCATCAAAGAGGTCAAGGAAGCGTAAGGCTTCCCAAAATTTTGCTGTCACTGCCCAAGCTAATCAGGCAGCTCCCAACCAACCCGCACAGCCTCCAGCGAAGAAACCCTATTCAGGGAATGCACCTTTGTGTAATAGATGCAACAGTCACCATCAGCCGCAACATCAGTGTCGTTTCTGTACTAGCTGTGGGAAGTCAGGTCATCTTGCCGATGTTTGTCGGTTTGCTTAGAATCGCGCAGTTCAGAACCCGGCTCAACAAGTTGCTCAGCCTCCTGCTCCGCAACAGGGTCAAGCTGCACGACCACAATACCCACCAGGTGCTTGTTATAATTGTGGGGATCTGACCCATTACAGAAATCGGTGCCCAAGGCTGGCCAACCAGAACCAGAATCAGAATCAGGCTCCGGCTCGAGGCCGAGCCTTTAACATGAATGCCCAAGAGGCGCAGGCGGACGATAATGTGGTGAACGGTACGTTCTTTATTAATAATCAGCCTGCATCTGTTCTTTTCGATTCTGGTGCCGATAAGAGTTTCGTGTCTTTGTCTTTTGAGCTAATGCTTCGCGTGTCTAGAACGAAACTAGGAAAACCTTTGACAGTAGAAGTTGCTAGTGGCGAACCCATTGTTCTTGATTCTGTTCTTCGCAACTGCCAGTTGAACCTTAATGATCATCTTTTTCCTATCGACCTCACGCCTATGCAACTTGGAAGCTTCGACGTCATTGTGGGTATGGATTGGTTATCCAAGCATCACGCGGAGGTAGTTTGTTTCGAGAAGATCGTTCGTGTGCCGCTTTCGACAGGCGAGATCCTGCAGGTTCAAGGTGAGAAACCGACTGGTGGTCTCAAGCTCATGTCTTGTTTTAAAGCTCGGAAATATCTGCGGAAGAACTATGTGGCTTTCTTAGCACATGTTACAGAAGATAAAGGCAAGGGTAAGTCTATTTCAGATATTCCTGTCGTTCGGGATTATTCTGAAGTTTTCCCTGAAGATTTACCTGGTCTACCTCCAGCACGCCAAGTCGAGTTCCGCATTGATCTCGTACCTGGTGCAAATCCCATTGCCAGAGCTCCATATCGTCTTGCACCGTCTGAGATGCAAGAGTTGTCTAATCAGCTTCAGGAACTCTCTGACAAAGGTTTTATCCGTCCCAGCTTTTCACCCTGGGGTGCTCCCGTTCTTTTTGTCAAGAAGAAGGATGGATCTTTTAGGATGTGTATCGATTATCGTGAGCTTAACAAGCTTACCATCAAGAATCGATATCCCCTACCGCGCATAGACGACCTCTTTGATCAGCTACAGGGCGCTTCTTATTTTTCGAAGATTGATCTACGTTCTGGGTATCATCAACTTCGGGTGCAAGAAGAAGATATTCCCAAGACAGCGTTCCGTACTCGTTATGGGCATTATGAGTTCACAGTCATGCCATTCGGTTTGACTAATGCTCCGGCTGTTTTCATGGACTTAATGAATAGGGTCTGCAAACCTTATTTGGATCAGTTCGTCATTGTTTTTATTGACGACATCTTGATTTACTCTAAGACGCGAGCTGATCACGAGCAACATCTTCGTCTTACTCTGGAACTCCTGAAGAAAGAGCAACTTTTCGCCAAATTCTCCAAGTGCGAATTTTGGCTTAAAGAAGTTAAATTCTTAGGACATATTATCAACGAACGAGGTATTCAGGTAGATCCCTCCAAGATCAGTGCGATTAAGGATTGGGATACACCTTCTACTCCTACTGAAGTTCGTTCTTTTCTTGGTCTAGCGGGTTATTATCGCCGCTTCATTGAAAACTTCTCAAAGATTGCAGTTCCTCTAACTGCTCTAACTCAGAAGAACAAACCCTTTGATTGGGGATTCAAACAAGAGGAAGCTTTTCAACGCTTGAAGCAGAAGCTTTGCGATGCGCCTGTTCTATCATTGCCCGAGGGTGATGATGATTTTGTCGTGTATTGTGATGCATCGAAATTAGGCCTTGGTTGTGTTCTGATGCAAAGGAACAAAGTCATAGCATATGCATCGAGGCAGTTGAAGATACATGAGAAAAACTACACCACTCATGATCTTGAGTTGGGTGTGCAGTTGTCTTCGCTCTTAAGATCTGGAGACACTATTTGTATGGTACAAAATGTGTGGTTTTCACGGACCACAAAAGTCTTCAGCATATCTTCAATCAGAAAGAACTCAACATGAGACAACGACGTTGGGTTGAGCTTTTAAACGACTATGACTGCGAAATTCGCTACCATCCTGGTAAGGCGAATGTCGTGGCCGATGCATTAAGTCGTAAGGAACGTACTAAGCTTCATTGTGTACGTGTTCAATCTATTATTCAAGCTCGATCTGATATCCAAGCACGCATTTCTCAGGCTCAACAATCTTGTGTTTCACAAGGATTGATGGATAAGGAATTTCCCTATCACATAACACCTGCTCTGGAACTGAAGGACAATGGATCGTATTATTTCATGGACCGTTTGTGGGTCCCAAGCCAGGATGATCTTCGTACCTTGCTTATGGATGAATCCCATAAGTCTCGTTATTCAATTCATCCGGGCTCAGATAAGATGTATAAGGATCTTCGTACTCACTATTGGTGGCCTGGTATGAAGAAAGACATTGCCTTATACGTATCCAAATGCCTTACTTGTCTTAAGGTTAAGGCTGAACATCAGCGTCCTTCGGGTTTATTGGTGCAACCAGAGATCCCAGTTTGGAAATGGGAAAACATTACTATGGATCTCATTACTAAACTTCCACGCACAAAGAAAGGTCATGATGCCATCTGGGTAGTCGTTGATCGTCTTACTAAGTCAGCACATTTCTTGCCAATCCGTGAGGATTTTCCTGCTGACAGACTTGCTCAAATTTATGTGGATGAAATTGTAGCTCGACATGGTGTTCCTTTGAACATCATTTCTGACAGAGATGCTCGTTTCACTTCTCATTTTTGGAGAACCATGCAATCTGCTATGGGGACCCAACTTAATCTGAGCACAGCTTATCATCCGCAAACGGATGGTCAATCGGAGAGAACAATCCAGACTCTGGAGGATATGCTTAGAGCTTGTGTGATCGATTTTGGTGGTAGCTGGGATTCACATCTTAAATTGATTGAATTCTCCTACAACAACAGTTATCACACCAGCATCAAAATGGCTCCTTTCGAGGCTCTCTATGGTCGAAAATGTCGTTCACCAGTCTGCTGGAATGAGATTGGCGAGGCTCAAATTACTGGACCTGCCCTCATTTTAGAGACAACTGACAAGGTCAAGAAAGTTCGCGATAACCTTCAGACAGCTATGAGCCGTCAGAAGAGTTACGCGGATCCAAAACGCAAACCCTTGGAATTTCAAGTCGGTGATCGAGTATTACTTAAGGTCTCACCTTGGAAAGGTGTGATCAGATTTGGAAAGAAAGGAAAACTTGCACCTAGATATGTTGGACCATTCAAGATTGTTGAAAGAATCGGCAAGGTAGCCTACAGACTAGAGTTACCTCCTGAACTTGGGAATGTTCATCCAACTTTTCACGTATCCAATCTCAAGAGGTGTTTAGCTGATGAGAACCTCCACATACCACTTGACGAAATTCGTGTTGGCAAAACACTGAAATTTGTTGAGAAGCCAGTGGAAATCATGGAACGTGAAGTCAAGTGGCTTAAACGCAAGCGCATTCCTTTGGTCAAAGTTCGCTGGGAAGCTAAACGTGGACCCGAGTTTACTTGGGAACGCGAAGATCAAATGAAGGCGAAATATCCACATCTTTTTCCACGAGTTTCCTCTAAATAAATTTCGGGACGAAATTTCCACAAGTAGGGGAGACTGTAACAACTGTGCTTGTAATCATAGTGAACAGTTCTATTATCAATAAAACAATGTTATTTGATCCCAATGTTTGTTTTGTTATGTTTTACATTTTTCATGTTTTGACTTTTATGTAATTTCAAACTCTACATCGCTTTCTGGAGAGTTATACGCAAACTGGTGCGTAAACGTACTCAATTTAATGCGACAAATACTCCGGAACATCAACATATACTCAACATACCTTAAATAACCTTTAAATAACATAAAAATAAGTTTTGAAGGCTTTGGTATGGCAAAAACAAGTTAATTCGCTTACAGGGACTAAACTTGACAAACTGTGAAAGTATGCCAATTTGAACTGTAACGAACATTCCGGAACATGACCATAAGTTAAACACACCTTAAATATCCTTTATATAGCTTAGAAATAGGCTTTGAGGGGTTCGGTGTGCTAAAATAAACTTTTGGGTTATTCAGGGACTAAAAGTGTCAAAAAGTGCACAAGTTTGCATTTTCGCGCATAACTTACGTTCTGAATACATCTGGACATCCAAAAATTTATGTAAGCATGACTATATTATGCTTTAGTGTTTGGCTTGCCAAAAATCCATTCGTTACGTCATTTGGATCGTTTTTCGCGCTTGTGCGCATTCCGTCGTAATTAAGCGAACATCGCGTCCGTACGACCAAACGAACTGACATCAGACATATTTTTGAACATTTTTCATGTCCACAATGTTTAGGCATCATTTTAGGGCCTTAAAGTTGGCTTTACAGGCCTTAGAAGTGCCGGAAATGGGCTAAATACACAACAGGGACCAAAACTGCAATTCTGTTAAACATGGCCAGGCGGCCCGCCTCAGTTTCTGTTAATTCCCACGCGGGCCGCGTCCGACT
The DNA here is from genome assembly GCA_030545235.1 of Helianthus tuberosus. Classification (NCBI taxonomy): domain Eukaryota; kingdom Viridiplantae; phylum Streptophyta; class Magnoliopsida; order Asterales; family Asteraceae; genus Helianthus; species Helianthus tuberosus. The sequence continues at coordinate 114,180,413 of CM060415.1, read as the reverse complement.
ATCAGACCAGATTCAGTGTTTTTCACAGCAGATTGCAGCTGTTTGATTTACAACCACACACTCACACATGCTTAGTCAGCTGATAAGAACCATTTTGAGCTACCATAAGGTCCCGACACCTGTACGGGTGGGATTAAGGCACGTTTTCCATGAAACGATCTTAACGGTGGACCTTTTACTATAAATACCCCACCCCCCATGCTTCAAAATCACAAGAATTTTGATTTGAGAAACTCTAAGTTGAAACATTTGTTTCATACCTGAGATTTTTGAATCGAGATTAGCATTCGGGGACCCTTCGTAAGTATTCTTTCGTTCTTTTCCTTATTTTATTGCTTTAGAGTCAGAAAGTCAAACTTTGTTTGACTTTCAGCGTTGACCAGTAATGGTCAATGCGAAGTTCGTTTGAACTTCGCAACGTGATTGTAATCACGATGGTCATAGTCCCTTGGGACTATGCCTACTGATTACCACGTTGTCTAGGGTCGTAGGGTAAGCGATCTAATAAATCGCTTATACCTTCGAACCCGACCCAGTTTGGTCGATCATTAGGATCCGACCAAATACATTAGGTGACCATAGTGTAGGGAATAACCTTCCGAGGTTATACCTTATGGTCACATCGTTTAAGTAGTTGTATGATAGGTAGTTTATATGCCTTAGGTAAATTACCAGAATACCCTTTTCATGTATAATTGGTAATTTAGCATATGTAACCTAAACTTTTGTCACATAACTGATTATGTAACATGTTTAGGCATATAACACTTGTCATAGGACTAGTTAGGCGGTCCGAACGCGTTTCACGCGAACGACGCGTTAAAGTAGCAAAAGCTATCTAAACGGGTCGTAAACAATTATGTTAGGTTTCATTTAGTATGTAGGCTTTGTTAAACCAAATGACACGAGTCTCTACACTCGTTTGGTTTACGAACCCTCATGCTACCCGATCATCCGATTTAGGTCCGGTTATTAACATAGTTACCTATATTAGGTGCCGTTTGATTCCGAGATCTTTACCATTGTTTGATTGTCACTCCAGGACTACTGAGTAATATCAAGTGAGTACATAGACCCCTCTTTTACTGTTTTCCAAACTGTTTTGGGGTGGAACACATGTGCCTACTTGTTACTTTCATGCTTTCCTGTTTTCACATCATATACCTGCTATGTTCGTTAGTACATTATAGTACATGATTTCATTACATCTTATGCTAGGTGTGCCCATTGTGTGCATTACTTGGTACATTGTTTTACATTACATTTCATGCTAGGTGTGCCCATTGTGTGCATTACTTGGTACATTGTTTTACATTACATTTCATGCTAGGTGTGCCCATTGTGTGCATTACTTAGTACATCGTTTTACATTACATTTCATGCTAGGTGTGCCCATTGTGTGCATTACTTAGTACATCGTTTTACATTACATTTTCACGCTATGTATGTTCATTTGATTACATACTTAGTGCATCACATGCTTACATTTTGGGTATGACATTTGGGTTGTTTAACATGGAACAATACATTCATTAACATTGATCATGCCATTCGTTAGTAGGTAGTGGTACCATAGGAATTGACAACTCCCGTTCCGGACATCCTGGGAATGGGGATAAAAGGAATGACCGAATTCGATATGCATAATTTAGATAAACCTTTAATTTGTTTAAGGGTTTATCGCCACAGTCTCAAGGCTTGGATGTATGCATTTTAACAATACCGCATAAATGTTTGTATCAGTATAGCATGCATTTGTTACACAAAACATAACTTTGATTTAAACTATGTTTTACTTCAATACCTTGTTTTGTGCATTTTACATATGGTTTAGTTGATATATTTCACTACCATACATGACATTTTGGTTACACATTACATGATCTACATTGAACATAAACATTTTGACATTGATATACACATTTGGTGGTTTACATTGGACATAGACATTTTGATATGGTTTACACAATAACACTTGACAATTGGTTTGTACATGAACAAGTTACATTGGTGGTTGTTTGGGTAAGTGATTTGAGTAACGAGGCGTGTGTAATATGATGATACAAACATGGTGGATACGCCGCTGGTACTTCCTATATATAAGTGTTTGTATAATATTACATAGCGTAACGTTATTTGAATCATTTCAGTTTGATACATATAACATTTTATACAAATAACATACTTTTCATAAGACATTGTTTTACAACCAACTTATCTTATACAAACTCATTTTACATGGTTATTCATTTAACCTTACATTTAATTATACATATCAACTGATCTTATCGTTTTTCGAATGATTTATAAGACAAAGCAAATTACAAGGTTCATGACTAAACATTTTCTCAAATACAAGTCATGAATCCTATTTTTCACAAACCTATGTATCTCACAGGCATTTTTATGCTGACGTACCTATTTTCACATGTGTTTTCAGGAGCTTTTCCGTAGGATGTTGATCACGATACTAGGGCGGACCTGTGCCTTAGAGACTAAAAATGGAGATAGACTATGTTTAATTATGTTCTAAACTCTTTAATTTCTGTTTGAAACAATGTAACACTTATGTTAATAAATAAATAAAACTTTGTATGCCATGGTTATGAAACAATTAATTCTGTTACAACACTCCCCGACGTTTCCGCCACGTTTTGTATGTTACACGTGGTCGGGGTGTGACAAGCAGTGCTTAGATTTAGTTGGGTTCCCATAGCAGATTGCATGGTTTTCCAGAAATGAGATGAAAACCGAGCATCACGGTCGGAAATGATATCCAAAGGAACAACATGTCGTGATACAATCTCTTCAACATAAATCTTTGCAAGTTTATCAGCGGATAGATCCTCGCGAATCGGAATAAAATGAGCTGATTTCGTTAAACGACCGATAACAACCCAAATAGCATCGTGACCTTTAGATGTACGCGGTAATTTAGTGATGAGATCCATCGCAATGTTCTCCCACTTCCAAACCGATATCTCTGGTTGTACAAGCAAACCAGAAGTTCGTTGATGTTCAGCCTTGACTTTGAGACAAGTTAGGCATTTTGATACATACAAGGCAACATCCTTCTTCATACCAGGCCACCAATACTGAGTACGAAGATCCTTGTACATTTTATCAGCACCAGGATGGATAGAATATTGAGACTTGTGAGATTCGTCCATTACCAAGGTGCGAAGATCGTCTTGTTTCGGAATCCACAAACGATCCTTGAAGTAGAGTAAACCATCGTCTTTTCTTTCGAGTTTGAGCTCGAGTTGAAGCGGTAGCTCATTTTTCAATAAGCCTTTGATCACACAAGATCGTTGAGCTTGAAGGACACGAGATTGAATATCAGATAGAGTTTGAACAGAATGAAGCTTGACTCATTCCTTTCGACTAAGCGCATCGGCTACAACATTCGCCTTACCAGGATGGTAGCGAATCTCGCAATCATAATCGTTTAAGAGTTCATCCCAACGTCGTTGCCTCATGTTCAGCTCTTTCTGATTAAGAATATGCTGGAGACTTTTGTGGTCTGTGAAAACCACACACTTCGTGCCATAGAGGTAGTGTCTCCAGATTTTAAGAGCAAAAACCACAGCACCCGACTCAAGATCATGAGTCGTATAGTTCTTCTCGTGAACTTTCAATTGTCTAGACGCATAAGCTATGACTTTACCTCATTGCATAAGAACGCAACCAAGTCCTAGATTCGACGCGTCACAATAGACAATGAAATCGTCATTTCCTTCGAATAAAGATAGAACAGGAGCATCACATAGCTTCTGTTTCAGCGTTTGAAACGCTTCTTCTTGCTTGGGTCCCCACTCAAAAGGCTTATTCTTCTGAGTCAAAGCAGTGAGTGGAACCGCGATCTTCGAGAAATTAGAAATGAATCGACTATAATAACCAGCAAGACCAAGAAAAGATCGAATCTCTGTAGGTGTCGTCGGCGTATTCCAATCTTTAATAGCAACAATCTTGGATGGATCCACATGAATACCCTGCTCGCTGACTATATGACCCAAGAACTGAACTTCTTTAAGCCAAAACTCACACTTGGAGAATTTAGCAAAAAGTTGTTCCTTCCTAAGGAGTTCCAATGTTAAGCGAAGGTGTTGCTCGTGATCAGCTCGAGTCTTCGAATAAATGAGAATATCATCAATGAACACAATGATGAACTTGTCTAAATAAGGTTTACAGACCCTATTCATTAAGTCCATGAAGATAGCTGGGGCATTCGTCAAACCAAAAGGCATGACAGTGAACGTACTGCCCATATCTCGTGCGGAAAACAGTTTTGGGAATATATTCTTCGAGAACACGAATTTGATGATACCCAGAACGCAGATCGATCTTGGAAAAGCATGAAGCACCTTGCAGCTGGTCGAAGAGATCATCAATTCGAGGTAGGGGATATCGATTCTTGATGGTAAGCTTATTCAGCTCACGATAATCGATACACATTCGAAAAGATCCATATTTCTTTTTCACAAAGAGAACAGGAGCTCCCCAAGGTGAAAAGCTCGGACGGATGAATCCTTTATCAGACAACTCTTGAAGCTGTTTTGATAACTCTTGCATCTCGGATGGTGCAAGACAATAAGGTGCTTTCGCAATCGGGTTGGCATTGGGTACAAGGTCAATATGAAACTCGACTTGACGAACTGGAGGCAAACCAGGCAGTTCATCAGGAAACACCTCTGGATAATCCCGAACAATCGGAATATCCTGAATACTCTTGCTCTTGCCTTTCTCCTCAGTGACATGTGCCAGGAAAGCAACATATCCTTTTCTCAAATAATTTTGGGCTTTTGTACACGACATAAGCTTCAATCCACCTGAAGGTTTCTCGCCACGAACTTCAAGAACATTGTGACAACCCTCAAAATTCCATGTATTCCGTACAATTTATTAATGATAATTAAAGTGCTTGACGACTGTGTGGAATTACTTAACTGCTTTCTGATATCTGTGTTATACTTACATGTGCATGTTAACATACTAGTAGTATACAGAAAAGTTACTAAAAAGTCCTGTGTGCTTTCCTGAGTATTGAAAAGTAAAAACGTTACAAAAATATATATGTAGGACACTTTACGGATTAACTAAGCACTTTAACGGAACAGTATCGAACCGAACAACCGGACTTTACCCGGAACATAAAAAAAAAAATATTGTCAATGACTTTGTTTTTCCTTTTCTGAGCTAGTTAGGGTCCCCGAATACCCTAACCCACTTTATATTATAACACACTTTACTACACTAACTACACACTTGGTTTCTAACTAGTTATATAACTAGCCATTTTAGAATCCAACTAGACCATACCCCCCCCCCCCCATGTGAACCGGTTGTGGGAGAATGGGGACACCCCCCATGATATTTTATTATTTTATTGATCTTGTTAGTGGTTAATGAAACATTTAGCACAATAGATGGTGAATTCCGGATAGTAATGACAAACCCTAGTTCTCTCTCTAGCTATGGCGATTCTGGTGATTTTTCTTTCTTTTGATTTTAATTCTTGATCTTCGTATAACAGTCTGATTATCGGAGCATTGATTTATCAATTCTCTGATTCGAACTCGTTAGCGAAAGGATTGGGTTGAATCGGGAGTCTTTTTTCTTTCTTCGCCTAGCTAAATTAGGGTTTTTATTTCTTTTCTTTCGTTCGGCTTGGGTTACTGGTTATACGTTGATTCTGTGTGCATGGTTGATTCTGCTATTGTTTAATGGAGAGAGGTGATGATTATTTAATGGATGATCGTTTGAATTCTGATGATGTTGCTAAGTGTGAGCGGGGCAAGCCGCCAATACCTTTTAGGGGTTTAGCGTCCAGAGTTGTCAATATTGACGGAAACCCTATGCTGCCGAGAAGGGGTACAATCCAGAGTGTCCAGTCTGATCCGAAATTGATTAATGTTATCGATGAACTCAGCAAGATTACTGTTCCTGTGGTATCATCGGATAATCAAACCGCAGGGGATTATGTCGAAGTTTTTGGTGATCAGGGTTTACATGTGGAGCAAAATAACAGCTTGAAAACGAAGTCTTATGCTGATACGGTTGTAGCAGATCTGTGCAGGACAAAATGGCCAACACCATGTACGGTTATTTTCTGGGAGAACGAGTTGCTTTTCCGGTTGTGGATTACTATGTGAAAAATAACTGGAAAAAATATGGGTTGCAAAAGACGATGATGAACGCCAACGGTTTCTTTTTCTTCAAGTTTCGTGATGAAGTAGGAATGTCAAACGCTATGAAAGATGGTCCGTGGATTATTAGATCTCAACCATTATTCCTGAATAAATGGACCCCTACGACCAAGTTAGAAAAGAAAGAGGTTAAGCAAGTACAAGTGTGGGTGAAAATTCATGAGGTTCCCTTAGCGGCCTATACGGAAGATGGACTCAGTTTGATAGCAACAACTATTGGTGAGCCAAAAATGCTGGATACGTTCACAACGACCATGTGCACGGATTCATGGGGTCGTAGTAGTTATGCTCGTGCTTTGGTGGAAATTTCAGCGGATAATGAATTCCGTGAGGAGATTACAATGGCAATACCTGAACCTGAAGGGGAGGGTTATTTAAAGGAGACGATGTATGTAGAATATGAATGGAGCCCACTTCGTTGTGCTACTTGTTGTGTGTTTGGTCACTCGAATGACACATGTCCGAAGAAGCCAGCGAGAAGTAATGCTCGGATTGAGAATCATAGCCGTAATGTCCAAAGGAACAAACAAGTGAAGAAGATGCCGATAGTTGATCAGGATGGGTATACTGAGGTGCATGGTAAGAAAGTCGCTAGAAAGATGGGTATTCCGGTGAATAAACAGAACAATAGATTTGAATATAGGCCAGTGATGAAGCCGAAACCGAAGGAAAATACTGGAGCAACTTCAAAGCAATTGAATAACCCGTTTGATGTTCTCAAAGATCTTGATACGGAAACGGGTACTAGCAAAAATGCAAGGCGATCGAAAAGCAATGAAGAGGATGATGACGACGTTGAGGAGGTATACAATGAAATGGACGAGTTTATGGTGCAGGGTTCGGTGAATTTAAATAAAAATCAAGGGGCAAGCACTCCTTCTACGACAGTTACTCATGGTTAGTATTGCAGTTTGGAATATAAGGGGGTTGAATCGCCCGCTTAAACAAATGGAGGTTCGTCAGGCTGTCAGGGATTATAATTTGAACTTGTGTGCTATTTTAGAGTCCCATGTTGATGTGGTCAATCTGGGTAAAGTTTGTAAATCGGTGTTTAGATCGTGGGATTGGACTTCTAATGGAGGTTGCTGTAGCAAAGGTACTAGAATTATTATTGGATGGAATCCGGCGATTTTTGATGTCATGGTTGTCGCTCAATCGTCTCAGGTTATGCACCTTCAACTTGTTTTTAAACTGGATAAAAGAATGACCTTCTGTTCGATTGTGTATGCGGATAACTATTATGTCTCCCGTAGAGAGTTGTGGCATCTTCTTTCTATGCATAAAGTGTTTGTGGCGGATAGGCCTTGGTTTATTATGGGGGACTTCAATTCAGCGCTTAATACAGAAGATAGTTCGATGGGTACTTCTACTATTTCAATTGGTATGAGGGAGTTCCAAGCATGTGTTGATGATATTGAAGTGTTCGATATTAATCGAACAGGTATCCATTTTACATGGAACCAAAAACCGAAAAAAGGTGTTGGATTACTTAAGAAGATTGATCGGGTGATGGGAAACACTCATTTTGTTGCTGAATATCCGAACTCGGTTGCTATTTTCAAGCCTTCAAGGCTTTCGGACCATTGTCCTTGCATATTATCTATTCCGGAAGCTATGAAATTGAAACCGAGATCTTTTAAATTCGCTAACTTTCTGGTATTTAAACCAGAATTTTTAGAGATTGTGAAGAAGCATTGGATGTCAAACGTGGAGGGGGTGCACCAATTTCGAGTTGTCAAGAAGCTTAGAATGCTTAAAAACCCGTTTCGATCTTTGCTTTTCAAACAAGGCAATCTCCACAAAAAGGTTGAGAGTCTTCGGATGAAATTAGATGTTATTCAGCAGAATATTGATAAGGAGCCGTTAAATATTGCTTTCAGAAATGAAGAATCGGCTACTACCCGTGAGCTTCAAGACGCGATGCTGGATGAGGAGAGGTTTCTGAAACAAAAAGCTAAGGTTGACTGGTTGAGAGCGGGTGACATGAATACTGCTTTTTTTCATTCATCTTTGAAAATCAGAAATCACTATAGTAGGATTGAAGTTGTTAATGATGCGGAAGGGAATTCTTTTGAAGGTGACAATGTTTATAAAGCTTTTGTCCAGCATTTTGAGAAGTTCTTTGGAAGTCAAGGTGATATTTCGCTTCAACCAGCCCCGGATTTATTTCCGAAAATTTTATCTCGTGATGTTGCTTCTCATATGGTGCGAGATATAACGGATGAGGAGGTCAAGAAGGCGATGTTCTCTATTGGTAATGATAAAGCGCCTGGCCCGGATGGTTATACGGCGGCGTTTTTCAAAAGTGCGTGGCCTATTATTGGTAATGATATTGTTCTTGCAATTAAGGATTTTTTTGTGACTGGTAATTTGCTTCGGGAGTTAAATCATACCCTTATAGTTCTGATTCCTAAAGTGTCAACTCCTATGGGTGTTACTGATTTTCGGCCGATAGCTTGTTGTAATGTTTTTTACAAGTGTATTAGCAAGATTATTGCAGACAGGATAAAGGGAGCTTTGAATGATATTGTTAGCATCAATCAATCGGCCTTTGTTCCAGGAAGGAAAATCTCGGATAATATCCTCTTAACGCAAGAATTAATGCATAACTATCATCGGAATATTGGCCCTCCCCGATGTGCGTTTAAAGTGGATATTCAAAAAGCTTATGATACGGTTGATTGGAATTTCCTAAAAAATGTGCTGCTTGGTTTTGGCTTTAACAGGAAAATGGTGAATTGGATTATGATATGTGTGTCTTCTACGACATTTTCGGTTTGTGTCAATGGTACGGTGCACGGTTTTTTCAAAGGTAACCGAGGGTTAAGACAAGGGGATCCAATCTCTCCATATTTATTTACTCTTGTAATGGAGATTTTGACGGGTATTCTTCAGCATGCGGTTCGGATAGACTCTTCGTTTAAGTTCCATAACCGATGCGAGAGACAGCAGATTATAAATCTCTGTTTCGCGGATGATCTTTTTCTGTTTGCGAGAGGGGAGGTGAATTCGGCCAGATGTATCATGTCTTCTCTTTCAAAGTTCACAAAGATGTCGAGGTTAGTGCCTAGCAATCAGAAAAGTACGGTCTTCTTTTGTAATGTAAATGAGAATGTCAAACAGGCGATTCTGGATATTATGCCTTTTGTGGAAGGCAAGTTACCTGTGAAGTATTTGGGGGTACCTCTTATTACTTCTAAACTCAGGTACAATGATTGCTGTGTTCTTGTGGAGAAACTTGAAAAAAGAATAATGCATTGGAAAAATAAATTGTTATCTTTCGCGGGTAGACTTCAACTTATTATTTCAGTTCTATCATCCATGCATATTTATTGGTCTTCGGTTTTTATTTTGCCAAATCGGATTATTAATGAGCTGGAAGCCAGAATGCGGAACTTCTTATGGAATCAAGATGTTTCTTTTAGTAGAGGAAAAGCGAAAGTTTCTTGGAAGTCGGTTTGTACTCCTAAGTTTGAAGGGGGATTGGGTATTAGACGTATTGGGGATATGAATAAAGCCCTAATGTCGTCTCACATTTGGAGCATTGTCTCGAAAAGGGAGTCTCTTTGGGTTGAGTGGATTCATTCTTATCGGCTAAAAGGCAAAAGCTTCTGGGTTTCTAAATTGCCTTCTAACTCTTGTTGGTCATGGCGAAAGATTATTCAGATGCGGCCGATTATTCGTAAACACATCTGGTCCGAAGTAGGGAATGGTATTAGTACTTCAGCTTGGTTTGATCTTTGGAGCGAGTTGGGGCCGCTTGGTGATTTTCTAACGCCAAGAACTATCTCAGATGCTGACTTTCGGCTCGATGACAAGGTGGCGGATATTTTTTCTAACGGTTCTTGGAAATGGCCGGATGCTTGGAGGGATTTGTTTCCTGTTCTAATTCAGCTCGATCAATTCCATTTGGATTTGTCTAAACATGACTGTTTGCTATGGAAAGATGGTGCTCATACTGAGGAATTCTCTTCCTCAGCGGTTTGGAATTCGGTGCGGCATAGAGAGCCGGAAATAGACTGGTGCAGTTTTGTTTGGTTTGCTCAATGTATCCCTAGGCATGCGTTTATGATGTGGCTGATAATGAAGGGTAAGCTTCTTACACAAGACAAAATTTTAAAATGGGATTTTGATCGGCGTAAAAACATGAACATGATGTGCTGCTTACTATGCTATGAAAATTATGATTCACATCCTCATTTGTTCTTTGAGTGTAAGTTTGCTTCCCAAGTGTGGTTTTTAATTCGTAATAAAGTGGGGATGAATGATGTGTGTCCGAGATGGGTGGATATTGTCGAATGGTTTCGGGCTCGAGCTCAATCAAAGAAAGTGGAAGTTTATGTTGCTAAGCTTTTAGTTGGGGCTGCTGCGTATACTATTTGGCAAGAGCGGAATAGGCGGATATTTAAAAACCAACAACGCCCTCCTGAAATGGTTAGTGATGTCATCCTAAATACGGTCAGGTATAAGTTGATGGGTGCGAAATTGAAGAACACGGATAGGGTACGCAAGTTGTGTGGGGAATGGAAGCTTACTGACGAAAGAAATAATGATGGAGGCTGATTAATTTGTAGTCTTTATTGAGTGTCTAGTTTCTTTGTCTAGGTGGTTTTTTGGATGTTTGTTTTGCTTGTGTTTCTCTTTGTTTTTACTTTCATGGGGCATGTCTCATGATTGAACTAGTGTAGACTCTCTACACTACTTGTGCTTTGTTGGTTGTGAATATATAGAATCACCGGGGTAACCCTTTACCCAAAAAAAAAAAACATTTAGCACAATGGATAATGAAGGAACATGGTCTATATAATAATACCAAGGTTATGACTTCTCATTCTCACTACAACCTTTAGCAAACAACTCTTTCTTTCCCTTCCTTCTTTGCTTTCGGCAGCCACAACCACCCACCATATCACCACCATCCAACTTCCATACAAGCAAACCACACATATACAAAGGTGCTAGAGACCGAACAAATAAGCTTGGTGCACTTGGAAGCTCAAGGACCGATCTCGTTTTCTTTTATCCACCACTTTTCTACACTCGAACTCCCCTAGCCTTGTGCTAGTAGTAAGTGCCTTAGATCTTCATCTTGTTCATGTTTTTATGTGGTTAATGCTGTTTAAAGATCAAAAGTTTAAAGAACTTAAACAAGTCTTGCAGTATAACTAACTAAAGATGAAGTATGGTTAAAGTAGTGTTAATATGATGATGAGATATGATAATGTATGATAAATCTAACATATATAAGGAATAATCTGCGGTAAGTATTATTGTGATCGCTAGACATGCTAACGGAATTAATCGAACGCGTCTTAGAAGATTAAAGAATGAAAACAGAATCTGTCCAAGTTTTACAGCCAACTTCAGTTGGCTGTAAACAGGTCATAAACTCAACGAAAAACTGATATTTTGAGTCTAAAACGTGTTATTATGAAATACGGTTCTAATGGCACCGGAATCATAATTTTTGGACTTCGTTTACTATTTTTAAAGCGTCATTTCGTAACAGCAGCTACAGCTGCATTTTTCTGCTGAAAATATGTGTTTTGTTTTCTATCATAACTTGAGTTCTGTGTAGAGTTAGATCATGAAACTTGTACTGTAGATGACCACCGATGTATTTGTAATTACCCCACCAGAATTTCATAAATCGGATGCTCGATGAATTTTAAATGAATTATTCCGTGGACTGTGGTCAGAAAAAGTTAAATCTGAGTTCAGTCCGGAAAATGAATTTTTTTAAAATATTAGTAATGAACTGGACCCCCATATTTTTACACAATAAAATTTGGAATGTTTAAGACATTCTGTAAAAATTTGGGAATTTTTGGAATAAGTTAACTATTTTATTTAAATGTCCGAAAACAGCCCGGTTTTGAATATTAATGCTGAAATGACATAAGTTGTAATTTGCGTGTCTAAATGTCGAGTATGCTATCTGTGAATGATCTACCATGTTATATGTGTTATGTGCATTATCGTATGTTTGCTTATGAGTGGGGAATGGATGGGAAGTACATATGGGCATAAACAGTTAAAGTAATGCATGTTATGTGATAGATACGTGTAGGAACTTTGTGCTCTATTTGAAAATCACTAAATGACTAACTGGTAATCATATTAGGACGTGATTGACCGACCTTGACTGTTAGCTATATTTGAGAATCTAACCGAGCAAACCGAGGTGAGTTCACACTTTCTACAAGGCATGGGATTCCCGGTGGTTTGGGAATGGGTTAAAGAATTTAAAACTAAATCTATATATCCCCTTGGGAAGATATGTACGGCCATCCTCCATAGATAGGATGCCATTATTAATCCTACGAATTCTCCTGGTGCAGAATACGTACGTTCGTCCTCCTGGTGCAGGACAACAACCTTAAAACTAGCTAGACAAAACTCTATCAATAACTCCCTCTTCATTATATCGACTTAATCGCCGAGGCCAATGGCGAGCGGGTCATTAGTTAATAGCGCTATTAGGTTTAACAAACCTCACACCGTGCCGTTCGGACGGGCGTGTACTAATGGACTATGGCAAACTGTCAGTGATGATAGACACTGATGTAGGGCACAACTATTGTTCGTCAGTTGTCGATATGTATGGTCTAGTAGTTCACACGGGGAAAGCCCCCACTGATTATGGTTATGGTTTGGGTAATGAAAAAGGAACTGGTTAAACATACTTTCAACTACGGGGTAACCCCCACGGCATTTAAGCCAACGAAAGTCAAACCACGTTTTTTAGAAACAACTTAAAACTAAACAACCAAACGTGAACTCACTCAACTTTGTTGTTGACTCGTTGTTACATGCCTTACAGGTCGCTAAACACTTGGAGCTTGCACGAGGAAGGAGTCGTTGTGGTGTACGGGCTGTTATGTTCCGTGCTTATTATTTAAATCATTATGAACTTATTAAACTTGCGTTTTGAACTTTAACTTATAAACTATGGACTTATGCTTTTGGATTTACTTTTATGCTTCCGCTGTTTAAACTAAACATGGTTAACTAGCTTTGGTCACCAATCGTATTGTGGTTGGTCTTATTTACTTAATTACGATGTTCAATATGATTGGTGGCTCGATCCTGGTCACGTCACGCCTCCAAGCGGTGGTACTCCGCATGGTGGATTTTGGGGGTGTGACAGATTGGTATCAGAGCCATTGGTTATAGTGAACTTGGTTTTAAAAAGGGGAAAAGCTTTTTGACAAAACCAGACTATAACCTGTACAGTGCTCAACGATCCACAACGACGCTTCGCTCCACGTGCAAGACTCAACATCCTAGGTGATATGGTTTATGTTTATATTACCTACTTGTTAGTTACATGGTACATTGTTCATGGTATGCATTAGTTAATGTGATAACTGCTATTTGAACCTTGTGTGCTTACTCTTTTCTGTCACTCCACACTTACGCACTTGCGACACCTTCTTACGTGTGTCCCTTCGATGTGAAGATCATGAGTGGACGTCTCGACATGACCCAGGGTCAGCTGACGACCTTGATCAACGAACGGATTGCTGAAGCCTTAGCAACCCAAACAGGGAGTCAACCCATGCACCCTCAAACACGCATGGGCACCTTCAAGGCGTTCCTAGAATGCAAACCTCCCACTTTCGACGGCACTGAAGGGACAATCGGCCTTCTACACTGGATCCGGAGAATCGAATATACATTCGAAGAGAGTGAAAGCCCTGCCAGCAAACGAGTAGAGTACGCTACTGGCATGTTGCAAGGGAAAGCGTATTCTTGGTGGAGCGCACAGGTTCAGATGCTCGGATTGGCAGACGCGAATGCCATCCTCTGGAGCGACTTCAAGGATTGGATTAAGGAAGAATTCTGCCACCTGGATGACATTCTGGAACTTGAAACAGAGTATTATGGTTTGAAGATGGAGGGATCAGAAATTGAGGCGTACACAAAGAGGTCCAACGACTTGGCTGACTTATGTCCTAACTTGTCACGACCCATATCTAGACGGATCAAGCTATACCTCAGAGGCTTAGTCCCGGAGATCCAACGTTCTGTAATTGAGGCCAACCTTTCCACAATCCAGCAAGTCATACGCTTGGCGCACCAACTCACCGATCAGGTGGTGAAAGAGGGCAAGCTGCCCAAGCGCGTTAGCACTACTGCTAATGGTGCTCCCAGCAATGACAAGCGCAAGTGGGATAGAAATTCGGGCAGGGGTTCCACTCCAGTTCAGTCTCAGTCCCAGCGGCGAAAGACAGATGAACATAGGAGCCCCAGTCAGCAGTTTTCTGGAAATCTAGGTTAGGGTGGATACAGGGGAAATCACCCTAAGTGCAAACGATGTAGTTTGCACCACAGCTGGCCGTGCAACAAGGATCGTTGTCAGAGATGTAACAAACTTGGACATAAAGCCAGAGATTGCAGGAGCTCACGTCCTGCGAATCAGAATCGGCAACAGCAGCCACAAGCTCCACAGAACCAACAGCAACAGCAGGGTAACAAGGAATGCTATCAGTGTGGTGCTAAAGGTCACTTCAAGAGAAACTGTCCCCAGTCGAACCGGAAACAGAACAACAACAACAACCAGGGGAACGGAAACAATAATGGGGGAAACAATGAGGGCAATAGAGCCAGGGAACGTGTGTTCGTGATTGGTCAAGGTGATGCAAGGAACGATCCCAACGTTGTGATGGGTAATTTTCTTCTGGACGACTTTTTTGTTACTGTTTTATTCGATTCGGGTGCCGATACTAGTTATGTGTCCTTAAAAGTTAGCCAAATGCTTAAGCGTACTCCAACACTTCTGAACACCAAACACACGATAGAGCTAGCAAACGGTAAAAGTCTTGAAGCCACACACGTAGTTAAAGGTTGTAACCTCGTCTTAGCTGGTCAGACTTTCTCTATCGATCTTATTCCTATCACACTGGGTAGTTTCGACGTCGTTATTGGGATGGATTGGCTATCTCACCATCAAGCGGAGATTGTTTGTAAGGAGAAAATCGTCCGCATTCCTCGTTCTGGTGAAGAACCTCTTATGATTCATGGCGACAAGAGTGGTGCTGTCGTAGGCATTATCTTTTTCCATAAGGCCCAGAAGTGTTTGCGAAAGGGCCACACTGCCATTCTGGCACTCGTTACTGACACATCAACGGAAGAGAAGAGAATTGAAGACATTCCTATTGTGCGCGACTTCCCTGAGGTATTTCCTGAGGAATTACCTGGTCTTCCGCCTCATCGCCAAGTTGAGTTTCAAATCGAGCTAGCTCCTGGAGCAGCGCCAGTAGCTCGAGCACCATATCGTCTAGCTCCGTCAGAACTTGAAGAACTGTCCACGCAATTACAAGAACTCTTGGAAAAGGGCTTTATACGTCCTAGCTCTTCGCCCTGGGGAGCTCCAGTCTTGTTTGTGAAAAAGAAAGACGGTACTTTCAGAATGTGTATTGACTACCGCGAACTCAACAAGGTGACCGTGAAGAATCGTTATCCTCTCCCACGTATTGACGACTTGTCCGACCAGTTGCAAGGGTCTAGCTATTACTCTAAGATTGATTTGAGATCGGGATACCATCAGCTGAGAGTCCGAGAGGAGGACGTCTCCAAAACAGCATTCAGAACTCGTTACGGCCATTACGAGTTTCTGGTTATGCCATTCGGGCTGACGAATGCACCAGCGGTCTTCATGGATCTCATGAACCGAGTATGCAAACCTTACCTGGATAAGTTCGTTATTGTGTTCATCGACGATATCCTGATCTATTCTAAGAGTCAGGAGGAACACGAGCAGCATCTACGACTTATGCTGGGACTTCTTCGAAAAGAGTAGTTGTATGCCAAGTTTTCGAAATGTGACTTCTGGCTTCGCGAAGTCCACTTTCTAGGCCATGTGGTAAACAAGGATGGGATTCATGTAGATCCATCCAAGGTTGACTCGATCAAGAACTGGCCTGCTGTCACACCCCCAAAATCCACCATGCGGAGTACCACCGCTTGGAGGCGTGACGTGGCCAGGATCGAGCCACCAATCATATTGAACATCGTAATTAAGTAAATAAGACCAACCACAATACAATTGGTGACCAAAGCTAGTTAACCATGTTTAGTTTAAACAGCGGAAGCATAAAAGTAAATCTAAAAGCATAAGTCCATAGTTTTAAAGTTCAGAACGCGAGTTTAATAAGTTCATAAGGATTTAAATAATAAGAACGGAACATAACAGTCCGTACACCACAACGACTCCTTCCTCGTGCAAGCTCCAAGTGTTTAGCGACCTGTAAGGCATGTAACAACGAGTCAACAACAAAGTTGAGTGAGTTCACGTTTGGTTGTTTGGTTTTAAATTGTTTCTGAAAAACGTTGTTTGACTTTCGTTGGCTTATTTGCCGTGGGGGTTACCCCAAAGTTGAAAGTATGTTTAACCATTTCCTTTTTTTCTTTACCCAAACCGTATCCATAATTAGTGGGGGCTTTCCCCGTGTGAACTACTAGACGGTATGATATCGACTACTACGAACAATAGTTGTGCCCTACATCAGTGTCTATCATCACTGACAGTTTGCCATAGTCCATTAGTACACGCCCGTCCGAACGGCACGGTGTGAGGTTTGTTAAACCTAATAGCGCTATTAACTAATGACCCGCTCGCCATTGGCCTCGGCGATTAAGTCGATATGAAGAGGGACTTATTGATAGAGTTTTGTCTAGCTAGTTTTAAGGTTGTTGTCCTGCACCAGGAGGACGAACGTACGTATTCTGCACCAGGAGAATTCGTAGGATTTATAATGGCATCCAATATATGGAGGATGGCCGTACATATCCTACCCAAGGAGGATATGTAGATTTAGTTTTAAAATCTTTAACCCATTCCCAAACCACCGGGAATCCCATGCCTTAGAAAGTGAGTGAACTCACCTCGGTTTGCTCGGTTAGATTCTCAAATATAGCTAACAGTCAAGGTCGGTCAATCACGTCCTAATATAATTACCAGTTAGTCATTTAGTGATTTTTAAATAGAGCACAAAGTTTCTACATGTATCTAGCACATAGCATGCATTACATTAACTGTTTATGCCCATGTATACTTCCCATCCATTCCCCACTCATAAGCAAACATACAATAATGCATATAACACATATAACATGTTAGATCATTCACAGATAACATACTCGACCTTTAGACGCGCAAATCACAACCTATGTCATTTCAGCATTAATATTCAAAACCGGCTGTTTTCGGACATTTTAATAAAATAGTTAACTTATTCCAAAAATTCCCAAACTTTTACAGAATGTCTTAAACGTTCCATATTTTATTGTGTAAAAATATTGGGGTCCAGTTCATTACCAATATTTTATAAGAATTTATTTTCCAGACTGCAATCAGATTCATCTATTTCTGACCACAGTCCACGGAACAATTTATTAAAAATTCATCGAGTGTCCGATTTACGAAATTCCAGTGGGGTAATTACAAATGCATCGGTTTTCATTTACTGTACAAATTTCATGGTCCGATTCATCACAAAACTTAGGTTATGACCAAAAGTATAACACCCATTTATTGCTGTCAAAATTCAGCTTAAGTTGTTGTTACAAATCGACACTTTAAAAATAGTAAACGAAGTCCAAAAATTACGATTCTGGTGCCATTAGAACCGTATTTCATAATAACATATTTTAGATTCAAAATATCGGTTTTTCGTTGAGTTTATGGCCTGTTTACAGCCTGATGAAGTCGGCTGGAAATGTGATTCAGCATGTTCTTTATAGTTTAAATGTTACTATATTGTATCAACACATGTCCGAACAACGGATTTATCAAGAGTTCGACGATCAATCATCATATATGTATTAACCAACCCTAAACCAACAACATACCCATGACAACATCAACTAATAGCATTTCATATACAAGTAAACTTCATATAACCTTTATGTTTATATTTTTAGTGTTCTTGCATTTTAGTTGTAAACATAAGCATCATACTACAATGTTAGCCATAAAATAAGATGAACAAAGGTTAAACAAGAGCTTACTACTAGCTTATAGCTAGGGTAGAATCTATTGAGGAGGATGTTGAGAAAAGATGAAAAACAAGCAAGACAAAGCCCTTCTTGAAGCTCCACAAGTAGCTACCTTCTTGAATCCTTCTAAGCTTAAAAAGGGACTTGTAAAAATGGAAGATGAAGATGTGAAGAGAGGGGGGTGGGTTCGGTTTGGGGAAACCGAATAGAGAGAGAGAGAGAGAGTAGTGAGGTTGAGTGTGATATTTTTGTGAAATGAAATGTGATCTAGGAGGCCATGTTTCTTATAATCATCCTACATATATTTTGCTTAGTTCAACAAGTAAGATCCAATAAACAAATCAATTATAATCTTGCATAATATTTGAGGTATGGTTAGAATGATATGTGGGGTCCCTTGGGGACTAGAATCGTTGGGGGGGGGGTCTTAATGTAACATTGTGACTAAAGTGGTAAATAATAGTTAGATTATAAGTGACTAGATTTTATATGTTAGTGAATTGATTTCTAGCGGGTGTTATGGCATACGGGGGACCATGACTAGCCAAAAATAATTACACAATGTGTTTGACAAATATTTGGTGTCCCGGGTAATGTCCGGTTGTTCGGTCGGATACTGTTCTGTTAAACTGCTTAATTAATCCGTAAAGCGTCCTACATATATATTTTTCCAACATTTTTAATTTTTAACACTCAGGAAGGCATACCGGACTATTTAGTAACTTTTCTGTATCCCGCTAGTATGTTAACAAATACATGTAAGTATAACACAGATATCAGAAAGCAGTTAAGTAATTCCACACAGTCGTCAAGCACTTTAATTATCATTAATGAATTGTACGGAATACATGGGATTTTGAGGGTTGTCACATTCTCCCCCTGTTAAGAGAATTTCATCCCGAAATTTAGCGCATGGTTACTGAGGAAGCTAGCTAAGTTGCGTTGTTTTCCTGATTTTCCTGAGGTGTCACATCATCCCCCGTTGATTTGGAATTTCGTCCCGAAATTCTGCAGTAGCTTCAGCCTCAGTAGTGGTTGCGTTTTTCTTAAACAGTTGGGGATACTTGAGTTTCATTTGGTCTTCTCGTTCCCAGGTATACTCTGGGCCACGACGTGCATTCCAACGAACTCGGACCAGAGGTATCCTGGTATGCTTGAGGATCTTAACATCTCGATCCGTAATCTCTACTGGTTCCTCGACGAATCGCAGCTGGTCGTCGATTGTGCGTTCCTTGAGAGGAACTATGAGGGTCTCGTCTGACAGACACTTCTTCAGATTCGACACATGGAATACGTTGTGAACTCCGCTGAGTTCTTCAGGTAGATTCAACCTGTAGGCGACTTTGCCAATTTTCTCGGTGACCTCGAATGGTCCGACATAACGCGGATTGAGTTTGCCTCGTTTGCCAAAGCGAACTACACCTTTCCAAGGTGAGACTTTGAGTAGCACTCGATCCCCAACCTGGAGCTCGAGTGGTTTTCTTCCCTTATCAGCATAGCTTTTCTGACGGTCACGAGCTGCCGCCATTCGCTGTCGTATCTGAGCAATTCTCTCGGTGGTGTCTACCACAAGTTCTGGGCCAGTGATTTGGCTGTCACCAACTTCTGCCCAACAGAGAGGTGATCGGAATTTGCGTCCGTATAATGCCTCAAACGGAGCAGCCTGGATGCTGGTGTGGTAGCTGTTGTTATATGAGAACTCCACTAGCGGGAGGTGCTTTTCCCAGCCATTACCAAAATCGATTACACATGCCCTGAGCATGTCTTCAAGGGTTTGGATGGTGCGTTCAGATTGCCCATCCGTCTGTGGGTGATATGCGGTGCTCATATCTAAACGTGAGCCAAAAGACTTGTGCATTGCTTGCCACAGTTCTGAAGTAAAACGCGCGTCACGATCAGATATAATAGAGGTTGGCACTCCGTGCCTTGACACCACTTCCTTTAGGTAAATGCCTGCAAGAGTAGAAAACTTATCCGTTTCCTTGATAGCCAGAAAATGTGCAGACTTGGTCAGTCGATCTATGATCACCCAAATGGTATCGTTTCCGCGTTGAGATCTGGGCAGGCCGGTCACGAAATCCATGGAAATTTGCTCCCATTTCCATTTCGGGATCTCCGGTTGTTGAAGTAGGCCTGATGGTTTCTGATATTCAGACTTGACTCTCGCACAAGTCAAGCACTTACTGACGTAGGCTGCTATGTGGGTTTTCATGCCAGGCCACCAATACGTAGTCTTGAGGTCGTGGTACATTTTATCCGAACCAGGATGTACCGAATAACGAGACTTATGTGCTTCATCCATCACAAGCTCGCGTAAGTTGCCATAAAGTGGGACCCAAATGCGTCCGTTTACATAGTAGGCACTGTCTTCCTTTTGTTCTAGCCGCTGCCTCGATCCTCGTAAGAATTCAGCCTTGATGTTTTCTGCCTTCAATGCTTCAGCTTGAGCATCACGAATTTGAGCGGGAAGGCTAGAGTGAATGGTAAGCTGTAATGCACGTACACGGTTAGGTAAAGTATCCTTTCGACTGAGGGCGTCAGCCACAACATTGGCTTTGCCCGGATGATACTTGATAGCGCATTCGTAATCATTCAAGAGTTCGACCCATCGGCGTTGTCGCATGTTTAACTCCTTTTGCTTGAAGATATGCTCGAGACTCCTGTGATCGGTGTAAATGGTGCACTTGGTACCGTACAGGTAATGTCTCCATATCTTAAGCGCGAAAACAACTGCTCCCAGCTCCAGATCATGAGTAGTGTAATTCCTTTCGTGAACTTTAAGTTGGTGTGATGCGTAGGCAATGACCTTGTCACGTTGCATCAATACGCAACCAAGTCCTTGGATGGAAGCGTCGCAATAAACCACGAAATCATCGGTGCCTTCGGGCAATGAGAGGATGGGCGTGCTACAAAGTCTATCCTTTAGGTGTTGAAACGCTGACTCCTGTGCATCACCCCAATGATAGATGACACCCTTCTGAGTCAGTGAAGTGAGGGGTTGCGCAATCTTGGAGAAATCCTTTATAAACCTTCTGTAATATCCCGCCAAACCCAAAAATTGGCGGATTTCTGTTGGTGTGCGAGGTGCAGGCCAGTTCTTGATCGATTCAACCTTAGATGGATCCACGTGAATTCCATCCTTGTTTACCACATGGCCTAGAAAGTGGACTTCGCGGAGCCAGAAGTCACATTTCGAAAACTTGGCATACAACTGTTCTTTTCGAAGAAGTTCCAGCATAAGTCGTAGATGTTGCTCGTGTTCCTCCTGACTCTTAGAATAGATCAGGATATCGTCGATGAACACAATAACGAACTTATCCAGGTAAGGCTTGCACACTCGGTTCATGAGATCCATGAAGACTGCTGGTGCATTCGTCAACCCGAATGGCATAACCAGAAACTCGTAATGGCCGTAACGAGTTCTGAATGCTGTTTTGGAGACGTCCTCATCTCGGACTCTCAGCTGATGGTATCCCGATCTCAAATCAATCTTGGAGTAATAGCTCGACCCTTGCAACTGGTCGAACAAGTCGTCAATACATGGAAGAGGATAACGATTCTTCACAGTCACCTTGTTAAGTTCGCGATAGTCAATACACATCCTGAAGGTACCGTCTTTCTTCTTCACGAACAAGACTGGAGCTCCCCAGGGCGAAGAGCTAGGACGTATAAAACCCTTTTCCAAGAGTTCTTGTAGTTGCGTAGACAGTTCTTCGAGTTCTGATGGAGCTAGGCGATATGGTGCTCGAGCTACTGGCGCTGCTCCAGGAGCTAGCTCGATTTGAAATTCAACTTGGCGGTGAGGCGGAAGACCAGGTAATTCCTCAGGAAATACCTCGGGAAAATCGCGCACAATAGGGATGTCTTCAATTCTCTTCTCTTCCGTTGACGTGTCAGTAACGAGCGCTAGAATGGCAGTGTGGCCCTTTCGCAAACACTTCTGGGCCTTAAGGAAAGAGATGATGCCTTCGACAGCACCACTCTTGTCGCCACGAATCATGAGAGGTTCTTCACCAGGACGAGGAATACGGACGATTTTCTCCTTGCAAACAATCTCCGCTTGATGATGAGATAGCCAATCCATCCCAATAACAATGTTGAAACTACCAAGTGTGATAGGAATAAGATCGATAGAGAAAGTCTGACCAGCTAAGACGAGGTTACAACCTTTAACTACGTGTGTGGCTTCAAGACTTTTACCATTTGCTAGCTCTACCGCGTGTTTGGTGTTCAAAAGTGTTGGAGTGCGCTTAAGCATTTGGCTAACTTTTAAGGACACATAACTAGTATCGGCACCCGAATCAAATAAAACAGTAACAAAGAAGTCATCCAGAAGAAACTTACCCATCACAACGTTGGGATCGTTCCTTGCGTCACCCTGACCAATCACGAAAGCACGACCCCTTGCCCCATTGCCATTGTTGTTTCCCCCATTGCCGCCTCCATTGTTGCCTCCATTGTTATTCCCATTGTGGTTCCCATTTCCTTGGTTATTGTTCTGGTTCTGGTTCAGTTGGGGGCAGTTCCTCTTAAAGTGACCTTCAGCGCCACACTGAAAACATCCTTTATTGCCCTGCTGTTGCTGCTGATGGTGGTTCTGTGGAGCTTGTTGTTGTTGTTGGCGATTCTGATTTGCTGGTTGGGCGCTCCTACAATCCTTTGCTTCATGACCAAACTTGTTACACCTCAGGCAACGACCTTTGTTGCACTGCCCGCTGTGATGTTTGTTGCACCGATTGCACTTGGGGTGGTTCCCTCGGTATCCACCCTGTCCTTGGTTACCAGAAGATTGCTGACCAGGACTCTGGTAGTCATCAGTCTTTCACTGCTGAGACTGAACTGAAGTAGAACCCTTTCTGGAGTTCCCATCCCATTTTCGCTTGTTGTCGGTAGGTGCATCAGAAGTAGCTGTGGCACTGATACGTTTAGGTAGCCTGTTTTGCTCCACCGCCTGGTCGGTGAGACGATGAGCCAACTTGATAATTTGCTGAATGGTACCCAGGTTGGCTGAAGTTACGTGACTTTGAATCTCTGGTACAAGGCCCTTGAGGTACAGCTCAATACGTTTGATGGGAGGGTTCACCATAGTTGGACACAGGATGGCCAGCTCATTTGATCTTTTAGTATACGCCTCAATCTCAGACCCCGTCATCTTCAGATTTTAAAATTCCACTTCTAGCTTGTGGATGTCATCCCGACTACAGTACTCCTCCTTGATCAGCTCTTTGAAACCATTCCAGGGTGTGGCATTAGCAACTGTTAGTCCTAGTAGTTGAACCTGCGCCTTCCACCAGGTTAACACAGCTTTTCAAACCAGTGAAGAAGGCCCACTGCTCCTTCGGTGCCACTGAAAGTAGTAGGTCGGCAGTCCATGAACGTTTTAAACGTGCACACAGGAGGCTGAGCATGTTGACCTGTTGCGCGAGAATAAGAGACAAGTTAAGCACGAGGGTTGGATTGCGAAGGTAGGATCTAAACATCCTAAGGTGAGTTGGTATGGCAGGTTATACCTCCTGCAGGGTTGGCTGTGAGTTCCTCAGCGACTCGTTCGTTGATCAAAGCCGTCAACTGGGCTTGAGTGAGGTTGATACGTCCTCCGCGTCCGCTCATGATCTTCATAAGGGAGCAACGTAAGTGAGAAAAGTGTCGCGAAAGTGCATAAGTGTGGGACGATAGTAGAGCGTAAGCACACGTGGTTCAAATAGCAATTATCACATCATCTAATGCACAGTGAGAACTATCTAACCGACAATATAACATAAATCATACCACTTATGGTGTCGAGTCTTGCACGTGGAGCGAAGCATCGTTGTGGATCGTTGAGCACTGTACAGGTTATAGTCTGGTTTTATCAAAAAGCTTTTCCCCTTTTTAAAACCAAGTTCACTATAACCAATGGCTCTGATACCAATCTGTCACACCCCCAAAATCCACCATGCGGAGTACCACCGCTTGGAGGCGTGACGTGACCAGGATCGAGCCACCAATCATATTGAACATCGTAATTAAGTAAATAAGACCAACCACAATACAATTGATGACCAAAGCTAGTTAACCATGTTTAGTTTAAACAGCAGAAGCATAAAAGTAAATCCAAAAGCATAAGTCCATAGTTTTAAAGTTCAGAACGCGAGTTTAATAAGTTCATAAGGATTTAAATAATAAGAACGGAACATAACAGTCTGTACACCACAACGACTCCTTCCTCGTGCAAGCTCCAAGTGTTTAGCGACCTGTAAGGCATGTAACAACGAGTCAACAACAAAGTTGAGTGAGTTCACGTTCGGTTGTTTGGTTTTAAATTGTTTCTGAAAAACGTGGTTTGACTTTCGTTGGCTTATTTGCCGTGGGGGTTACCCCAAAGTTGAAAGTATGTTTAACCATTTCCTTTTTTTCTTTACCCAACCCGTATCCATAATTAGTGGGGGCTTTCCCCGTGTGAACTACTAGACGGTATGATATCGACTACTACGAACAATAGTTGTGCCCTACATCAGTGTCTATCATCACTGACAGTTTGCCATAGTCCATTAGTACACGCCCGTCCGAACGGCACGGTGTGAGGTTTATTAAACCTAATAGCGCTATTAACTAATGACCCGCTCGCCATTGGCCTCGGCGATTAAGTCGATATGAAGAGGGACTTATTGATAGAGTTTTGTCTAGCTAGTTTTAAGGTTGTTGTCCTGCACCAGGAGGACGAACGTACGTATTCTGCACCAGGAGAATTCGTAGGATTTATAATGGCATCCAATCTATGGAGGATGGCCGTACATATCCTACCCAAGGAGGATATGTAGATTTAGTTTTAAAATCTTTAACCCATTCCCAAACCACCGGGAATCCCATGCCTTAGAAAGTGTGTGAACTCACCTCAGTTTGCTCGGTTAGATTCTCAAATATAGCTAACAGTCAAGGTCGGTCAATCACGTCCTAATATAATTACCAGTTAGTCATTTAGTGATTTTTAAATAGAGTACAAAGTTTCTACATGTATCTAGCACATAGCATGCATTACATTAACTGTTTATGCCCATGTATACTTCCCATCCATTCCCCACTCATAAGCAAACATACAATAATGCATATAACACATATAACATGTTAGATCATTCACAGATAACATACTCAACCTTTAGACGCGCAAATCACAACCTATGTCATTTCAGCATTAATATTCAAAACCGGCTGTTTTCGGACATTTTAATAAAATAGTTAACTTATTCCAAAAATTCCCAAACTTTTACAGAATGTCTTAAACGTTCCATATTTTATTGTGTAAAAATATCGGGGTCCAATTCATTACCAATATTTTATAAGAATTCATTTTCCGGACTGCAATCAGATTCATCTATTTCTGACCACAGTCCACGGAACAATTTATTAAAAATTCATCGAGTGTCCGATTTATGAAATTCCAGTGGGGTAATTACAAATGCATCGGTTTTCATTTACTGTACAAATTTCATGGTCCGATTCATCACAAAACTCAGGTTATGACTGAAAGTATAACACCCATTTATTGCTGTCAAAATTCAGCTTAAGTTGTTGTTACAAATCGACACTTTAAAAATAGTAAACGAAGTCCAAAAATTACGATTCCGGTGCCATTAGAACCGTATTTCATAATAACATATTTTAGATTCAAAATATCGGTTTTTCGTTGAGTTTATGGCCTGTTTACAGCCTGATGAAGTCGGCTGGAAATGTGATTCAGCATGTTCTTTATAGTTTAAATGTTACTATATTGTATCAACACATGTCCGAACAACGGATTTATCAAGAGTTCGACGATCAATCATCATATATGTATTAACCAACCCTAAACCAACAACATACCCATGACAACATCAACTAATAGCATTTCATATACAAGTAAACTTCATATAACCTTTATGTTTATATTTTTAGTGTTCTTGCATTTTATTTTTGGGTAAAGGGTTACCCCGGTGATTTTATATATTCACAAACACATAAAAACAAGTAGAGAGGGGACATCCTCACTAGTTCACTCGAGAGACATGCCTCAGGAGCGTACACCAAACAAACCAAATAGAAACAAGGACAAACGACTAGACTAACACCTAGAAACACAAACAAAACTAACTAGTTAATCAGCCCCCATCGTTGTTCATAGTATCATCATTGATCTCCCATTTTCCAAGCAGCCTTCGAACATTAGCACAAGGTTTGAAATTTACTCCCATTAACTTGTAACGAACTGTCTTTAGAATGATACTGCATATTACCTCCGGTGGACGTGTTTGGTTTTTAAAAAGTCTAGCATTACGCTCTTTCCAAATAATATAAGCAGTCGCACCTACAAGCACACGAGCCACATAATTGGCTGCCGATTTCGACTGACTTCTCGCCATCAACCAACTGACAATCAAAGACCATTTAGGCTCAACATTATCCATATCGACCTTGCCTCGGACCAAATTCCACACCTGCGAAGAGAAATTACATTCAAAGAAGAGATGGTCATGAGAATCGGCATCCGCATAGCATAAGAGACAGCACATCATATTCATGTTCTTCCTCCTAGCTAAGTCCCACTTTAAGATTTAATCCTGAGTTAAAAGTTTCCGTCGCATAATTAACCACACGAAGAAAGCATGTCTTGGAATACACTGAGGAAACCACACAATTTAACCCAATCCACTTCCTGCTCTCTCAACCGAAGCGTGTTCCAAACCGTAGAAGAAGAATGATCAAGTAAGTTATCGCCATCCTTCCACAGCAATCGATCCATCTTGTTTTGATCTGGGCCGAGATTATCCAACTGATTAAGAACCGGAAATAAGTCTCTCCAAGCATTCGGCCATGCACAAGAATCATGAGAATATACATCCGAAACCTTAGCATCCAACCGAAAACCCGCACTCGTAATGACCCGAGAAGATAATAAGCTTGAAAGAGGACCTAGACGACACCAAGAATCATACCAGACTGAAATTGTATTACCAGCGCCCAAAGAATACCATATATGCTCCTTAACCAGCGGCCTCAATTGAAGGATTTTCCTCCAACTCCAACTGCAATTAGTAACCTCCCTGCAAATCCAAAAACTCCGACCTTTAAGCCGATACGAGTTAATCCACTGCACCCATAGAGACTCTCTGTTATTAAGAATACTCCAAATATGCGATACCATGAGGGCCTTGTTAACATCTCTGACCCGACGAATACCAAGGCCACCTTCATATTTAGGCACACAAATAGCTTTCCAAGAAACTTTCGCTTTCCCTCTATGAAAAGAACTCTCCTGAGACCATAAAAAATTCCTTAATTTCGCCTCAATATCATTTAAGATCCGAACAGGTAAGATAAAAGCTGAGGCCCAATAGACATGCATAGACGACAAGACCGAAATGATAAGTTGTAACCTTCCCGCGAAAGATAAAAGTCTGTTTTTCCAATTCATAATCCTTAGATCCAAGCGTTCAAGGAGAACACTACAATCTTTAACCCGAAGCCTCGAGGAAATGAGGGGCACTCCTAAGTATTTAACTGGTAAGAGACCCTCCTCAAACGGCATGATATCCAAAATAGCGTTTTTCATATGATTAGAAACATTACAAAAGAAAGCGGTACTTTTTTGGATACTAGGGACCAACCCGGACATGTTAGTGAAGCGGTTAAGCGACTCCATGATACATTTAGCTGACCGAACATCACCACGAGCAAATAAAAACAAGTCATCAGCAAAACACAGATTAATAATATGTTGTTTTTCGCACTTGTTGTGAAATCTAGTGTTCTTGCATTTTAGTTGTAAACATAAGCATCATACTACAATGTTAGCCATAAAATAAGATGAACAAAGGTTAAACAAGAGCTTACTACTAGCTTATAGCTAGGGTAGAATCTATTGAGGAGGATGTTGAGAAAAGATGAAGAACAAGCAAGACAAAGCCCTTCTTGAAGCTCCACAAGTAGCTACCTTCTTGAATCCTTCTAAGCTTAAAAAGGGACTTGTAAAAATGGAAGATGAAGATGTGAAGAGAGAGGGGGGTGGGTTCGGTTTGGGGAAACCGAATAGAGAGAGAGAGAGAGAGAGTAGTGAGGTTGAGTGTGATATTTTTGTGAAATGAAATGTGATCTAGGAGGCCATGCTTCTTATAATCATCCTACATATATTTTGCTTAGTTCAACAAGTAAGATCCAATAAACAAATCAATTATAATCTTGCATAATATTTGAGGTATGGTTAGAATGATATGTGGGGTCCCTTGGGGACTAGAATCGTTTGGGGAGGGGGGGGGGGGTCTTAATGTAACATTGTGACTAAAGTGGTAAATAATAGTTAGATTATAAGTGACTAGATTTTATATGTTAGTGAATTGATTTCTAGCGGGTGTTATGGCATACGGGGGACCATGACTAGCCAAAAATAATTACACAATGTGTTTGACAAATATTTGGTGTCCCGGGTAATGTCCGGTTGTTCAGTCGGATACTGTTCCGTTAAACTGCTTAATTAATCCGTAAAGCGTCCTACATATATATTTTTGCAACGTTTTTTATTTTTAACACTCAGGAAGGCATACCGGACTATTTAGTAACTTTTCTGTATCCCGCTAGTATGTTAACAAATACATGTAAGTATAACACAGATATCAGAAAGCAGTTAAGTAATTCCACACAGTCGTCAAGCACTTTAATTATCATTAATGAATTGTACGGAATACATGGGATTTTGAGGGTTGTCACATTCTCCCCCTGTTAAGAGAATTTTGTCCCGAAATTTAGCACGTGGTTACTGAGGAAGCTAGCTAATTTGCGTTGTTTTCCTGATTTTCCTGGGGTGTCACACCTGCACCCCGCACACCAACAGAAATCCGCCAATTCTTGGGTTTGGCAGGATATTACAGAAGGTTTATCAAGGATTTCTCAAAGATTGCGCAGCCTCTCACTTCACTGACTCAGAAGGGTGTCACCTATCGTTGGGGTGATGCACAGGAGTCCGCATTTCAGCACTTGAAGGATAGACTTTGTAGCGCGCCTATCCTCTCATTGCCTGAAGGCACAGATGATTTTGTGGTTTACGGCGATGCTTCCATCCAAGGACTTGGCTGCGTGTTGATGCAACGTGACAAGGTCATTGCCTACGCATCACGCCAACTCAAAGTTCACGAAAGAAATTACACTACTCACGATCTGGAGCTGGGAGCAGTTGTTTTCGCGCTTAAGATATGGAGACACTACCTATACGGTACCAAGTGCACCATTTACATCCATCACAGGAGTCTCGAGCATATCTTCAAGCAAAAGGAGTTAAACATGCGACAATGCCAATGGGTCGAGCTCTTGAATGATTATGAATGCGCCATCAAATACCATCCAGGCAAGGCCAATGTTGTGGCCGACGCCCTCAGTCGAAAGGATACTATACCTAATCGTGTACGTGCATTACAGCTTACCATTCACTCTAGCCTTCCCGCTCAGATTCGTGATGCTCAGGTCGAAGCATTGAAAGCAGAGAACATCAGGGCTGAGCCCCTACGAGGATCGAGGCAGCGGCTAGAACAAAAGGAAGACGGCGCTTACTATGTAACGGGGCGCATCTGGGTTCCACTTTATGGAAACTTACGCGAGCTTGTGATGGACGAAGCGCACAAGTCTCGTTATTCGGTACATCCTGGTTCGGATAAAATGTACCACGATCTCAAGACTACGTATTGGTGGCCTGGCAAGAAAGCCCACATAGCAACCTACGTCAGTAAGTGCTTGACTTGCGCAAGAGTCAAGACTGAATATCAGAAACCATCAGGCCTACTTCAACAACCGGAGATCCCGAAATGGAAATGGGAGCAGATTTCCATGGATTTTGTTACCGGCCTGCCCAGATCTCAACGCGGAAATGATACCATTTGGGTGATCGTAGATCAACTGACCAAGTCTGCTCATTTTCTGGCCATCAAAGAAACGGATAAGTTTTCTACTCTTGCAGACATTTACCTAAAGGAAGTGGTATCAAGGCACGGAGTGCCAACCTCCATCATTTCTGATCGTGACGCGTGTTTTACTTCTGAACTGTGGCAAGCAATGCACAAGTCCTTTGGCTCACGTTTAGATATGAGCACCGCTTATCATCCACAGACGGATGGGCACTCTGAACGCACCATCCAAACCCTTGAAGACATGCTTAGGGCATGTGTAATCGATTTTGGTAACGGCTGGGAAAAGCACCTTCCGCTGGTGGAATTTTCGTATAACAATAGCTACCACACCAGCATCCAGGCTGCTCCGTTCGAAGCATTGTACAGACGCAAATGCCGATCACCTCTCTGTTGGGCAGAAGTTGGTGACAGCCAAAGCACTGGCCCAGAACTTGTGGTAGATACCACCGAGAGAATTGCTCAGATACGACAGCGAATGGCGGCAGCTCGTGACCGTCAGAAAAGCTATGCTGATAAGGGTAGAAAACCACTCGAGTTCCAGGTTGGGGATCGAGTGTTACTCAAAGTCTCACCTTGGAAAGGTGTAGTCCGTTTTGGCAAACGAGGCAAACTCAACCCACGATACGTTGGACCCTTTGAAATCATTGAGAAGATTGGCAAAGTCGCTTACAGGCTGAATCTACCTGAAGAACTCAGCGGAGTTCACAACGTATTCCACGTGTCAAATCTGAAGAAGTGTCTGTCAGACGAGACCCTCATAGTTCCTCTCAAGGAGCTCACAATCAACGACCAGCTGCGATTCGTCGAAGAACCAGTAGAGATTACGGATCGAGATGTTAAGATCCTCAAGCGTACCAGGATACCTCTTGTCCGAATTCGTTGGGATTCCCGTCGTGGCCCAGAGTATACCTGGGAACGAGAAGACCAAATGAAACTCAAGTATCCCCAGCTGTTTAAGAAAAACGCAACCACTACTGAGGCTGAAGCTACTGCAGAATTTCGGGACGAAATTCCAAATCAACGGGGGGATGATGTGACACCCCAGGAAAATCAGGAAAACAACGCAACTTAACTAGCTTCCTCAGTAACCACGCGCTAAATTTCAGGACGAAATTCTCTTAACAGGGGGAGAATGTGACAACCCTCAAAATTCCATGTATTCCGTACAATTTATTAATGATAATTAAAGTGCTTGACGACTGTGTGGAATTATTTAGCTGCTTTCTGATATCTGTGTTATACTTACATGTGCATGTTAACATACTAGTAGTATACAGAAAAGTTACTAAAAAGTCCTGTGTGCTTTCCTGAGTATTGAAAAGTAAAAACGTTACAAAAATATATATGTAGGACACTTTACGGATTAACTAAGCACTTTAACGGAACAGTATCGAACCGAACAACCAGACTTTACCCGGAACATAAAAAAAATATATATATATATTGTCAATGACTTTGTTTTTCCTTTTCTGAGCTAGTTAGGGTCCTCGAATACCCTAACCACTTTATATTATAACACACTTTACTACACTAACTACACACTTGGTTTCTAACTAGTTATATAACTAGCCATTTTAGAATCCAACTAGACCATACCCCCCCCCCCATGTGAACTGGTTGTGGGAGAATGGGGACACCCCCATGATATTTTATTATTTTATTGATCTTGTTAGTGGTTAATGAAACATTTAGCACAATGGATAATGAAGGAACATGGTCTATATAATAATACCAAGGTTATGACTTCTCATTCTCACTACAACCTTTAGCAAACAACTCTTTCTTTCCCTTCCTTCTTTGCTTTCGGCAGCCACAACCACCCACCATATCACCACCATCCAACTTCCATACAAGCAAACCACACATATACAAAGGTGCTAGAGACCGAACAAATAAGCTTGGTGCACTCGGAAGCTCAAGGACCGTTCTCATTTTCTTTTATCCACCACTTTTCTACACTCGAACTCCCCTAGCCTTGTGCTAGTAGTAAGTGCCTTAGATCTTCATCTTGTTCATGTTTTTATGTGGTTAATGCTGTTTAAAGATCAAAAGTTTAAAGAACTTAAACAAGTCTTGAAGTATAACTAACTAAAGATGAAGTATGGTTAAAGTAGTGTTAATATGATGATGAGATATGATAATGTATGATAAATCTGACATATATAAGGAATAATCTGCGGTAAGTATTATTGTGATCGCTAGACATGCTAACGGAATTAATCGAACGCGTCTTAGAAGATTAAAGAATGAAAACAGAATCTGTCCAAGTTTTACAGCCAACTTCAGTTGGCTGTAAACAGGTCATAATCTCAACAAAAAACTGATATTTTGAGTCTAAAACGTGTTATTATCAAATACGGTTCTAATGGCACCGGAATCATAATTTTTGGACTTCGTTTACTATTTTTAAAGCGTCATTTCGTAACAGCAGCTACAGCTGCATTTTTCTGCTGAAAATAAGTGTTTTGTTTTCTGTCATAACTTGAGTTCTGTGTAGAGTTAGATCATGAAACTTGTACTGTAGATGACCACCGATGTATTTGTAATTACCCCACTAGAATTTCATAAATCGGACGCTCGATGAATTTTAAATGAATTATTCCGTGGACTGTGGTCAGAAAAAGTTAAATCTGAGTTCAGTCGGGAAAATGAATTTTTATAAAATATTAGTAATGAACTGGACCCCCATATTTTTACACAATAAAATCTGGAATGTTTAAGACATTCTGTAAAAATTTGGGAATTTTTGGAATAAGTTAACTATTTTATTAAAATGTCCGAAAACAGCCCGGTTTTGAATATTAATGCTGAAATGACATAAGTTGTAATTTGTGTGTCTAAATGTCGAGTATGCTATCTGTGAATGATCTACCATGTTATATGTGTTATGTGCATTATCGTATGTTTGCTTATGAGTGGGGAATGGATGGGAAGTACATATGGGCATAAACAGTTAAAGTAATGCATGTTATGTGATAGATACGTGTAGGAACTTTGTGCTCTATTTGAAAATCACTAAATGACTAACTGGTAATCCTATTAGGACGTGATTGACCGACCTTGACTGTTAGCTATATTTGAGAATCTAACCGAGCAAACCGAGGTGAGTTCACACTTTCTACAAGGCATGGGATTCCCTGTGGTTTGGGAATGGGTTAAAGAATTTAAAACTAAATCTACATATCCCCTTGGGAAGATATGTACGGCCATCCTCCATAGATAGGATGCCATTATTAATCCTACGAATTCTCCTGGTGCAGAATACGTACGTTCGTCCTCCTGGTGCAGGACAACAACCTTAAAACTAGCTAGACAAAACTCTATCAATAAGTCCCTCTTCATTATATCGACTTAATCGCCGAGGCCAATGGCGAGCGGGTCATTAGTTAATAGCGCTATTAGGTTTAACAAACCTCACACCGCGCCGTTCGGACGGGCGTGTACTAATGGACTATGGCAAACTGTCAGTGATGATAGACACTGATGTAGGGCACAACTATTGTTCGTCAGTTGTCGATATGTATGGTCTAGTAGTTCACACGGGGAAAGCCCCCACTGATTATGGTTATGGTTTGGGTAATGAAAAAGGAACTGGTTAAACATACCTTCAACTACGGGGTAACCCCCACGGCATTTAAGCCAACGAAAGTCAAACCACGTTTTTCAGAAACAACTTAAAACTAAACAACCAAACGTGAACTCACTCAACTTTGTTGTTGACTCGTTGTTACAAGCCTTACAGGTCGCCAAACATTTGGAGCTTGCACGAGGAAGGAGTCGTTGTGGTGTACGGGCTGTTATGTTCCGTGCTTATTATTTAAATCCTTATGAACTTATTAAACTTGCGTTTTGAACTTTAACTTATAAACTATGGACTTATGCTTTTGAATTTACTTTTATGCTTCCGCTGTTTAAACTAAACATGGTTAACTAGCTTTGGTCACCAATCGTATTGTGGTTGGTCTTATTTACTTAATTACGATGTTCAATATGATTGGTGGCTCGATCCTGGTCACGTCACGTGTGACACCTGTGTCACTTCAACCATCAAACAAATACCAAACCAATGAAATATTGTATTTCATACTTTGGACTTGTATAAATATGTGTACCTTTTGCACATATCAACTCTCGTTCGATTTCAAGCTCTAAATCGCTTTCTGGAAGGTTATACGCGCGCTGATGCGTAAATATAACCAGTTTAATGCAACAAACACTCCGGAATAGTGACATATACTTAACATACCTTAAATAACCTTTACATAACTTAGAAATAAGTTTTGAAGGCTTTGGTATGGCAAAAACAAGTTAATTCGCTTACAGGGACTAAACTTGACAAACTGCGAAAGTATGCCAATTTGAACTGTAACGAACATTCCGGAACATAACCATAAGTTAAACATACCATAAATATCCTTTACATAGCTTAGAAATAGGCTTTGAGGTGTTCGGTATGCTAAAATAAACTTTTGGGTCATTCGGGGACTAAAAGCGTTAACATTGAAAGTTATGACTTTTCGGGTAACAATAAAGTTAACCAAGGACTTGCCAATGTTTAAACAAGTCTTGAAGCCCTTATAAGTAAAATTAAGGGGCTCAAATTGCAAAATATAAGCTTAGTTGCCCTTTCGAAAGGCCAAGGGACAAGATTCAACAATTTTGGCTTCTGGTCACATGCTTGCGCACCGCAACACCCATAGCCTTACGGTGCGCAAGGCATGCCCAGATGCAGCAAGTTGGCTGTTGGCTGTTTTAAGCGTTGCAACTGACCTTTATCCGATTTTCCTCATCTTGCTTGGCCCCTAAACACCTCCTAAACATCTAGGGACACTTGTTAAGATGTTGTGGTCACTTGTAGACTTGTGTGTCAAAGATTTGTGGTGATTAAATCACTATAAAAGGCCAATGAAGTTGCAAACATTGAACACACCTTCCATCTGCAATTGAGGAGCTTTCTGGAGCACAAGTCTTCTCTCAAGTGATCTCTGGTCATTCTTAGGACTCTTGTAAGTTTGCCTAACCTTCCTTAGTTTAGTTTTAGCTTAGTTTTTAGCTTAAAAGTCAACCGTCGTAATTAACGGTTGACTTAACGATTAATCACTAATGGTCCAGTGATTTGTCGAATCAAAAGTAGTTATAAGTTGG
This sequence comes from Helianthus tuberosus, assembly GCA_030545235.1. Lineage (NCBI taxonomy): Eukaryota > Viridiplantae > Streptophyta > Magnoliopsida > Asterales > Asteraceae > Helianthus > Helianthus tuberosus. The sequence continues at coordinate 114,145,153 of CM060415.1, read as the reverse complement.
TAATTATGTGGGTAATAAACCCTTAAAAAGGTTCCCCCTGATTCCCACTCTAACTATGTCAAATGTCGGGTCAAACTTGCTTATAAAAAGTCAACAGAATTGTTAATTTCTAATTTATGCATAATTAGCAATGTAGAACATATATAACCTGTTTGATCATTAATATAACTTAGTAATTAGTGTAAAAACATGTCCAAACCTGTTCAACCCGACAATTTCCTGTTTAGACCCGGTTCGGAACCGAAAGTCGCATAGTTTGACTTTTACTTTAACTTTCAGTTCTGACCCGTTTAGGCATGTTTTAGAAATGCCTCAGAGCTTTAATTGGACTAGGTTACATACTAGTATAACCCTCTGTGATTATACACCTTGGTTCATTAGTTATCCAATTAATATGCATATTTCCGTTAATTGCTCATATGTTGACCATTATGCCCTTTTCACTTTAAAACATGATTTTTGAAAATGTAAAAGAGTAGAAACCTTTGTTACTGATATATAAAATCGTACCCAAAATTTGAGATCAATTGGTTGTGTAGATTGAGAGTTATGCTCATTAGCGCAAAATGAAAGCTTTATGTTAATTAAATGGCGTAATTAGCATATAGCCTAGTTAAGCCTACTTTTCGATATCAAACTTATTACTCACTGATGTAATATATTATTTTGGGATTTTTGAAGATTTTTAATTAATTTTAGGCTGAGCATAACTTATAGTCGTAGGCTTAATCCGGTAATTGTCGGTTTTGCCCTTACAGGCCATAAAATGAGTTTTACATATCTAAACGACTCCAAACCTTTTGCTACTGATCTTAAATGATAAATAAATTATTTTAAGCCTTCTGGAATAATAAAAATATCAGCTTTATGTATATAACCCGGAAACTGCTCCTAATCGCCTTTCTAAGCGTTTTAACGCATAGTATGTACTAGAACCATTTTAGACATACAAGGGTTGATACCTACTGATATTTTAGGTAAATTATAATGTTTTAACAGTAAGCAAAAGTTTTTTAACTCAGACTTCAGTTTTGAGCTTCACGGCTTATGTGAAATTACCAAAATGCCCTTACGGGGCATAGTTTGTGTTTAAATACATTTCGGGCATAATGAAAGACATCTTACTGATGTCACAACATATTTGAAGCATATTAACTTAGGAAACCTGTATATGGCTCTTACGGATGCTCGTTACGCTTATTACGCATTCGGTTCGGTTTATGTAACTAGTTTACATAAATTAGCCGAAGCGGGTCAAACCTTATCGGTTTTATCTAGAAATCCAGAATGTGTATGAAATACCCATATTAAACAAGTCTTCAAACTTGTCGGGTCTAAATCACATTCTATCCGATCTTCCGATTTAGGTCCGGTTTATTAATGTAGTTACCTATATTAGGTGCCGTTTGATATTCCGTGATCTCTAGCATTGCTTGGTGGTTATCTTAGGACTTCTGAGCAATCTCATGTGAGTACATAGACCCCTCTTTTACTGTTTTCCAAACGTTTTGGGGTGGAACACATGTGCCTACTTGTTACTTTCATGCTTTCCATGTTTTCACATCATATACCTGCTATGTTCGTTAGTACATTATAGTACATGATTTCATTACATTTCATGCTATGTATGCCCATTGTGTGCGTACTTAGTACATCGTTTTACATTACATGCTATGTATGCCCATTGTGTGCGTAATTAGTACATTGTTTTACATTACATGCTATGTATGCCCATTATGGGCATACTTAGTACATTGTTATACATTACACATTATGCTATGTATGTCCTTTGTTGCATACTTAGTACATTTGTTATTCATCACATGCTTACATTTTGGATACACATTACATGATTTATATTAGACATGAACATTTTACTTTGGTAGTTTGGTTTGAGAAGTGATTTAAGTAACGAGGCGTATGTAATATGATACAAGCATGGTGGATACGCCGCTGGTACTTCCTATATATAAGTGTTTGTATGGTATCACATATTGTAGCGTTATTTGAATCATTTCAATTTGAGACATATGACATTTTATACAAATAACATACTTTTTACAATACATTGATTTACAAACAACTTAACTTATACAAACTCATCTTACATGGTTATTCATTTAACCATACATTATTCTCTTATTTATACATATCATCTGATCTTATCGTTTTTCAAATGATTTACAAAACAAAGCAAATTACAAGGTTCATGACTGACTGTTACTAAACAACTTTTTCCTAAACTTAAGTCATGAATCCTGTTTTCACAAAACCTATGTATCTCACAGGCATTTTTATGCTGACGTACCTATTTTCACATGTGTTTTCAGGAGATGATGCATAGGACTTATCAAGACATACTTAGGCGGACTTGTGCCTTAGTGACTTAAAACGAGACAAGAACTAGTTAATTTATGTTTTGTACTCTTTGTTTCTTGTTTAAAGACGATGTAACTCTCATGTTTGATTAATAAAACGAAACTTTATTTGCCATGGATTTGAAACGATTGATTCTGTTACAACACTCCCCGACGTTTCCGCCACGTTTCGTTGTCTCACGTGGTCGGGGTGTGACATCACGCCTCCAAGCGGTGGTACTCCGCATGGTGGATTTTGGGGGTGTGACAAACATCGCCAGACGAAAGAGGAATACAAACGATCTTATCGAAACAAACCACCTCAGCATGATGTTTGGTTAACCAATCCATCCCCACGATAATATCGAAACTCCCAAGTTGCATCGGTGTGAGGTCAATAGGAAAAAGATGGTTATTAAGGTTTAACTGACAATCACGAATAACAGAATCAAGAACAAGAGGTTTACCAATAGCAACTTCGACATATAAGGGTTTCCTCAGTTTAGTTCTAGGTATCGCAAGTAAAGGTTCAAAAGATAACGAAACAAAACTTCTATCGGCACCAGAATAAAAAAGAATAGATGCAGGTCGATTGTTAACAAGAAACGTACCATTAACCACCTCGTTGTCAGCCCTCGCTTCGTTGGCATTCAAGTTGTACGCTCGACCACGAGCGGGATTCACATTCGCGTTGACATTCACGTTCGGATTCGCATTTGCATTCGCCAACCTCAGACAGTTGTTGCGGAAGTGACCAAACTCTCCACAATTGAAACATGAACCTGGTGGGAAATCTAGCAGCATTCCCCTGAACCGGAGCTTGAACCTGGGTAACCTGATTCTGTCCCAAACGACAAATGTTGGCCAAATGTCCAAGTCTACCACACGTTGTGCATTGCTTACAAGCTTGTTGTGCAATATGATGACCGTTGCAGCAAGCACAGTGAGGTGCGGTACCAGCATACACTTTCTTCACAGGCGGTTGAGCCGGTGGGTTCTAAGGGTTCTGAGCTATTACTGCAAAATTCTGAGCACCCTTTCGCTTTCTCGACTTCTTCGATGACTCACCTTTCTTACCCTTACCCTTATCATTGTCTTTAACAGAATCGGTCGACTTCTTCTTATCACTCTTGCGGGTAAGTTTACCCTTCCTGACTTGAGACTCAGTCAGGGTAGCTGATAACTCGATCGCGTGACGAACAATAGTAGGATTAATGCCAGTCACAATATTCTGTATGGAATCGGGTAAACCATCGATATACCTCTATATCGCTTTCTCCAACGGGGTAACCATAGTAGGACACAAAAGACTGAGTTCCTCAAAACGATCCGTATACGCACAGTGTTCTCCCCCATCTTGCTTTAGATCGTCAAACTCTCGTTCCAATGCTCGAACCTCGTGACGGAGACAAAACTCTTTCATCATAAGAGCTCGAAGCTCTTCCCATGTTTGTGCCAATGCCACTTCGGCACCCCTATCGCGCATCACTCCGTTCCACCACGTAAGAGCACGCTTCTCAAACACACTTGATGCAAATTCAACCTTACGCCCATTCGGACACTGCACATGTCTGAATGTGCTATCGATACTCTCGAACCATTGCAGGAGCGCAGTTGCTCCTTGCGACCCAGAAAACTTTAGTGGCTTAGTAGAATTGAAATTCTTGAAATTACACTGTGCATTGTTATTATTATTGTTTTTGTATAACTCGTGGATTTGGGTCACAACGCCTGGAAGCACAGCAGCCATTTGCTGAGAGACAAGGGCTGCGACTTCTTCAGCAGTAAAAGATTGTGCATCACGTCAAGGAGGCATGGTCTAACAAAGAAATATGAGAAACGAGTGAGGTTGATAATTAGGAAAAACAAGAGAGGTATTGAAAATATCGACAAAACACAAGGAAGATGATCATTTGTTCGTTACCTCGAACAAACAAACGACACGCGGTGACTAATCAAAGTAAATGAGTTAAAATAATGTATCGCGAAGACATGCTCGCCTATAAGTGAACACTCACCCCAAGAGTTCCCAGGTAAGAGTGACTGGTCCAATTATGTGGATTTGTACGAACACTCTAGCCTTAGACAGAAAACTCAGGGTACAGGCATTCACTCTTCCAGTTTGCACGTGTTCACATTATTTAGACCCAAACTTTGACGAGATTTTGAAAACTCAAAAGGCACTAAGCCAAATACGAGTCAAACTGGAGGGGTTCAAAACCTAGTAATCAATCATCCTAGAACGGATGATTAATTTTCGAAGCAGATTCGAAATTTGTGTTCTCGTTGTGGTTATCACCTAAGGGTAGGTGACGGTTTTGTTTTTAAAATCTAAACGCAGAAAACTTGCGTTGGGGTCCTAGAAAGTTATAGTCTAGGTCAAAGCATTACTAATAACCTAATTCCCTATAACCATTGGCTCTGATACCAACTCTTCTGTCACACCCCGACCACGTTAAAACAACAAACCGTGGCGGAAACGTCGGGGAGTGTCGTGGCAGAATTATTGTTTCACAACCATGGATACAAAAGAGTTTCGTTTTATTTATTCATTAAGTAATTTACATTGTTTTAACACAAAACAAACGTGTTACATAACGACTATCACTGTTATTATGTCACTAAGGCCTCGTCCAGATCCTATGTGACTCATTCATCCTAGCAATCAACATCAAGCAATATCACCTGAAACATATGTAAAAACAAAGTCAGCAAAGAAATGCTGGCGAGTACATAGGTTCTATGAGAGTATCGAAATCATGGCTAGTTTACATGTTGCAATGCCTTATTAACAACCTTGTTTTGAAAAGAGTATAATATTGCAACGAAATTAACCAACTCAAATCAAGCGGGTTATAATTTATAAAACCTCGTAGCCATGATTCTTAACCCAAAAACATTTGTTTTAGTAAACAAAATTGTAAAACATCTCGTATTAACTCGTTATATGTTGAAAACACTTATATATAAGAAGTGACATCGTTTCAAAATCGTTTATCCAAGTGAACTAAGTAACGCCACGGTATGTAATATGTTGAAACCACTTATATATAAGAAGTACCAGTGGCGTATCTACCATGTTTTCACCATATTACACCCGTCCCATTATCTAAACACTTAACCAAAAACCAATCGTTTATCCAATTCGTTTAATCTTGTTTAAATCGTTTCCAAATCGTTAACTCGTTTAAATCGTTTCTAAATCGTTTAACTAGTTTAAGTCGTTTAAATCATCCTCGTTTTAATTGTGAAAACTATTTTTGGTCGTCTCGCTAATAACATTCAAACCTTCATGACTCGACTATCTCACTTCTCGCATTAACAAACCACCAACGGGTAAGTTAACAATCACAGATTCAGTCGTTACCCACCTAACCCACACATAACCATGGGTGCAGTCTGATAACGGGATTTGTCAGATCCTATGGTACCATAACCAAATACTGGTCAGTTCGGCCAAAACTAATGAATATCATTCGTTATGTAACTACAACCAACAAGTTCGTTCACATTATCGAAATCGTTATTAGTTTAGTATAAACCATCTTAATCGTTTTTGAAATCATCGTTATAATATCGAAAATCGTTTTGATACATATGAATCACCCCAAAACAATTGAAAACAGTAAAATAGGGGAACTATGTACTCACATGACGTGCAAAGTATCCTCAATCAATAGAACTTCAACAAACTCAAGTAAACCAGAGAAATCAAGCAGCACCTAGTAATCGAATCACTAGTCAAACAATAGACACCTAAATCGGAAGATCGGACAGAATGAGGTCTTGTAAACCAAATGAGTGTTGGAACTCATGTGATATGGTTTAACAAAGTCTACATTCTAGATCGGAACCTAACCTAAGTGCTTTCGACCCATTGCGACCCATTAAGGTAGCTTACGCTACTTTAGCGCGTCGTGCGCGCATAAGCGCGTTCGAGACGTCTAACTAGTCCTATGACAAGTATTATATGCCTAAACATGTTTAAATATGTTATATAATCAGTTACGTGACAAAAGTTTATGTTACATATGCTTAATTACCAATTATGTATGAAAAGGGTATTTTGGTCATTTGCCTAAGGCATATAAACCATCTATCATACAACTAATTAAACCTAAGTGACCATAAGGTATAACCTCGGAAGGTTATTCCCTATGCAACTATGGTCACGAAACATGTTTGGTCGGATCCTAATGATCGACCAAACCGGTCGAGTTCGAAAGTCTAAGCGGGTGTTTAGTCCGCTTGACTTACGACTCTACACAAGCACTAAACTAAAAGTGACGAGGTAAACATGCTAAAACATGTTTAACGAATTTAGGAAACAGGTTTGGTATCAAAACAAACGGTTTTGATACCCAAAAGTAGTTTGGTTACAAAATACACGAGAATGCGCATTTTGGCCGAAACTACGACTCGTCACTGAGCCTAGATAACGTGGTAATCAGTAGGTATAGTCACTAGGGACTATAACCATCATGATTACGCTCACGTTATGAAGTTCAAACGAACTTCGCATTGACCATAAACTGGTAAATGCAGAAAGTCAAACGCAGTTTGACTTTTAAGCTAAAAACGTATAAAAGAACGAAAGAGGACTTACAAAGGGTCCAAGAAGGTTTGATCCAATTTATTCTCAGGTATGAAGTGCAAGACTTCAACTTAGAGAATGAAAAATCAGATCAAATGTGTAGAATTCACATGAGAGGCATGGGTATATATAGGAAAACAAGAGCCATTAGGATTGTTTATCGGGAAACGAGCTTCGATCTAGGCCGTCCAAGTGTGCCCCTTGTTTTCTAATACCATTGGAGTCCCTAGTATGAGCCCATGGCATTGCAAAAACCATTTGCAAGTGGAAAATATGGCTGGAACAGCTGGAAACAGCAAGAAAAAAGATTCTGTGCAGATCTGGTGCACCTACGCGGCCCGCGTAAGAGACAGGCTTGGCCTACGCGGCCCGCCTGGTCTCTGCAGATCAGCAACAGCTTTCCAACTTTACAGTTTCAGTCCCTGTTAGTGTTTTAAGCTCATTTCAACCCTTTTAAGGCCCGTTAAGCCAACTTTAAATATGCCGGAAGTCGGTTCGTTTGGTCGTACGATCGCGATATTCGCTTAATTACGACGGAAGTCGTAACGGACGCAAAAAAAAAAAAACGATCCAAATTAAGCGATGAATGGAATTTTATTATGTCAAACACTAAAATAAAATATTTTAATGCTTACATAAATTTTTGGATGTCTAGATGTATTCAGAACGTAAGATATGCGCGAAAATGCAAACTTGTGCACTTTTTGACGCTTTTAGTCCCTATTGATCAATAAAGTTTATTTTAGCATACCGAACCCCTCAAAGCCTATTTCTAAGCTATGTAAAGGATAATTAGGGTATGTTTAACATATGATAAAGTTCCCAGAATGTTCGTTACTATACAAATCGTTATAGTTTCGTAGTTTAACACAACTAGTCCCTGCGATCGAACAAACTTGATTTCAACACACCAAACCATCCAAAACTTATTTCTAAGTTATGTGGAGGTTATTTAAGGTATATTAAGCCTATGTCACTATTCCAAAGTGTTTGTTGCGTTAAACTGACTGCGTTTACGCACCAGTTTGCGTATACCCTTCCAGAAAGCGATTTAAAGCTTGAAATCGGAATCAAATCAAATTGTAAAATCATCAAACACAATTACACACATAATAACACCAAAACACATATAATAACACCAAAGCACATTGTTTTATAGATAATTGACATTGTTTTACATTATACATCGATTACAGAACACAGTTGTCACAACTAAGGCCCAAGTCCGCCTAAGTGTATCTTGATCAATCCTATGCATAGCTCCTGAAAACACATGTGAAAATAGGTACGTCAGCATAAAAATGCCTGTGAGATACATAGGTTTTATTGATGCAGGATTCATGACTTGTAGGTTAAAAGAATGTTTAACAAAAAGTAGTCATGAACTTATAAAAATGTTTTCTTTTATAAATCATACGAAAATCGATAAGAAATCAGATGATATAAAAGAATAATGCATAGATAAGTAAATAACCAAGTAAAAATGAGTTTGTATAAAAAATGTTGTTTGTAAAACAATGTATCGTAAAGATATGTTATTTATGTAAAATGTAATATGTCTAACTTGAAATGGTTTAAATAACGCTACGATATGTAATATCATAAAAGCACTTATATATAGGAAGTACCAGCGGTGTATCCACCATGCTTTTATCATATTACACACGCCTCGTTATTTAAATCACATACCGAACAAACCACCAAAATGTATTGTTTAAACCAATGTAAAAATGTTCATGTATAATCAAATGTTATGTATGGAAAAATAAATAAAAGTATCTATTCTAACATATGTAAGATGTACAAAACAATGTATTTGAATAAATCATAATTTAAATCAAAAGTTATGTTTTGTAAAATTAATGCTTTATTGATACAAACATCTATGCGGTAATGTTAAAACACATACATTCAAGCCTTGCGACTGTGGAGACATACCCTTAAACAAATTAAAGGTTTATCAAAATTTATGTATATCGGATTCTGTCATTTCCTACTTCCAAACAAACCCAGGAAGCCAGAAACGGGAGTTGTCAATTCCTGTGGTACCACTACATACTACCGAGCGGCATGATCAATGTTAATGAACGTATTTTTGAGCCGTTAAACAAACCAAATGTTATACCAAATGTAAGCATGTTATGTGAAAATAATGTACTAAGTATGCTAAATGAACATACATAGCAAAAATTGTGATATAAATCAATGTGTACATATGCTGAAATAAATATATGAAACAAATGTGTTTATGAAATCAATGTACTAGCATGTTAATTAAACATACATAGCTTAAACATGGATGAAATCATGTACTATACGTGTACTAATAAACATAGCAAGCATATGTTATAAAAGCATGAAAGTAACAAGTAGGCACATGCGTTTCACCCCAAAATATTTGAAAACAGTAAAGGAGGGGACTATGTACTCACTTGAAATGCTTAGAAGTCTTGAATAACAACCAAGCAATGTTAGAGGGATCACGGAATCAATCGGCACCTAATATAGGTAACTACGTTAATAAACCGGCCTAAATCGGAAGATCAGATAGAATGAGGTTTCGTAAACCCAATGAGTATAGGAACTCATGTAATATGGTTTAACAAAGCCTACATTCTAAATTGAAACCTATCCTAAGTGCTTATGACCCAATACGACTCGTTTTGGTAACTTACGTGACTTTAACGTGTCGTTCGCGTAAAACGCGTTTGGACCGCCTAACTAGTCCTATGACAAGTATTATATGCCTTAACATGTCTAATAATGTTGCCTAATCAGTTTAGATGTTAAAATTTAGGTTACATATGCTTAAAATGAAATTATGCGTAAAAAGGGCACTTTGGTCATTTTCCTAAGGCGTATAAATTACCTATCATATAACCAACTAAACGAAGTGACCATAAGGTATAACCTCGGAAGGTTATTTCCTATACAACTATGGTCACAAAATGTGTTTGGTCGGATCCTAACGATCGACCAAACGGGTCGGGTTTGAAAGTCTAAGCGGTTGTTTAGACCGCTTATCTTACGACCCTATATAAGCACTAAACTAAAAGTGACGAGTTAAACATGTTAAAACATGTTTAACTAAGTTAGAAAACAAGTTTGATATCAAAACAAAGGGTTTTGATACCCAAGAATAGTTTGGTTGCAAAATATACATAAACGCGTATTTTGACCGAAACCATGATTCGTCACTATGCCTAAATAACGTGGTAATCAGTAGGTATAGTCACAAAGGACTATGACCATTGTTATTATGCTCACGTTGCGAAGTTCAATCGAACTTCGTGTTGACCAAAGACTGGTCAAAGCAGAAAGTCTAACATTGTTTGACTTTCACGCTTAAAAACACATAAAAGCATGAAAGAAACTTACAAAAGGTCCAAGCTAGGAAGATTTGAACTCAAAACACTCAGGTATGAAGCCTCACAAGGGAGAGCTTCAACTTAGAGCAGAAGTGAGTTCAATTGTGAGGAATGAGGGTTGAAATGGTGGGTATTTATAGGAATTCAAGAGCTGTTAAGATCGTTTCTCGAACTTTGAGCTTCAATCTGGACCATCCATGTGTGGCACATTGTTTTGTATACAATGGGAGCCTAAATACCAGTCCATAGAATGAAGAAACCATGTATAAAAACCCAGAAACCAGCTGCTGATTGCAGAAACTGATTTTTGCAGACTTAATGGTCTGTCGTGGGCCACGTAGACTCACACTGAGTCTTACGCGCCCCTCCTATGAAAGTTTGGCAGAATGTCAAGTTTAGTCCCTGCAGGCCTGAAACTTGGTTTTTGATGCATTTTTTTACATGTTTAAGCCCTGTTAACCCCATTTCAAGGCTCTACAATGAAGTTAAAGTGTATGGAACATGAAATATGCTCAAAAACATCTCAGATGTCGGTTTGTTTGGCCGTACGGTCGCGTTGTTCGGTTAATTAAGACGAAAACTCAAACGGACGCGAAAACGATCCAAATTACGCGACGAGTGGTATTTTTGCATTCCAATCACTAAAATAAAATATTTTAATGATTACAAAAATTTTTGGATGTCCGGATGTGTTCATAACGTAAGATATGCGCGTAAATGCAAACTTATGCACTTTTTGACGCTTTTAGTCCCTGTTCGACCAATAAGTTTATTTTAGCATACCGAACCCCTCAAAGCCTATTTCTAAGCTATGTAAAGGATATTTATGGTATGTTTAACTTATGATCATGTTCTGGAAGGTACGATACTATACGAATAGGCATAGTTTCGCAGTTTGACGCAAATGGTCCCTGCGATCGAGTAAACTTGATTTCGACTCACCAAACCTTCCAAAACTTATTTCTAAGTTATGTAAAGGTTATTTAAGGTATGTTAAGCCCATGTCACTGTTCTGGAGTGTTTGTCACGTTAAACTGATTATGTTTACGCATCAGTTCGCGTATAACTTTCTAGAAAGCGATTTAGAGCTCGAAATCGAATGACGATTGATATGAGCAAAGTTCACAAGTTATTTGTACAAATTACAAGATTGAAACACAAGATCTCATTGGATTCGTACTTGTATGATGGTCGTGGAGGCACAGATGTCACAGTCTCCCCTACTTTAGGAAATTTCATCCCGAAATTTATTTAGAGGAAACTTGTGAGAGCTCGAAACTTGAAGTCGAAAAGATAAAACAACATTGGTTAGGGTTCTGAACTTCTAGTAACTTAAATAACATTATGCTTGCAATGTAAGAGGGACACTTATATAAATATATGAAGCGCCATTGGTGCGTCCACCGTACCTCCATTACATTGTTCACGTTTCGTTATTTTTGCCACTATAGGTTCTTACACATGATAAATCTTACTGGTGAATTTCATAATTATGTATGCATCCATAATTATGTAATTTCTTGCATAGTCCGCACAGTGCATTTTATAATGTGTAGGGGAAGAAAATCAAACGAACAAACCTGTGATGATTGTGACTAGACCACCATAGGGTCCTTTTAATTAAATCAATAAATGATTTCCTTAAATAGACCACCAAGGAGTCTTTTCGGCTATATCATCACATGACATTCCTAACCAGAATTTTGAATCGATCTTTTTAACTAGACCACCCAAAGGGTCTCTTTTGAATTATGGAATAGTACTTTATAATCCAAGGGTCTTAACTATTACATAGAAGTCCATTAAGGATTTAAGGTAGTACCTTTGGATATCCTACTATCAATCCCTCATATGCAGATATGGAAGATTCTACGAGGATTTGGATAACGAATATTCGGATCAAACAAAAACATAAAAGAAAACACATAAACACATAATTGTTTTAACTTGATCTTCAATTTGTTATCAATTTGTTATCGATTTGTACACGGGTATTTAAAGTACACCAGGAATCCAATCCATGGACTTCGATTTGCACTTTAAACGTCTTCCAGAATCTAACTATGAAGATAGGAAGATCTTAATAGGAATTCGGCTTGGTCCTTATTGAATCGTAATGTACGTATTAAAGCATACAAAGAATCCAATTAAAGACTCCGATTTGAGCGATAATCATCCACAAGGATCTAATTGTGAAGATAAGAAAATCCCATATGGACTTTTGGAATTTGAATAGCGGGAGACGTTTCGAAACCTTGCACTAGACGTGCTTAAGTCGATACACGAGGTAGATTGTTCATGAAGTTGAGGTGCTAGATATGCCAAGGCTACATATGAAGCAGAATTTGGAGGTTATGTACGTTAAGTCAATCATACGAGCAGAATGTTTTCGAAAACTATGCATGGGGTTCTTTAGAAATGTGTTTAATGGTTTTGAAACCTTACATAATACTTTTGAAATCATACGGTGGATGTATTAGGTAAATATGTTTATAAATTGTTTTAAAATCATGTGAGATGAATTTTGTAATCATGTATAAGGTTTCTGAAAACATGGATAATGCTTTTGAAATCATGCACTTGATATATTAAGTAAAAATGTTTTCAAACTATATGAAATATTTTGAAATCATGAAGGTTGTTTTTGAAAGAAAACATATACTATGTATGTTGTTATGGAAACTAGAATGTAATGATATGGGTATGAGTTTGAAAAATACCCTTAGTTATCTAACCAAAGATTTAAAGTGATATTTTGAGTAATCGTCTAAGATTGTAACTTGTATCATGTACTCCATTTCTTAGAATGAAACGTGTACTTAGAATTTTCGAGGAAATCGTGAGCGATCACATGAATGGGAGAATTACAAGAGTAGTTTGTTTTGTAAAGAACATAGTTCTTTGGTGTAGGTATCGTAGGGGTATGCCATACACACATGTAACTACGTTTGTACATCAGAATTGTGAACAACGGTTTATTTATAAACCAAACAGTTTGTTTCAAAGTTCAAGAAAAACAAAAGAAACAAAAGCATAAGATTTAAATTATTTCAAAGCAGCAGCATCTTCTAATCAGCCAAATGCTCATTCGTGGGTCAAATATGCATTGACAAACTTTGGGCATTTGTTCCTGAAATGACCCGTCTCGTCGTAGTTGTAGCAAGTACCAGGCGGAAAACGAGCTTGAGCAGGGTTGACTTGGGGTTGGTTTGGACCACCTTGGCTTGGGTTGAATTGACAAGCATTTGCCAGGTGACCGAGTCGCCCACATGATGCACACAGACGACACTGTAGGTAAGCTAGGTGATGTGCATTACATTTGTTGCATATCGGTGCAGTACCGGCATAAGGTTTCCTTGTAGGAGGTTGAGCAGCAGCATGATTTGCAACAACTTTGTTTTGGATAGCAAAGCGGCACACATTAACCAAATGTCCCCATCGTCCACAGTGGGTACATTTGAAACAGGGTATTTGATTCGAATGATGACGGTTGCATTGATTGCACCAAGGAGCAGTTCCCTTGTACGGCTTCTTGGCTGGTGGTGCTGCCACCTGGCTAGGTCCTGCTTGATTTGGTGCAACCGCTGCGGGATTCTGTGAAGCTTTACCCTTCTTTGATTTTTGTGAAGGCTTGGCTTCTGTTTCCTTTGGTGTCTCTTGGGCGGCTTCATCCTTGAGGTGAGTCATGGTGATAGCTAAATCAACGGTCCTCTGGAGTACGACGCCTATTTGTTGGGCAATTGTAGCACCTAGTTCGGACATTTGAGTGTTGTTGCGATGAAGAGGCATCCTAGAGATAATGGAAGACATGGGAGGAAACAAGTGAAATGTTATTGGATAATCAAAAAAGAATGACAACGCATAAAAATTGTGATCATTTGTTTGTTACCTAAGGCAAACAAATGAGATGGTGACTAATCAAAGTAAGTAGGTCATATTAATGTATCGCGAAGACATGCTTTAGCCTATAAGTGGACACTCACCCCAAGAGTTCCCAGGTAAGAGTGACTGGTCCGATTATGCGGATTTATACGAACACTCTAGCCTTAGACAGAAAACTCGGGATACAGGCACCCACCCTTCCAGATTGCACGTGTTCACATTATAAGACCCAAACTTTGACGAGATTTTGAAAACTTTGAAGGTTCAAAACCTTATAATAAATCATCCTAGAACAGATGATTGGTTTTCAAAATCGATTTGAAATTTGTGTTCTTGTTGTGGTTGTCGCCTAAAGATAGGTGACGGTATTGTTTTAAGATCTAAACACAAGAATCTTGTGTTAGGGTCCTAGGAAGGTGTCACGGCCCCCGACCCGGTTTAACCCGTTTCAGGAGCCGCGGGACAGAAATCCCGTGGTATTTAATTAACAGCGGAAGTTTCTTCAGGATCTTTTTAAAACTGAAATATTTCCCGATTATTTTATTTCACAACTCGGGATAAAACCCGGTAATTTACAATCTTGAGATTTCACGAAGAAATCTTTTATTTTACAAAACATGTTTCTTTATTTTATACTGAGCCACTTCCTTAAGCTTGTAGTGCTTCGCGGCACTTTTCCTGGATCACAACAGATCACCTGAAACATGTTTGAAAAAGGTTTTGCAAGCGGGAAATACTGAGTGAATCATTCTTTTTATGAAAACGACTCGTTTGTTATAATTTACAGTATTAAGAGAGATTACAATGTTTCCAGATATCAAACCAACTACCCACAGTACTTGTCACTCGAACATCCATCGGTAGTCTCTTTGCCCGATGGTGTCTGTGACTATGGTCATATCACTCATTGGCTAACTCGTTGTCCAATAGTGACGGTTATCAAGTAATGTATACAAAACCCCACATACCGGCTGTAATATGGTGATTACATAAACTTAATCCCTGTAATTATAACTTTGAAATAAATAGGGTTTTTTTTTTTTGGGTAAAGGGTTACCCCGGTGATTCTATTATAAAACAACCGCAAATAAGTACAAGTAGTGAGGAAGAGTTCCACACTAGTTCATATATAGGACATGCCCCATATATGTAAAGCCAACCAACAAAGAACCTATGAAAACACATACCCTAGTCTACTAAACATCAAAAATGACTATCTAGTAGACAAACAAAAAAAAAACAAAAACAAAACATCATCCTCCATCATCAAAAATAAAATTGCCGAGAACTGGCAGCCCCTTCACACGACCCCGAGACAATCTATCCATTGTAAAACTTTGAGGAATATGTGCTTGCTCCTACTCTTGCAGACGAGGATGTCATATCTCCATTTGTTTCATTGTATACTTCTGTGACTTCCTCATCTTCCGAGTCTTGCTGATCAATATGAGTCCCACTAGAAGACTGACCCATAGGAAGACCCTTATCCCGTAAAACTTCGAAAGAATTCTTAGAAACGACATTCGATTGTTGAGCCGATGAATTGGTCTTGGGCCCAATCGGCCTATACTCAAACTTCTGTTTCTGCTTGCTTACAGGAAAACCTGTTTTCCTAGCCGCTTTCTTACGAACCACATCCATAAACCCATCCTTTTCTATTACCGGCTGTTTCCCTTACTGCCTATTAGTCCCTTTATATTGTTTCTGAATGTTAACCGGCTCCTTAGGAACCCTCCTAGTCTGCCTCGGGCTCATCAGAATGGCCAAACACTTTGCAATGAGCACACCTATAAGGACTCCATTCATACTCCACATAAAGTTTTTGTTTAACAAAACCTTCACCTTCAAGGTCAGGAACCGCTATAACTATCTCCTCTTTAAAATCATTATCGGCTGAGATTTCTAATAATGCTCTAGCATAACTACTCCTTCCCCAAGTATCCATACACATGGACGAGGTGTACGAGTCCAACATTTTCGGATCACCAATAGCCGTAGCTATCATACTCAAACCATCCTCCGTATACGCAGCAATCGGAACATCATGGATTTTGACCCACAATTGCAATTTCTTGACCTCCTTCTTTTCCAGTTTTGAAGTGGGCGACCAAACATTAAGAAATATAGGCTGACCTCGAATAATCCATGGTCCTTCTTTCAGCACATTCATCATCCCGTCTTTATCAGCAAACTTGAAAAAGAAAAATCCATTTGCATTCATCATGGATTTTTGCAATCCATGCTTCTTCCAATTTGTCCGCACAAAATAATCCACCACCGGGTACGCAACTCGGTCCCCTAGGAAGTAACCATAAAGAGTATTTGCTAACTTCTCTTGAACTACTTTAACAGAGTCACGAGGCAGCACCACATCACAACCCTCATGCGAATCAGTGCTTGCAAGAAACCTGAAGTTTACCTTAACCGACTTGGCTGCACAAACTGAGTCTGCATAAGACATTGGCTTAGAGCTGTTATTCAGACCACTTCGGTTCCCCTGCGACGCTGCATAACCTTCCAAATTATCCGAAAAACTAAGATCAGCCCCCACATTCTCAACCGGAACTGGGTCAGACACCTTGAATAGTTTATCAATCTGAACCGGTGAAGAAACCCTTGTGAGTTGTTCTATAATGTTGACGCCACGTTTTGGCTGTACAGTGTTCCCATCAACATCGAGAATTCGATCTGCTATTTCTTTAAACGACAGTGGCGGCTTGCCACCCGGATACATGCATTCATCCATTGAACCCTAATCTGATCAAACAGAAAGGGTATGACGGCTGAAGAACAACAGAACCCTGATAAAACCCTAGCAGCCGTCAAGCAGGAAAACGTTCAATACCCAAAACAGATTTAACAATCGGAACCCTAAACTTCAACAACCGAAAGCAATCAATTAACGAATTCAGAAAAGAAACTGGAACCGTAATGCAAAATTGGAAATCAATAGCTTCGTCGAACGAAACAGACAGAAATCCTATACTCGCGAAACCCTAGACTGATTTCAATCGATTAGAAACTAAGGAATGTAATCAAGAACTCCCTAGATGCTAAGCAAGATCGATCACAACCAGGATTGAATTAACGAGAGGATTAATTTCACAGAAACGCCCAAATCGCCCTATTCGCCCAGAGCCCCATTGCATTCTTTCATTCCCCCTTGCATCCCATAACTCTTTGGCGAAATAAATAGGGTTTTGTAAAGCAATTTGATAAAAAGAGAATGACTCACATTGCAGATTTAATTTGAGCAGAGCCTAGCCTACTGATTAGCCTTTTAACCTAAATTAATAACAATGCACCCAAAACTGAGTTAGTAATCAATACAGCATTTACGATAACTCACGAGATCAAACCCTCACAACGAATGACAAAGTGCGATACTTAAATATCCATCGAATTAGCGATGAATGACAAAGTATAACCCTAATGTGGGCAGCACTTAAATATCCATTGGATATTTTGATCAATCGGACATTGAATCGTAGCAGCGATCGAGTTATTACCCTGTTTTGCGGCAGCAATTAGTGATCCGTGTGTGTTTTGATAGTAATTCTTCGATATCTCAGCGTATATTTGTAATTTGATTGTCGAACGAACAACAGAATGCAAGTGCCAGGCCCTTCTATTTATACCCAAAATTTGCACCTCCCGCTAGTCGCGGAAGAATCCGCGGTACGTGCCGCGTGTCGCCTGGGATGTCAAAGTAGGGTAGGCCTGCTTCGTCACCTATCTAGCCCTGATGAGTCGACGTTGCATGAAAATTCTATTTCGACAGCATTTTATAAGGATAATTGTTAATAGGGTTTTACCCCCCTTGAGTTTTAGGGGCCCTGATCCTAATTCCAATTTTTCTGAAAATTTTAGGGTTTATGCAGAATCACTTGGGTTTCTTAATTAGGGTTTCCTATTGAATAAAATAATATAATAAATAAGACTTTTGATGAGAGTTGTTGTTACATTCTCCCCACCTTAATAAAAATCTCGTCCTCGAGATTTACTGGAATAATTGAGGATACTTTTTCTTCATCTCAGATTCCAGTTCCCAAGTGTATTCAGCTCCTCTCTTTGAATCCCATTTAACTTTGACTAGAACTAGTCGCTTGTGCTTGAGAAACTTGATCTTTCGATCCTCAATTTGAAGAGGTTTCTCAACAAATTTTAATTTTTTGTATTTACCTTTATTTCTTGAAGAGGTGCTACCAGAGACTCGTCTGATAGACATTTCTTGAGATTGGATACATGAAATACATCATGTACTCCAGCTAACTCTCCTGGTAGTTGTAAACGATAAGCAACTGGTCCTATACGTTGGATCACTGGAAATGGTCCTACGTACCTTGGACTTAGCTTTCCTTTCTTACCGAATCTAACAACTCCTTTCCAAGGGGAAACTTTCAACAGTACTCTGTCTCCAACTTGGAATTCTAACGGCTTGCATCTATTGTCTGCATAACTCTTCTGGCGATCTCGAGCAGTCTTCAGCCTTTCCTTGATTTGAGTAATCTTATCAGTCGTCTCTTGCACTATTTCAGGACCTGACAATTGACTTTCTCCTATTTCTGCCCAACAAACTGGAGTCCTGCACTTTCTTCCATATAGTGCTTCAAATGGGGCAGTTTCGATACTTGAATGATAACTATTGTTATAGGAGAATTCAATTAATGGCAAGTGGTCATCCCAGTTTCCACCAAAATCTATCACACATGCCCGAAGCATGTCTTCTAGGGTTTGAATTGTCCTTTCACTTTGCCCGTCTGTTTGAGGATGATATGCAGTGCTTAAATTTAGTCGAGTTCCCATAGCTTCTTGGAAACTTTTCCAGAAATGAGAAGTAAAACGACTATCCCTATCTGATACAATAGAGAGTGGAACTCCATGTAGAGATACGACTTTATCTACATACAACTTTGCCAGTCTTTCCATACTAAAGGTTTCTTTCATAGGTAGAAAGTGAGCAGATTTGGTTAATCGATCCACAATTACCCAAATCGCATCATTACCTTTTCTGGTTTTGGGTAACTTAATAACAAAATCCATTGTTATGAGTTCCCATTTCCATACAGGCATCTCTAATTGTTGTAACAGACCTGAAGGTTTCTGATGTTCTGCCTTAACTTGTGAACAAGTAAGACATTTAGAAACATATCTAGCTATATCCTTTTTCATGCCTATCCACCAAAAATTCTTTCTTAAATCTTGGCACATCTTATTGTTTCCTGGATGCATAGTATACCTAGATTTATGGGCTTCTTCTAGAATCTTATTTCTTAATTCTCCCTGCTTAGGTACCCATATTCTGCTTTTGTGGAATCTCCAAATTCCATCAGCTCCTTGCTCTAATTCTTTTATTCGTCCCTTCATTCCTTCAGCATCATCTTGGATTGCTGTTTCCTGAACATTCTTTATTTGTTCCATTAAATCTAATTGTAGATTTAATCTAAGAGCCCGAACTCGTCGTTGTTTCTCATGGTATTTACGACTTAAGGCATCTGCAACTACATTTGCCTTTCCCTCGTGATATTGAATATCACAGTCGTAGTCACTTAAAATTTCCATCCATCTCCTTTGCCTCATGTTTAACTCTTTTTGCCCAAAAATATATCTTAGACTTTTATGATCTGTATAGATAGTAAACTTACTTCCGTACAGATAATGTCTCCAGATTTTCAGGGCAAAAATTACGGCTCCTAATTCTAAGTCATGAGTCGTATAATTTTCTTCGTGCTTTTTCAATTGTCTTGATGCATACGCAATCACCTTCTTGCGTTGCATAAGCACACATCCAAATCCTAGTTTTGAAGCATCACAATATACTTCAAAATTTTCAGTTCCTTCTGGTAAGGCTAAGATTGGAGCATTGGTTAATTTCTGTTTCAAGATTCTAAAGGCTTCTTCTTGTTTAGGTCCCCATTCAAACTTAACGGCTTTACAGGTTAGCTTAGTTAATGGTACAGCTATCTTGGAAAAATCCTTAATAAACCGTCTATAGTAGCCAGCTGAACCTATAAAACTTCTAATTTCCATTGCAGTTTGTGGAACCTTCCAATTGGTAATCGCCTCTATCTTAATAGGATCTACATGAATACCTTCGTGATTCACCATGTGTCCTAAGAATTGCACTTCTTGCAACCAAAATTCACACTTCGAGAATTTGGCATACAGTTTTTCTTTTCTTAACAAAGTTAAGAGTGCATGCAAGTGCTGACAATGTTCGTCCTGACTTTTTGAATAAATAAGTATATCATCTATGAAGACAATTACAAATTTATCCAAATACGGTTTACAGATCCTATTCATCATGTCCATGAATGCTGCAGGTGCATTCGTTAACCCGAAGGGCATGACTGTAAACTCGTAATGACCATACCTAGTTCTGAAAGCAGTTTTAGGTATGTCTTCTTCTTGTACCTTCAATTGATGATATCCAGAACGTAAGTCGATCTTAGAAAAATATCTAGCCCCTTGAAGTTGATCGAAAAGATCATCAATCCTAGGTAATGGGTATCGATTCTTAATTGTAACCTTATTCAATTCTCTATAATCGATACACATTCTCATGGAACCATCCTTCTTTTTCACAAACAACACTGGTGCTCCCCAAGGGGATGAACTAGGTTGTATAAATCCTTTACTTAGTAATTCATCTAATTGCTTTTTCAGTTCTAACATTTCGGTAGGAGCTAACCGATAAGGTGCCTTAGCTATCGGTATAGTTCCAGGAATTAGATGAATCCTAAATTCTACTTCCCTATCTGGTGGTAATCCTGGTAATTCTTCTGGGAATATATCTGGGTATTCTGAGACTACAGGAATTTCCTTAAGTTCTTTGCCCTTAGTACTAATGATTACTGAAATCATATATACTATTCCTTGCTTTCGTTCATAACTAGCAACTTTCATTACTGATATGAACTTCATGGGTTTTCGCGGTTTATCTCCTGTAATCATGATTACTTCTCCAGTAGGTGCTTGAATTTCTATAGAATTTTTATCACAAATGATCTGAGCATGGTTGGCTACTAACCAATCCATTCCTAACACAACATCAAATTCAGCTAATTTCATAGGTAACAGATTTGCAGAAAATTTATGACCTAAAAGTCCTATTTCTATATTTTGCAAAACCTTATCTATTTTAACTGAATTCCCATCAGCCGTTTCGACTGTAAAAATATGCCTAATGTTGGTTAAAGGTAAGTTAAGAGCTTGGCAGAATGAAGTATTAATAAAACTTTGGTTTGCACCAGAGTCAAATAATACTTTCGCGTACACGTGGACTAGGAACGTACCAGCTATCACATCTGGAATGAGTTCTGCTTCTTGAGTGGTCAGCTGGAATGCTCTAACATTCTTTTTTGTAGCTCCGTCGGCTGTCTTGGCTTTGTTGTCTGCTGGTTTGATTAATTTAGGGCATTCTGGCTTAAAATGTCATGTTTCTCCGCAATTATAGCAGACTCTTGTTTTCTTTCTGCATTCCTCTTCACGATGTCCTACCATTTTACAAAAATTGCAGGTTACACTACATCTTCCAAAATGTTTCTTTCTGCAATTCCTGCAAAACGGCGGATTTGAAGATTGCCCTGTTCCTCTTCTCTTGAAGTTGTTATTATTACCCATACGAAATCCTTGGGTAATTTTCTGAGCCAATTCCTTCTTCCTGTTTTCATCTTGCGTGCGTACTAGTTCGTCGGTTAGGGTATTAGCTAATTCCACCGCATCGTCAATAGTGCGAGGTCTCGCAGCTTTAACGATATTGCGGATTTCACCAATTAATCCCCAGATATAGCGAGAAATGAGTACCGGCTCTGGCGAAGCTAGCGTTGGTACTACTCTAGCATATTCGAAGAATGTCGAAGTATAACCGCGACAATCTACCCCCATCATTCTATGGTTTAAAAACTTATTTGCCATTTGATCTTTTTCATATTCGGGACAGAATTTTCTTTCTACAAGACTCTTAAATTCTTCCCAGTTCATGGCATAAGCCCTATTTCTTCCTTTAGCTTGTAACACCGTGTTCCACCATTCTAGCGCCCCTTCTTTGAAAAGATTTGATGCGTACATGACCTGATCATCCTTGTCACATTTACTTATGGCAATTACTGCCTCGGTTTTCTCTAACCAACGCAGTGCCGCAGTTGCTCCTTCATTGCCTGCAAATTCAGTGGGTTTACAAGAAAGAAATTCTTTGAAAGTGCAACCAGGTGTTGCGGCTTTCATTTTCTTAGGGAGCGGCGCTTGTCGTGGTTCATTATCATGATTAACATGATCATTGCCTCCGTTTACACTATTACTGAAGTTATCTTCAGAAATACGTTTGCTAGGAACGATTTGTTGTGGTTCTATTGGATTTTTAACAGCAGCAACGATTGCTGGAATAGCATTAGCTATCCCTTGAGCAACGATATTTTCTATATCCTGCCTAGTCATATATTGATCCCCGGTTGTTGTTCAGATTGATTAACCTCATTTACTGGTTCGTTATTAGCGTTTTCCATCTGATAATTAATATATATAATTTATTAGTATCAAATAAATAACAATTACACAAAACAATTATACAGAGTTCATAACACCAATATAGCCAAAACTATCGATTTCTCGATTTCCATTTATATTTAACAGTATGCATCAATACACACCATTATCTTACAAAGTTTTATTTTAGGTTATTTCACATGATTATATTATTATTGCTAATTTACAACCACAGTCTCACAACCCATTGTCCTTTTGTCAGTGGTATTCTAGTAACGGCGTTCCCTCTCATCGTATTTCCAGGAGATCTGTCCCCCAATCTCTTGGATCCTATTCCCAGCATCCATTAGTTCTTCGCCAAAATGGCGGAGTTCAGCCATATTCTCGTTACTCATTGGTGGATTTGGTAAAGGTTCTAGATTGAACTGAGGAAAAAGCTTATAGGGATTGTTTTGGAACTGTATTTCATTAGTCAACCATTCGTCTATTCCTAAAGGTTGCGAGTGGATTAAAGGGTTTGGAATAGCTGGGTCTATGTTCATTGGAAGTTGGGTTTCAATAGGATGAATAAAAACATTTTCATTAACAGGCTTAATAATATCATAGTTTGCCAATATAAAATCTAGCTCTTCCTGAGATGGTAACCCTTCAATTTGACTAGAGCTTTCCCCAATTTCCATTTTCTTAGGCTTGGTTTTCTCAAGAGCTGAAGCGTTGAATTCTATAGGTTCTTCTATGTCTGGTATATACCTATTGAAATCTCTGGAAACCTCTATTCTTACCGGATAAAGATTTAAATTCTGAAGGGCGTCAGACAAGTCACTCATGCTGTTTAGCAAAATTACACAAAATTACTAAGTTAAAATCATAACAAAATTTTATAGAAAAACTTTTAAATATTATTTCATACTGGTTAACTATCAAAACATTTGAAAATTAAAACACCCTAATGTTTACTTATTTATTTACTGGGTAAGGTTTCTAGACTGTAGATAATCCGGGTGCTAAAACTTTGAGTCAGATTATTTTAAAGATTTCTATTTACTGCTACAGTGGCTAGTATATAAAGATCTGCCCATACTGTACACAATTAATCAGATAATAAAACACATAATCACAAAATAGTAATAAAAATTAAGTATTTTCTAAATACTTAATTGGCTTAAATCAGTGGCTCTGATACCACCTTTTTCTGTCACGGCCCCCGACCCGGTTTAACCCGTTTCAGGAGCCGCGGGACAGAAATCCCGTGGTATTTAATTAACAGCGGAAGTTTCTTCAGGATCTTTTTAAAACTGAATTATTTCCCGATTATTTTATTTCACAACTCGGGATAAAACCCGGTAATTTACAATCTTGTGATTTCACGAAGAAATCTTTTATTTTACAAAACATGTTTCTTTATTTTATACTGAGCCACTTCCTTAAGCTTGTAGTGCTTCGCGGCACTTTTCCTGGATCACAACAGATCACCTGAAACATGTTTGAAAAAGGTTTTGCCAGCGGGAAATACTGAGTGAATAATTCTTTTTATGAAAACGACTCGTTTGTTATAATTTACAGTATTAAGAGAGATTACAATGTTTCCAGATATCAAACCAACTACCCACAGTACTTGTCACTCGAACATCCATCGGTAGCCTCTTTGCCCGATGGTGTCTGTGACTATGGTCATATCACTCATTGGCTAACTCGTTGTCCAATAGTGACGGTTATCAAGTAATGTATACAAAACCCCACATACCGGCTGTAATATGGTGATTACATAAACGTACGTTGTTTGGGATGATATCCGCCAGATGCAGGATAAAGCTCCTTGGGCTCGTATCGTTTGGTTCCCTCAGGCTATGCCACGTCATGCATTTCTAATGTGGCTTCTTGTTTGCAAAAAACTCAAAACTCAGGATATGATGAGTAGATGGGAATCGAACTATAATCTCATGTGTTGTTCCTTATGCATGTCGGGGCCCGATTATCATGAACACATCTTCTTTAAGTGCTCTTTTGCATCGTAGATTTGGAATGGGGTTCGTGATAAAGCTGACATGGGATCTATTAATGAGAACTGGGAGGATATATTTGATTATCTATTGCAGTACGCGGAATCCAATCGAGCTAACCATATCATTGGCAAGTTAGTGGTTGGGGCTACGGCTTACTTCGTATGGAAGGAACGAAATAACCGATTGTTCTCGACAAAGAAAAGAAATGCAGCAAATCTGATTGAGGTGATTCTAACAACAGTTCGTATGAAGCTTCACACAATGAAGTTTAAGAGGACGAGTCGTGTTAATCAAGTATTGATTGAGTGGCAGTTGCCGAGAGCTTTGCTTATGGATCAAGATGAATGCGGATAAGAAAGTGCAAGTTCAGGCGATGTAGTTGGCTTCTTGTTTTGTCGTTTAGACTCTGTTTTTATTGTTAGCGTCATCTTTGTGTATTCGCGTGTTTACTCTAGTAGTGGCATGTCACTCTAGAGAATTGAGGGATACATAGTTCCTCACTTATTATTTTTGGTTGATGAATAAAATTTACCGGGGTAACCCTTTACCCAAAAAAAAGATATGGTTTAACAAAGCCTACATTCTAAATCGGAACCTAACCTAAGTGCTTTCGACCCGTTACGACCCATTAAGGTAGCTTATGCTACTTTAACGCGTCATTCCCGTAAAACGCGTTCGAGACGTCTAACCAGTCCTATGACAAGTATTATATGCCTAAACATGTTTAAAGAGGTTGCATAATCAGTTAAGTGACAAATGTTTAGGTTACATATGCTTAAAATCCAATTATGCAAGAAAAGGGTATTTTGGTCATTTACCTAAGGCATATAAATTACCTATCACACAACTACTTAAACTAGGTGACCATAAGGTATAACCTCGGAAGGTTATTCCCTATGTAACTATGGTCACTAAACATGCTTGGTCGGATCCTAATGATCGACCAAACGGGTCGAGTTCGAAAGTCTAAGCGGTGGTTTAGACCGCTTGACTTACGACTCTAAACAAGCACTAAACTAAAAGTGACGAGCTAAGCATGTTAAAACATGCTTAACTAATTTAGAAAACAAGTTTTGATATCAAAACAAAGTGTTTTGATATCAAAACAAAGTACCAAGAGTAGTTTGGTTGCAAAAAACGCTTAAATGCGCATTTTGACTGAAACTACGACTCGTCACTACGCCTAGTCAACGTGGTAATCAGTAGATATAGTCACTAGGGACTATAACCATCGTGATTACGCTCACGTTGCGAAGTTCAAACGAACTTCTCGTTGACTGGTCAAAGCTGAAAGTCAAACACTGTTTGACTTTTAAGCTAAGAAAGCAATAAAAGAATGAAAGAGGACTTACAAAGGGTCCAAATAGATTTGATTCTAAGTATTCTCAGGTAGGTAGTGAATAATCACAACCACTTAGAGAAATTCTCAGATCAAATGTGAGGAAAATGGAATGGAATGGCTTGCTATTTATAGTTGTAGCAAACTTACAAGATCATGCCATGTTTTTGTGTGGTCAACAAGCAAAGATCTCAACCATACATGTGTTAGGAGATGATTAGTAACCTTGGTGATCACTTAAACTTGCCCATCACACAAAAGAATTACCATAACAGCCCCTAAACTATTAAACAGTTGCTGAAAACAAGTTTCTGGTCGCTGGCATGCTCACACGGCCCGCGTAAAGGTAGGGGGAGACCTTAGGCGGCCTGCCTGGCCCTCACAGATCAGCAACAGTTTCAAGTAATTACAGTTTAGGTCCCTGTACTTGTATAAGCTCATTTGAGGCACTTTTGACACCCGTTAAGCCATTTTCAAGGCTCTACAAGGTCAATAAAGTTTAGAGGACTCAAAATATGCTTGAAACACTCTCGGATGTCGGCTCGTTTGGTCGTACGGTCGCGTTGTTCGTCAAATTACGACGAAACTCAAACGGACGCGAAAACGATCCAAATTGAGCGACGAACGGTATTTTTGCATGCCGATCACTAAAATAAAAATATTTTACTGTCTACAAAAATTTTGGGTGTCCAGATGTGGTCAGAACGTAAGATATGCGCGAAAATGCAAACTTACGTCGTTTTTGACACTTTTAGTCCCTGTAAGATCAAATAAGCATGGTTTCGCATACCGAACCACTCAAAGCTTATTTCTAAGCTATGTTTAGGTTATTTATGGTATGTTTAGCTTATGATCAAGTTTCAGACTCTTTGATACCATACGAATCGGTATAGTTTCGCAGTTTGACACAAATAGTCCCTGCGATCGAATAGACTTATTTTCAACACACCAAATAGTCCCTGCGATCGAATAGTCCCTAAGTTATGTAAAGGTTATTTAAGGTATGTTAAGCCTATTTCACTATTCCGGAGTGTTTGTCGCGTTAAACCGACTGCATTTACGCACCAGTTTGCGTATAACCTTCCAGAAAGCGATTTAAAGCTTGAAATCGGAATCGAATCGTAAAATCATCAAAAACAATTACACATTTAATAACATCAAAACACATTGTTTTATTGATAATTAACATTGTTTTACATTGTACATCGATTACAGAGCACAGTTGTCACAGTCTCCCCTACTTTAGGAAATTTCGTCCCGAAATTTTAACTAGAGGAAACTTGTGAGAACAATTGCAGATATTTCGCCTTCATTTGGTCCTCACATTCCCAAGTAAAATCTGGGCCATGTTTGGATTCCCAGCGAATTTTGACCAAATGAATTCGTTTGTTCTTCAACTGTTTGTATGTACGGTCCACTATCTCCACAGGTTTCTCGACAAAGTGCATCGTTTCATCGATTTGAATCTCGTCGAGAGGAATGTGAAGATCAGCGTCAGCTAAACACTTTCGCAAATTGGACACGTGAAAATTCGGATGAATATTTCCAAGCTATGGAGGTAGCTCTAGTCGATAGGCAACCTTTCCAATTCTTTCGACAATCTTAAATGGTCCAACATATCGAGGTGCAAGTTTTCCTTTCTTTCCAAATCTCACCACTGCCTTCCAAGGTGACACCTTGAGTAGGACATGGTCTCCGACTTGAAATTCTAAGGGCTTGCGTCGCATATACGCATAACTCTTTTGATGGCTTCTAGCTGTCACAAGATTATCACGAATTTTCTTGATTTTGTCTGTTGTTTCCAGAATGAGCTCAGGTCCAGTAAGTTGAGCTTCACCGATCTCATTCCAACAGACAGGCGAACGACATTTTCGACCGTAGAGAGCTTCGAATGGTGCCATATTGATACTAGCATGATAACTATTGTTGTAAGAGAACTCGATCAATGGCAGATGAGAATCCCAATTACCACCAAAGTCTATCATGCATGCTCTAAGCATATCCTCCAAAGTTTGAATCGTTCTCTCAGATTGTCCATATGTTTGGGGATGATAAGCAGTGCTTAGATTTAGTTGGGTTCCCATAGCAGATTGCATGGTCTTCCAGAAATGAGATGAAAATCGAGCATCACGATCGGATATGATGTCCAAAGGAACACCATGTCGAGATACAATCTCATCAACGTAAATCTTTGCAAGTTTATCAGCAGATAGATCCTCGCGAATCGGAATAACATGAGCTGACTTTGTTAATCGATCGATAACAACCCAAATAGCATCATGACCCTTAGATGTACGCGGTAATTTAGTGATGAGATCCATCGCAATGTTCTCCCACTTCCAAACCGGTATCTCTGGTTGTACGAGCAAACCAGAAGGTCGTTGATGTTCAGCCTTGACTTTGAGACAAGTTAGGCATTTCGCTACATACAAGGCAACATCTTTCTTCATACCAGGCCACCAATACTGAGTACGAAGATCCTTGTACATTTTGTCAGCACCAGGATGGATAGAATATCGAGACTTATGAGATTCATCCATCACCAAGGTGCGAAGATCGTCTTGTTTCGGAATCCACAAACGATCCTTGAAATAAAGCAAACCATCGTCTTTCCTTTCGAGTTTAAGCTCGAGTTGAAGCGGTAGCTCATATTTCAATAAGCCTTTGATTACACAAGACCGTTGAGCTTGAAGAACACGAGACTGAAGATCAGATAGAGTTCAAACAGAATGAAGCTTAACTCGCTCTTTTCGAATTAGCGCATCGGCTACGACATTCGCCTTACCAGGATGGTAGCGAATCTCGCAATCGTAGTCGTTCAAGAGCTCAACCCATCGTCGTTGCCTCATGTTCAATTCCTTCTGATTAAGAATATGCTGGAGACTTTTGTGGTCTGTGAAAACCACACACTTCGTGCCATAGAGGTAGTGTCTTCAGATTTTGAGAGCGAAAACTACAGCACCCAACTCAAGATCGTGAGTCGTATAGTTCTTCTCGTGAACTTTCAATTGTCTAAACGCATATGCTATAACTTTGCCTCATTGCATAAGAACACAACCAAGGCCTAAGTTGGACGCATCGCAGTAGACAACGAAATCATCGTTTCCATCGGGCAAAGATAAAACAGGAGCATCACATAGCTTCTGTTTCAGCGTTTGGAACGCTTCTTCTTGTTTGGGTCCCCACTCAAAAGGCTTATTCTTCTGAGTCAAAGCAGTGTGTGGAACCGCAATCTTCGAGAAGTTTGAAATAAAACGACGATAATATCCAGTGAGACCAAGGAAAGAACGAATTTCTGTAGGTATCGTTGGTGTATTCCAACCTTGATTGCAACAATCTTGGATGGATCCACATGAATACCTTGCTCGTTGACAATATGTCCCAAAAACTGAACTTCTTTAAGCCAAAACTCACACTTGGAGAATTTAGTAAAAAGTTGTTCCTTCTTCAGGAGTTCTAAAGTCAAATGAAGGTGTTGCTCGTGCTCTGCTCGAGACTTTGAATAAATGAGAATATCGTCGATGAACACAATGATGAACTTATCTAAATAAGGTTTACAGACCCTATTCATTAAGTCCATAAAGATAGCTGGAGCATTCGTCAAACCAAAAGGCATGACAGTAAACTCGTAGTGCCCATATCTCGTGCGGAAAGCAGTTTTGGGAATATCTTCTTCGAGAACACGAAGTTGATGATACCCAGAACGTGGATCGATCTTGGAGAAACAGGTAGCACCTTGCAGCTGATCAAAGAGATCATCGATTCGGGGTAGGGGATATCGATTCTTGATGGTAAGCTTGTTAAGCTCACGATAATCGATATACATACGAAAAGATCCATCTTTCTTTTTCACAAAGAGAACAGGAGCTCCCCAAGGTGAATAACTCGGACGGATGAATCCTTTATCAGACAACTCTTGAAGTTGTTTCGATAATTCTTGCATCTCAGACGGTGCAAGACGATAAGGTGCATTCGCAATCGGGTTAGCATTGGGTACAAGATCAATATGAAACTCGACTTGACGAACTGGAGGCAAACCAGGCAGTTCATCAGGAAACACCTCTGGATAATCCCGAACAATCGGAATATCCTGAATACTCTTGTTCTTGCCTTTCTCCTCGGTGACATGTGCCAGGAAGGCAACATATCCTTTTCGTAAATAACTCTGGGCTTTCGTACACGACATGAGTTTCAATCCACCAGATGGTTTCTCGCCACGAACTTCCAGAACATCGCCAGACGAAAGAGGAATACGAATGATCTTATCAAAATAAACCACCTCAGCATGATGTTTGGTTAACCAATCCATCCCCACGATAATGTCAAAACTCCCAAGTTGCATTGGTACGAGGTCAATGGGAAAAAGATGGTTATCGAGGTTCAATTAACAACCATGATAACAGAATCGAGAACAAGAGGTTTACCAGTAGCAACTTCAACAGATAAGGGTTTCCTCAGTTTAGTTCTAGGTATCGCAAGTAAAGGCTCAAAAGATAATGAAACAAAACTCCTATCGGCACCAGAATCGAAAAGAACAGATGCAAGTTGATTATTAACAAGGAACGTACCGTTAACAACCTCGTTGTCTACCCTCGCCTCGTTCGCGTTCAGATTAAATGCTCGTCCACGAGTGGGATTTACATTCGCGATTGCGTTCGGATTTGCATTCACATTTACCAACCTTGGGTAGTTGTTGCAGAAATGACCCATTTCTCCGCAATTAAAACACGAACCAGGTGGAAATCTCGCAACATTCCCTTGAGCTTGAGCTGGAAACTGGGCAGCCTGATTTTGACCCATACGACAAATGTTGGCCAGATGCCCAAGTCTACCACACGTAGTACACTGTTTACAGGCCTGCTCGGCAACATGGTGACCGTTGCATCGGGCACAGTGAGGTGCGATACCAGCATACGCTTTCTTTGCAGGAGGTTGAGTCGGTGGGTTCTGAGGGTTCTGGTTGGTGACAACAAAGTTCTGGGAAGTGTTGCGCTTCCTTGACTTTTTAGAAGACTCACCCTGCTTCTTACCCTTACCCTTTTCCTTGACAGAATCAGTCGACTTCTTCTTGTTATCACCCTTACGGGTCAATTTACCCTTCCTGACTTAAGACTCAGTCAGGGTAGCAGACAACTCGATTGCTTGGCGAACAGTAGTAGGATTAACGCCAGTCACAATATCCTGTATGGAATCGGGTAAACAATCGATATACCTCTCAATTGCCTTCTCCAGTGGGGTAACCATAGTGGGACACAACAAACTGAGCTCCTCAAATCGATCCGTATAAGCATGGTGTTCTCCCCCGTCTTGTTTCAAATCATCGAATTCTCGTTCCAAAGATCGAATCTCGTGACGGGGACAGAACTCTCTCATCATGAGAGCTCGGAGCTCTTCCCCTATCATGCATTACTCCGTTCCACCATGTAAGAGCTCGCTTCTCAAACACGCTTGAAGCAAATTCAACCTTATGCGCATTCGGACATTGCACATGTCTGAATGTACTCTCGATACTCTCGAACCACTGCAGGAGCGCAGTTGCTCCTTGTGACCCAGAAAACTTAAGCGGCTTCGCAGAATTGAAATTCTTGAAATTACACTGAGCATTATTGTTGTTATTATTGTTGTTGTTGTATAACTCATGGATCTGGGTCACTATGCCTGGAAGTACAGCAACCATTTGCTGAGCGACAAGGGCTGCGACTTCTTCAACAGTAAAAGATTGAGCATCACGTCGAGGAGGCATTGTCTAACAAGGAAACATGGGAAACGAGTGAGGTTGACAATTGGAAAAAACAAAAGAGGTATTGAAAACATCGACAAAACACAAGGGAGGCGATCATTCGTTCGTTACCTCGAACAAACAAACGACACGCAGTGACTAATCAAAGTAAATAGGTCATAATAATGTATCACCGAAGACATGCTCGCCTATAAGTGAACACTCACCCCAAGAGTTCCTAGGTAAGAGTGACTGCTGCGGATTTGTACGAACACTCTAGCCTTAGACAGAAAACTCAGGGTACAGGCATTCACTCTTCCAGTTTGCACGTGTTCACACTATTTAGATCCAAACTTTGACGAGATTTTGAAAATTTAGAGGGCATAAAGTCGAAAATGAATATAACTGGAAGGGTTCAAAACCTTGCAATCAATCATCCAAGGATAGATGATTAATTTTCGAAGCGGATTTGTTATTGTGTTCTCGTTGTGGTTATCACCTAAGGATAGGTGACGGTATTGTTTTAAATCTAAACGCAAGAATACTTGCGTTAGGGTCCTAGAAAGTTATAGTCTAGGTCAAAGCATTACTAATAACCTAATACCCTATAACCATTGGCTCTGATACCAACTCTTCTATCACACCCCGACCACGTAAAAAAAAAACCGTGACGGAAATGTCAGGGAGTGTTGTAACAGAATCATCGTTTCAACAACCATGGTAATTAAAAGTTTCGTTTTATTGATTCATTTAACAAATTACATTGTCTTAATACCAAAACAAACAAACTACACATTGTTTATAACTGTTTTTAAGTCACTAAGGCCTCGTCCAGGTCCTATGTGACACAAGCTTCTTAGCAAGCAACATCAAGCAATACCACCTGAAACATATGTAAAAATAAAGTCAGCAAAGAAATGTTGGCGAGCACATAGGTTTTATAAGAGTATTGGAATCATGGCTCGTTTATATATATTGCAATACCTCGAAAACCTTGTTTTGAAAAGTATATAATATTGCAACATGATTAACCAACTCAAATCAAGATGGCAATAATTTATAAAATCTCGCAGCCATGGTTCTTAACTCAAAGACTTTTGTTTTAGTAAACCAATTCGTAAAACATCTCGTTAAAACTCGTTAATAAAACTCGTATGGTTTATATCATATAGAAAACCTCGTTGTGTGACATCGTTTCAAATCGTTTCCCAAGTGAACTAAATAATGACACGCAATGTAATATGATAGAAGCACTTATATATAAGATGTACCAGCGCCATATCTACCATGATTCTATCATACTACACCCGTCCCATTATCTAATCACTACCCAAACCAATCGTTTAATCAAATCGTTTATATCGTTTAAGTCGTCTCAAATCGTTTTAACTCGTCCCAAAATCGTATTCGTTTTAATTATGAAACTACTTATGGTCGTCTCGCTAATAACATTCAAACCTTCGTGACTCTACTACCTCGTTTCTCGTATTAACAAACCACTAAAGGGTAAGTTAACAATCACAGATTCGGTCGTTACCTACATAACCCCCACACATAACCATGGGTGTAGTCTGATAACGGGATTTGTCAGATCCTATGGTACCATAACCTAATACTGGTCGGTTCGGCCAAAATTAATGAATGTCATTTGTTATGTAACTACAACCAACAAGTTCGTTCACATTATCGAAATCGTTATTAGTTTAATATAAACCATCTTTATCATTTTTGAAACCATCGTTTAAACATCGAAATCGTTTTAATTCATATGAATCACCCCAAAACAATTGAAAACAGTAAAATAGAGGAACTATGTACTCACATTGAATAGAAGGGTATCCTTGATCTAAAGAACTTAGCAAAGCTCAGACAAACCAAGGAATTTCAAGTAGTACCTAGTAATCGGATCACTAGTAAATAAATCGACACCTAAATCGGAAGATCGGACAGAATGAGGTCTTGTAAACCAAATGAGTATTGGAACTCATGTGATATGGTTTAACAAAGCCTACATTCTAAATCGGAACCTAACCTAAGTGCTTTCGACCCGTTACGACCCATTAAGGTAGCTTATGCTACTTTAACGCATCGTTTGCGTAAAACACGTTCGAGACGTCTAACTAGTCCTATGACAAGTATTATATGCCTAAACATGCTTAAAGAGGTTGCATAATCAGTTAAGTGACAAATGTTTAGGTTACATATGCTTAAAATCCAATTATGCATGAAAAGGGTATTTTGGTCATTTACCTAAGGCATATAAATTACCTATCACACAACTACTTAAACTAGGTGACCATAAGGTATAACCTCGGAAGGTTATTCCCTATGCAACTATGGTCACTAAACGTGCTTGGTCGGATCCTAATGATCGACCAAACGGGTCGAGTTCGAAAGTCTAAGCGGTGGTTTAGACCGCTTGACGTACGACTCTAAACAAGCACTAAACTAAAAGTGACGAGCTAAGCATGTTAAAACATGTTTAACATGCTTAACTAATTTAGAAAACAAGTTTTGATATCAAAACAAAGTGTTTTGATACCAAGAGTAGTTTGGTTGCAAAATGCGCTTAAATGCGCATTTTGACCGAAACTACGACTCGTCACTACGCCTAGTCAACATGGTAATCAGTAGGTATAGTCACTAGGGACTATAACCATCGTGATTACGCTCACGTTGCGAAGTTCAAACGAACTTCTCGTTGACCATTGACTGGTCAAAGCTGAAAGTCAAACACTGTTTGACTTTTAAGCTAAGAAAGCAATAAAAGAATGAAAAAGTACTTACAAAGGGTCCAAATAGATTTGATTCTAAGTATTCTCAGGTAGGTAGTGAATAATCACAACCACTTAGAGAAATTCTCAGATCAAATATGAGGAAAATGGAATGGAATGGCTTGCTATTTATAGTTGTAGCAAACTTACAAGATCATGCCATGTTTTTGTGTGGTCAACAAGCAAAGATCTCAATCATACATGTGTTAGGAGATGATTAGTAACCTTGGTGATCACTTAAACTTGCCCATCACACAAAAGAATTACCATAACAGCCCCTAAACTATTAAACAGTTGCTGAAAACAAGTTTTTGGTCGCTGGCATGCTCACACGGCCCGCGTAAAGGTAGGGGGAGACCTTACGCGGCCCGCCTGGCCCTCACAGATCAGCAACAGTTTCAAGTAATTACAGTTTAGGTCCCTGTACTTGTATAAGCTCATTTGAGGCACTTTTAACACCCGTTAAGCCATTTTCAAGGCTCTACAAGGTCAATAAAGTTTAGAGGACTCAAAATATGCTTGGAACACTCTCGGATGTCGGCTCGTTTGGTCGTACGGTCGCGTTGTTCGTCAAATTACGACGAAACTCAAACAGACGCGAAAACGATCCAAATTGAGCGACGAACGGTATTTTTGCATGCCGATCACTAAAATAAAAATATTTTAGTGTCTACCAAAATTTTGGGTGTCCAGATGTGGTCAGAACGTAAGATATGCGCGAAAATGCAAACTTACGTCGTTTTTGACACTTTCAGTCCCAGTAAGATCAAATAAGCATGGTTTCGCATACCGAACCACTCAAAGCTTATTTCTAAGCTATGTTTAGGTTATTTATGGTATGTTTAGCTTATGATCAAGTTCCTGACTCTTTGATACCTTACGAATCGGTATAGTTTCGCAGTTTGACACAATTAGTCCCTGCGATCGAATAGACTTATTTTCTTTTTTTGGGTAAAGGGTTACCCCGGTGAATTTTATACCAATCAATCAAAAAAAAAAACAAGTGAGAGACTAAAAATAGCCCTCAGTTCTCAAGTATGACAAGCCATACAAGAGTGACCACAAGCAAGCACACTACACTACACTACACTACATGCTACCTAACAACCCAACATCTAGGCAACATGACACAAAATAAAAACAAATCATACGGACATTAACCACAATCGTCATCCACTAGTAAAAGGCCTCGCGAAAGCATCCAATCTTGATGAACTCGAGTTGTCTGGGTTGTGGCCTGGAACGTCATCGTATGAAGTTTCATACGTACCGTCATTAAGATAACTTCAATGAGTTGATTTTTGTTTCTCCGTTTAGTTGTAAAGAGCCTTCTATTCCTTTCCTCCCACACAAAATAAGCTGTTGCTCCCACTACTAGTTTCGCAATAACATGACTAGCTTCCTTCAATCTCGCATTGCCCAATAGACACCCAAAAATATGACTCCATTTATTCTGAATGGTATTCATGTTCGCTTTGTCTCTAACACCTTCCCATATCGCTTTCGCATATTGACATTCAAAAAATAGGTGTTCATGGGAATCAGGACCCAAAGTACACAACGAACAGCATAACAGATTCATATTTGCATTGCCCGAACTCCATTTGCTCATAACATCCTGAGTTTTCAATTTTCTATTCACAATAAGCCACATGATGAAAGAATGCTTCGGGATCGCTTGAGGAAAACCAAATCAGATTCGGCCATTCCACCTCATTTTCCAATTGCCGTATATCATTCCATACCGCATAAGTACAAAAATCAGCATCCAGACCCATTCGAGTTCTCCAAACTAATTTATCTTGTGTGTTTGGGATCAGCTGCACATCTCGCAAGTTTATGAGAGCAGGAAACCAGCTCACCCATGAAATTGGCCACACCCAATCACCATTCACATAGATATCTACCAGCTTAGAATTCATATTAAACCCGCATTTGCAATGCTTCTCGGATTTACAATAGAAATTAGCGGACAAACCTCATCCCAAACATCGAACCAAGCTGATGTATTCGTCCCATCTTCTATAGTCCTCCGTAAATGATTCGAATTAATGGCCTAAGATTAAGCATCTTTCGCCAACTCCAAGTAATATTTTGTTGAGCCGGCACCTCCCAAAAACTCCTATTTCGAAGACGGTAAGAATGTATCCATTTTACCCATAAAGATTCCCGCATAGTTAACAAGCTCCAAATATGCACAACAATAAGTGCATTGTTCATGTCAGCTACCCTCCGAATACCCAGGCCTCCTTCAGTTTTCGGCAAACAAACAGTCCTCCACTTTACCTTGGCCTTTCCCTTAACACTATTGCCTTGCGACCACAAAAACACCCTCATCCGCTCCTCAATATCTTTTATAATGCGTTTAGGAAGAATAAAAACGGAGGCCCAATAAAGATGCATAGAAGATAGTACCGACCTGATCAATTGCAACCTTCCAGCAAAGGAAAGACACTTGTTCTTCCAATTCATAATTCTATCATCCATAACCTCCACTAGCTTTTTACAATCTTTGTAATGAAGCCGAGAAGAAATTAGAGGAACACCAAGATATTTTACCGAAAGCACCCCCTCCTCAAACGGCATAATAGAGAGAATTCTAGCTTTTACCGTCTCCGATACATTAGAGAAAACAATAGTACTTTTTGCCATCCTAGGAACCAAACCCGACATGTTTTTAAAAAAGATAAGAGAATTCATTATCACTTTAGCCGATCTGTGATCCCCTCTAGCAAACAAAAATAAATCATCCGCGAAACACAAGTTAACAATTTTTTGTTTTTCACATCTATTATGGAATCTGAATTCCGTAGAGATAGAAACCTGTTGTTGAAGAATCATTGTCAGCACTTCCATCACCAACGTGAATAAATACGGGGACATTGGATCTCCCTGCCTAAGCCCACGTTTGCCCTTAAAATACCCATAGAGGCTTCCATTGATCGACAAAGAGAACGATGTTGTTGCAACACACGCCATAATCCATTTAATCATCATAGAATGGAAGCCGAACCCCATCAAAATTTTCTCAATAAAGCACCACTCAACAATATCATAAGCCTTCTGAATGTCAACTTTAAATGCACATCTAGGAGGACCAATATTACGATGATAGTTGTGCATTAACTCCTGAGTTAACAGGATGTTATCTGATATTCGTCTCCCAGGAACAAACGCAGATTGGTTCATGCTAACAATCTCTCCTAGCCCTTCTTTGATTCAATTAGATATAATCTTACTAATACACTTATATAACGTGTTACAACACGCGATTGGCCTATAATCAGTAATCAGAGATGGAGTAGTAACCTTGGGGATTAATGAAATAATCGTTTGATTTAACTGATTAAGAAGACGACCATTGCTAAAGAAATCCTTAATCGCCGTACAAATATCTGGTCCCACAGTATCCCATGACTTCTTAAAAAAGATTGACGTATACCCATCAGGACCCGGAGCCTTATTCCCAGCTATAGAGAACATTGTTGTTTTAATCTCCTCCTCCGTAACTTGTCTAATCATATTATTAGCTCTCTCTGGCGACAACACATTTTGAAACAAATCAGGGGTTTAACATTACCTTTCGTACCAAAAAAATCAGTGTTATGATCCACCATCGCTTGAGGCACCGAACTTCCCTCATACACGTTACCTACCGCATCTCGAATAGAATAAATTTTGCTACGATGATTCTTTGCTTTTACGACATTATGAAAGTATTTTGTGTTCATATCTCCCAACGAAAGCCAATCTACCTTCGACTTCTGTTGTAAAAATATAGCCTCATCATGAACCGCCTCTTTGCATCCTTGTAACAATTGAGCCTGCTTAGTAATCAACTCATCTTCACCTGGCTTCATATCTAGCTCAACCTGACATTCATCCAGTGTTTTCCTGGCCAATTTAACCTTCTCATGCAAATTCCCTAGATTAAACATAAGTTTACGCAACGGGGCCTTCAAGAGTCTTAGTTTCTTTACAACTTGGAACATAGAATATCCCCTTACTTCCATCCCCCAAATCCGTTTAACCTCGTCTTGGAACCCACTTTTATCAGCTATTAAATTAACAAATTTAAACGGCTTTGCTTTACCTCTTTCCACGTTCGGCAGAACCAGATTAATTGGAGTATGATCCGATATACGATACGGAAGGAAACACGTCGCCGCATCAGGAAACTTGTCAACAAAAATGGTATTTCCTAGCACTCGATCCAACTTCTTAAAAATTGCATTCCCTTTCTTTTGTTTGTTCGTCCAAGTGTAGTGAAGCCCCGAACTGTTCACATCAAACACCTCTATAGCATTAACACAATCCTTAAACTCTCTTGTTCCTATATTATCCATTGAGGTTCCCGCAAGAGAATCCTCTAGGAACAAAATAGAGTTGAAATCACCCATTATAGCCCAAGGTTTATCCCGAACAATCAAGTGATGCATACATAAATCTCTCCACAACTCTCTTCTTTTCTTGTAGTTATTATCAGCATACACAAAAGAGCAAAAGAAAGACTTTTTATCTATTTTGAACTCAATCTGCGAATGAATAACCTGATCGGACTGAAAAAGAATCATTACATCCACCAATTTATCGTCCCAACCCACCATAATACGAGTCCCTTTATTGCAGCAAGTAGCATTCGATGCCCAGCTCCACGAAGAACATACTCTTTTACACACATCATTAACCATCGAACCATCAACATGAGTCTTAATAATAGCGCACACTTGAACATGATTATCCTTGATAAGTTGCCGAACCTCCTTTTGTTTGAGGGAGCGGTTCAACCCCCTAATATTCTATGCAACTACACTACCCATTACAACCGTCACACACCAAACCATCCAAAACTTATTTCTAAGTTATGTAAAGGTTATTTAAGGTATGTTAAGCCTATTTCACTATTCCAGAGTGTTTGTCGTGTTAAACTGACTGCGTTTACGAACCAGTTTGCGTATAACCTTCCAGAAAGCGATTTAAAGCTTGAAATCGGAATCGAATCGAATCGTAAAATCATCAAACACAATTACACATATAATAACATCAAAACACATTGTTTTATTGATAATTAACATTGTTTTACATTGTACATCGATTACAGAGCACAGTTGTCACATAAATACCAGTCCATAGAATGAAGAAACCATGTATAAAAACCCAGAAACCAGCTGCTGATTGCAGAAACTAATTTTTGCAGACCTGATGGTCTGTCGCAGGCCGCGTAGACTCACACTGAGTCTTACACGCCCCTCCTAAGAAAGTTTGGCAGAATGTCAAGTTTAGTCCCTGCAGGCCTGAAACTTGGTTTTTGATGCATTTTTGACACGTTTAAGCCCCGTTAACTCCATTTCAAGGCTCTTCAATGAAGTTAAAGTGTAGGGAACATGAAATATGCTCAAAAACACCTCAGATGTCGGTTTGTTTGGCCGTACGGTCGCGTTGTTCGGTTAATTATGACGAAAAGTCAAACGGACACGAAAACGATCCAAATTACGCGACGAGTGGTATTTTTGCATTCCAATCACTAAAATATAATATTTTAATGATTACAAAAATTTTTGGATGTCCGGATGTGTTCAGAACATAAGATATGCGCGTAAATGAAAACTTATGCACTTTCTGACACTTTTAGTCCCTGTTCGACCAATAAGTTTATTTTAGCATACCGAACCCCTCAAAGCCTATTTCTAAGCTATGTAAAGGATATTTATGGTATGTTTAACTTATGATCATATTCCGGAAGGTACGATACTATACGAATCGGCATAGTTTCACAGTTTGACGCAAATGGTCGTTCACACCCCGACCGCGTTAAAACAACGAAACCACAGCGGAAACGTCAGGGAGTGTTGTAACAGAATTATTGTTTCACAACCATGGACACAAAAGTTTCATTTTATTGATTCATTTAGTAATTTACATTGTCTTAAAACAATCAAACAAGTTACATATTGTCTATCATTGTTATTATGTCACTAAGGCCTCGTCCAGATCCTATATGAATCATGCATCCTAGCAATCAACATCAATCAACACCACCTGAAACATATGTGAAAACAAAGTCAGCAAAGAAATGCTGGCGAGCACATAGGTTTTATGAGAGTATCGGATTCATGGCTCGTTTATATATTGCAATACCTCGAAAACCTTGTTTTGAAAAGTATATAGTATTGCAACATGATTAACCAACTCAAATCAAGTTGGTTATAGTTTATAAAATCTCGCAGCCATGATTCTTAACCCAAAACATTTGTTTAAATAAACCAAATCGTAAATTGTTCTCGTTTCAAAACTCGTATGGTTTATATCATTTAGAAAACCTCGTTGTGTGACATCATATTAAAATCGTTTTCCCATGTGAACTAAATAATGCCACGGAATATAATATGATAAAAGCACTTATATATAAGATGTACCAGCGGCGTATCTACCATGCTTTTATCATGTTACAACCGTCCCATTATCTAATCACAACCCAAAACCAATCGGTTGTTCAAATCTTTTAACTTGTTCAAATCGTTTCAAATTGTTTAACTCGTCCCAAAATCGTTTTTGTTTTAATTGTTAAACTACTTTTGGTCGCCTCGCTAATAACATCCAAACCTTCGCAACTCGAATATCTCGAAACTCGCATTAACAAACCACCAAAGGGTAAGTTAACAATCACAGATTCGGTGGTTACCTACATAACCCCCACACATAACCATGGGTGTAGTCTGATAACGGGATTTGTCAGATCCTATGGTACCATAACCTAATACTGGTCGGTTCAGCCAAAATTAATGAATGTTATTCGTTATGTAACTACGTCCAACAAGTTTGTTCACATTATTGAAATCATTATTTGTTAAATATAAACCATAGTATTCATTTTTGAAATCATCGTTTAAACCTCGAAATCATTTTAATACATATGAATCACCCCAAAACAATCGAAAACAGTAAAATAGGGAACTATGTACTCACATAGTTACCACAAAAAATGTAAAAAGAGGGGACTATGTACTCACATCGAAGTGCAAAGTATCCTCAATCTAAAGAACTCAACAAGCTTAATCAAACCAAGGAAACTCAAGCAACACCTAGTAATCGAATCACTAGTAAATAAATCGACACCTAAATCGGAAGATCAGATAGAATGAGGTCTTGTAAAGCAAATGAGTATTGGAACTCGTGTGATATGGTTTAACAAAGCCAACATTCTAGATCGGAACCTAACCTAAGTGCTTTCGACCCGTTACGACCCATTAAGGTAGCTTACGCTACTATAACGCGTCATTCGCGCAAAACGCGTTTGAGACGTCTAACTAGTCCTATGACAAGTATTATATGCCTAAACATGTTTAAATATGTTGCATAATCAGTTTAGGTGACAAAAGTTAAGTTACATATGCTTAAAATCCAATTATGCATGAAAAGGGCATTTTGGTCATTTTCCGAAGGCATATAAACTACCTATCATACAACTACTTAAACTATGTGACCATAAGGTATAACCTCGGAAGGTTATTCCCTATGCAACTATGGTCACTAAACATGCTTGGTCGGATTCTAATGATCGACCAAACGAGTTTAGTTCGAAAGTCTAAGCGGTGGTTTAGACCGCTTGACTTACGACTCTAAACAAGCACTAAACTAAAAGTGACGAGCTAAACATGTTAAAACATGTTTAACTAAGTTAGAAAACATGTTTTGATATCAAAACAAAGTGTTTTGATACCCAAGAGTAGTTTGGTTGCAAAATACGCATAAATACGCATTTTGACCGAAACTACGACTCATCACTACGCCTAGTCAACGTGGTAATCAGTAGGTATAGTCACAAGGGACTATAACCATCGTGATTACGCTCACGTTGCAAAGTTTAAAAGAACTTTGTGTTGACCAAAGACTGGTCAAAGCAGAAAGTCAAACACTGTTTGACTTTCAAGCGTGAAAAGCAATAAAAGAACGAAAGAAGCTTACAAAGGGTCCAAGCTTGGGAGAACTTGATCTATAACACTCAGGTATGAAGCAAAGGCTTCAACTTAGAGCATTAATCAGATCAAGGGTGTAGAAAATGGAATGAGGGCATGGGTATTTATAGTTTTCGATAAACCGTTAAGATCATTCCTTGCTAAAGAGGGTTCAATCTTGGCCATCCAAGTGGGCACAAGGTTTTAGAATACCATGGACATGAAATACTATCAAAATCCAGCAGATGGTATCCCAAAACAAGTGTTAAAAACCATCAAACCCAGCTCAAAGTCCAAATTCAATGTTTCTGCAATGGTAGGCTGTCGTGCCCCGCGTAAAATGAGGCTCTATCATACGCGGCCCGTGAGAGCTAAGTTTCATAGATTGTCACATTTGGTCCCTAAACTTGAAAAACTTGTATTTCGATGCATATTTGACACGTTTAAGCCCCGTTAACCTCATTTCAAGGCTCTAAAATGATGTTAAAGTATAGGGAACTTAAAATATGTGACAACTGTGTTTTGTAATCATCGTATAATGTAAAACAATGTTGGTTATCAATAAAACAATGTGCTTTGGTGTTATTATATGTGTTATTGTGTGTGAAGATTTTACAATTTGATTCGATTCCGATTTCAAGCTTTAAATCACTTTCTGGAAGGTTATACGCAAACTGGTGCATAAACGCAATCAGTTTAACACGACGTACACTCCGGAACTGTGACGTAAGCTTAACATACCCTAAATATCCTTTACATAACTTAGAAATAAGTTTCGAAGGATTCGGTATGGCAAAAACATGTTTATTTGAGCTAAAGAACTATTTACGACAAAACTGCGAAACGAACGTTGGTGACCGCCCGAATAATATTCAAATCCCAAAAATATTCTGTTATGATTAAAATTTTATTTTAATCAGGTTCGTGTTGAAAAATAAATTAAAACGCTTAAAATGTTATTTTTCAAGTTTAAGCGCGTACCGTGTGTTTCTGCGCGACACAGTGCTTCTACGGCAAAACGCAGACAACGCAGCCAGTCTTGGCAACTGAAATTTATTTCAGTAATATTTGGCGAGTTTATTTTTTTAGAATAATAAAAATAATTTAGAACGCCATAAACCGGGATTTAAACGCTAGGTAAAATACCCGGTACCCAGTTAAACACGCGTTTTAGCCTACATATAGCATATTTATATAAAAAAAATTACACTTACCCCCCCCCATATGATATTCACGGTTATATCATGTTGGCCCCACCATATATTTTCCAAGATCACCAAAATATTTATTTCAAGATCTTGTTTAACACTTGTCCTTGCATGCTCTCATGAGATCTTCTTTATATCTCCTCATATCTTCACAACAAGATTATAATCTTTCACTCCACTCAAGTCCTTCTCTCTCTCCTCCCTCATGACCGTCCACCCTCTTCTCTCTCTATCTTCATCTTCTTCAAGCTTTGTTCATCACATTCAAGTCCCTTTCCAAGCATATTTCAAGTGATTGTGAAGAATCAAAGGTGTTTCCAAGGTGTTTTCAAGTGATTCAAGCTTCCTATCATCAAAATCTCATCCCACAACCTACTTGAATCTTGAAGGTATAACATTATGTTTAAATCATACTTTTGATTCTTGGTTGTTCTTGATGATTGAAGTTTCTCTTGAATCTTGGAATTTTCACTAAACTTGAAATCTAAAATGAAATGGGACATGATACAAATAAAAAATGGTGGTGTATATGTATGTATACAACCATACATGTTGATGTAAAGCTCAAGAAATGGTAAAAAAGGGTTGTATGACAAAAATATTTTTGAACAGGTTATAAACACTAAAAATAACATTATTTGGTATATTATAATGGCATGAAACTTTGACATAGGGTTGATAGCTTTGCATGTTGTACATATAGCTAAAAAGGTGGTAAATTATGTGAAATTTGCATGA
Organism: Helianthus tuberosus; assembly: GCA_030545235.1. NCBI lineage: Eukaryota > Viridiplantae > Streptophyta > Magnoliopsida > Asterales > Asteraceae > Helianthus > Helianthus tuberosus. The sequence continues at coordinate 114,100,732 of CM060415.1, read as the reverse complement.
TTTATGTGCTTTATTTAAGACCTGCACTATCATGAGTATAACCATTATTTTATTCAGTAAATAACATGGGTTGTGTTAAAATTTCAAGTCGTTTCGATTTGGGATGGTTCGGGTAATGTTTGATGCAAAACTATGCGGTAAAACGGTTAAAAATCGCCTTTTCGTAGGATTTTTATTAAACTGTTTTAGATCAGTAACCAAACTGATATTTTTGATATAAAAACAAGTATTTTAACTTATATTAAGTTCACTTGGTGTTTGGTTAGTCATACGTGACTTCCGACGCCTAAAAATGTCACCGAATCGCTAAAATAAGTGTTTTTCGACATACACTAGAATGGGTGGTTCATGAGTAAATTTTATGTGTTACAATGTGCTATGTGTTTTACAATATGTGTATGATGATGTGTTAGTGTGGACAAGATTATGTGTATTACGCTTGAGTACATATATACAAATACACCAAAATAACCAAAAATAATAACTTTTCGAGAAATCTCAAAGTTATGTGAAAATTCTAAGTATCGGAGAAACCTATGTATTTTTGTGGGTTTTTTATTAAATCATTCTTATTTAATTTAGGACGAATAAACAATTTGAGGGATTGTGTTAACATATAGAAACGCACCCAAAGGTGAGTACAAAGATCCCCTCTTTTTACTGTTTTCGATTGTTTTGGGGTGATTCATATGTATCAAAACGATTTCAATATTCTAACGATGGTTTCAAAACGATTGAGATGGTTTATACAAAACTAATAACGATTTCGATAATGTGAACGAACTTGTTGGTGGTAGTTACATAACAAATGACATTCATTAGCATTGATCAAGCCGACCAGTATTAGGTTATGAGTCACAAAGGTTTGAATGTTATTAGCAAGACGACCAAAAGTAGTTTTTCACAATTTAAAACGAGAACGATTTGTACGAGAACGATTTTGAACGATTGAATGATTTTGAACGATTTAAACAATGAACGATGAACTATAACGAGAACGAGTTAAACGATGTTACACAACGAGGTTTACTAAATGATATAAACCATGCGAGTTTTATTACGAGGATGATTTATGATTGGGTTTAGGAAAACAAATGTTTTGGGTTAAGATTCATGGCATCAAGGTTTATAAATTTTAACCAATCTATTTTGACTTTGGTTATTCATTTTACAATACAAACATTTTGCAAAACAAGGTTTTCTACTATCGAACAACGAAGTTGTACGAGTTATTTCAACATGTAAACGAGCCATGAATCTGACACTCACACAAAAACTATGTGCTCGCCAGCATTTCTTTGCTGACTTTGTTTTTACATATGTTTCAGGTGATGTTGTTTAATGTTGATTGCGAATAGGATGCATGCTCACTTAGGACTGGACGAGGCCTTAGTGATTTAATAACGATGATAGACTATGTTTGACTTGCTTGTTTAACTTTAAGACAATGTTTAATATTTAATAAAACGAGACTCTTTTGTATCCATGGTTTCGAAACAATAATTCTGTTACAACACTCCTCGACGTTTCCGCCACGGTTTGTTGTTTTACGTGGTCGGGGTGTGACAGGAGAAGTTGGTATCAGAGCCAATGGTTATAGGGAATTAGGTTATTAGTAAAATTTTGACCTAGACTATAACTTTCTAGGACCCCAACGCAAGTTGATTTGCGTTTAGATATTAAAAACAAAATCCGAATCTGCTTCGAAAATTAATCATCCATTCTAGGATGATTGATTACTAGGTTTTGAACCCTCTGTTGTAAGGTTTTGAACCCTTCCAGTTTGACTCATTTTTGCCTTAGTGCCTTTTGAGTTTTCAAAATCTCATCAAAGTTTGGGTCTAAATAATGTGAACACATGCAAACTGGAAGAGTGAATGCCTGTACCCTGAGTTTTCTGTCTAAGGCTAGAGTGTTCGTACAAATCCACATAATCGGACCAATCACTCTTACCTGGGAACTCTTGGGGTGAGTGTTCACTTATAGGCGAGCATGTCTTCGCGATACATTATTTTGATTCATTACTTTGATTAGTCACTGTGTGTCGTTTGTCTGTTCAAAGTAACGAACAAATGATCGCCTTCCTTATGTTTCGTCGATATTTTCAATACCTCTTTTGTTTTCCCTAATTGTCGACCTCACTTGTTTCTCATATTTCCTTGTTAGACAATGCCTCCTTGACATGATGCACAATCTTTTACTGCTGAAGAAATCGTAGCCCTTGTCTCTCAGCAAATGGCTGCTGTGCTTCCAGGCGTTGTGACCCAAATCCACGAGCTGTACAGCAACAATAACAATAACAATGCACAATGTAATTTCAAGAGTTTCAACTCTGCTAAGCCGCTAAAGTTTTCTGGGTCGCAAGGAGAAACTGCACTCCTTCAATGGTTTGAAAGTATCAAGAACACATTCAGACATGTGCAATGTCTGAATGGGCGTAAGGTTAAATTTGCATCAAGTGTGTTTGAGAAGCGTGCTCTTACTTGGTGGAATGGAGTGATGCGCGATAGGGGTGCCGAAGTGGCACTGGCACAAACATGGGAAGAGCTTCGAGCTCTCATGATGAGAGAGTTCTGTCCCCGTCACGAAATTCGAGTTTGGAACGAGAGTTTGACGACCTAAAACAAGATGGGGGAGAAGACCGTGCGTACACGGATCGATTTGAGGAGCTCAGTCTTTTGTGTCCTACTATGGTTACCCCGTTGGAGAAAGCGATAGAGAGGTATATCGATGGGTTACCCGATTCCATTCAGGATATTGTGACTGGCGTCAACCCTACTACCGTTCGTCAAGCGATCGAGTTATCTGCTACCCTGACTGAGTCGCAAGTCAGGAAGGGTAAACTTACCTGCAAGGGTGATAAGAAGAAGTCGATCGAATCTGTTAAGGAAAAGGATAAGGGTAAGAAAGGTGAGTCGTTGAAGAAGTCTAGAAAGCGAAAGGGTGCTCAGAATTTTGCAGTAACTGCACAAAATGCTCAGAACCCTCAGAACCCACCAGCTCAACCTCCTGCGAAGAAAGCGTATGCTGGTACCGCACCTCATTGTGCTCGCTGCAACGGTCATCATGTTGCACAACAAGCTTGTAAGCAATGCACTACGTGTGGTAGGTTTGGGCATCTGGCCAACGTCTGTCGTTCGGGTCAGAATCAGATTATTCAGAATCAAGCTCCAGTCCAGGGGAATGCTGCTAGATTCCCACCAGGCTCATGTTTCAATTGTGGAGAGTTTGGTCACTTCCGCAACAACTGTCCGAGGCTGGTGAATGCAAACGCGAATGCTAATGCAAACCCGAATGCGAATGTCAACGCAAATGTGAATCCCGCTCGTGGGCGAGCGTACAATCTGAATGCTAACGAAGCAAGGGCTGACAACGAGGTGGTTAATGGTACGTTTCTTGTTAACAATCGACCTGCATCTATTCTTTTTGATTCTGGTGCCGATAGAAGTTTTGTTTCATTATCTTTTGAACCTTTGCTCGCGATACCTAGAACTAAACTGAGGAAACCCTTATCTGTCGAAGTTGCTACTGGTAAACCTCTTGTTCTCGATTCTGTTATTCGTGATTGTCAGTTAAACCTTGATAACCATATTTTTCCCATTGACCTCACGCCGATGCAACTTGGGAGTTTCGATATTATCGTAGGGATGGATTGGTTAACCAAACATCATGCTGAGGTGATTTGTTTCGATAAGATTGTTCGTATTCCTCTTCCGTCTGGCGATATTCTGGAAGTTCGTGGCGAAAAACCATCTGGTGGATTGAAGCTTATGTCATGTACAAAGGCCCAAAGTTATTTGCAAAAAGGATATGTTGCTTTCCTGGCACATGTCACCGAGGAGAAAGGCAAGAGCAAGAGTATTCAGGATATTCCGATTGTTCGGGATTATCCAGAGGTGTTTCCCGATGAACTGCCTGGTTTGCCTCCAGTTCGTCAAGTCGAGTTTCATATTGACCTTGTACCCAATGCCAACCCGATTGCGAAGGCACCTTATCGTCTTGCACCGTCGGAGATGCAAGAGTTATCGAAACAACTTCAAGAGTTGTCTGATAAAGGATTCATCTGTCCAAGCTTTTCGCCTTGGGGAGCTCCTGTCCTCTTTGTGAAAAAGAAAGATGGATCTTTTCGAATGTGTATCGATTATCGTGAGCTTAATAAGCTTACCATCAAGAATCGATATCCCCTACCTAGAATTGATGATCTCTTCGACCAGCTGCAAGGTACTTCATATTTTTCCAAGATTGATCTGCGTTCTGGGTATCATCAACTTCGTGTTCTCAAAGAAGATATTCCCAAGACTGCTTTCCGTACAAGATACGGGCATTACGAGTTCACTGTCATGCCTTTTGGTTTGACGAATGCCCCAGCTATCTTCATGGACTTAATGAACAGGGTTTGTAAACCTTATTTAGATAAGTTCATCATTGTGTTCATCGACGATATTCTCATTTATTCAAAGTCTCGAGCCGACCATGAGCAACACCTTCGTTTGACCTTGGAACTCTTAAAGAAGGAACAACTTTTTGCTAAATTCTCCAAGTGTGAATTTTGGCTTAAAGAAGTTCAGTTTGGTATTCATGTAGATCCATCCAAGATTGTTGCAATTAAGGATTGGAATATACCGACGACACCTACAGAGATTCGATCATTTCTTCGTCTTGCTGGTTATTATCATCGATTCATTTCTAATTTCTCAAAGATCGCGGTTCCACTCACTGCTTTGACTAAAAAAGATAAGCCTTTTGAGTGGGGACCTAAACAAGAAGAAGCGTTCCAAACGCTGAAACGGAAACTCTGTGATGCTCCTGTTTTAACTCTACCTGAGGGAAACGATGATTTTATTGTCTATTGTGACGTGTCGAATCTAGGACTTGGTTGCATTCTTATGCAACGAGGTAAAGTCATAGCTTATGCGTCTAGACAGCTGAAAATTCACGAGAAGAACTATACGACTCATGATCTTGAATTAGGAGCTGTGGTTTTCGCACTTAAAATCTAGAGACACTACCTCTATGGAACGAAGTGTGTGGTTTTCACAGACCACAAAAGTCTCCAGCATATTCTCAATCAGAAGGAGCTGAACATGAGGCAACGACGTTGGGTTGAACTGTTAAACGATTATGATTGCGAGATCCGCTACCATCCTGGTAAGGCGAATGTCGTAGCCGATGCGCTTAGTCGAAAGGAACGAGTCAAGCTTCATTCTGTTCGAACTCTATCTGATATTCAATCTCGTGTCCTTCAAGCTCAACATCTTGTGTGATCAAAGACATATTGAAATATGAGCTACCGCTTCAACTCGAACTTAAACTTGAAACAAAGGACGATGGGTTGCTATATTTCAAGGATCGTTTGTGGATTCCGAAATAAGACGATCTTCGCACCTTGGTTGTGACAACCCGAGTTTTCAAGGTCTCTACTCGACCTATTACACATATTACTTACTTACAAAGTGTGTTTGTATATTTATTTATAGTGTGCATTATAAGTGGGTTTATATTATATAATTTGTATTAGTGTTAAGCCTTGTGTAATTAATGAAAACAAAGAGATCTATTAGGCCCAACACCCCCACGAAATCAGTCTTGGATGAAAACACCTTAGTGTTTTCTTCTAGAGGCTTATGGACGAAATCAAGATGGGCTTTAAGGCCCACTAGTGAAGCAGTATATTTATCCCCAATTTTTACAATCGCAAAACCCTAATCACATCTCCCTCTCTCTCTCGTTTTTCCTGGAACCCGACGGCTGCTGCCTTCTCTCATTCGAAGCAAAATCTCTCTTGTTTTGATCATTGGTGGTTAGTGCCTTTTGTCTTTTGTTATCGATATACATAAATAAGATATTAGATGATGCTTTCTATGTTGATTGATCTCTGACATTTGCACATGATTTCTTAACTAGCCATAATTTAGATCTAAGGTGTGGCAGTAAAACAAATGAGATAGAACATGCAATTAATCGGTCCAATAGCATAGTACTTGCAGCCATTACATAAAATGGTCAAATAACAACATGAAATCAACTTACACTTGTCGGCCATGTGACACCCATTGTCTATGTTCGATTAATATTGATAATCTTATTATAATGATGTCATGAGTAACAGATTTGAGTTCTAGGTAAGTATATGTTGACTATTGAATGATATCCATGTGATCTCCTGACAAATTTTAGGAACATGTGAATTCTCTAATATTGATTGAATGAATAATAGTGCATATTGAGTGTGGATACCCATGTCAGTATACATGTGATTCTTTATGGGAATATGTAATATGATTAGGTTGAATGGAAGTAGCTAAGTGCTCTCTTTAATCGATGAAGTTATGATTGGGTCTAATGATTTACTTCAGAATATGTTTGTTATGTGTTGATGATTGATCATGAAACTCTTAGTGAGGATTAGGGTCGCTTGTTGTAACTGTTAATGAAGTTGTACCAGACGAAAACACTACCACATCTAAAAACTGGACGAAATCACAAGGTGATTTCGGCCCAATGTTGATTTCGGCCCACATAGGGATTTCGGCACATAAGGGTTTTCGGCTAGCTAGTGTTTTCGGCCCAACTGATTATCTTGTTAACTGGTTAAATTTATTAAGTTGTTAACTTATTAAATTACATATAATAACTCTGTTAGTTATGTAACTATGTTTAGCCTACTAACTGAGTTAAGTTCATTAACTCAGTTAACTTTACTCACTATGTAAGATTCATGGATGACATTCTGTTAAATATGTAACTTAGTTAAGTAAAACATGTGACACAGTTAGTTACCAGTTCTGTTAAATGTTAATTCTGTTAACCGTATACCCCTGTTTATATATGTTAATTCAGTTAAGCATACTAGCTTTATTAACTGTGATGTTGGTTAACTATGTTAGAATTAATTGAGAAGGCTATTATGAGGAAGATGAATTTGCATGAAATGGAGTAACTGTTTACATGATACAAGAATGCAAATTGCTAGACACACTCTGTGATATTTCTGTGATAGTGATTGCATGCAAAATCTTACAAACATGTACTGACTGAACATACGTGCACTATAGGATTTGATTGATTACTTGCGAGCACATAGTTTAGCATACCGAGCAAACCAAGGTGAGTTCACACTCTTACCAAGGCATGGGATTCCCGGGGTTGGGAATGGGTTGATTGATTAATTACGCTTAAGAATTATCGGAATTTCATACCATAGACCTCGGGAGAGGAAGGTTAATGGTAGATACTGCTAGACTAGTGATACATTACTCCTCTTCGCACACACGCCGGGATTGGCCGCGATACTAGAACAATCTTCGCAAACATGCCTGGAATGGCCGCGAACTATACTTTAATCTTCGCAAACATGCCTGGAGGGCCGCGATACAAATATACCTAGTCTAGAGAACATATGGGAAACCCCCACTAACTTCGCAAACATGCCTAGAGGGCCGCGATACCATTACATACGATACATGATTACTAAACGAACTTACGATTTACGATACGAACACTATATCTGAATAACCCACTGTGAACTCGCTCAACTAGTTGTTGACTCTCTGTTACATGCCTTGCAGGACCATAGGTACTCTTGGAGCTTGCACGGGAGGCGCGGTCGTTGTGGGCACGGATTTTTGGATGTTATGATACACTCTTTTGTGACACTTCAACTTAATACTTATGTTGGGTTTTTACATTATTGCTTCCGCTACACACTTGTGTATGTTTGGTTTTGGAAACACCTATCGTATTGATGAATGACTTTTACTATTTACTTATATGTTCAATATGATTGGTGGCTTGATCCTGGTCATGTCACGCCTCCAAGCGGTGGTACTCCGCGTGTGGATTTTGGGGGTGTGACAGATTGGTATCAGAGCCATTGGTTATAGAGAACTCGGTTTTAATAAGGGAAAAAAAAGAAGTTTTTTTATTAAAACCAGACTATAACCAGTACAGTGCTCAACGATCCACAACGACGCTTCGCTCCACGTGCAAGACTCAACACACTAGGTAATATGATACATGTTTTATTGCCTACATGCTAGAATTACATAGAACTTTGCTCATGGTATGCTTAGACACACACAATCCTTATTGCTTGAGAATATTTGTGTGCTCACTCTTTTCTGCCATCGCACTATTCGCGAACCTCTCTTACTCATGTTCTCCTTGATGTCAAGATCATGAGTGGACGCGTTAACCTAACTCAAGCCCAGTTGGCGGCTTCGATCAGTGAACAAGTTATTGCAGCACTCCCAGCTGCCCAGGCAGGAGGTGTAACCTGCCATCACCACTTACACTAGGATCTTTAGATCCTACTCTCGTAAACCAACACTCGTGCACAAGTATGTTTACTCTTACGCACACGACAGGTCAACACGCTCAGCCACCTGTGTATACCTTCGAAACTTTCATGGACTGTCGTCCTACTACATTCAGTGGCACGGAGGGAGCAGTTGGACTCCTCCATTGGTTTGAAAAGCTTGAGTCAGTATTTGAGATGTGTGAATTCCCTGAGGCTCGCAGGGTGAAGTACGCCACTGGCACTCTAGAAGGCATTGCGCTGACTTGGAGAAAGGCGCAAGTTCAGATGTTAGGGTTGGCAGTTGCCAACGCCACACCCTGGAACGATTTCAAAGAATTGATCAAAGAGAAATACTGTAGCCGTGACGACATTCACAAACTGGAGGTAGAGTTCTACAATTCACAGATGACGGGATCGGAAATTGAAGCGTACACGAAACGATCCAACGAACTGGCAGTGTTGTGTCCAACTATGGTGGATCCTCCCATCAAGCGCATTGAGCTGTACCTCAAAGGCTTAGTACCAGAGATTCCAAAGTCATGTGACTTCTACTAACCTTGCTACTATTCAAGATGTTACTCGTCTTGCTCATCGTCTCACAGACCAGGCAGTGGAACAGAACAAGCTGCCTAAACGCATTGGTGCTACCACTACTACTTCTGCTACTCCTAGTGACAACAAGGGAAAATGGGATGGAACCTCCAGCAAGGGTTCAACTTCAGTTCAGTCCCAGGCACAGCAGCGAAAGATTGATGACTATCAGAGCCCTGGTCCGCAATCTTCTGGTAGTCAAGGGTTGTAACCTCGTCTTAGCTGGTCAGACATTCTCCATCAACCTCATTCCTATAGTTTTAGGTAGTTTCGACATCGTCATTGGTATGGATTGGTTATCCCAACAACAAGCAGAGATCATATGCAAGGAGAAGGTCATTCGTATTCCCCGTACTGGCAAAGAACCTCTCGAAGTTCAAGGCGACAAGAGTGGTGTCGTGAGTGGCATCATCTCCTTCTTGAAGGCACAAAAGTGTTTGCGAAAGGGCCACACAGCTATTTTAGCACTCGTTACAGATACATCGGCGAAAGAGAAAAAGTTAGAGGATATTCCTGTTGTACGCGACTTTCCTCAAGTGTTTCCTGAAGAGTTACCTGGGCTACCGCCACATCGCCAGGTCGAGTTTCAGATCGAGCTAGCTCCAGGAGCAGCACCTATAGCTCGAGCACCTTATCGCTTAGCTCCAACTGAATTGGAAGAATTATCTAAATAATTACAAGAACTTTTGGAAAAGGGTTTCATACATCCTAGCTCTTCGCCCTGGGGAGCTCCAGAATTGTTTGTGAAGAAGAAGGACGGTACCTTCCGCATGTGCATAGATTACCGCGAACTGAACAAGGTGACTGTGAAGAATCACTATCCTCTTCCACACATCGATGACTTATTCGACCAGTTGCAAGGGTCGAGCTATTACTCGAAGATTGACTTGAGGTCAGGCTATCATTAATTGAGAGTCCGGGACAAGGACGTCTCCAAAACAGCGTTCAGAACACGCTACGGCCATTACGAGTTTTTAGTTATGCCATTCGGATTAACAAATGCACCTGCGGTTTTCATGGATCTTATGAACAGGGTGTGCAAGCCCTATTTGGATAAGTTCGTTATCGTATTTATCGACGACATTTTGATTTACTCCAAGAGTCAGGAAGAACACGAGCATCATTTACGACTTATTTTGGAACTTCTTCGAACGGAACAGCTGTATGCCAAGTTTTCAAAATGCGACTTCTGGCTTCGTGAAGTCCACTTCCTAGGCCACGTGGTAAATAAGGATGGGATTCATGTTGATCCATCCAAGGTAGATTCGATCAAGAACTGGCCTGCACCTCGCACACCAACCGAAATACGCCAATTCTTGGGTTTGGCAGGTTATTACAGACGGTTCATCAAAGACTTCTCAAAGATTGCGCAGCCGCTTACATTACTGACACAGAAAGGTGTTGCTTATCGTTGGAGTAATACACAGGAAACAGCATTTCAGCACTTAAAGGATAGACTTTGTAGCGCACCTATCCTATCCTTGCCTGTAGGCACGGACGATTTTGTAGTCTACTGCGACGCATCTATCCAGGGTCTTGGATGTGTGATGATGCAGCGGGATAAAGTCATTGCTTATGCTTCGCGCCAACTTAAGATTCACGAACGGAATTACACTACACATGATCTAGAGCTGGGAGCTGTTGTTTTTGCGCTCAAGATATGGCGACACTACCTGTACGGCACCAAGTGCACCATCTACACAGATCACAGGAGTCTTGAGCATATCTTCAAGCAGAAAGAGTTGAACATGCGACAACGTCGATGGGTCGAGTTACTGAACGATTACGAATGTGCTATAAAGTACCATCCGGGCAAAGCCAATGTGGTGGCCGACGCCCTCAGTCGAAAGGATACTACACCTAGGCATGTACGAGCGTTGCAACTCACTATACAGTCTAGTCTTCCTTCTCAGATACGAGATGCTCAGGTAGAAGTGTTGAAACCAGAAAACGTCAGGGCTGAAGCCCTACGCGGCTCGAGGCAACGCTTAGAACAGAAGGAAGATGGTGCTAATTACGTCACAAGACGCTTTTGGGTCCAAATTTACGGCAACTTACGAGAGCTTGTGATGGATGAGGCACGCAAGTCTCGCTACTCGGTACATCCTAGTTCGGATAAAATGTACCACGATATCAAAACTGCATATTGGTGGCCTAGCATGAAGGCCCACATAGCAACATACGTTAGCAAATGCTTGATTTGTGCGAGAGTCAAGGCGGAATACCAGAAACCTTTAGGCCTACTCCAACAACCTGAGATACCACAGTGGAAATGGGAGCAAATTTCCATGGATTTTGTTACTGGCCTACCTAGATCTCAGCGCGGAAATGACACTATTTGGGTGATCGTGGATCGACTCACAAAGTCTGCACACTTCTTGGCTATTAAAGAAACAGACAAGTTCTCTACATTAGCAGACATCTACTTAAGGAAGTTGTCTTGAGGCACGGGGTGCCCACATCTATTATTTCTGATCGTGACGCACGTTTTACTTCAGAACTGTGGCAAGCAATGCACAAATCTTTTGGCTCTCGTTTAGACATGAGCACAGCTTATCACCCGCAACGGATGGGCAATCTGAACGCACCATCCAGACCCTCGAAGACATGCTTAGGGCATGTGTAATTGACTTTGGCAACGGCTGGGAAAAGCATCTGCCACTTGTGGAATTTTTATACAATAACAGCTACCACACCAGCATTAAAGCTGCTCCATTTGAGGCATTGTGCGGGCGTAAATGCCGGTCACCTCTTTGTTGGGAAGAGGTGGGAGATAGTCAGATCACTGGTCCAGAACTCGTGGTAGACACAACAGAACGAATTGCTCAGATACGACAACGAATGGCGGCAGCACGTGACCGTCAGAAAGCATACGCCGATAAAGACAGGAAACTACTCGAGTTCCAGGTTGGGAATCGAGTGCTACTCAAAGTTTCACCCTGGAAGGGTGTGGTTCGTTTTGGCAAGCGAGGCAAGCTCAATCCGCGATATGTCGGACCATTTGAAGTCATAGAGAAAATAGGCAAAGTGGCCTACAGACTGAACTTACCAACTGAACTCAGTGCAGTTCACAACGTCTTTCACGTGTCGAATCTGAAGAAGTGTCTGTCAGATGAGACCCTCATAGTTCCTTTGAAGGAGCTTACTATCGACGAACAGTTGCGATTCGTCGAGGAACCTGTTGAAATCACGGACCGGGATGTTAAGGTCCTCAAGAACACCAGAATACCTCTTGTTCGAGTTCGTTGGAACTCCCGTCGTGGCCCAGAGTATACCTGGGAACGAGAAGACCAAATGGAACTCAAATATCCCCAGTTGTTCGAAAACAGTGCAACCACTACTGAGGCTGAAGCTACTACTACAGAATTTCAGGACGAAATTCCAAATCAACGGGGGGATGATGTGACACCCCAGGGAAACCAATAAACGATACAACTTACCTAGCTTCCTCAGTAACCGCATGCTAAATTTCGGGACGAAATTTCTTTCAAGTTGGGGATAATGTGACAACCCGAGTTTTCAAGGTCTCTACTCGACTTATTACACATATTACTTACTTACTTACAAAGTGTGTTTGTATATTTATTTATAGTGTGCATTATAAGTGGGTTTATATTATATAATTTGTATTAGTGTTAAACCTTGTGTAATTAATGAAAACAAAGAGATCTATTAGGCCCAACACCCCTATGAAATCAGTCTTGGATGAAAACACCTTAGTGTTTTCGTCTAGAGGCTTATGGACGAAATCAAGATGGGCTTTAAGGCCCACTAGTGAAGCAGTATATTTATCCCCAATTTTTACAATCGCAAAACCCTAATCACATCTCCCTCTCTCTCTCGTTTTTCCTGGAACCCGACGGCTGCTGCCTTCTCTCATTCGAAGCAAAATCTCTCTTGTTTTGATCATTGGTGGTTAGTGCCTTTTGTCTTTTGTTATCGATATACATACATAAGATATTAGATGATGCTTTCTATGTTGATTGATCTCTGACATTTGCACATGATTTCTTAACTAGCCATAATTTATATCTAAGGTGTGGCAGTAAAACAAATGAGATAGAACATGCAATTAATCGGTCCAATAGCATAGTACGTGCAGCCATTACATAAAATGGTCAAATAACAACATGAAATCAACTTACACTTGTCGGCCATGTGACACCCATTGTCTATGTTCGATTAATATTGATGATCTTATTATAATGATGTCATGAGTAACAGATTTGAGTTCTAGGTAAGTATATGTTGACTATTGAATGATATCCATGTGATCTCCTGACAAATTTTAGGAACATGTGAATTCTCTAATATTGATTGAATGAATAATAGTGCATATTGAGTGTGGATACCCATGTCAGTATACATGTGATTCTTTATGGGAATATGTAATATGATTAGGTTGAATGGAAGTAGCTAAGTGCTCTCTTTAATCGATGAAGTTATGATTGGGTCTAATGATTTACTTCAGAATATGTTTGTTATGTGTTGATGATTGATCATGAAACTCTTAGTGAGGATTAGGGTCGCTTGTTGTAACTGTTAATGAAGTTGTACCAGACGAAAACACTACCACATCTAAAAACTGGACGAAATCACAAGGTGATTTCGGCCCAATGTTGATTTCAGCCCACATAGGGATTTCGGCACATAAGGGTTTTCGGCTAGCTAGTGTTTTCGGCCCAACTGATTATCTTGTTAACTGGTTAAATTTATTAAGTTGTTAACTTATTAAATTACATATAATAACTCTGTTAGTTATGTAACTATGTTTAGCCTACTAACTGAGTTAAGTTCATTAACTCAGTTAACTTTACTCACTATGTAAGATTCATGGATGACATTCTGTTAAATATGTAACTTAGTTAAGTAAAACATGTGACACAGTTAGTTACCAGTTCTGTTAAATGTTAATTCTGTTAACCGTATACCCCTGTTTATATATGTTAATTCAGTTAAGCATACTAGCTTTATTAACTGTGATGTTGGTTAACTATGTTAGAATTAATTGAGAAGGCTATTATGAGGAAGATGAATTTGCATGAAATGGAGTAACTGTTTACATGATACAAGAATGCAAATTGCTAGACACACTCTGTGATATTTCTGTGATAGTGATTGCATGCAAAATCTTACAAACATGTACTGACTGAACATACGTGCACTATAGGATTTGATTGATTACTTGCGAGCACATAGTTTAGCATACCGAGCAAACCAAGGTGAGTTCACACTCTTACCAAGGCATGGGATTCCCGGGGTTGGGAATGGGTTGATTGATTAATTACGCTTAAGAATTATCGGAATTTCATACCATAGACCTCGGGAGAGGAAGGTTAATGGTAGATACTGCTAGACTAGTGATACATTACTCCTCTTCGCACACACGCCGGGATTGGCCGCGATACTAGAACAATCCTCGCAAACATGCCTGGAATGGCCGCGAACTATACTTTAATCTTCGCAAACATGCCTGGAGGGCCGCGATACAAATATACCTAGTCTAGAGAACATATGGGAAACCCCCACTAACTTCGCAAACATGCCTAGAGGGCCGCGATACCATTACATACGATACATGATTACTAAACGAACTTACGATTTACGATACGAACACTATATCTGAATAACCCACTGTGAACTCGCTCAACTAGTTGTTGACTCTCTGTTACATGCCTTGCAGGACCATAGGTACTCTTGGAGCTTGCACGGGAGGCGCGGTCGTTGTGGGCACGGATTTTTGGATGTTATGATACACTCTTTTGTGACACTTCAACTTAATACTTATGTTGGGTTTTTACATTATTGCTTCCGCTACACACTTGTGTATGTTTGGTTTTGGAAACACCTATCGTATTGATGAATGACTTTTACTATTTACTTATATGTTCAATATGATTGGTGGCTTGATCCTGGTCATGTCACGCCTCCAAGCGGTGGTACTCCGCGTGTGGATTTTGGGGGTGTGACATTGGTAACGGACGAATATCACAAGTCTCGATATTCTATCCATCCAGGTGCTGATAAAATGTACAAGGATCTTCGTACTCAGTTCTGGTGGCCTGGTATGAAGAAGGATGTTGCCTTGTATGTATCGAAATGCCTAACTTGTCTCAAAGTCAAGGCTGAACATCAACGACATTCTGGCTTGCTTGTACAACCAGAGATACCGGTTTGGAAGTGGGAGAACATTGCAATGGATCTCATCACTAAGTTACCGCGTACATCTAAAGGTCACGATGCTATTTGGGTTATCGATCGATTAACGAAATCAGCTCATTTTATACCAATTCGAGAGGATCTATCTGCGGATAAACTTGCAAAGATTTATGTTGATGAGATTGTATCACGACATGGTGTTCCTTTGGATATCATTTCTGATCGTGATGCTCGGTTTTCATCTCATTTTTGGAAGACCATGCAATCTGCTTTAGGAACCCAACTGAATCTAAGCACTGCTTATCATCCCCAAACTGATGGACAATCGGAGAGAACGATTCAAACTTTGGAGGATATGCTTAGAGCATGCGTGATAGACATTGGTGGTAATTTGGATTCTCATCTTCCACTGATCGAGTTCTCTTACAACAACAGTTATCATGATAGTATTAATATGGCACCATTCGAAGCTCTCTACGGTCGAAAATGTTGTTCACCTGTATGTTGGAATGAGATCGGTGAAGCTCAGCTTACTGGACCTGAGCTCATTCTGGAAACAATAGACAAAATCAAGAAAATTCGCGATAATCTTGTGACAGCTAGAAGCCGTCAAAAGAGTTATGCGGATTTGCGACGCAAGCCCTTAGAATTTCAAATCGGAGACCGTGTCCTACTCAAGGTGTCACCTTGGAAGGGAGTGGTGAGATTTGGAAAGAAAGGAAAACTTGCACCACGATATGTTGGACCATTTAAGATTGTTGAAAGAATTGGAAAGGTTGCCTATCGACTAGAGCTACCTCTAGAGCTTGGAAATATTCATCCGACTTTTCACGTGTCCAATTTGCGAAAGTGTTTAGCTGATGCTGATCTTCACATTCCTCTCGATGAGATTCAAATCGATGAAACAATGCACTTTATCGAGAAACCTGTGGAGATAGTGGAACGTACATACAAACAGTTGAAGAACAAACGGATTCGATTGGTCAAAGTTCGCTGGGAATCCAAACGTGGCCCCGAGTTTACTTGGGAACGTGAGGACCAGATGAAGACGAAATATCCGCATTTGTTTTCACAAGTTTCCTCTAAATAAAATTTCGGGACGAAATTTCCTAAAGTAGGGGAGACTGTGACTACTGTGTTCTGTAATCATCGTATAATGTAAAACAATGTTGGTTATCAATAAAACAATGTTCTTTGGTGTTATTATATGTGTTATTGTGTGTGAAGATTTTACAATTTGATTCGATTCCGATTTCAAGCTTTAAATCACTTTCTGGAAGGTTATACGCAAACTGGTGCATAAACGCAATCAGTTTAACGCGACGTACACTCCGGAACTGTGACGTAAGCTTAACATACCCTAAATATCCTTTACATAACTTAGAAATAAGTTTCGAAGGATTCGGTATGGCAAAAACATGTTTATTTGAGCTAAAGAACTATTTACGACAAAACTGCGAAACGAACGTTGGTGACCGCCCGGATAATATTTAAATCCCAAAATTATTCTGTTATGATTAAAATTTTATTTTAATCAGGTTCGTGTTGAAAAATAAATTAAAACGCTTAAAAATGTTATTTTTCAAGTTTAAGCGCGTACCGTGTGTTTCTGCGCGACACAGTGCTTCTACTGCAAAACGCAGACAACGCAGCCAGTCTTGGCAACTGAAATTTATTTCAGTAATATTTTGGCGAGTTTATTTTTATAGAATAATAAAAATAATTTAGAACGCCATAAACCGGGATTTAAACGCTAGGTAAAATACCCGGTACCCAGTTAAACACCCGTTTTAGCCTACATATAGCATATTTATATAAAAAAAATTACACTTACCCCCCCCCCATATGATATTCACGGTTATATCATGTTGGCCCCACCATATATTTTCCAAGATCACCAAAATATTTATTTCAAGATCTTGTTTAACACTTGTCCTTGCATGCTCTCATGAGATCTTCTTTATATCTCCTCATATCTTCATAACAAGATTATAATCTTTCACTCCACTCAAGTCCCTCTCTCTCTCCTTGTAACACCTGTGTCATTTCGACCATCAAACAAATGCCCAACCAATGAAATATTGTATTTCATACTTGGGATTTGTAAAAATATGTGTATCGTTTACACATATCAATTCTTGTTTGATTTCAAACTCTATATCGCTTTCTGGAAGGTTATACGCGCACTGATGCGTAAATATAACCAGTTTAATCCAACGAACACTCCGGAATAGTGACATATACTCAACATACCTTAAATAACCTTTAAATAACTTAGAAATAAGTTTTGAAGGCATTGGTATGGCAAAAACAAGTTAATTCGTTTACAGGGACTAAATTTGACAAACTGCGAAAGTATGACGATTCGTACTGGAACAGACATTCCGGAACATAACCATAAGTTAAACACACCTTAAATATCCTTTACATAGCTTAGAAATAGGCTTTGAGGGGTTCGGTGTGCTAAAATAAACTTTTGGGTCATTCAGGGACTAAAAGTGTCAAAAAGTGCACAAGTTTGCATTTTCGCGCATAACTTACGTTCTGAATACATCCGGACATCCAAAAATTTATGTAAGCACTAAAATATTTTATTTTAGTGTTTGGCATAAGAAAAATCCATTCGTTTCGTCATTTGGATCGTTTTACGCGCTTATGCGCATTCCGTCGTAATTAAGCGAACATCGCGTTCGTACGGCCAAACGAACCAACACCCGGCATATTTTTGAGCATGTTTCATGTCCACAATGTTTAGGCATCATTTTAGGGCCTTAAAGTTGGCTTTACGGGCCTTGGAAGTGCCGGAAATGGGCTTAAACACGTGCAGGGACTGAAACTGTAATTTCTGAAACTTGTTTGCTGATCAGAAGCCTCAGGCGGCCCGCCTGAGTTTTCCCTGATCATAAAGCGGGCCGCGTCCGCCTGTCTGATCAGATAATATCGAACAGTCAGCACGATCCAGCTGTTTTAACCACAACCACACCTTTCCCACTTGCATATTCAGCTGATAAGGATGGTTTTTAGCCACCACAACTTTCCGACACTTGTACGGTTACGATTAAGGCACGATATTCGACAAACGATCTTAACGGTTACCCGAAAACTATAAATACCCCACCCCCCATTACTCCAAATGCACTAGAATTCTGATTTGAGGAGCTCTAAGTTGAAACCATTGTTTCATACCTGAGATTCTTGAATCGGGATTAGCATTCGGGGACCCTGGGTAAGTATTCTTTCGTTCTTTTCCTTATTTTACTGCTTTTCGAGTCAGAAAGTCAAACTTTGTTTGACTTTCAGCGTTGACCAGTAATGGTCAATGCGAAGTTCGTTTGAACTTCGCAACGTGAGTGTAATCACGTTGGTTATAGTCCCTTGGGACTATGCCTACTGATTACCACGTTGTCTAGGGTCGTAGGGTAAGCGATCTGATAAATCGCTTATACCTCGAACCCGACCCATTTGGTCGATCATTAGGATCCGACCAAATACATTAGGTGACCATAGTAGGTAGGGAATAACCTTCCCAGGTTATACCCTATGGTCACATCGTTTGAGTAGTTGTATGATAGGTAGTTTATATTCCTTAGGTAAATTACCAGAATACCCTTTTCATGTATAATTGGTAATTTAGCATATGTAACCTAAACTTTTGTCACATAACTGATTATGTAACATGTTTAGGCATATAACACTTGTCATAGGACTAGTTAGGCGGTCCGAACGCGTTTCACGCGAACGACGCGTTAAAGTAGCATAAGCTATCTAAACGGGTCGTAATGGGTCGAAAGCACTTAGATTAAGGTTTCATTTAGTATGTAGGCTTTGTTAAACCATATGACACGAGTCTCTATACTCGTTTGGTTTACGAACCCTCATTCTATCCAATCATCCGATTTAGGTCCGGTTATTAACATAGTTACCTATATTAGGTGCCGTTTGATATCCGCGATCTCTAGCATTGTTTGGTTGTTACTCAAGGACTTCTGAGCAATCTCAAGTGAGTACATAGACCCCTCTTTTACTGTTTTCCAAACTGTTTTGGGGTGGAACACATGTGCCTACTTGTTACTTTCATGCTTTCCTGTTTTCACATCATATACCTGCTATGTTCGTTAGTACATTATAGTACATGATTTCATTTCATTTCATGCTAGGTGTGCCCATTGTGTGCATTACTTAGTACATCGTTCTACATTACATTTCATACTACGTATGTCCATTGTGTGCATACTTAGTACATTGTTTTACATTGCTTTTCTGTTGCATATGCTTATCCAGCATATGAACACATTATACTACATATTGAACCGTTGTAAACATTTGACAATGTGAACCGTTGTAATCATTTAACTATGTGATCCGTTGATATCTGTGAACCGTTTGTATCTGTGAACCGTTTGTATCTGTGAACCGTTTGTATCTGTGAACCGTTTGAATCTGTGAACCGTTTGTATCTATGAACCGTGTGAACCGTCTTTGACCATACATAAACATTTCTACAACTGTTAAACATTACTTTGGTGTTTTGGTTTGATTAAGTGATTAAGTAACGATGCGAGTGTAATATGATACAAGCATGGTGGATACGCCGCTGGTACTTCCTATATATAAGTGTTTGTATGGTATTACATATCGTAGCGTTATTTGAATCATTTCAGTTTGAGACATATAACATTTTTATACAAATAACATACTTTTCACAAGACATTGTTTTACAAACAACTTATCTTATACAAACTCAGTTACATGGTTATTCATTTAACCATACATTATTCTTTTATCTATACATATCATCTGGACTTATTGATTTTCAAACGATTTACAAGATAAAGCAAATTACAAGGTTCATGACTAAACATTTTCTCAAACATAAGTCATGAATCCTATTTTCACAAAACCTATGTATCTCACAGGCATTTTTATGCTGACGTACCTATTTTCACATGTGTTTTCAGGTGATGATGTATAGGACTTATCAAGACATACTTAGGCGGATCTGTGCCTTAGTGACCTAAAACGAGACAAGAACTAGCTACTTTATGTTATGTACCCTTTGTTTCTTGTTTAAACAATGTAAACTTTCATGTTTGATTAATAAAAACGAAACTTCAATTTCCATGGTTGTGAAACATTAATTCTGTTACAACACTGCCCGACGTTTCCGCCACGTTTTGTATGTTCTACGTGGTCGGGGTGTGACAGAAAAGATGGTATCAGAGCTAATGGTTATAGGGAATTAGGTTATTAGTAATGCTTTGACCTAGTCTATAACCTTCTTAGGACCCTAACGCGAGTTTACTTGCGTTTAGTCATAAAACAATACCGTCACCTATCCTTAGGCGACGACCACAACAAGAACATAAATTTCAAAACCGCTTTGAAAACTAATCATCTGTTCTAGGATGATTTATTACAAGGTTTTGAACCCTCTATTGTAAGGTTTTGAACCCCCTTTGAATTTTCAAAATCTCGTCAAGGTTTTGGGTTTTAAATAATGTGAACACGTGCAAACTGGAAGGGTGAATGCCTGTATCCTGGGTTTTCTGTCTAGGCAAGCACTTCGTATACATCTCATCAGACGCGAGACCAGTTGTGCTTACCTGGGAATTCTTGGGATGAGTGTTCACTTATAGGCGAGCATGTCTTCGCGATACATTATTTTTGACCTATTTACTTTGATTAACCACCGAGGTCGTTTGTTGCTTTGTAGTAACAAACAAATGACCACTATCCTTGCTTTCATCAGAATCGTTTCATCTCATTCTTTTCGTCTAAATCTCTCACTCGTTTCTTTTCATGTTTCCTCTTTTAGAATGCCTCCTCGACGCGAAAACCAGATAGCGACTGCCGAACTGGCAGAAATTATTGCGCAGCAAATGGCTGCTCAATTCCCAAACCTCTTTGCTCTATGGAATCAAGCCAACAACAACAACAATGGTCCATGCAATTTCAAGAGTTTTAACTCGGCGAAACCACTCAAGTTTAGTGGTTATGAGGGAGCGACTGGGCTTCTTCAATGGTTCGAGAGCATTGAGAATACTTTCCGCCACGTGCAGTGTCCTGACAATCGCAAGGTCGAGTTTGCTTCGAGTGTATTCCAGAAGAGAGCCCTTACGTGGTGGAACGGGGTTATGAGAGATCGAGGTGCAGAAGTTGCTCTAGCACAGACATGGGCTGAACTTAGGGCCCTTATGATGAAGGAATTCTGTCCTCGACACGAGATCAGGGCTTTGGAAAGGGAATTCGACAATCTTGAGCAAGACAGCGGTGAGCATAGAGCCTACACGGACCGTTATGAGGAGTTGAGTTTATTATGCCCAAACATGGTCACGCCTTTGGATAAGGCAATAGAAAAGTACATTGATGGCCTCCCTGATTCAATACAAGACATTTTGACTGGTAGCAACCCTACTACAGTTAGACAGGCCATTGAGCTATCTGCAACCTTGACTGAATCAAAGATCAGGAAAGGTAAACTTTTCCGAAAAGGTGACAAGAAGCCGGTCGAAGAATCGAAACCAATCGAGGAATCAAAGATCATGGATGAACAGACTGGATCCCCTAAGAGGTCAAAGAAGCGAAAGGCTTCTCAAAACTACGCTGTGGTCGCTCACAATGATCAAGCCGTCCTCAACCAACCAGCTCAACCCCCTGCCAGGAAACCCTACAACGGAACTACACCCTTGTGCAACCAATGTGGCTTACATCATCATGCTGGGGTGAAGTGCCGCACATGCCAAGTTTGCGGACTTATAGGTCATACAGCTAGGGTTTGCCCAACCGCAGCTGCACCAAATCAAGCTGGCAACAATCCTGCTCAAGCTCGTTTTCCACCGGGATCTTGCTACAACTGTGGCGAGATGGGCCATTTTCGTAGGAATTGCCCAAGGCTTGCTAATGCACATCCAGCGCAGGGATGAGCATATGATCAACCAGAAGACAACATCGTTTAGAAATAATCACGTCTTATGTATTATTTTCTTTTGTTGTTAAGATCCAAGAAACAGTTGTTATCGTTGTTTATAAATAAATCTTTTATTTACATTGCAATGTATTTATGTGATTGTATGTATAAACAACATATCCCCTACAATACCGACAATCAAGGAACCGCATTCCTTGAAGAACAGACTACTCCCAAATTTCTTCCATTGTATGATCTCTTGCGTTTTTTCACAAAAATCCTAAGTACCTCTTTCTTCCAAGAGAAACGAAGTACGAGGTGCCAAGTTAATAGCAATCAATAACAAGATAATAACAATCAAACAACTATGTGATTATGTGCTTATGAACATTACAAGACAAACTGTGCGAACTGTGCAAGGAATTACGTAATTATGGATGCATACATAATTATGGAATTTAGTGCACAGAAACCACAGCGAGCTTTGTCATGTACCTAGAAGTTAACCCTATTCATTTCCAATTCTGATGAAGTATCCGTTGAGGAAAAATGAACTAGCTATTCATTTTTCACTTCTAAAGAATATCCGTTGAGGAAATGAATATCCGTTTATCCTTCATTTCCAATTCTGAAGAATACCCGTTGGGGAAAATGACTCCGTTTGTGCATTTTCGTTCTGAAGAGTATCCGTCGAGGGAAATGAATATCCGTTTATTTAATCCTTCATTTCCGAACCTGAGGAAACAACCGTTGAAAATGACTCCGTTAGTTCATTTTCGTTTCTGAAGATTATCCGTTGAGGAAATGAATATCCGTTTGTCTACCTTTTTCATTTCCGTTTCTGAGGAAGCAACCGTTGAAAATGACTCCGTTAGTTCATTTTTGTTTCTGAAGATTTTCCGTTGAGGAAATGAATATCCGTTGTTTAATCATTTTCATTTCCGTTTCTGAGAAAGCAACCGTTGAAAATGACTCTGTTTGTTCATTTTCGTTTTTGAAGATTATCTGTTGAGGAAATGAATATCCGTTTGTCTATCATTTTCATTTCCGTTTCTGAGGAAGCATCCGTTGAAAATGACTCCGTTTGTTCATTTTCGTTTCTGAAGATTGTCCGTTAAGGAAATGAATCCCCGTTTGTTTATTCCTTCATTTCCGCTTCTGAAGAATACTCGTTGAGGAAAATGACTCCGTTTGTTCATTTTCATTATGAAGAATGTCCGTTAAGGAAATGACAGGATTATGCTTTACATATCTCTGGTGGTTATCTGACACAAAGTCACAAATAGACTCCTACGAATTAATTTCGGGACAAAATTTCCTAAAGTAGGGGAGACTGTAACACCTGTGTCATTTCGACCATCAAACAAATGCCCAACCAATGAAATATTGTATTTCATACTTGGGATTTGTAAAAATATGTGTATCGTTTACACATATCAATTCTTGTTTGATTTCAAACTCTATATCGCTTTCTGGAAGGTTATACGCGCACTGATGCGTAAATATAACCAGTTTAATCCAACGAACACTCCGGAATAGTGACATATACTCAACATACCTTAAATAACCTTTAAATAACTTAGAAATAAGTTTTGAAGGCATTGGTATGGCAAAAACAAGTTAATTCGTTTACAGGGACTAAATTTGACAAACTGCGAAAGTATGACGATTCGTACTGGAACAGACATTCCGGAACATAACCATAAGTTAAACACACCTTAAATATCCTTTACATAGCTTAGAAATAGGCTTTGAGGGGTTCGGTGTGCTAAAATAAACTTTTGGGTCATTCAGGGACTAAAAGTGTCAAAAAGTGCACAAGTTTGCATTTTCGCGCATAACTTACGTTCTGAATACATCCGGACATCCAAAAATTTATGTAAGCACTAAAATATTTTATTTTAGTGTTTGGCATAAGAAAAATCCATTCGTTTCGTCATTTGGATCGTTTTACGCGCTTATGCGCATTCCGTCGTAATTAAGCGAACATCGCGTTCGTACGGCCAAACGAACCAACACCCGGCATATTTTTGAGCATGTTTCATGTCCACAATGTTTAGGCATCATTTTAGGGCCTTAAAGTTGGCTTTACGGGCCTTGGAAGTGCCGGAAATGGGCTTAAACATGTGCAGGGACTGAAACTGTAATTTCTGAAACTTGTTTGCTGATCAGAAGCCTCAGGCGGCCCGCTTGAGTTTTCCCTGATCCTGAAGCGGGCCGCGTCCGCCTGTCTGATCAGATAATATCGAACAGTCAGCACGATCCAGCTGTTTTAACCACAACCACACCTTTCCCACTTGCATATTCAGCTGATAAGGATGGTTTTTAGCCACCACAACTTTCCGACACTTGTACGGTTACGATTAAGGCACGATATTCGACAAACGATCTTAACGGTTACCCGAAAACTATAAATACCCCACCCCCCATTACTCCAAATGCACTAGAATTCTGATTTGAGGAGCTCTAAGTTGAAACCATTGTTTCATACCTGAGATTCTTGAATCGGGATTAGCATTCGGGGACCCTGGGTAAGTATTCTTTCGTTCTTTTCCTTATTTTACTGCTTTTCGAGTCAGAAAGTCAAACTTTGT
This sequence comes from Helianthus tuberosus, assembly GCA_030545235.1. NCBI lineage: Eukaryota > Viridiplantae > Streptophyta > Magnoliopsida > Asterales > Asteraceae > Helianthus > Helianthus tuberosus. The sequence goes on along the minus strand of CM060415.1, from coordinate 114,076,182 downwards.
TTGACTTTCAGCGTTGACCAGTAATGGTCAATGCGAAGTTCGTTTGAACTTCGCAACGTGAGTGTAATCACGTTGGTTATAGTCCCTTGGGACTATGCCTACTGATTACCACGTTGTCTAGGGTCGTAGGGTAAGCGATCTGATAAATCGCTTATACCTCGAACCCGACCCATTTGGTCGATCATTAGGATCCGACTAAATACATTAGGTGACCATAGTAGGTAGGGAATAACCTTCCGAGGTTATACCCTATGGTCACATCGTTTGAGTAGTTGTATGATAGGTAGTTTATATGCCTTAGGTAAATTACCAGAATACCCTTTTCATGTATAATTGGTAATTTAGCATATGTAACCTAAACTTTTGTCACATAACTGATTATGTAACATGTTTAGGCATATAACACTTGTCATAGGACTAGTTTGGCGGTCCGAACGCGTTTCACGCGAACGACGCGTTAAAGTAGCATAAGCTATCTAAACGGGTCGTAATGGGTCGAAAGCACTTAGATTAAGGTTTCATTTAGTATGTAGGCTTTGTTAAACCATATGACACGAGTCTCTATACTCGTTTGGTTTACGAACCCTCATTCTATCCAATCATCCGATTTAGGTCCGGTTATTAACATAGTTACCTATATTAGGTGCCGTTTGATATCCGCGATCTCTAGCATTGTTTGGTTGTTACTCAAGGACTTCTGAGCAATCTCAAGTGAGTACATAGACCCCTCTTTTACTGTTTTCCAAACTGTTTTGGGGTGGAACACATGTGCCTACTTGTTACTTTCATGCTTTTCTGTTTTCACATCATATACCTGCTATGTTCGTTAGTACATTATAGTACATGATTTCATTTCATTTCATGCTAGGTGTGCCCATTGTGTGCATTACTTAGTACATCGTTCTACATTACATTTCATACTACGTATGTCCATTGTGTGCATACTTAGTACATTGTTTTACATTGCTTTTCTGTTGCATATGCTTATCCAGCATATGAACACATTATACTACATATTGAACCGTTGTAAACATTTGACTATGTGAACCGTTGTAATCATTTAACTATGTGATCCGTTGATATCTGTGAACCGTTTGTATCTGTGAACCGTTTGTATCTGTGAACCGTTTGTATCTGTGAACCGTTTGAATCTGTGAACCGTTTGTATCTATGAACCGTGTGAACCGTCTTTGACCATACATAAACATTTCTACAACTGTTAAACATTACTTTGGTGTTTTGGTTTGATTAAGTGATTAAGTAACGATGCGAGTGTAATATGATACAAGCATGGTGGATACGCCGCTGGTACTTCCTATATATAAGTGTTTGTATGGTATTACATATCGTAGCGTTATTTGAATCATTTCAGTTTGAGACATATAACATTTTTATACAAATAACATACTTTTCACAAGACATTGTTTTACAAACAACTTATCTTATACAAACTCAGTTACATGGTTATTCATTTAACCATACATTATTCTTTTATCTATACATATCATCTGGACTTATTGATTTTCAAACGATTTACAAGATAAAGCAAATTACAAGGTTCATGACTAAACATTTTCTCAAACATAAGTCATGAATCCTATTTTCACAAAACCTATGTATCTCACAGGCATTTTTATGCTGACGTACCTATTTTCACATGTGTTTTCAGGTGATGATGTATAGGACTTATCAAGACATACTTAGGCGGATCTGTGCCTTAGTGACCTAAAACGAGACAAGAACTAGCTACTTTATGTTATGTACCCTTTGTTTCTTGTTTAAACAATGTAAACTTTCATGTTTGATTAATAAAAACGAAACTTCAATTTCCATGGTTGTGAAACATTAATTCTGTTACAACACCCCGACGTTTCCGCCATGTTTTGTATGTTCTACGTGGTCGGGGTGTGACACTCCTCCCTCATGACCGTCCACCCTCTTCTCTCTCTATCTTCATCTTCTTCAAGCTTTGTTCATCACATTCAAGTCCCTTTCCAAGCATATTTCAAGTGATTGTGAAGAATCAAAGGTGTTTCCAAGGTGTTTTCAAGTGATTCAAGCTTCCTATCATCAAAATCTCATCCCACAACCTACTTGAATCTTGAAGGTATAACATTATGTTTAAATCATACTTTTGATTCTTGGTTGTTCTTGATGATTGAAGTTTCTCTTGAATCTTGGAATTTTCACTAAACTTGAAATCTAAAATGTAATGGGACATGATACAAATAAAAAATGGTGGTGTATATGTATGTATACAACCGTACATATATATGTGTGTATATGAGTTTTTTTTTTAGTTTGAGTTTGGTTCTTGATAAGTACATGTTTAGGTTGTTGCTTGTTCTTGAATAATAGTCAAAATGCAAGTGTTTAATGATCTATGTATGATATGTAAAATGACCAAATACATCAGCAAATGAACCTGAATATTTCACATATTTGATGCATTTAGATTAACATAAAATGATGATGTTATGGTAGTATGCTTTAGGCACTTGTACATGAAGGTACATGTTGATGTAAAGCTCAAGAAATAGTAAAAAAGGGTTGTATGACAAAAATATTTTTGAACAGGTTATAAACACTAAAAATAACATTATTTGGTATATTATAATGGCATGAAACTTTGACATAGGGTTGATAGCTTTGCATGTTGTACATATAGCTAAAAAGGTGGTAAATTATATGAAATTTGCATGATTTATGTGCTTTATTTAAGACCTGCACTATCATGAGTATAACCATTATTTTATTCAGTAAATAAAATGGGTTGTTTTAAAATTTCAAGTCGTTTCGATTTGGGATGGTTCGGGTAATGTTTGATGCAAAACTATGCGGTAAAACGGTTAAAAATCGCCTTTTCGGAGGATTTTTATTAAACTGTTTTAGATCAGTATCCAAACTGATATTTTTGATATAAAAACAAGTATTTTAACTTATATTAAGTTCACTTGGTGTTTGGTTAGTCATACGTGATTTCCGACGCCCAAAAATGTCACCGAATCGCTAAAATAAGTGTTTTTCGACATACACTAGAATGGGTTGTTCATGAGTAAATTTTATGTGTTACAATGTGCTATGTGTTTTACAATATGTGTATGATGATGTGTTAGTGTGGACAAGATTATGTGTATTACGCTTGAGTACATATATACAAATACACCAAAATAACCAAAAATAATAACTTTTCGAGAAATCTCAAAGTTATTTGAAAATTCTAAGTATCGGAGAAACCTATGTATTTTTGTGGGTTTTTGATTAAATCATTCTTATTTAATTTAGGACGAATAAACAATTTGAGGGATTGTGTTAACATATAGAAACGCACCCAAAGGTGAGTACATAGATCCCCTCTTTTTACTGTTTTCGATTGTTTTGGGGTGATTCATATGTATCAAAACGATTTCAATATTCTAACGATGGTTTCAAAACGATTGAGATGGTTTATACAAAACTAATAACGATTTTGATAATGTGAACGAACTTGTTGGTGGTAGTTACATAACAAATGACATTCATTAGCATTGATCAAGCCGACCAGTATTAGGTTATGGTACCATAGGATCCGACAAATCCCGTTATCAGACCAGACCCATGGTTATGTGTGGGTTAGGTGGGTAACGACTGAATCTAATGATTGTTAACTTACCCGTTGGAGGTTTGTTAATGCAAGAACGAGTTGAACGATGGACGAGTCACAAAGGTTTGAATGTTATTAGCAAGACGACCAAAAGTAGTTTTTTACAATTTAAAACGAGAACGATTTGTACGAGAACGATTTTGAACGATTGAACGATTTTGAACAATTTAAACAAGTGAACGATGATCTATAATGAGAACGAGTTAAACGATGTGACACAACGAGTTTTACTAAACGATATAAACCATGCGAGTTTGATTACGAGGACGATTTATGATTGGGTTTACGAAAACAAATGTTTTGGGTTAAGATTCATGGCATCAAGGTTTATAAATTTTAACCAATCTATTTTGACTTGGTTATTCATTTTACAATACAAACATTTTACAAAACAAGGTTTTCTACTATCGAACAACGAAGTTGTACGAGTTATTTCAACATGTAAACGAGCCATGAATCTGACACTCACACAAAAACTATGTGCTCGCCAACATTTCTTTGCTGACTTTGTTTTTACATATGTTTCAGGTGATGTTGCTTAATGTTGATTGCGAATAGGATGCATGCTCACTTAGGACTGGACGAGGCCTTAGTGATTTAATAACGATGATAGACTATGTTTGACTTGCTTGTTTAACTTTAAGACAATGTTTAATATTTAATAAAACGAGACTCTTTTGTATCCATGGTTTCGAAACAATAATTCTGTTACAACACTCCCCGATGTTTCCACCACGGTTTGTTGTTTTACGTGGTCGGGGTGTGACAAAATATGCTTGAAAACATCTTGGATGTCGGTTCGTTTGGTCGTACGTTTGCGTTATTCGGTTAATTACGACGGAAGTCGTAACGGACGCAAAAACGATCCAAATTTAGCGACGAATGGAATTTTATCATGCCAATCACTAAAATAAAATATTTTAATGATTACATAAATTTTTGGGTGTCCGGATATATTCAGAACGTAAGATATGCGCGAAAATGCAAACTTATGCACTTTTTGACGCTTTTAGTCCCTATTGATCAAATAACTTTATTTTAGCATACCGAACCCCTCAAAGCCTATTTCTAAGCTATGTAAAGGATATTTAAGGTATGTTTAACTTATGATCAAGTTCTGGAATGTTCGTTACTATACAAATCAGTATAGTTTCACAGTTTGACACAAATAGTCCCTGCGATCGAATAGACTTGTTTTCAACATACCAAACCATCTAAAACTTATTTCTAAGTTATGTGAAGGTTATTTAAGGTATGTTAAGCCTATGTCACTATTCCGGAGTGTTTGTCGCGTTAAACTGACTGTGTTTACGCACCAGTTTGCGTATAACCTTCCGGAAAGCGATTTAAAACTTGAAATCGAGCTCGAATCAAATTGTAAAATCATCAAACACAAATACACACATAATAACACCAAAACACATTGTTTTATTAATAATTAACATTGTTTTACATTGTACATCGATTACAGAGCACAGTTGTCACAGTCTCCCCTACTTTAGGAAATTTCGTCCCGAAATTTTAACTAGAGGAAAGTTTTTTGGGTAAAGGGTTACCCCGGTGATTCTATTAAAACAACCGAAAATAAGTACAAGTAGTGAGGAAGTGTTCCACACTAATTCATATACAGGACATGCCCCGTATATGTGAACCAAACAAAACCAAAAACCCTAATACAACCCATGACCTAGCCTACTTTACATCAAGTAACAAAGTAGACAAGACAAAAACACACCAAAACCAAATAAACGACTCAACCTCCATCATCAAATATGAAATTGCCACAAACCGGCAACCCCTTAACTTGAATCAAAACATATCTAACCGTTGGAGCCCTTTGTGGAGGAGGTGCTTGCCCTTGCTCTAGAAGATGAAGAATGTGTACCCGAAGTCATAAAATCATTAGTTTCATTGTAGACTTCAACGACCTCTTCCTCATCTGAATCCTGCTTGTCATAATTCTGCGTAGCCTTCTTCTCCAAACGACCCACAGTGGTACCTCCCTGACCTCCATCATCGTCCTTAAGGGTATCAAAAGGGTTTGATGTTGATACCTGATTGTTCACCGGCTTCCTCAAGGACGATTTTGGTTTAGGATTTACAACTGGTCTATAGACTAACTTAGGCTTCTGATTTTTCATATGAAGACCTTGATTATTAGCTTTCTTCTTCTTGGCACCCACAACCTGAAATTCATAATTTTTCTTTCCAGAATCCCCACTCGAAACAACCTGAGGGTTCTTTGGGCACAAGCTATCTTCATGACCAAACACACAGCAAGATGAGCATCTTAACGGCTCCCAATCATATTCAACTGTTACCTCCACCTTTGAATGACCATTACCATCTAAAGATGGGATTGCAACAGTAACACTCCTCTTTAACTCAGCCCCCACTTGAATTTCAATAAGAGCTCTAGCATAACTACTTCTTCCCCAAGACTCAGCACACATCGTAGCAGTGTACGAATCCAGCATCTTAGGCACCCCTATCTTAGAAGCGAGCAAACTAAGACCATCCTCAGTATATGCCGCTAACGGCACATCATGCATCTTGACCCAAACTGGGATAGCTTTTATATCTTCCTTTTCCAACTTGACAGAGGCCAACCACTCCTTCAAAATTATCGGAACATTCCTAATCATCCAAGGTCCATCCTCTACCATTTTATCCACCCCTTCCTTTGTTTTGAATTTAAAGAAAAAGAACCCATTCGCATTCATCATTAGTCTAGAGAGACCATATTTAACCCAGTTGTTCTTAGCAAAGTAATCCACCTTAGGAAAAGCTAGATGTTTACCCAGAAAAAAATCCATACAAAGTGTTGGCATACCTGTCAGTGACTTGTTTAACCGAAGACAATGGAATAATGACATCAGCTCCGTTAACAGACTCGCTAGATTCCATCATCCGAAAATTAACCTTCACATTCTCCTTTGCGTTATTCACTACTTTAGCAAATGATAAAGGTTCCGCAGCCCCAGATAATTTTGTATTCAACTTACCAGCCAAAGGAGTCACAGCCCCCGAAAACTTTATACTCCCCGGATCGGCCGACAACTTCACTCCATCTACACCTGTTGTTGGCGAGACTAGATTATCCAATTGAACCGGTAATGAGACCTTTGTGAGTTCATCAATGATGTTTATACCACGTCTTGGCTGCACAGTGTTCCCATCAACATCCAGAATTCGATCGGTTATCTCTTTAAACGTCAGTGGCGGCTTTCCACCAAGTTTCATTCGATCGTCCATTACAAAGTTGACAACTCTCTAAAACCCTACGGAAGTATTGTAGCAATCAGTAACCCTAATCTAGCTAACTCCTAACCCATGAATCTTACAACTCATATAGAAATCAGTAAATCAGGTTTCCTGAGGGACCGATCAACCAAAGACTATACAGAATGTTCGAAACAAAGGGATACGGCGGCGATAATAAGAAAAAGAAAAAAAAACCTAGACTTTAATCAATGAAATCCGCAACCACAGTTTGTATTAGACGATTGAAACCCTCTAATGACAAATCTGCTTCGCAAAACTCACGATGAAAGAGCTAGGGTTACGAGAGGAACAAGAACGCCATAGCTAGAGAGAGAATTAGGGAAAGTTTTTCCACAATAGTCCACAATACAACTAGAGGAAAGCTGTGAGAACAATTGCGGATATTTCGCCTTCATTTGGTCCTCACGTTCCCAAGTAAACTCTGGGCCACGTTTGGATTCCCAGCGAACCTTGACCAATCGAATCCGTTTGTTCTTCAACTGTTTGACTGCACGGTCCACTATCTCCACAGGATTCTCGACAAAGTGCATCATTTCATCAACTTGAATTTCGTCGAGTGGAATGTGAAGATCAGTATCGGCTAAACACTTTCGCAAATTGGACACGTGAAAAGTCGGATGAATATTTCCAAGCTCTGGAGGTAGCTCTAATAGATAGGCAACCTTTCCAACTCTTTCAACAATCTTAAATGGTCCAACATATCGAGGTGCAAGTTTTCCTTTCTTTCCAAATCTCACCACTCCCTTCCAAGGTGACACCTTGAGTAGGACATGGTCTCCGACTTGAAATTCTAAGGGCTTGCGTCGCATATCCGCATAACTCTTTTGATGGCTTCTAGCTATCACAAGATTATAACGAATTTTCTTGATTTTGTCTGTCATTTCCAGAATGAGCTCAGGTCCAGTAAGCTGAGCTTCACCGATCTCATTCCAACAGACAGGTGAACGACATTTTCGACCGTAAAGAGCTTCGAACGGTGCCATATTAATCCTAGCATGATAACTATTGTTGTAAGAGAACTCAATCAATGGAAGATGAGAATCCCAATTACCACCAAAGTCTATCACGCATGCTCTAAGCATATCCTCCAAAGTTTGAATCGTCATCTCAGATTGTCCATCTGTTTGGGGATGATAAGCTGTGCTTAGATTTAGTTGGGTTCCCATAGCAGATTGCATGGTCTTCCAGAAATGAGATGAAAATTGAGCATCACGATCAGAAATGATATCCAAAGGGACACCATGTCGAGATACAATCTCATCAATATAAATCTTTGCAAGTTTATCAGGAGATAGATCCTCGCGAATCGGTATAAAATGAGCTGACTTCGTTATACGATCGATGACAACCCAAATAGCATCGTGACCTTTAGATGTACGCGGTAATTTAGTGATGAGATCCATCGTAATGTTCTCCCACTTCCAAACCGGTATCTCTGGTTGTACAAGCAAACCAGATGGTCGTTGATGTTCAGCCTTGACTTTGAGACAAGTTAGGCATTTCGATACATACAAGGCAGTATCTTTCTTCATACCAGGCCACCAATACTGAGTACGAAGACCCTTGTACATTTTATCAGCACCAGGATGGATAGAATATCGAGACTTATGAGATTCGTCCATCACTAAAGTGCGGAGATCGTCTTGTTTCGGAATCCACAAACGATCCTTAAAGTAGAGTAAACCATCGTCTTTCGCCTCGAGTTTAAGCTCAAGTTGACGTGGTAATTCCTTACCCATCAAATTTTGTGAGACACAAAATTGCTGAGCTTGAAAGACACGAGTTTGAATATCAGATAGAGTTCGAACAAAATGAAGCTTGACTCGCTCCTTTCGACTAAGCACATCGACTACGACATTCGCCTTACCAGGATGGTAGCGAATCTCGCAATCGTAGTCGTTTAGGAGTTCAACCCAACGTCGTTGCCTCATGTTTAGCTCTTTCTGATTAAGAATGTGCTGGAGACTTTTATGGTCTGTGAAAACCACACACTTCATGCCATAAAGATAGTGTTTCCAGATTTTGAGAGCAAAAACCAAAGCACCCAATTCAAGATCATGAGTTGTGTAGTTCTTCTCGTGAACTTCCAATTATCTAGACGTATATGCTATAACTTTACCTCGTTGCATAAGAATACAACCAATGCCTAGATTCGATGCATCACAATAGACAACGAAATCATCGTTTCCCTCGGGCAACGATAGAACAGGAGCATCACATAGCTTTTGTTTTAGCATTTGGAACGCTTCTTCTTGTTTAGGTCCCCACTCAAAAGGCTTATTCTTCTGAGTCAAAGCAGCGAGTGGAACCGCGATCTTCGAGAAGTTCGAAATAAACCGACGATAATAACCAGTGAGACCAAGAAAAGAACGAATTTTTGTGGGTGTCGTTGGTGTATTCCAATCCTTAATTGCTGCAATTTTGCAAGGATCCACATGAATACCCTGCTCGTTGACTACATGACCCAAAAACTGAACTTCTTTAAGCCAGAATTCACACTTGGAGAATTTAGCAAAAAGTTGTTCCTTCTTCAGGAGTTCCAATGTCAAACGAAGGTGTTGCTTGTGATCGGCTCGAGACTTCGAATAAATGAGAATATCGACGATAAACACAATGATGAACTTGTCTAAATAAGGTTTACAGACCCTATTCATTAAGTCCATGAAGATAGCTGGAGCATTCGTCAAACCAAAAGGCATGACGGTGAACTCGTAGTGCCCATATCTCGTGCGGAAAGCAGTTTTGGGAATATCTTCTTTGAGTACACGAAGTTGATGATACCCAGAACGCAGATCGATCTTGGAAAAACATGTAGCACCTTGCAGCTAATCAAAGAGGTCATCGATTCGTAGTAGGGGATATCGATTCTTGATGGTAAGCTTATTAAGCTCACGATAATCAATACACATACGAAAAGATCCATCTTTCTTTTTCACAAAGAGGACAGGAGCACCCCAAGGTGAATAACTCGGTCGGATGAATCCTTTATCAGATAACTCTTGAAGCTGTTTCGATAATTCTTGCATCTCGAACGGTGCAAGACGATAAGGTGCTTTTGCAATCGGGTTGGCATTGGGTACAAGGTCAATATGAAACTCGACTTGACGAACTGGAGGCAAACCAGGCAGTTCATCGGGAAACACCTCTGGATAATCCCGAACAATCAGAATATCCTGAATACTCTTGCTCTTGCCTTTCTCCTCGGTGACATCTGCCAGAAAAGCAACATATCCTTTTCGTAAATAACTTTGGGCCTTCGTACACGACATGAGTTTCAAACCACCTGATGGTTTCTCGCCACGAGCTTCTAGAACATCGCCAGACGAAAGAGGAATACGAACAATCTTATCGAAGCAAACCACCTCAGCATGATGTTTGGTCAAACAATCCATTCCCACGATAATGTCGAAACTCCCAAGTTGCATCGGCATGAGTTCAATAGGAAAAAGATGCTTGTCGAGGTTCAATTGACAACCACGAATAATAGAATCGAGTACAAGAGGTTTACCAGTAGCAACTTCAAAAGATAAGGGTTTCCTCAGTTTAGTTCTAGGTATCATAAATCAAGGCTCAAAAGATAACGAAACAAAACTCCTATCGGCACCAGAATCGAAAAGAACAGATGCAAGTTGATTGTTAACAAGGAACGTACCGTTAACAACCTCGTTGTCAGCACGAGCCTCGTTTGCATTCAGATTGAATGCTCGTCCATGAGCGGGATTCACATTCGCGTTCGCGTTGGCATTCGGGTTGACATTCGCATTTACCAACCTTGGCCAGTTGTTGCGGAAATGACCCATTTCTCCGCAATTGTAACACGAACCAGGTGGGAATCTCGCAGCATTCCCTTGAACTTGTGCTGGAACCTGAGCAGCCTGATTCTGGTCCAAACGACAAATGTTGGCCAGATGCCCAAGTTTACCACACGTAGTGCACTGCTTACAGGCCTGTTGGGCAACATGATGACCATTGCATCGAGCACAGTGAGGTGCAGTACCAGCTTATTACTTCTTCGCAAGAGGTAGTGCTGGTGGGTTCTGAGGGTTCTGTGCAGTGACTGCAAAGTTCTGGGAAGCCTTGCGCTTCCTTGACTTTCTAGAAGACTCACCCTTCTTCTTACCCTTACCCTTTTCTTGTGAAGAATCAGCTGACTTCTTCTTGTCACCCTTGTGGGTTAATTTACCCTTTCTGACCTGAGACTCGATCAGAGTAGCAGCCAATTCAATTGCTTGACGAACAATAGTAGGATTACTGCCAGTCACAATGTCTTGCACAGAATCGGGTAAACCATCGATATACACCTCTATCGCTTTCTCCAATGAGGTAACCATAGTAGGACATAAGTGTATACTAAATATATTTTCGGAGAAAAACCCTAATTTTCTCTCTCTAGCAGGCGAATTTTTTTCACTCCATGAATCCTTGATTTCTTCGTGATTTAGATGTATAACAGTCCGTGATCAGTGTTTGATTCTTCAAACAATTGTAACGAACTTGTTAGCACCTTCTGATCGTCCTAAGTCTAGCGTTCCTCTTTCGTTTTTTTTCATTCGCAAAGGTTTTTCTTATTGATTTCCGATCTGATGGAATAGGGATTAGGGTTTATCGGTCCTACTGGTTGGGCAGTAACCTTGATTTACCTGAGTTTCTATTTCGTCCAGTCAGAGTCATTAGGTTAAGCTGCTAGAATTAGGGTTTGCATGGTTGTATTAGTTTGCTGTGGTTGTCGTGTTTGTGTGCCTCTATTGCTGCATGGAGAGAAACAAAGTAAATACAATGAATTCTGATCATCCAAACCTTCAGGATTTGCTGGGTAAACCTAATAATGGTACGAAGGGTTTTTCTAGTAGGAACTTTAACATAGATGGAAATCCTTTAGCTCCGAGACGTGGGGTTATCAGGAACGATAATCAGGAGCCGAGACTGATTAACGTTATTGATGAGCTTGAGAAAATTACTGTTCCAATCCAGCTACAGAGTAGTATTGATCGGATTCTTGACGACAAGCCGGAGAATAGCACTAAACCAGGTCCGTATGCTGATATGGTAAAGAAAAAGGTATCTCCGAAACGGGAAGTAAATTTCAGGAAGCTAGATGCGTCGGAGACGGTTCAAGATGCTGACGTAGTTATTCCTCGTGAGGTAATTCGAAAAGTTCAGGAAAAACTCGATAATGTTTTGTTTGGTTATTTCTTGGGGAATAGGCTTCCTTTTCCTGTAGTCGAATATTATGCAAAGAATGCCTGGTCAAAATTTGGATTTGTTAAAGCGATGATGAACTCAAGTGGCTTCTTTTTCTTTAAATTCGACTCAAAGGAGGGTATGGCTAAGGTGCTTGAAGGGGGGCCATGGCTGATTAGGAAGGTTCCATTGTTTCTAAATGTCTGGTCTCCATCTATTAGCCTTAAAAAAGAGGGTATCAAGTCAGTCCCGGTGTGGGTTAAACTGCATAATGTTCCGATAGCTGTTTACACGGATGACGAGCTCAGCTTATTAGCGTCTAAGGCAGGAGTTCCAAAAAGATTAGATAGTTATACTGCGGACATGTGTGCTGACAACTGGGGGAGGAGCAGTTTTGCTCGGGCTTTAATTGAAATTAATGCGGAGAATGAGCTAAAGGATCATATCATTGTTGCTATTCTGAAGTTAGACGAGGATGGTTATTTAATGGAAAGAGTGGATGTTGAATATGAATGGAAACCTTTACGATGCTCTCTGTGCTGTGTGTTCGGTCATAATGACCAAAATTGTAGTAGGAATGCTAATAGCAAAAAGAACCAGGTGGTTGTTGATGATGAGGGATTTATTACGGATAAGAGGAAGACGGTTAGATTGGGAGCAGTGCAGAAAAAACAAAAGACGAAATTTATCTACAAGCCTAAGATAAACAAAACAGGGCCGAGTACTTCGGGTACAAAGGATGATAAGTTGAATAATGACAAAGCTGGTAATGTTCATCTAAAGAATTCATTTGAGGCGCTTGCCAAGGATGATGGAGATGCGGGTGTTTTTGATTTGGAAGATGGGTTTGAGACAAGACCGTTATCGAATAATGCAAGGGGGAACCAAGTGCACATTGACGATGAGGTTGTGGATTCGGTTCCTACGGAAATGTCGAAGTTTATGTGGAATGATCAAAAAAAAGATACGTCTGAGGGGGCAAGCACTCCCGGTCTAGATGATTTGAATGGATAGCATCGCAGCCTGGAACATAAGGGGTTTGAACCGACCCCTGAAACAAAGCGAGGTTCGGATTCTTTTGTCTGAAAATAAGTTAGCTGTTTGTGCCATCCTTGAGTCTCATGTCGATATGATGAAGCTTGATAAGGCAAAGGTGTCTTCAGGAATTGGAGTTGGACTTCTAATGGTAACTTGTGTGATCGAAGCGCTAGAATAATTTTGGGGTGGAATTCGGATGATGTTGATGTCATGGTCTTGTCACAAACGGACCAGGTTATTCATGTCCAACTTCGGTATAAGTCATGCATGAAAATTATTTTCTGTTTGTTTGTGTATGCGAAGAATAAATATCAGGAAAGACGAGGGCTTTGGGATAATCTTTGTAAGCATAAGGGTTTATGTCATGATAAACCATGGGTCGTTATGGGAGATTTTAACTCAGCACTGCATCATGAAGATTCTATATGCGGTTCATCCACTCAAACTATTGGTATGCGAGAGTTTTATGATTTTGTTCAGGTAACGGAGCTGCTTGACATTATGGGCCATGGATTGCATTACACGTGGAACCAGAAGCCTAAGGAGGGAATTGGGCTGCTGAAAAAGATTGATCGGGTGATGGGGAATATGAAGTTCATAGAGACATGTCCGTATGCCTTTGTTCTTTATCATCCCTTCCGGGTTTCGGATCACACTCCATGTATTCTAAAGATGGGCAACTCGATTAAGGCCAAGCCTAAACCTTTTAAATTTGCAAACTTTATCACTTCTAAACCAGAGTTCAAGTCTTCGGTCGAGCAGGAGTGGAGGAAGACGATTAATGGGGTGGCTATGTACTAGGTTACTAAGAAACTTAAGAACTTGAAGCCGTCTTTGCGGAGAATTCTGTTTCGACAGGGCAATCTGCACGATAAAGTTTCTGAGTTGAGAAGTAAACTTGATGAAATTCAAATAAAGATTGATGCTAATCCGCTTAATAGAGAGCTGAGAAACATGGAAGCTGAGTACTTAAAAGAGTTCAATTCAGCGGCGTATGATGAAGAATGTTTTCTAAAGCAAAAGTCTAAAGTGGAATGGTTATGTGCGGGGGATTCAAATACAGCTTTCTTCCATAACAGTGTGAAATGTAGGAATGCTAGATCTAAAATTCAAGCTATTAAGCATGTTGCAGGGAACTGGTTTGAGGGTGAAGATGTGTCGATTGCTCTAGTCAACCATTATGCAAACTTTTTGGGCAAGGAGGATCAAGTTATTCAGCTTAATCAGGAGGATATTTTTGTTAATGTTCTTAGTCCTGCAGTTGCGGACAATATGGTTTGACATGTTACACATGAAGAGGTCAAGAATGCTATGTTTAGTATTGGCGAGAATAAAGCTCCGGGTCCTGACGGCTATACGTCGGCTTTTTTCAAACATACATGGGATATTGTGGGTGATGAGATCACTATGGCCATCCTAGAGTTTTTTGATAATGGTAAGATCCTGAAACAACTTAATCATACTATCCTGGCTCTTATTCCAAAAGTGGAGACTCCGAATTCGGTTCTTGACTATTGTCCTATCTCTTGCTGTAATGTCTTGTACAAGTGTATCAGCAAGATCATAACGGATAGATTGAAGGGTAGTTTGGGTGATTTGGTTAGTATTAATCAGTCTGCCTTTGTCCCGGGTAGGAAAATATCAGATAACATCCTTCTTACTCAGGAATTGATGCACAATTATCACTTGAATCGGGGTCCGGCTAGATGTGCGTTCAAAATAGATACCCAAAAGGCTTATGATACTATCAGTTGGGCGTTTTTGGAGGATGTTTTGCATGGCTTTGGGTTTCATCAGAAGATGGTTGCGTGGATTATGGCTTGTGTAACGACGACCACCTATTCTCTTAGTATTAATGGTAATTTGCATGGTTTTTTCGGGGGTAAGAGGGGCTTGAGGCAAGGTGATCCTATGTCGCCATACTTATTCACATTGATTATGGAGGTTTTTCACTGCTTCTTCAACAAGCTGCCCATTCTAGCACTCTATTTAAGTTTCATGCTCACTGTGTTAAGCAGAAGATTATAAACGTTTCCTTTGCTGATGATTTATTCATTTTTGTGCATGGGGATATTGTTTCGGTTAAAAAGGTTAGAGATGCACTTGAGGAGTTTACTAATCTTTCTGGTTTAGTTCCGAGTTCAGCAAAGAGCACGGCTTACTTCTGTAATGTGCCGCATAATGTTAAACAAGATATCCTACAGGTCATGCGTTTCCAGGAAGGTTGTTGCCGGTCAGGTATCTGGGGTTCCGTTAATTTCAACTAAGTTAGTCTTTAAAGATTGCAAACCTCTTCTAGATCGGATGGAAAAGAGAATTGATAGCTGGTTGAATAAGTCGCTTTCTTTTGCTGGTAGATTGCAACTCATTAACTCCGTCTTATCAGCTATGCATATCTATTGGGCGTCCGTTTTTATTATTCCTTCTCGGGTCATCAATGATCTAGAGAAGCATAGGCGGCGGTTCTTGTGGAATGGTAATAACCCGAGTAGAGTTAAGGCGAAAGTCCCTTGGTCTGATGTTTGCTTGCCGAAGAATGAGGGTGGGTTAGGCATAAAGTGTATCTCGGATGTGAATAAGGCCCTTATGACTATCCATATCTGGTGTAAATATGCATCTCAAGTGTGGTGTACAGTGAGAAATAGGGTGGGGATGGATACGGTCTCGCCAAAATGGAGTGAAATTGTTAGCTGGCTTTGTTCTCGTACACAACAAAAGCAGGTCGATACTTATGTTGCTAAATTACTTGTAGCTGCTGCTGCATATAGTATTTGGCAAGAGAGGAATGCCAGATTGTTCAGAAACCAATTAAGACCGCCTGAGAAGGTTAGTGAAGTAATTGTGAAAACAGTTCGGTACAAGTTAATGGGAGCAAAACTGAAGAATACCGTTAGGGTGCGCAGAGTTCTTGAAGAATGGAAGATCCATACGAAAGAAAAGGACGATGATGGGGGATGAATAGCTGTGTGTTTGGACAGTCTAGAAGTCTTGTCTAGGTGTTTTTTCCTTTTGGTTGTTTTTTTATGTCGGTTTGGTATGTTTTGGTTTACTTTCACGGGGAATGCCCCTTGATTGAACTAGTGTAGATTCTCTACACTACTTGTTTTTAGTTGGTTGTGAATATATAGAATCACCGGGGTAACCCTTTACCCAAAAAAGACTATCCATATCTGGAGCATCCTGGTTAATAGGAAGTCTCTTTGGGTCCAATGGATATATACGCACAAATTGAAGGGTAGGAGTTTTTAGGATATTAACAGCCGAGGTAGTATGAGCTGGGGATGGAGGAAGATCTTATCTCTCCGCAGTGTTGTAAGGCCTTTTATATGGAAGGTTGTTCGAAGTGGAGCTCAAACGAATGCCTGGTGGGATAATTGGTGTCAATTAAGTCCGCTAAGCTCATTCATTACGCCCTGAAGTATTACTAATGCAGGGTTCAACCTCTCGTCTTCTCTTTCGGATCTAGTTGATGAAAATGGAAACTAGAAGTGGCCTCAAGCTTGGTATGATTTATACCCGGTTTTAATTGGGTTAAATGTTCCTCAGTTGACGCAAAATATGGTGGACCGTACGGTATGGAAAGATTTGGATGGAAACTCATGCCCGTTTCGGTCATCAGAAGTGTGGCACAGCATTCGGTGTAGGCAGAATCCGGTTTCGTGGGTTGATGGGGTATGGTTTTCTCAATGTATTCCAAGACATTCATTTCACTTATGGTTAGTCATAAAGAATAAACTTAAAACCCAAGACCGGCTTGCTGCTTGGGAGGTGGGAAGTGCAACGAATTTAAACCTCATGTGTTGTCCACTTTGTAGAATCAAATGGGACTCTAGAGATCATTTGTTCTTTCAGTGTTTGTTTGCTTCAAAAGTGTGGAACGAAATTAAGTGTATGGTTCAAATGGGTAACGTTGATAGCTCTTGGCAATCGGTTATGACCTGGATGGAACAAAATGCAAGCTCGAAGAAGACGGAGCATATTATATGCAAGCTGGTTATCGCGGCTTCGACTTACTTCATATGGCAAGAGAGAAATAATTGTCTATTTTCCAACGTATCTGCTGATGAGAATGCGGTGATTCAGAGGATTAAGAACATTGTCCGTTTACGTTTAATGGGGTTCAAGTTTAGAAGACAATCAAGTAATGAGAGCCTGCTGAAGACGTGGAAGATCGGTTCTGATGATGCGGCCAACGATCCGGGCTAGCTGAATTTAATTGTTTAGTCGGTTTTTGTTTAGTTGTGGTCGTTTTGTGCTAGTTTGTTTCTTGGATGGTTTGTTTGTGGGCTGTGTTTTTTTGTGTCCTAGGCGTTGGTATGTCAAGCCTAGTTGGCGTGTCTATTTCGGGCATGCCCTTGTTCTTATTTTTTAATTTATAAAATTTACCTGGGGTAATCCCTTTACCCAAAAAAAACATAGTAGGACACAACAAACTGAGTGTGACACCTGTGTCACTTCAACCATCAAACAAATACCAAGCCAATGAAATATTGTATTTCATACTTGGGATCTGTATAAATATGTGTATCTTTTGCACATATCAACTCTTGTTCGATTTCAAGCTTTAAATCGCTTTCTGGAGGGTTATACGCGCACTGATGCGTAAATATAACCAGTTTAATGCAACGAACACTCCGGAATAGTGAAATAGGCTTAACATACCTTAATTAACCTTTACATAACTTAGAAATAAGTTTTGAAGGCTTTGGTATGGCAAAATCTAGTTTATTCGCTTACAGGGACTAAACTTGACAAACTACGAAAGTATGCCAATTTGAACTGTAACGAACATTCCGGAACATGACCATAAGTTAAACACACCCTAAATATCCTTTATATAGCTTAGAAATAGGCTTTGAGGGGTTCGGTGTGCTAAAATAAACTTTTGGGTCATTCAGGGAGTAAAAGTGTCAAAAAGTGCACAAGTTTGCATTTTCGCGCATAACTTACGTTCTGAATACATCTGGGCATCCAAAAATTTATGTAAGCACTAAAATATTTTATTTTAGTGTTTGGCATAAGAAAAATCCATTCGTCACGCATTTTGGATCATTTTTCGCGCTTGTGCGCATTCCGTCGTAATTAAGCGAACATCGCGTTCGTACGACCAAACGAACCGACATCCAACATATTTTTGAGCACATTTTAAGTTCCCTATACTTTAACTTCATTTTAGAGCTTTGAAATGGGGTTAACGGGGCTTAAACGTGTCAAAAACGCATCGAAAACCAAGTTTTGAGGCTGCAGGGACTGAAACTGTAAATCTGCCAAAGTTGTTACCTTACGGACCTCAACATTGTCAGCTTTGAGGTCCGTAAGCTAAGGTCAGACAGCAGAAAACTTGCAGAAACATTGGATCTGGTCAAATTCACTTTGTGCACATGTTTTTATCAATACTATGGGCTGGTTTTGATGGCACATGGTATTACAATACCATGTGTGCAAGTGTATGGCATGGATCGAAGCACGATATTCGAGAAACGATCTTAACGGTTACCCGAAAACTATAAATACCCCATGCCTTCAACTTCATTTCTCACAAGAATTTTGATTTGAGAAACTCTAAGTTGAAACCATTGTTTCATACCTGAGATTCTTGGATCGAGATTAGCATTCGGGGACCCTTCGTAAGTATTCTTTCGTTCTTTTATTGCTTTTCGAGTCTGAAAGTCAAACTTTGTTTGACTTTCTGCATTGACCAGTTTATGGTCAATGCGAAGTTTGTTTGAACTTCGCAACGTGAGTGTAATCACGTTGGTTATAGTCCCTTGGGACTATGCCTACTGATTACCACGTTGTCTAGGGTCGTAGGGTAAGCGATCAAATAAATCGCTTATACCTTCGAACCCGACCCATCTGGTCGATCATTAGGATCCGACCAAATACATTAGGTGACCATAGTAGGTAGGGAATAACCTTCCGAGGTTATACCCTATGGTCACATAGTTTGAGTAGTTGTATGATAGGTAGTTTATATGCCTTAGGTAAATTACCAGAATACCCTTTTCATGTATAATTGGTAATTAAGCATATGTAACCTAAACTTTTGTCACATAACTGATTATGTAACATGTTTAGGCATATAACACTTGTCATAGGACTAGTTAGGCGGTCCGAACGCGTTCTACGCGAACGACGCGTTAAAGTAGCATAAGCTACCTTAATGAGTCGCGATGGGTCGGAAGCACTTAGGTTAGGTTTCATTTAGTATGTAGGCTTTGTTAAACCATATGACAGGAGTCTCTATACTCGTTTGGTTTACAAACCCTCATTCTATCTAAATCATCCGATTTAGGTCCGGTTATTAACATAGTTACCTATATTAGGTGCCGTTTGATATCCGCGATCTCTAGCATTGTTTGGTTGTTACTCAAGGACTACTAAGCAATCTCAAGTGAGTACATAGACCCCTCTTTTACTGTTTTCCAAACTGTTTTGGGGTGGAACACATGTGCCTACTTGTTACTTTCATGCTTTCCATGTTTTCATATCATATACCTGCTATGTTCGTTAGTACATTTATAGTACATGATTTCAATACATTTTATGCTATGTATGTCCATTTAGTGCATATTTAGTACATTGTTTTACATTACAATTTGTTGCATATGCTCATCCAGCATATGAACACAGTATATTACATTTTGAACCGTTTATAACTATTTGACTATGTGAACCGTTTGTATCTGTGAACCGTTTGTATCTGTGAACCGTTTGTATATCTGTGAACCGTTAGTATCTATGAACCGTTTGTATCTGTGAACCGTTTGTATCTGTGAACTGTGTGAACCGTATTTGACCATACATAAACATTTCTACAAATTGTTAAACATTACATCCTGATGGTTTGGTTTGAGTAAGTGATTTAAGTAACGAGGCGTGTGTAATATGATACAAGCATGGTGGATACGCCGCTGGTACTTCCTATATATAAGTGTTTGTATGGTATTACATATCGTAGCGTTATTTGAATCATTTCAATTTGAGGCATATAACATTTTATACAAATAACATACTTTTCACAAGACATTGTTTTACAAACAACTTATCATATACAAACTCATTTTACATGGTTATTCATTTAACCTTACATTTATTTATACATATCATCTGATCTTATCGTTTTTCAAATGATTTACAAGACAAAGCAAATTACAAGGTTCATGACTAAACATTTTCTCAAACATAAGTCATGAATCCTATTTTCACAAAACCTATGTATCTCACAGGCATTTTTATGCTGACGTACCTATTTTCACATGTGTTTTCAGGAGATGATGCATAGGACTTATCAAGACATACTTAGGCGGACCTGTGCCTTAGTGACTTAAAACGAGACAAGAACTAGTTAATTTTTGTTATGTACTCTTTATTTCTTGTTTAAAGACAATGTAATTCGCTTGTTTGATGAATAAAACGAAACTTAAATTTCCATGGTTGTGAAACATTAATTCTGTTACAACACTCCCCGATGTTTCCGCCACGTTTTGTATGTTCTACGTGGTCGGGGTGTGACACTGAGCTCCTCATAACGATCCGTATACGTACGGTGTTCTCCCCTATCTTGTTTCAAATCATCAAATTCTCGTTCCAAAGCTCGAATCTCGTGACGGGGACAGAACTCTCTCATCATGAGAGCTCAAAGCTCTTCCCATGTTTGTGCCATCGCCACATCGGCACCCCTATCACGCATCACACCGTTCCACCATGTAAGAGCACGCTTCTCGAACACACTGGATGCAAACTCAACCTTACGCTTATTCGGACATTGCACATGTCTGAATGTGCTCTACAAACTTTCGAACCATTGCAGGAGCGCGGTTGCTCCTTGAGACCTAGAAAACTTCATCGGTTTAGCCGAATTGAAATTCTTGAAACTACACTATGCATTATTGTTATTATTGTTGTTGTATAATTGATGGATATGGGTTACTATGTTCGGAAGCACCACAACCATTTGCTGAGCGAAAAGGGCTGCGACTTCTTCGTTAGTTAGAGGTTGTGCATCACGTCGAGGAGGCATTGTCTAAAAAGAACCAGGAAACATGAGAAACGAGTGAGGTCGACAATTGGAAAAACAAAAGAGGTATTGAAAACATCGACAAAACACAAGGAAGGCAATCATTCGTTTGTTACCTCGAACAAACAAACGACACGCAGTGACTAATCAAAGTAAATGGGTCATAATAATGTATCACCGAAGACATGCTCGCCTATAAGTGAACACTCACCCCAAGAGTTCTCAGGTAAGAGTGACTGGTCCGATACTGCGGATTTGTACGAACACTCTAGCCTTAGACAGAAAACTCAGGGTACAGGCATTCACCCTTCCAGTTTGCACGTGTTCACATTATAAGACCCAAACTTTGATGAGATTTTGAAAACTAAGAGGGTTCAAAACCTTATAATCAATCATCAAGGATTGATGATTAATTTTCGAAGCGGATTTGTTATTGTGTTCTCGTTGTGGTTATCACCTAAGGATAGGTGACGGTATTGTTTTAAAATCTAAACGCAAGAAGACTCGCGTTAGGGTCCTAGAAAGTTATAGTCTAGGTCAAAGCATTACTAGTAACCTAATTCCCTATAACCATTGGCTCTGATACCAACTCTTCTGTCACACCCCGACCGCGTTAAAACAACGAAACCGCGGCTGAAACGTCGGGGAGTGTTGTAACAGAATTATTGTTTCGCAACCATGGATAAAAAATTTCGTTTTATTGATTCATTTAGTAATTTACATTGTCTTAAAACAACCAAACAAGTTACATATTGTCTATCATTGTTATTATGTCACTAAGGCCTCGTCTAGATCCTATGTGAATCATGCATCCTAGCAATAAACATCAATCAACACCACCTGAAACATATGTGAAAACAAAGTCAGCAAAGAAATGCTAGCGAGCACATAGGTTTTATGAGAGTATCGGATTCATGGCTCGTTTACATATTGCAATACCTCAAAAACCTTGTTTTGAAAAGTATATAGTATTGCAACATGATTAACCAACTCAAATCAAGTTGGTTATAGTTTATAAAATCTCGCAGCCATGATTCTTAACCCAAAACATTTGTTTAAGTAAACCAAATCGTAAATTGTTCTCGTTACAAAACTCGTATGGTTTACATCATTTAGAAAACCTCGTTGTGTGACATCGTATTAAAATCGTTTTCTCATGTGAACTAAATAATGCCACGGAATATAATATGATAAAAGCACTTATATATAAGATGTACCAGCGGCATATCTACCATGCTGTTATCATGTTACACCCGTCCCATTATCTAATCACAACCCAAAACCAATCGTTTGTTCAAATCGTTTAACTTGTTCAAATCGTTTCAAATCGTTTAACTCGTCCCAAAATCATTTTCGTTTTAATTGTGAAACTACTTTTGGTCGCCTCGCTAATAACATCTAAACCTTCACAACTCGACTATCTCGAAACTCGCATTAACAAACCACCAAAGGGTAAGTTAACAATCACAGATTCGGTCGTTACCTACATAACCCCCACACATAACCATGGGTGTAGTCTGATAACGGGATTTGTCAGATCCTATGGTACCATAACCTAATACTGGTCAGTTCGGCCAAAATTAATGAATGTTATTCGTTATGTAACTACGTCCAACAAGTTTGTTCACATTATCGAAATCGTTATTTGTTTAATATAAACCATAGTATTCGTTTTGGAAATCATCGTTTAAACCTCGAAATCATTTTAATACATATGAATCACCCCAAAACAATCGAAAACAGTAAAATAGGGGAAATATGTACTCACATAGTTACCACAAAAACATGTAAAAAGAGGGGACTATGTACTCACATCGAAGTGCAAAGTATCCTCAATCTAAAGAACTCAACAAGCTCAATCAAACCAAGGAAACTCAAGCAGCACCTAGTAATCGAATCACTAGTAAATAAATCGACACCTAAATCGGAAGATTGGATAGAATGAAGTCTTGTAAACCAAATGAGTATTGGAACTCGTGTGATATGGTTTAACAAAGCCTACATTCTAGATCGGAATCTAACCTAAGTGCTTTCGACCCGTTACGACCCATTAAGGTAGCTTACGCTACTTTAACGCGTCGTTCGCGCAAAACGCGTTTGAGACGTCTAACTAGTCCTATGACAAGTATTATATGGCTAAATATGTTGAAATATGTTGCATAATTAGTTTAGGTGACAAAAGTTAAGTTTTTTTTTTTGGGTAAAGGGATTACCCCAGGTAAATTTTATAAATGAAAAAATAAGAACAAGGGCATGCCCGAAATAGACACGCCAACTAGGATTGACATACCAACGCCTAGGACACAAGAAAACACAGCCCACAAACAAACCATCCAAGAAACAAACTAGCACAAAACGACCACAACTAAACAAAAACCAACTAAACAATTAAATTCAGCTAGCCCGGATTGATGGCCGCATCATCAGAACCGATCTTCCACGTCTTCAGCAGGCTCTCATTACTTGATTGTCTTCTAAACTTGAACCCCATTAAACGTAAACGGACAATGTTCTTAATCCTCTGAATCACCGCATTCTCATCAGCAGATACGTTGGAAAATAGACAATTATTTCTCTCTTGCCATATGAAGTAAGTCGAAGCCGCAATAACCAGCTTGCATATAATATGCTTCGTCTTCTTCGAGCTTGCATTTTGTTCCATCCAGGTCATAACCGATTGCCAAGAGCTATCAACGTTACCCATTTGAACCATACACTTAATTTCACTCCACACTTTTGAAGCAAACGAACACTGAAAGAACAAATGATCTCTAGAGTCCCGATTGATTCTACAAAGCGGACAACACATGAGGTTTAAATTCGTTGCACTTCCCACCTCCCAAGCAGCAAGCCGGTCTTGGGTTTTAAGTTTATTCTTTATGACTAACCATAAGTGAAACGAATGTCTTGGAATACATTGAGAAAACCATACCCCATCAACCCACGAAACCGGATTCTGCCTACACCGAATGTTGTGCCACACTTCTGATGACCGAAACGAGTATGAGTTTCCATCCAAATCTTTCCATACCATACGGTCCACCATATTTTGCGTCAATTGAGGAACATTTAACCCAATTAAAACTGGGTATAAATCATACCAAGCTTGAGGCCACTTCCAGTTTCCGTTTTCATCAACTAGATCCGAAAGAGAAGACGAGAGGTTGAACCCCGCATTAGTAATACTTCTAGGCGTAATGAATGAGCTTAGCGGACTTAATTGACACCAATTATCCCACCAGGCATTCGTTTGAGCTCCACTTTGAACAACCTTCCATATAAAAGGCCTTACAACACTGCGGAGAGATAAGATCTTCCTCCATCCCCAGCTCATACTACCTCGGCTGTTAATATCCCAAAAACTCCTACCCTTCAATTTGTGCTTATATATCCATTAGACCCAAAGAGACTTCCTATTAACCAGGATGCTCCAGATATGGTTAGTCATAAGGGCCTTATTCACATCCGAGATACACTTTATGCCTAACCCACCCTCATTCTTCGGCAAGCAAACATCAGACCAAGGGACTTTCGCCTTAACTCTACTCGGGTTATTACTATTCCACAAGAACCGCCGCATATGCTTCTCTAGATCATTGATGACCCGAGAAGGAATAATAAAAACGGACGCCCAATAGATATGCATAGCCGATAAGACGGAGTTAATGAGTTACAATCTACCCGCAAAAGAAAGCGACTTATTCAACCAGCTATCAATTCTCTTTTCCATCCGATCTAGAAGAGGTTTGCAATCTTTAAAGACTAACTTAGTTGAAATTAACGGAACCCTACCTGACCGGTAACGAACCTTCCTGGAAAGGCATGACCTGTAGGATATCTTGTTTAACACTGTGCGGCACATTTCAGAAGTAAGCCGTGCTCTTTGCTGAACTCGGAACTAAACCAGAAAGATTAGTAAACTTCTCAAGCGCATCTCTAACCTTTTTAACCGAGACAATATCCCCATGCACAAAAATGAATAAATCATCAGCAAAGTAAACATTTATAATCTCCTGCTTAACACAGTGAGCATGAAACTTAAACAGAGTGCTAGAATGGGCAACTTGTTGAAGAAGCAGTGAAAGAACCTCCATAATCAATGTGAATAAGTATGGCGACATAGGATCGCCTTGCCTCAAGCCCCTCTTACCCTCGAAAAAACCATGCAAATTACCATTAATACTAAGAGAATAGGTGGTCGTGGTTACACAAGCCATAATCCACGCAACCATCTTCTGATGAAACCCAAAGCCATGCAAAACATCCTCCAAAAACGCCCAACTGACAGTATCATAAGCCTTTTGGATATCTATTTTGAACGCACATCTAGCCAGACCCCGATTCAAGTGATAATTGTGCATCATTTCCTGAGTAAGAAGGATGTTATCTGATATTTTCCTACCCGAGACAAAGGCAGACTGATTAATACTAACCAAATCACCCAAAATACCCTTCAATCTATCCGTTATGATCTTGCTGATACACTTGTACAAGACATTACAGCAAGAGATAGGACGATAGTCAAGAACCGAATCCGGAGTCTCCACTTTTGGAATAAGAGCCAGGATAGTATGATTAAGTTGTTTCAGGATCTTACCATTATCAAAAAACTCTAGAATGGCCATAGTGATCTCATCACCCACAATATCCCATGTATGTTTGAAAAAAGCCGACGTATAGCCGTCAGGACCCGGAGCTTTATTCTCGCCAATACTAAACATAGCATTCTTGACCTCTTTTTTTTTGGGTAAAGGGTTACCCCGGTAAATTTATTTCAAAACAACCAATAAAACCAAGTGTGGGCCAGAATGACCCACAGTTCTCACGTATGACATGCCATACGGGAGTTTACAAGCAAGGAAAATCCAAGCAAACAAAAAACACCTATGTCAACAACCATGGACTACATCCATAAAAGTAAATAAAATTAACCACAATCATCATCCGCTACCAAGAGCCCACGCGGCAAGTTCCAATCCAGCAAAATCCCTTCAATCTGACTCGTCCTTTTAAAACGCATGGTATGAAGTTTTAGTCGGACAGTAGACAAGACCACCTCTATAAGTTGATCCGAGCTTCTCTTTTTATTAGAAAAAGTCTTAGATTTCGTTCCTGCCACACAAAATAAGCTGAAGCCCCAACAATAAGTTTTGCAATGATATGTTGCGCCTTCGTAGATGTCGCAACCTGACCCAAATAGCCAAAAATTGCATCCCAAGTAGCTTGAATATGAGCCATACCCGCTTTAGTTTTAACACCATTCCAAACTTGAGAAGCATATCCGCACTCAAAGAACAAGTGCTCATGAGAGTCCGGGCCTAAAACACAAAGTGAGCAACACAATAGATTAAAGTTAGCGTTACCCGTGGAGCACCATTTACTCATTACATCCTGCGTTTTAAGTTTCTTATTAACAAGAAGCCACATGAAGAACGAGTGCCTAGGAATCGACTGCTTGAACCACACCATGTTAACCCAAGGTACCGTGATTTGATGAATACGAATATCATCCCA
This sequence comes from Helianthus tuberosus, assembly GCA_030545235.1. NCBI lineage: Eukaryota > Viridiplantae > Streptophyta > Magnoliopsida > Asterales > Asteraceae > Helianthus > Helianthus tuberosus. The sequence continues at coordinate 114,049,501 of CM060415.1, read as the reverse complement.
CACCATTGAAGCACAATAATCAGCCACTTGACCGGATCGAGTTTTCCAAAACACACGATGTGACAACCCTCAAAATCCCATGTATTCCGTACAAATTATTAATGATAATTAAAGTGTCTGACGACTGCCTGGAATTACTTAACTGCTTTCTGATATCTGTGTTATGCTTACACGTATTTGTTAATATGCCAATAGTGTACAGAAAGGTCACTAAATAGTCCGTTATATTTTCCTAAGTATTAGAAAGTAAAAACGTTACAAAAATATATAAATAGGACACCTTTCGGATTAATTAAGCGCTTTAACGGAACAGTGTCGAACCGAACAACCGGACTTCACCCGGAACCCAAAAATATTGCCATTAGCATTGTTTATATTTTTCTGAGCCAGTTAGGGTCTCTGATTACCTTAACACCCGTCATAACACGTTATGTATTACTAACGGAGTTTAACGCTTAACTTAACTAAGTTAACCTAACTATTTAATCTAACTAATGGTTAGGAATGGACTAGACCCCCCCCCCCTCTTTACAACCGTCCCCATGAAGGGGGACATGCCTTGTCCTCTAAATTATTATTATAATTCTCATGCTTAGTATCTAGATGACACAAGACCCATTGGTTAAAGATCAAGAAAATTATCTATAAGTAACTAGGGATTACACATGAGATCATTCATCACATTTCATAACTCAAACACACTCCTCTCTCTCTCTCAAAGGCTACGGCCAAACATCACCCACACATCCATCCATCCTTCAATCTTGTTCAAGCCATTCTAACATCATACAAGCTTCAAGGATCACGTATTAGGAGGCTTGGTGCACTCGGAACGCGAAGGACCACTTCCGTTAGCTTTTATCCACCTAATTTCCATCAAGAATCTTCCCTAGCCTCGAGCTAGAGGTATATCACTTAAAACTCACTCTTGAATGTATCTAGAGTGGTTATTAAGAGTTTCGTCGGTTAAAAATTACGAACATATAAGATCAAAGTCTAAAAGTTTACTAAAGTGATGAACAAGGTGGTTAATGGATGAATATGTGTGTAAATCATGTAGATCTTGTGTGGTTATGATGATTGGGTGATTATCTGATGCTTTACTGAATGATATTAGTATATGATGTTGTTGTGGTCACTAAACTCGTTAACGGAATCGATCGAACATGATTTAGATGGTTAAACACTTGAAATCAGAATCTGTCTAACTTTTACAGCCCACTTCTGTTGGCTGTAAACAGGTCTTAACTTCAACGAAAAATTGATATTTTGAATCTAAAATATGTTATTATGAAATACGGTTCTAATGGCACCGGAATCGTAATTTTTGGACTCCGTTTACTATTTTTAAAGTGTTAATTTGTAACAGCTACTTAAGCTGAATTTTGACAGCAATAAATGGGTGTCGTACTTTCAGTCATAACCTGAGTTTTGTGATAAATCGGACCATGAAAATTTTACTGTAGATGATAACTGAAGTATTTGTAATTACCCCACTGGAATTTCGCAAATCGGACTTACGATGAATTTTTAATAAATTGTTTCGTGGACTGTGGTCAGAAATACATAAATCTGAGTTCAGCCCCGAATATGAATTTTTATAAAATGTGGGTAATGAACCGGACCCCGATATTTTTACACAATAAAATATGGAATGTTTATGACGTTCTATAAAAATTTGGGAATTTTTGGAATAATCTAACTATTTTATTTAAATGCCCGAAAACAGCCGGTTTTGAATATTAATGCTGAAATAACATAAGTTGTGATTTGCGCGTCTAAATGTCGAGTATGCTATCTGTGAATGATCTAACATGTTATATGTGTTATATGCATTATTGTATGTTTGCTTATGAGTGGGGAATGGATGGGAAGTATATATGGGCGTAAATCGTTAAAGTGTGTGCCTGTTATGTGGTAGAAGTAATGTGCAAATAAACCGTACGTAGGATACGTGTTATGCATGAGAAACTGATTATTATCCGTACCTTATTAGGACGCGATTGACCGACCTTGACTGTTAACTATATTGAGAATCTAACCGAGCAAACCGAGGTGAGTTCACACACTTTCTAAGGCATGGGATTCCCGGTGGTTTGGGAATGGGTTAAAGAATTTAAAACTGAATCTACATATCCTCCTTGGGTAGGATATGTACGGCCATCCTCCAGAGAGTGGATGCCATTATTAAACCTACGAATTCTCCTGGTGCAGAATACGTACGTTCGTCCTCCTGGTGCAGGACAACAACCTTAAAACTAGCTAGACAAAACTCTATCAATAAGTCCCTCTTCATATCGACTTAATCGCCGAGGCCAATGGCGAGCGGGTCATTAGTTAATAGCGCTATTAGGTTTAACAAACCTCACACCGTGCCGTTCGGACGGGCGTGTACTAATGGACTATGGCAGATTGTCAGTGATGATAGACACTGATATAGGGCACAACTTATTTGCGTAGTAGTCGATATCATTCCGTCTAGTAGTTCAAACGGGGAAAACCCCCACTGATCATGGTTATGGATTGGGTAAGGAAAAAGAGAAATGGTTAAACATACTTTCAACTATGGGGTAACCCCCACGGAAAATAAGCCAACGAAAGTCAAACCACGTTTTCAGAAACAACTTAAAACTAAACAACCAAACGTGAACTCACTCAACTTTGTTGTTGACTCGTTGTTACATGCCTTACAGGTCGTTAAATGCTTGGAGCTTGCACGGGGAAGGAGTCGTTGTGGTGTACGGACTGTTATGTTCCGTGCTTAATGTTTAAATCCTTATGAACTTACTAAACTAGCGTTTTGAAACTTTAACTTATGAACTGCGAACTTATGCTTTTGGATTTACTTTATGCTTCCGCTGTTTAAACTAAACAAGGTTAACTAGCTTTGGTCACCAATCGTATTATGTTTGGTTTTATTTACTAAATTGAGTTGTTCAATATGATTGGTGGCTCGATCCTGGTCATGTCACGCCTCCAAGCGGTGATACTCCGCATGGTGGATTTTGGGGGTGTGACAGATTGGTATCAGAGCCATTGGTTATAGAGAACTTGGTTTTAATAAGGGAAAAGTTTTCATTAAAACCAGACTATAACCTGTACAGTGCTCAACGATCCACAACGACGCTTCGCTCCACGTGCAAGACTCGACACCATAAGTGGTATGAATTATGTTATATTGTCGGTTAGATAGTTCTCACTGTGCATTAGATAATGTGATAATTGCTATTTTAACCTTGTGTGCTTACTCTCTACTATCATCCCACACTTACGCACTTTCGCGACACTTTCCTCACTTACGTTGCTTCATTATGAAGATCATGAGCGGACGCGAAGGACGTATCAACCTCACTCAAGCCCAGTTGACGACTTTGATCAACGAACGAATTGCGGAGGCACTCGCAGCTAACCCTGCAGGAGGTATAACCTGCCATACCAACTCACCTTAGGACGTTTAGATCCTACCTTCACAAACCAACCCTCGTGCTTAATCTTGTCTTTTATTCTCGCGCAACAGGTCAACATGCTCAACCTCCTGTGTGCACGTTCAAGACGTTCATGGACTGTCGACCTACCACTTTCAGTGGCACCGAAGGAGCAGTGGGCCTTCTTCACTGGTTTGAAAAGCTTGAGACAGTTTTCGAGATGTGCGAATGCCCCGAAGACCGTAGGGTGAAATATGCTACCGGAACACTTGAAGGAGCTGCGTTAACCTGGTGGAAGGCACAGGTTCAACTACTAGGACTGGCAGTTGCTAATGCCACGCCCTGGAATGGTTTCAAAGAGCTGATCAAAGAGGAGTACTGTAGTCGGGATGACATCCACAAGTTAGAAGTGGAATTTTACAATCTGAAGATGACAGGATCTGAGATTGAGGCGTATACCAAGAGGTCGAATGAACTGGCCATCCTGTGCCCAACTATGGTGGACCCTCCCATCAAACGTATTGAGCTTTACCTCAAGGGCCTTGCACCAGCGATTCAAAGTCACGTAACTTCAGCCAACCTGGGTACCATTCAGCAAATTATCAAGTTGGCTCATCGTCTCACCGACCAGGCGGTGGAGCAAAACAGGCTACCCAAACGTATCAGTGCCACGGCTACTTCTGATGCACCTACCGACAACAAGCGAAAATGGGATGGGAACTCCGGAAGGGGGTCTACTTCAGTTCAGTCTCAACAGCGAAAGAGTGATGACTACCAGAGTCCCGGTCAGCAATCTTCTGGTAATCAAGGACAGGGTGGATACCGAGGAAACCACCCCAAGTGCAACCGGTGCAACAAGCATCACAGCGGGCAGTGCAACAAAGGTCGATGTCAGAGATGTCACAGGCTGGGCCATGAAGCCAAAGATTGCAGGAGCCCACGTCCTGCGAATCAGAATCGCCAACAACAACAACAAGCCCCACAGAACCACCAGCAACAGCATCAGCAGGGAAATAAAGGATGCTTTCAGTGTGGCGCTGAAGGCCACTTTAAGAGGAACTGCCCCCAGCTAAACCAAAACCAGAACAATAACCAAGGAAATGGGAACCACAATGGGAACAACAATGGAGGCGGAAATGGGGGAGACAACAATGGCAACGGGGCAAGGGGTCGTGTGTTCGTGATTGGTCAAGGAGAAGCAAGGAACGATCCCAACGTTGTGATGGGTAAGTTTCTTCTTGACGACTTCTTCGTTACTGTTTTATTCGATTCGGGTGCCGATACTAGTTATGTGTCCGTGAAAGTTAGCCAAATTCATAAGCGCACCCCAACACTCCTGAACACCAAACACACGGTAGAACTAGCTAACGGTAAAAGTCTTGAAGCCACACACGTAGTTAAAGGTTGTAACCTCGTCTTAGCTGGTCAGACTTTCCCTATCGATCTTGTTCCTATCACACTTGGTAGTTTTGACGTCGTTATTGGGATGGATTGGCTGTCTCATCATCAAGCCAAGATTGTTTGCAAGGAGAAAATCATCCGCATTCCTCGTTCTGATAAAGAACCCCTCGTGATTCATGGCGACAAGAGTGGTGCTGTCGAAGGCATCATCTCTTTCCTTAAGGCCCAGAAGTGTTTGCGAAAGGGCCACACTGCCATTTTAGCACTCGTTACTGACACATCCACGGAAGAGAAGAGAATTGAAGACATCCCTATTGTGCGCGAATTTCCCGAGGTATTTCCTGAGGAATTACCTGGTCTTCCTCCTCATCGCCAAGTTGAGTTTCAAATCGAGCTAGCTCCTGGAGCAGCGCCAGTAGCTCGAGCACCATATCGTCTAGCCCCATCAGAACTCGAAGAACTGTCCACACAACTACAAGAACTCTTGGAAAAGGGTTTTATACGTCCTAGCTCTTCACCCTGGGGAGCTCCAGTCTTGTTCGTGAAAAAGAAAGACGGTACCTTCAGGATGTGTATTGACTATCGCGAACTTAACAAGGTGACTGTGAAGAATCGTTATCCTCTTCCACGTATTGACGACTTGTTTGACCAGTTGCAAGGGTCGAGCTATTACTCCAAGATTGATTTGAGATCGGGATACCATCAGCTGAGAGTCCGAGATGAGGACGTCTCCAAAACAGCATTCAGAACTTGTTACGGCCATTACGAGTTTCTGGTTATGCCATTCGGGCTGACGAATGCACCGGCAGTCTTCATGGATCTCATGAACCGAGTGTGCAAGCCTTACCTGGATAAGTTCGTTATTGTGTTCATCGATGATATCCTGATCTATTCTAAGAGTCAGGAAGAACACGAGCAGCATCTACGACTTATGCTGGAACTTCTTCGAAAAGAACAGTTATATGCCAAGTTTTCGAAATGTGATTTCTGGCTTCGCGAAGTCCACTTTCTAGGCCACGTGGTAAACAAGGATGGAATTCATGTGGATCCATCTAAGGTTGAATCGATCAAGAACTGGCCCGCACCCCGCACACCAACAGAAATCCGCCAATTCTTGGGTTTGGCCGGATATTACAGAAGGTTTATAAAAGATTTCTCCAAGATTGCGCAACCCCTCACTTCACTGACTCAGAAGGGCATCATCTATCGTTGGGGTGATGCACAGGAGTCCGCGTTTCAACATCTAAAGGATAGACTTTGTAGCGCGCCTATCCTCTCATTGCCAGAAGGCACCGATGATTTCGTGGTTTATTGCGACGCTTCCATCCAAGGACTTGGTTGCGTATTGATGCAACGTGACAAGGTCATTGCCTACGCATCGCGCCAACTTAAAGTTCACGAAAGAAACTACACTACTCACGATCTGGAGCTGGGAGCAGTTGTATTCGCACTTAAGATATGGAGACATTACCTGTACGGTACAAAGTGCACCATTTACACCGACCACAGGAGTCTCGAGCATATCTTCAAGCAAAAAGAGTTAAACATGCGACAACGCCGATGGGTCGAACTCTTGAATGATTACGAATGCGCTATCAAGTATCATCCGGGCAAAGCCAATGTTGTGGCTGACGCCCTCAGTCGAAAGGATACTTTACCTAAGCGTGTACGAGCATTACAGCTTACCATCCAATCCAACCTTCCCGCTCAGATTCGAGATGCCCAGGTCGAAGCATTGAAAGCAGAAAACATCAGGGCTGAGTCCCTACGAGGATCGAGGCAGCGGCTAGAACAAAAGGGAGACGGTGCCTACTATGTTAACGGACGCATCTGGGTTCCATTTTATGGCAACTTACGCGAGCTTGTGATGGATGAAGCACATAAGTCTCGTTATTCTGTACACCCTGGTTCAGACAAGATGTACCACGACCTCAAGACTACGTATTGGTGGCCTGGCATGAAAGCCCACATAGCAACCTACGTCAGTAAGTGCTTGACTTGTGCGAGAGTCAAGTCTGAATATCAGAAACCATCAGGCCTACTTCAACAACCGGAGATCCCGAAATGGAAATGGGAGCAAATTTCCATGGATTTCGTTACTGGCCTGCCTAGATCTCAACGCGGAAACGATACCATTTGGGTGATCGTAGATCGACTGACCAAGTCTGCACATTTTCTGGCCATCAAAGAAACGGATAAGTTTTCTACTCTTGCAGACATTTATCTAAAGGAAGTAGTATCAAGGCACGGAGTGCCAACCTCTATTATATCTGATCGTGACGCACGTTTTACTTCTGAACTGTGGCAAGCAATGCACAAGTCCTTTGGCTCACGTTTAGATATGAGCACCGCTTATCACCCGCAGACGGATGGGCAATCTGAACGCACCATCCAAACCCTTGAAGACATGCTTAGGGCATGTGTAATCGATTTTGGTAACGGCTGGGAAAAGCACCTCCCGCTAGTGGAGTTCTCATATAACAACAGCTACCACACCAGCATCCAAGCCGCTCCGTTTGAGGCATTGTACGGACGCAAATGCCGATCGCCTCTATGTTGGGCAGAAGTTGGTGACAGCCAAATCACTGGCCCAGAACATGTGGTAGATACCGCCGAGAAAATTGCTCAGATACGACAGCGAATGGCGGCAGCTCGTGACCGTCAGAAAAGCTATGCTGATAAGGGAAGAAAACCGCTCGAGCTCCAGGTTGGGGATCGAGCGCTACTCAAAGTCTCACCTTGGAAAGGTGTAGTCCGCTTTGGCAAACGAGGCAAACTCAATCCGCGTTATATCGGACCATTCAAAGTCATTGAGAAAATTGGCCAAGTCGCCTACAGGTTGGATCTACCTGAAGAACTCAGCGGAGTTCACAACGTATTCCACGTATCAAATCTGAAGAAGTGTCTGTCAGATGAGCCCTTCATAGTTCCTCTCAAGGAACTCACAATCGACGACCAGCTGCGATTCGTCGAGGAACCAGTAGAGATTACTGATCGAGATGTTAAGATTCTCAAGCACACAAGAATACCTCTCGTTCGAGTTCGTTGGAATGCTCGTCGTGGCCCAGAGTATACCTGGGAACGCGAAGACCAAATGAAACTCAAGTATCCCCAATTGTTTAAGAAAAACGCAACCACTACTGAGGCTGAAGCTACCGCAGAATTTCGGGACGAAATTCCAAATCAACGGGGGGATGATGTGACACCCCAGGAAAATCTGGAAAACAACGCAACTTAACTAGCTTCCTCAGTAACCACGCGCTAAATTTCGGGACGAAATTCTCTTAACAGGGGGAGAATGTGACAACCCTCAAAATCCCATGTATTCCGTACAAATTATTAATGATAATTAAAGTGTCTGACGACTGCCTGGAATTACTTAACTGCTTTCTGATATCTGTGTTATGCTTACACGTATTTGTTAATATGCCAATAGTGTACAGAAAGGTCACTAAATAGTCCGTTATATTTTCCTAAGTATTAGAAAGTAAAAACGTTACAAAAATATATAAATAGGACACCTTTCGGATTAATTAAGCGCTTTAACGGAACAGTGTCGAACCGAACAACCGGACTTCACCCGGAACCCAAAAATATTGCCATTAGCATTGTTTATATTTTTCTGAGCCAGTTAGGGTCTTTGATTACCTTAACACCCGTCATAACACGTTATGTATTACTAACGGAGTTTAACGCTTAACTTAACTAAGTTAACCTAACTATTTAATCTAACTAATGGTTAGGAATGGACTAGACCCCCCCCCCCCCTCTTTACAACCGTCCCCATGAAGGGGGACATGCCTTGTCCTCTAAATTATTATTATAATTCTCATGCTTAGTATCTAGATGACACAAGACCCATTGGTTAAAGATCAAGAAAATTATCTATAAGTAACTAGGGATTACACATGAGATCATTCATCACATTTCATAACTCAAACACACTCCTCTCTCTCTCTCAAAGGCTACGGCCAAACATCACCCACACATCCATCCATCCTTCGATCTTGTTCAAGCCATTCTAACATCATACAAGCTTCAAGGATCACGTATTAGGAGGCTTGGTGCACTCGGAACGCGAAGGACCACTTCCGTTAGCTTTTATCCACCTAATTTCCATCAAGAATCTTCCCTAGCCTCGAGCTAGAGGTATATCACTTAAAACTCACTCTTGAATGTATCTAGAGTGGTTATTAAGAGTTTCGTCGGTTAAAAATTACGAACATATAAGATCAAAGTCTAAAAGTTTACTAAAGTGATGAACAAGGTGGTTAATGGATGAATATGTGTGTAAATCATGTAGATCTTGTGTGGTTATGATGATTGGGTGATTATCTGATGCTTTACTGAATGATATTAGTATATGATGTTGTTGTGGTCACTAAACTCGTTAACGGAATCGATCGAACATGATTTAGATGGTTAAACACTTGAAATCAGAATCTGTCTAACTTTTACAGCCCACTTCTGTTGGCTGTAAACAGGTCTTAACTTCAACGAAAAATTGATATTTTGAATCTAAAATATGTTATTATGAAATACGGTTCTAATGGCACCGGAATCGTAATTTTTGGACTCCGTTTACTATTTTTAAAGTGTTAATTTGTAACAGCTACTTAAGCTGAATTTTGACAGCAATAAATGGGTGTCGTACTTTCAGTCATAACCTGAGTTTTGTGATAAATCGGACCATGAAAATTTTACTGTAGATGATAACTGAAGTATTTGTAATTACCCCACTGGAATTTCGCAAATCGGACTTACGATGAATTTTTAATAAATTGTTTCGTGGACTGTGGTCAGAAATACATAAATCTGAGTTCAGCCCCGAATATGAATTTTTATAAAATGTGGGTAATGAACCGGACCCCGATATTTTTACACAATAAAATATGGAATGTTTATGACGTTCTATAAAAATTTGGGAATTTTTGGAATAATCTAACTATTTTATTTAAATGCCCGAAAACAGCCGGTTTTGAATATTAATGCTGAAATAACATAAGTTGTGATTTGCGCGTCTAAATGTCGAGTATGCTATCTGTGAATGATCTAACATGTTATATGTGTTATATACATTATTGTATGTTTGCTTATGAGTGGGGAATGGATGGGAAGTATATATGGGCGTAAATCGTTAAAGTGTGTGCCTGTTATGTGGTAGAAGTAATGTGCAAATAAACCGTACGTAGGATACGTGTTATGCATGAGAAACTGATTATTATCCGTACCTTATTAGGACGCGATTGACCGACCTTGACTGTTAACTATATTGAGAATCTAACCGAGCAAACCGAGGTGAGTTCACACACTTTCTAAGGCATGGGATTCCCGGTGGTTTGGGAATGGGTTAAAGAATTTAAAACTGAATCTACATATCCTCCTTGGGTAGGATATGTACGGCCATCCTCCAGAGAGTGGATGCCATTATTAAACCTACGAATTCTCCTGGTGCAGAATACGTACGTTCGTCCTCCTGGTGCAGGACAACAACCTTAAAACTAGCTAGACAAAACTCTATCAATAAGTCCCTCTTCATATCGACTTAATCGCCGAGGCCAATGGCGAGCGGGTCATTAGTTAATAGCGCTATTAGGTTTAACAAACCTCACACCGTGCCGTTCGGACGGGCGTGTACTAATGGACTATGGCAGATTGTCAGTGATGATAGACACTGATATAGGGCACAACTTATTTGCGTAGTAGTCGATATCATTCCGTCTAGTAGTTCAAACGGGGAAAACCCCCACTGATCATGGTTATGGATTGGGTAAGGAAAAAGAGAAATGGTTAAACATACTTTCAACTACGGGGTAACCCCCACGGCAAATAAGCCAACGAAAGTCAAACCACGTTTTCAGAAACAACTTAAAACTAAACAACCAAACGTGAACTCACTCAACTTTGTTGTTGACTCGTTGTTACATGCCTTACAGGTCGTTAAATGCTTGGAGCTTGCACGGGGAAGGAGTCGTTGTGGTGTACGGACTGTTATGTTCCGTGCTTAATGTTTAAATCCTTATGAACTTACTAAACTAGCGTTTTGAAACTTTAACTTATGAACTGCGAACTTATGCTTTTGGATTTACTTTATGCTTCCGCTGTTTAAACTAAACAAGGTTAACTAGCTTTGGTCACCAATCGTATTATGTTTGGTTTTATTTACTAAATTGAGTTGTTCAATATGATTGGTGGCTCGATCCTGGTCATGTCACGCCTCCAAGCGGTGATACTCCGCATGGTGGATTTTGGGGGTGTGACACACGATCCTGGGCAGCCGAATTTAACACAATGTTTTGCATGTTGTGGAGAACTGGGAATCGCTGGAGCCAATTAGTCGGCCACCTCCACACCCCTTGATCCCATACCTCCGCGACTGTTGAATTTAGAGAAAACCCCGCATTGGCAATTAACCGCGGAGTAATAAACGAGTTTAGCGGGCATACATCATCCCATCTATCGAACCAAGCTGAAGTTCTAGTCCCATCACCGATCTTGGTCCATATATGTTGTTGTATAAGGGGCCGCAAACCTAACAATTTCCTCCGGCTCCATGTTGCATTATTACGAACAGGGACATCCCAAAAACTCCTATTCCGCAAACGATACGAGTGCATCCATTTTACCCACAAAGACTCCCTTAATGTTAAGAGACTCCAAACGTGCACTATCATCAGCGAATTGTTCATATCCTGCACCCTACGAACACCCAAGCCTCCCTCATGTTTCGGCAGACAGACATGACTCCATTTAACCTTGGCCTTCCCCTGAATATTGTTTCCTTTGGCCCAAAGAAACCTTCTCATCTTTTCTTCAAGATCATAAATAACCTGTTTTGGCAAAATGAAAACCGAAGCCCAGTAGATATGCATAGAAGATATAACAGATTGAATAAGTTGTAGCCTTCCCGCAAAGGATAACGATTTCGACTTCCAATTCGTGATCTTAGATTCCAAGCTATCCACCAACTTTTTACAGTCATTACTACTCAACCGCGACGTTATTAGAGGCACACCCAAATACCGAACAGGCAACTCCCCTTCATCAAATGAAATAATATCTCTAATACGGATCTTAACTACATTGGCCACATTTCCAAAGAACACCGTACTCTTATTAATACTCGGAACCAAACCGGACATGTTCTTGAAATCATTAATAGCATCAATGATGACTGTAGCTGATTTGGGATCCCCACGAGAAAACAGAAACAAGTCATCTGCAAAGCACAGATTTATAATTCTTTGTTTATCACACTTATGATGAAATCTGAAATCATTTGACAATGAAACCTGCTTTTGCAAAATCAGAGTTAACACTTCCATAACTAACGTGAACAAGTACGGAGACATTGAATCGCCTTGTCTTAACCCACGTTTCCCTCTAAAGTACCCATACAGATTCCCATTAATTGCAATAGAAAATGATGTAGAGGTAACACATGCCATAATCCATTTAACCATCTTCCAATGGAATCCAAACCCCATTAGAGTCTGTTCAAGAAATTTCCAATCGACTGTATCATACGCCTTTTGAATATCAACCTTAAAAGCACATTTTGGTGGCCCCTGATTACGATGATAATTATGCATAATCTCCTGAGTTAACAGAATATTATCTGTAATTCTTCTACCAGGAACAAACGCTGACTGATTTATATTCACAATGTCACACAAGCCCTCTTTAATACGATTCGTAATAATTTTACTAATGCACTTGTAAAGAGTATTGCAACATGAGATGGGTCTATAGTCCGTGATCAACGAAGGAGTACAGACTTTCGGAATTAAAGTAATTACCGTATGGTTTAACTGTTGCAAAAGCTGGCCATTATCAAAGAAATCCTTCACAGCATGACACACATCGTGACCCACAATATCCCAAGCCTTCTTGAAAAACACCGAGGTGTATCCATCCGGTCCCGGGGATTTGTTACCGGCTATAGAAAACATAGCCAATTTAATTTCCTCGTCATTAATTTGCCTGATCATATTAACCGCTTTATCTGCCGATAGCACATTTCGAAACAAATCAGGCGATGGCTGCATAGTAATGTTCCCCACACTCCCGAAAAAATCCGTGTAATGGTCAACGAGAGCTTTCGGGACCATACCGCCTTCATGTAGATTGCCACTACCGTCTCTAATGGTAAAAATCCGACTCCGATGATTCTTCGCTTTAATCGTGTTATGAAAAAACTTAGAGTTGGAATCCCCCACCTCGAGCCACTCAATTTTAGACTTCTGTTTCAAGAATAACCCTTCATCTTTAACCGCCTCCTTATAATCATGCACCAACTGATCAAGCTGGTCTTTCAAGACGTCATTTAGAGGGTCATTATCAATGGCCTTCTGACAATCCTCCAAAGCTTTCCTAGTCACTTTAACCTTCTTGTGTAAGTTCTCGTGTTTAAAGAACAACTTCCTTAACGGCGTCTTGAGCAACTTAAGCTTATTCACCACTTGGAACATACGATAACCTTGAATATCCCTACTCCAAATGGAACTAACTTCGTCTAGGAACCCGTTTTTATCAGCGATCAAATTAACAAATTTGAAAGGTTTCGGCTTGTCTCTAGTCACATTAGGTAACTTCAGAATAGAAGGGCTATGATCAGAGATTCGATACGGCAAGAAATAAGCAGAAGTAGCTGGAAAGGCATCAATCAAGTACACATTCCCCATAACCCTATCAAGTTTCTTTAAAATAGTAGCTCGGTTTTTCTGATTGTTAGTCCACGTAAACTGAAGGCCCGACCGATTAAGATCAAACACTTCAATATCAAGAATACACTCCTTAAACTCCCTGCTCCCTATACTTAAATTCGAAGAGCCAGCCAAAACATCATCATGAAACAATGCCTCGTTAAAATCTCCCAACACGGACCACGACTTATCATGCATGACCGTACCATGCCTACGAAGATTACTCCATAACTCTCTCCTCCGTTTATACTGATTATGCGCATACACAAAAGAACAAAACAGAGACTTTCGGTCCATCTTAAACACAATCTGGGTGTGAATGACTTGATCCGAGTGTGACAAATCATAACATCCACCATATTAGGATCCCAACCCACCATTATTCGGGTACCCTTATCACAACAGTCATCATTCGTAACCCAATCCCAGAACCCACAAACTTTCTTGCAAACAGTAGCCACATTAGACGAATCAACATGAGTTTCCATAATTGCACAAACCTGAACATGATTATCCTGCAACATCTGGCGAACCTCCTTCTGTTTCAGGGAGCGGTTCAACCCCCTTATGTTCCATGCAGCAACACTACCCATTTAAACCTTCATGACCGGGTGTGCTTGCACCCTCAGGTTTACTTTTATCCAATTTTGCATCCATGAATTTAGGTATTTCAGCAAGGAGGTCATCAACCTCCACTCCATCCACCAAAATATCATCCATACCCTTTTTATTACCTTTTGTTTTCACCAACTGCGGATCCTCCCTACTATGCATAGGCTGCTTATTCAGGCTTTCCTCATCCATACCTTGTAAAACATCAAACGGGTTCGAGACAACAATCTTCGGATCAACTTTTAACGTAGGGCCTCTAGATGATGACGATGTTTCTCCAGTTGACTTAGCATTCAGAAGTGGCCGATACACTAGCTTAGGTTTCTGGTTTTTAACATGAAAGCCTTGCTGAGCAGGTTTTTTATTTTTTCCCTTAGAATTAACTTCCTGAAAATCATCTGGCATCTTCCAAGTATTATCCGGCACATTGGTTTTAGGTTTTTTAGGACAAGAACAATCATCATGGCCAAATACACCACATCCAGCATACCTTAAAGGTTCCCAGTCATATTCAATATTAACTTCAGCGAAAGTATGCCGAACACCTTCCAAATCCGGAACTGCAACTTTAATCCTCCTAACTAAATCTCTACCAGCATGGACCTCGATCAAAGCCCTAGCAAAACTGCTACGACCCCATGATTCCGAACACATCGTGGCAGTAAACGAGTCAAGCATCTTATGTACCCCTATTTTAGTTGCTAACAGGCTCAATCCATCCTCCGTAAATGCTGATAACGGAACATTATGCATTTTTACCCACACCGGTATCACTTTAATATCCTCCTTAACCAGCACGGTTGATGGAGACCATTCATTTATTATTATTGGAACATTACGAATCAGCCACGGACCATCCTCCATTAATTGTTGAAGACCTCTTTTGGTTTTAAACTTGAAGAAGAAAAAACCATTAGAGTTCATCATCATCCTCGTCAATCCGTATTTCGCCCAGCTGTTTTTGACAAAGTAGTCTACGACAGGAAACGCGAGCCTCTTCCCTAAGAAGTAACCATAAAGAGTGTTCTCAAACCTATCATTCACCTCCTTAACCGAAGATAAGGGAATAACAACATCAACACCATCCATCGTATTCACGGTTTCCATCGACCTAAAATTGACCTTTGGCACATCCTTATGATTCTGAACGATCTTAGCAAAAGATACAGGATTGGTTGTTCTATTACTCGCATCAGTAGAATTGCTACTCTCCTGGGTATCCTGTCCACCATTAGGGTTTGCATGAGAGTAGTTAACATTCTTATCATCAACAAACTCACCAGTATTCTGATTATCATAGGTCGACTTAAAGTTAGCATAAGAAAGATCAGGCGGTTTAGGGGCCCTATAATCATCAACCTTCCTACCCTTATCATCCAAATCCACAGGTTTAGATATTTCATATAAACCATCGATAACCGATGGGTTACTAGTCGTGTACATACCACGTCGTGCCAACAGAGGATTACCCTCTATGTTTGTGATTTTCAAACCAATACCCCGAACCGGAGATGCACTCGCCTCACCTAGAGACGGAGATGTACCCCCTTTATCAGGACCCAGCTCCTCATCCCTACTTCTCCCCATGCAGCTACACCCTAAACAACGAGAAACACCAACACCAAGAACAGAAACCCTAGCAGCAAAACCCTAGGACCAGAAACGATAATCCTTAACTAATTATACAGGTGTATCAATCTAGCTAAATTAAACTCAGTTAACCACGATCAATAACAACCTATGTAATGAATCAGGATTTCAGAATTGATCCGAAGGCGGCGATCAGAAAAAAACAAGAAAAACCCTAGAATCTAACCGATCAAGATTGCTAACTAGTTCGTTATAGATGTTTGAGAGATCAAACCTCTAATCACAGACTGTTATACAATCAATCACGAAAAGAAACGAAGGATGCAAGAAGAACCGAAAATCGCCATGCTAGAGAGAAATAGGGTTTTAAGCATTCTTGACCTCTTCACGCTAATAAGCTGAGCCCGTCATCCGTGTAAACAGCTATCGGAACATTATGCAGTTTAACCCACACCAGGACTGACTTGATACCCTCTTTTTTAAGGCTAATAGATGGAGACCAGATATTTAGAAACAATGGAACCTTCCTAATCAGCCATGGCCCCCCTTCAAGAGCCATACCCTCCTTTGAGTCGAATTTAAAGAAAAAGAAGCCACTTGAGTTCATCATCGCTTTAACAAATCCAAATTTTGACCAGGCATTCTTTGCATAATATTCGACTACAGGAAAAGGAAGCCTATTCCCCAAGAAATAACCAAACAAAACATTATCGAGTTTTTCCTGAACTTTTCGAATTACCTCACGAGGAATAACTACGTCAGCATCTTGAACCGTCTCCGACGCATCTAGCTTCCTGAAATTTACTTCCCGTTTTGGAGATACCTTTTGCTTTACCATATCAGCATACGAACCTGGTTTACTGCTATTCTCCGGCTTGTCGTCTAGAATCCGATTAATACTACCCTGTAGTTGGATTGGAACAGTAATTTTCTCAAGCTCATCAATAACGTTAATCAGTCTCGGCTCCTGATCATCGTTCCTGATAACCCCACATCTTGGAACTAAAGGATTTCCATCATTGTTAATGTTCCTACTAGAAAAACCCTTCGTACCATTATTAGGTTTACCCAGCAAATCCTAAAGGTTTGGACGATCAGAATTCATTGTATGTTCTTTGTTTCTCTCCATGCAGCAATAGAGACACACGAACACGGCAACCACAGTAAACTAAAACAACCATGCAAACCCTAATTCTAGCGGCTTAACCTAATGACTCTGACTGGACGAAATAGAAACTCAGGTAAATCAAGGTTACTGCCCAACCAGTAGGACCGATAAACCCTAATCCCTATTCCATCAGATCCGAAATTAATAAGAAAAACCTTGACGAATGAAAAAACGAAAGAGGAACCCTAGACTTAGAACGATCAGAAGGCGCTAACGAGTTCGTTACAGTTGTTTGAAGAATCAAACACTGATCACAGACTGTTATACATCTAAATCACGAAGAAATCAAGGATTCATTGAGTGAAAAAAATTGCCTGCTAGTGAGAGAAAGTTAGGGTTTCCTCAGTTCGACAAAAGTTAAGTTACATATGCTTAAAATCCAATTATGCATGAAAAGGGCATTTTGGTCATTTTCCTAAGGCATATAAACTACCTATCATACAACTACTTAAACTATGTGACCATAAGGTATAACCTCGGAAGGTTATTCCCTATGCAACTATGGTCACTAAACATGCTTGGTCGGATTCTAATGATCGACCAAACGGGTCGAGTTCGAAAGTCTAAGCGGTGGTTTAGACCGCTTGACTTACGACTCTAAACAAGCACTAAACTAAAAGTGACGAGCTAAACATGTTAAAACATGTTTAATTAAGTTAGAAAACAGGTTTTGATATCAAAACAAAGTGTTTTGATACCCAAGAGTAGTTTGGTTGTAAAATACGCAGAAATACGCATTTTGACCAAAACTACGACTCGTCACTACGCCTAGTCAATGTGGTAATCAGTAGGTATAGTCACAAGGCACTATAACCATCGTGATTACGCTCACGTTGCAAAGTTCAAAAGAACTTTGTGTTGACCAAAGACTGGTCAAAGCAGAAAGTCAAACACTGTTTGACTTTCACGCTTGAAAAGGAATAAAAGAACGAAAGAAGCTTCCAAAGGGTCCAAGCTAGGGAGAACTTGATCTATAACACTCAGGTATGAAGCAAAGGCTTCAATTTAGAGCATTAATCAGACCAAGGGTGCAGAAAATGGAATGAGGGTGTCACACCCCGACCGCGTTAAAACAACGAAACCGCGGCGGAAATGTCGGGGAGTGTTGTAACAGAATTATTGTTTCACAACCATGGATACAAAAGTTTCGTTTTATTGATTCATTTAATAATTTACATTGTCTTAAACCAAAACAACCAAGTTACACATCGTCTATCATTATTATTATGTCACTAAGGCCTCGTCCAGATCCTATGTGAACATGCATCCTAGCAATCAACATCATGCAACACCACCTGAAACATATTTGAAAACAAAATCAGCAAAGAAATGCTGGCGAGCACATAGGTTTTATGAGAGTATCGGATTCATGGCTCGTTTATATGTTGCAGTACCTCATTAGACTACAAGAGTCAAAAGTACAAACCTCGTTTTGAAAAGTGTATTGCAACATAATTAACCAACTCAAATCAAGTGGGTTATAGTTTATAAAATCTCGTAGCCATGATTCTTAACCCCAAAACAATTTTTTTAGTAAACCAAATCGTAAAACATGTCATAAAAACTCGTATGGTTTATATCATTTAGAAAACCTCGTTGTGTGACATCGTTTCGAAATCGTTTATCCAAGTGAACTAAATAATGACACGGAATATAATATGATAAAAGCACTTATATATAAGAAGTACCAGCGGCGTATCTACCATGCTTATATCATGTTACACCCGTCCCATTACCTAATCACCACCCAAAACCAATCGTTTGTTCAAATCGTTTAACTTGTACCAATCGTTTCCAAAATCGTTTAACTCGTCCCAAAATCGTTTTCGTTTTAATTGTGAAACTACTTTTGGTTGTCTCGCTAACTTGTACCAATGGAAATGGCCTCAAGCATGGTATGATACCTACCCAGTTTTAATTGGTTTGACACTTGATCGTCCTAGTACTCAGTTACAGGATCGCACGGTTTGGAAGGATTTGGAGGGTAATGATACGCATTTTAGCTCGTTGGAAGTGTGGGATACCATCCGATCACGTAATCATCCTATTAATTGGGCGAGTATGGTTTGGTTCAGTCAATGTATTCCTAGGCATTCTTTCCAGTTATGGTTGGTTATAAAGAATAAGTTGAAGACCCAAGATCGATTGAAAGTTTGGGAAGCGGGCAGTGAAACTAACTTAAGACTGATGTGTTGCCCTCTATGTCAGCATGACCATGACTCGAGAAACCATCTGTTTTTCTCGTGTAACTTCGCATCGCAGGTCTGGAGGAATATTAAGTCATTGGTGGATATGGATAATGTTAGTGAATCTTGGAACTCTATTTCGGATTGGATGGACCAGCACTCGAATTCAAAGAGGCTGGAGCATGTTGTGTGTAAGTTGGTGTTAGCAGCTTCGGTTTACTTCATATGGCAAGAACGTAATAACCGGTTATTCTCTCAAGTAGAGTGTTCGGCTATTCAGATTACTGAGAAGGTTAAAAATTCAGTTCGGCTCAGACTGATGGGTTTCAAGTACCAAGACCATGTGGATTATAACAAAGTTCTGAAGAAGTGGCAGATCCCGTCAAGGGCGCTGGACGAGGACCCGAGCTAAGGCAGTTCCTATGGAGTGCGTTTAGTTAGAGTTTAGTTGGTTTGGTCGTGTTTTATGGGTTGTGTTTTTTTTATTTGGTGGTGTTGTGTTGCTGGTTGTGTCTGTTTCTGGTTTCCTAGTCTTGGTATGTCAAGGCTAGTTGTGTGTGCTTTTTCAGGCACACCATTTGTACTTATTTGAATTTTTTTTATAAAATTTACCGGGGTAACCCTTTACCCAAAAAAACTCCCAAGTTGCATCGGTGTGAGGTCAATCGGAAAAAAGATGGTTATCGAGGTTCAATTGATAACCACGGATAACAGAATCGAGTACAAGAGGTTTACCAGTAGCAACTTCGACAGATAAGGGTTTCCTCAGTTTAGTTCTAGGTATCGCAAGTAAAGGCTCAAAAGATAACGAAACAAAACTCCTATCGGAACTAGAATCGAAAAGAACACATGCAAGTTGATTGTTAACAAGGAACGTACCGTTAACAACCTCGTTATCCGCCCTCACCTCGTTTGCATTCAGATTGAATGCTCGTCCACGAGCGGGATTCACATTCGCGTTCAGATTCGCATTCACCAACCTCGGACAGTTGTTGCGGAAATGACCCATCTCTCCGCAGTTGTAACACGAACCAGGTGGGAATCTAGCAGCATTCCCCTGAGCTTGTGCTGGAACCTGAGCACCTTGATTCTGACCCAAACGACAAATGTTGGCCAGATGCCCAAGTTTACCACACGTGGTACACTGTTTGCAGGCCTGCTGGGCAACATGATGACCGTTGCATCGAGCACAGTGAGGTATACTAAATCTGCCGGGCTGGCGGAAAACTTGCGGCCAGTAACTAGGGTTTCTGATAGGGAAGGGACCGATCAATTTAGCATGAAAGACGCACCAAGTTCAGAATTCGCATCAGCTGGTCAAGGGTATACTAAATCTGCCGGGCTGGCGGAACCGTTATCATTTGCTAATGTCGTAAACAACACCAAGGAGAAGGTGAAGGTAAATTTTAGGGAGTTGGAGTCGTCCGAGGCCGTGGATGGAGCTGATGTTGTTATTCCATTGTCTTCGGTTAAACAAGTCACGGACAGGTATACAAACACTCTCTTCGGGTATTTCTTGGGCAAACGTCTAGCGTTTCCTGTGGTGGATTACTTTGCAAAGAACAACTGGGTTAAGTATGGTCTGTCAAGATTAATGATGAATGAAAACGGATTCTTTTTCTTTAAATTCAAAACTAAGGAAGGGATGGACAAAATGTTAGAGGATGGGCCATGGATGATAAGAAATGTTCCGATTATTTTGAAAGAGTGGTCGGCCTCTATCAAACTGGAGAAAGAGGATCTTAAAGCTATTCCAGTCTGGGTAAAGATGCATGATGTGCCGTTAGCGGCATATACTGAGGATGGTCTTAGTTTGGTTGCCTCTAAGATAGGGGTGCCTAAGATGTTGGATTCGTATACTGCCACGATGTGTGCAGAGTCTTGGGGTTGAAGCAGTTATGCTAGAGCACTCATTGAAGTTCAAGCGGGGGCTGATTTAAAGAGGAGTGTTACTGTTGCAATTCCATCCTTAGATGGTAATGGTTATTCAAAGGTGGAGGTAAAAATTGAATATGATTGGGAGCCTTTAAGGTGTACTTCTTGCTGTGTGTTTGGTCATGAAGATAGCTCGTGCCCAAAGAATCTTCAGGTGGTTTCGAATGGGGAATCTGGGAAAAAGAATGATGATTTTCAAGTTGTGGGTGCCAAAAAGAAGAAAGCTAATAATCAAGGCCTCCACATGAAAAATCAGAAACCTAAGCTAGTTTATAGACCAATTATCAAACCTAAACCAAAACAGTCCTTGAGGAATTCGAACCAGGTGTCAACGCCAAACCCATTTGATGTACTTAAGGACGATAATGGTGATCAGGGAGGTATCAATGTGGGTCGAGTGAAGAAGAAGGCTACACAGGCTAGTGACAACCAGGATTCGGACGAGGAGGTTGTTGAAGTCTATAATGAAACGAATGATTTTATGATTTCGGGTATACGTTCTTCATCTTCAAGAGCAGGGGCGAGCACATCTTCCACAAAGTTCTACAATGGATAAACGCTTTATGTTTCGTGTTAAGGGGCGGATGGCTTGTGACTATTTCGTCTTTGATGATGGAGGTTGAGAGTTTTTTTGTTTTGGTGACTATTGCTTGTCTACTTTATTTTTCATGATGTAAAGTAGACTAGGTTATGTGGTGTTATTGATACATTTGTTTTTCTTGGTTTGCATATATGGGGCATGTCCTGTATATGAATTAGTGTGGAACTCATCCTCACTACTTGTACTTATTTGCGGTTTGTTTTAATAGAATCACCGGGGTAACCCTTTACCCAAAAAAAAAAAACACAGTGAGGTGCGGTACCAACATATTGCTTCTTCGCGGGAGGTAGTGCTGGTGGGTTCTGAGGGTTTTGGTTGGTGACAGCAAAGTTCTGGGAAGCCTTGCGCTTCCTTGTCTTTTTAGAAGACTCACCCTTCTTCTTACCCTTACCCTTTTCTTGAGCAGAATCGGCTGACTTCTTCTTGTCACCCTTACGGGTCAATTTCCCTTTTCTGACCTGAGACTCGGTCAGAGTAGCAGCCAATTCAATCACTTGACGGACAGTAGTAGGATTACTGCCAGTCACAATGTCTTGCACAGAATCGGGTAAACCATCGATATACCTCTCTATCGCTTTCTCCAACGGGGTAACCATCGTAGGACACAACAAACTGAGCTCCTCATAACGATCCGTATACGCACGGTATTCTCCCCCATCTTGTTTCAAATCATCGAATTCTCGTTCCAAAGCTCGAATCTCGTGACAGGGACAGAACTCTCTCATCATGAGAGCTCGAAGCTCTTCCCATGTTTGTGTCATCGCCACATCGGCACCCCTATCACACATTACACCATTCCACCATGTAAGAGCACGCTTCTCGAACACACTGGATGCAAACTCAACCTTACGCTCATTCGGACATTGCACATGTCTGAATGTGCTCTCCAAACTTTCGAACCATTGTAGGAGCGCGGTTGCTCCTTGAGACCCAGAAAACTTCAATGGTTTAGCCGAATTGAAGTTCTTGAAATTACACTGTGCATTATTGTTATTATTGTTGTTGTATAATTGATGGATCTGGGTTACTATGTTTGGAAGCACCGCAGCCATTTGCTAAGCGACAAGGGCTGCGACTTCTTCATTGGTTATAGGTTGTGCATCACGTCGAGGAGGCATTGTCTAAAAAGAACAAGGAAACATGAGAAACGAGTGAGGTCGACAATTTGGAAAAACAAAAGAGGTATTGAAAACATCGACAAAACACAAGGAAGGCGATCATTCGTTCGTTACCTCGAACAAACAAACGACACGCAGTGACTAATCAAAGTAAATGGGTCAATATAATGTATCATTGAAGACATGCTAGCCTATAAGTGAACACTCACCCCAAGAGTTCCCAGCTAAGAGTGACTGGTTCGATACTGCGGATTTGTACGAACACTCTAGCCTTAGACAGAAAACTTAGGGTACTGGCATTCACCCTTGCAGTTTACACGTGTTCACATTATAAGACCCAAACCTTGATGAAATTTTGAAAACTCAGAGGGTTCAAAACCTAGTAATCAATCATCCAGGAATAGATGATTAATTTTCGAAGCGGATTTGTTATTGTGTTCTCGTTGTGGTTATCACCTAAGGATAGATGACAGTATTGTTTTAAAATCTAAATGCAAGAACACTCGCTAATAACATTCAAACCTTCGTAACTCGACTATCTCGAAACTCGTATTAACAAACCACCAAAGGGTAAGTTAACAATCACAGATTCGGTCGTTACCCACATAACCCACACATAACCATGGGTGCAGTCTGATAACGGGATTTGTCAGATCCTATGGTACCATAACCTAATACTGGTCGGCTCGGCCAAAGCTAATGAATGTCATTCGTTATGTAAATACGCCCAACAGGTTTGTTCACATTATCGAAATCGTTATTAGTTTAATATAAACATTTCAATCATTTTTGAAACCATCGTTTAACCCTCGAAATCATTTAGCACATATGAATCACCCTAAAACAATTGAAAATAGTACAAATAGTGGAACTATGTGTGACACCTGTGCTTGTAATCATTGTAAACAGTTCAGTTATAAAAAAAACAATGTTATTTAATCCCAAATGTTTGTTTGTTTATGTTTAACATCTTTCATGTTTTGATTTACGTTCAATTTTTAAACTCTACATCGCTTTCTGGAGAGTTATACGCAAACTGGTGCGTAAACGTAATCAGTTAACGCGACAAACACTCCAGAACATCAACATATACTCAACATACCTTAAATAACCTTTACATAACTTAGAAATAAGTTTTGAAGGCTTTGGTATGGCAAAATCAAGTCTATTCGCTTACAGGGACTAAATTCGACAAACTGCGAAAGTATGACGATTCGTACTGGAACAGACATTCCGGAACATGACCATAAGTTAAACATACCATAAATATCCTTTACATAGCTTAGAAATAGGCTTTGTTGGGTTCGGTGTGCTAAAATAAACTTTTGGGTCATTCAGGGACTAAAAGCGTCAAAAAGTGCATAAGTTTGCATTTTCGTGATTCGCATGAGATAAATCCATTCGTCGCGCAATTTGGACCGTTTTTGCGTCCGTTACGACTTCCGTCGTAATTAACCGAACAACGCAACCGTACGGCCAAACGAACTGACATCCGACATAATTTTGAGCATATTTTAAGTTCTCTATACTTTAACTTCATATTTGAGCCTTAAAGTGAGGTTAACGGGGCTTAAACGTGTCAAAACGCATCAAAAATCAAGTTCGGAGTCCAGGGGCCTGTTCTGCCAAAAATCAAACTTTGTTGGTCTGCACAAGGCTTACGGACCGTAAGCACTTATCCATACGGTCCGTAAGGACCTCCCAGATCAGCAAAACCAGTTTTAACAGCTGTTATACACTCATAACCCTCTTGCACATGGTATTTCTGAAACTATGGGCTTAATCTAGGGGCTCCAATGGTTTTGTAAAACCATGGTTACACATGTACGGACAAGATCAAAGCACGTTATTCGACGAACGATCTTAACGGTCCTAAGAAATCTATAAATACCTCTCAAGTTCACAATTCAAAACCCACACCTTTAAATCTGAATTTGTTCTCTAAGTTGATGTGTTTATCACTTCATACCTGAGAATATTCGGATCAAAACTTCCATTCTTGGACCCGTTGTAAGTCCTCTTTCGTTCTTTTAGCGTTTTCTGCGTTGACCAGTTTATGGTCAACACGAAGTTCGGTTGAACTTCGCAACGTGAGCGTAATCACGATGGTTATAGTCCCTTGTGACTATACCTACTGATTACCACGTTATCTAGGCTCAGTGACGAGTCGTAGTTTCGGCCAAAATGTGTATTCTTGCGTATTTTGTAACCAAACTACTTTTAGGTATCAAAACCATTTGTTTTGATACCAAAATTGTTTTCTAACTTAGTTCAGCATGTTTTAACATACTTAGCTCGTCACTTATAGTTTTAATGCTTATATAGGGTCGTAAGGTAAGCGATCTAAACAATCGCTTATACTTTCGTACCCGACCCGTTCGGTCGATCATTAGGATCCGACCAAACACATTAGGTGACCATAGTTGTATAGGGAATAACCTTCCGAGGTTATACCTTATGGTCACGACGTTTAGTTAGTTGTATGATAGGTAGTTTATATGCCTTAGGTAAATTACCAAAATGCCCTTTTTACGCCAAAATTCATTTTAAGCATATGTAACATAATTTTTGGTATCTAAACTGATTTGGCAACAATATTAGACATGTTAAGGCATATTTTACTTATCATAGGACTAGTTAGGCGTTCCGAAGGTGTTTTACGCGAACGACGCGTTAAAGTAGCATAAGCTACCTAAACGGGTCGTGATGGGTCGTAAGCACTTAGGTTAGGTTTCATTTTAGTATGTAGGCTTTGTTAAGCCATATTACATGAGTTCCCATACTCGTTTGGTTTACAAACCCTCATTCTATCCGATCCTCCGATTTAGGTCAGGTTTATTAACATAGTTACCTATATTAGGTGCCGTTTGATTTCCGTGATCTCTAGCATTGTTTGGTTGTTACTCAAGGACTTCTAGACAATATCAAGTGAGTACATAGACCCCTCTTTTACTGTTTTCAAACTGTTTTGGGGTGAAACACATGTGCCTACTTGCTACTTTCGTGTTTTCCATGTTTTCGTATCATATGCTTGTTATGTTCATTAGTACACATATAGTACATGAATTCATACATGTTTTGCTATGTATGTTCACTTAGCATGCTAGCACATTGTTTTACATTACATCTTATGCTATGTATGTTCATTTAGTGCATACCTAGTACATTGTTTTACATTACATTTATGTTGCATATGTTCACTCAGCATATGGACACATTGTTTTACATTTCATGCTATGGATGTTCTTTAGCATACTTAGTGCATTGTTTTCACATCACATGTTTACATTTGGTATAACATTTGGTTGTTTAACGAAACTAATGCATTCATTAACACCGATCATGCCGCTCGGTAGTAGGTAGTGGTACCATAGGACTTGACAACTCCCATTCCTGAAATCCTGGGTTTGTTTGGACGTAAGGAATGACCGGATCCGAAAACTTTTTTGATAACCTTTACTTTAAGGTTATCCTACTGTCTCAAGGCTTGGATGCAGACGTTTAACATAAGTGTTTGTATCAGTAAAACATGCAGTTATTTTGCAAAACATGACTTTTGATTATTCAAAATACTTTGTTTTGTACATTTTTACTTATGGTTTAAGTAGTCTCATTTTACTTACCATACATAACATTGTTTACACATTACATGATTTACATTTGTCAATAGACATTTGACCATACATAAACATTTCTACAATTGTTAAACATTACATTTTGGTGGTTTGTTTGGGTAAATGATTTATATAACGAGGCAACGTGTAATACGATAAAAACATGGTGGATACGCCGCTGGTACTTCCTATATATAAGTGCTTTTATGGTATTACATATCGTAGCGTTATTTAAACCATTTCAATTTAAACATATTACATCTACAACACATCTTCACATGAACATTGTTTTACAAATAACTTAATTTATACAGACTCATTTTACTTGGTTATTCACTTAACCATACCTTATTCTTTTATATATGTATATCATCTGATTTATTCATCGCTTTTCAGATAATTTATGAAAGAAAACACTCAACAAGATTCATGACTACTTTTTATTAAACAGTTTCTTTAAACTCAAGTCATGAATCTTATTTTCACAAAACCTATGTATCTCACTGGCATTTTTATGCTGACGTACCTATTTTCACATGTGTTTTCAAGAGCTGTTGCATAGGATGATCGAGACACACTTAGGCGGACCTGTGCCTTAGTGACTTAAAACGAAGCAAGAACTAGTTAATTTATGTTATGTACTCTTTGTTTCTTGTTTTAAGACAATGTAACTCTCTTGTTTGATAAATAAAACGTAACTTAAATTTCCATGGTTGTGAAACAATTAATTCTGTTACAACACTCCCCGACATTTCCGCCACGATTTGATGTTTTACGTGGTTGGGGTGTGACAGAAAAGTTGGTATCAGAGCCAATGGTTATAGGGAATTAGGTTATTAGTAATGCTTTGACCTAGACTATAACTTTCTAAGACCCTAACGCAAGAAGATTTGCGTTTAGATTTTTAAAACAAAAACCATCACCTATCCTTAGGTGATAACCACAACGAGAACATCAATCCCGAATCCGCTTTGAAAATTAATCATCTGTTCTTGGATGATTGATTACTAGGTTTTGAACCCTTTGTTATAAGGTTTTGAACCCCTTTGAATTTTCAAAATCTCGTCAAAGTTTTGGGTCCTAAATAGTGTGAACACGTGCAAACTGGAAGGGTGAATGCCTGTACCCTGGGTTTTCTGTCTAAGGCTAGAGTGTTCGTACAAATCCACATAATCGGACCAGTCACTCTTACCTGGGAACTCTTGGGGTGAGTGTTCACTTATAGGCGAGCATGTCTTCGCGATACATTATTTTTGAGCCATTTACTTTGATTAGTCACAATGTGTCGTTTGTTTGCCTTGTGATAGCGAACAAATGACTACCATCTTTGCTTTTGTCAATTTTTGTATCATCTCATTCTTTTCATCCAATCATCTCACTCGTTTCCTTTCATGTTTCCTCTTTTAGAATGCCTCCTCGACGCGACAATCAGATAGCGAATGCTGAACTGGCAGAAATCATCACGCAGCAAATGGCTGCTGCTTTCCCAAATCTTATTGCTCAACTGAACCAAGCCAACAACAACAATAATGCTCCATGCAATTTCAAGAGTTTCAATTCGGCTCAGCCACTCAAGTTTAGTGGTTCTGAAGGAGCAACCGGGCTCCTACAGTGGTTCGAGAGCACTGAGAGTACGTTTCGTCACGTTCAGTGTCCTGATAATCGCAAGGTCGAGTTTGCTTCCAGTGTGTTTCTGAAGAGGGCGCTTACATGGTGGAACGGGGGTACTGAGGTTGCTTTAGCACAGACTTGGGCTAGGGCCCTTATTAATAAGGAGTTCTGTCCTCATCATGAATTGAGGGCTTTAGAAAGGGAATTTGATGATTTAAAGCAAGATAGTGGTGAGCATTGGGCTTACACTGATAGGTATAAAGAATTGAGTCTGCTTTGCCCAACCATGGTTACCCCACTCGACAAAGCTATCAAAAGGTATATTGATGGCTTACCTAACTCCGTACAAGACATCGTCACTGGAAATAACCCTACCACAGTTCGTCAAGCAATCGAGTTAGCTGCGACATTGACTGAGTCGCAGGTCCGAAAGGGTAAGCTACACAAGAAGGGTGACAAGGATAGGAAACATTTGTCTGTAAAGGGTGAGAACAAGAAAGGTAAGGAAGCTGGATCTACAAAGAAGTCTAAGAAGCGCAAGGCTTCCCAAAACTTCGTTGTTACAGCGCAGGCTAGCCAAACTGCTCCAAATCAGGCCGCGCAAACACCTGCCAAGAAACCATACCTTGGCAATGCACCTCTGTGCAACAGATGTAACGGTCATCACCAGCCGCACATTCAGTGTCGTCAGTGTACAAATTGTGGAAGATCTGGCCATTTTGCTGCCACCTGTCATCTTCCTGCTAATCAGAATTGGGCAGCTCAAAACCCAGCTCAGCAAGCTGCACAGCCTCCTGCGCAGCAACAAGCTCAGGCTGCACGACCTCATTTTCCTCCTGGTTCGTGCTACAATTGTGGGGATCTGACCCACTACAGAAACCGGTGTCCAAGACTAGCTAACGGAAATCCAAATCAGAATCAGGCTCAGGCTCGAGGTCGAGTCTTCAACATGAATGCACAAGAGGCGCAAGCAGACAATAATGTGGTCAACGGTATGTTCTTTGTTAATAATCAACCTGCATCTGTTCTTTTTGATTCGGGTGCCGATAAGAGTTTTGTGTCATTATCTTTTGAGCCATTGCTTCGCATGTCTAGAACGAAACTAGGAAAACCCTTGACAGTAGAAGTTGCTAGTGGTGAACCTATTCTTCTTGATTCTGTTCTTCGCAACTGCCAGTTGAACCTTAACAACCATCTTTTTCCTATCGACCTCACGCCAATGCAACTTGGAAGCTTCGACGTTATAGTGGGTATGGATTGGTTAGCCAAGCATCACACAGAGGTAGTTTGTTTTGAGAAGATTGTTCGTGTACCGCTTTCGACAGGTGAGATCCTACAAGTTCATGGTGAGAAACCTACTGGTAGTCTCAAACTCATGTCTTGTTTTAAAGCTCGGAAGTATCTGCGAAAGAACTATGTGGCCTTTTTGGTACATGTTGTAGCAGATAAGGGCAAATGTAAGTCTATTCAAGATATCCCTGTTGTTCGGGATTTTCCTGAAGTATTTCCTGAAGAGTTACCTGGTTTACCCCCAGCACGCCAAGTCGAGTTCCGTATTGATCTCGAACCTGTTGCAAATCCCATTGCCAAATCCCCATATCGTCTTGCACCGTCTGAGATGCAAGAGTTGTCTAAGCAGCTTCAGGAGCTCTCTGACAAAGGTTTTATCCGTCCTAGCTTTTCGCCTTGGGGTGATCCCGTTCTTTTTGTCAAGAAGAAGGATGGATCTTTCAGAATGTGCATCGATTATCGTGAGCTTAACAAGCTTACCATCAAGAATCGATATCCCCTACCTCGCATTGATGATCTCTTTGATCAGTTACAAGGTGCTTCTTATTTTTCAAAGATTGGTCTACGTTCTGGGTATCATCAACTTCGTGTGCATGAAGAAGATATTCCCAAGACTGCTTTCCGCACTCGTTATGGGCATTATGAGTTTACAATTATGCCGTTTGGTTTGACAAATTGTCACACCCCCAAAATCCACAAGCGGACTATCACCGCAAGAGGCGTGACTGACCAGGATCTTAGCCACCAATCACATTGAACTCACAGGAATATGTAAATAAAACTTTCATTGATTCACAATAATTGTTACAATGTTACATTATATTTTATAGTGTACAGCGGAAGCATAAATCATTCGTTAAGGGTTGTATAGTGATTCCAAGTATCTCGACCCATGACCACTCCAGCTTCCCAAACAGCAAGTCCCAATTATATGCACCTAAAGGCCTGCAAGGCATCTAACAACGAATCAACAACAAAGTTGAGCGAGTTCACAGTTGGGTGTTCGTTTTAAGTTGTTTCAAAAGCATAGTTCTCTTTAGCTGGCTTACTTGCCGTGGGGGTTACCCTGTAGTTGAAAACGTGTTTTGTTTAATCCCGTTTACTCTGGCTATCTAGCCGTGGGGGCTACCCCATGTTTAATTATCTGGCTCTCTGGCCGTGGGGGCTACCCCATGTATATACTACTAGACTCGTTACCATATCGACCACTGACTGAAGTAAGTTGGTGCCCTCGCGTCAATGTCTATCATCATTGACGTGCCCAGATCCATTAGTTCACGCCCGTCCTCTGCGGCACGGTGTGAGGCTTGTCAAACCTAAATAGCGCTATCTAACTAATGACCCGCTCGCCATTGGCCCGGCGATTAAGTCGATATAAAATGAGGGACTTCATGATAGAGAGTTTTGGTCTAGTATCTGTGTTGTCACCCTTCAAATAAGAGGGTGTGTACGTAATCCCCAAACCAGGAGATTACGCAGGTTCTGATTAAGTTCTTAGTACGTGTTGTCACCCTTCAATAAAGAGGGTGTGTACGTGTTCCAAACCAGGAGATCACGCAGTTTCAGTTCAAAATGTTTTACCATTCCCAACCCCTGGGAATCCCATGCCTTGTAGAAAGTGTGAACTCACCTTGGCTTGCTCGGTATGTTATGTTATGTTACCCGTTCCAGGTTGATCAACCAAACCCTACCGTGTTTATCAAATATAATCAGTTTATTAGTCATGTTCGTCACGTATTTTACGTACACGTCATATAAGTAACATACAGGTACAACACTTATACCTATACAGTTTGTAATCGTTAATCATGCAACACACGGGTTCATTACCATTTATCGTAAAGTCTCATAGAAATTGTTTGGTTTCGTATCACGTAACAGTTATCCAATAATGCAAACATGCGTAACAGCAAATCGTTCATTAACCAGCAATGCTTGTTTGTAAACAGACAACCCGCTGAATTTTTACAAACAATCCATCAGTTTTATCGAACAATATTAGTTTATCACTAACTAATCTGATTGGAATCATAATCACCCTCATTTACATGTATACGTTTCAAACACCATATGCACGCAATCATTACTTCAAGCCAATGCACACATTCACACACATACATAGCACATGCATGGCACACATTTCTAATATTACATGCACACAATAGGTTCTGCATTCCTACGCACACATTTACACGCATATTGCACATGCATTTATCAACCTACTCATCATACTGTTTCATTTCTTATATCATACGCATCCTACTGTTTCACTATATCTCATTCATATGATAAACCAAAATCATTTAATAAGTTTCCAGCCCAACAAGCAAGCCATGACCACGACGAAACACAAAGGGTTTCGTCTACACATGCTTTGTTTCGTCGGGTTAAGAGCATGGACGAAGTGCCAAGGTTCGTCGAATAACAGTTCACCAGAACCTAATCCCTCGCCGCCGTTTATCAACCAACTGTTTTAGTTCCTACGACATCTATTATATACAATCATTCCAGCAACAAGTTTTAACGTGCAACACAAATCTTGACCATACATAATCGGATTCACGTTTTCATAATAATCGTTCATATCGTTTTACGCTAACGAATATCGTTTAATCTTATAAAACCCTAAATCTGCCGATCATCATCAACGAATCACTAACAGTAATCACAATACGTTTATGTGCAAATCATGGATCATTCAATAATCATGCAATAATAATCACCAATAATAAAGAGACCACTTATAACATAATAGTTACTAACTATTCACGAGATCACATACTTCAGGTAACCAAAATAACTAACAGGAAGCAATCTACTAACCGAATTCTTGATGAAATCGAAGGAAGGGGCTTCACGACTTGAGGTACTGCCGTCGCAAAATATGGAGGGGATGATGGTTGTTTAGGGTTTGCAACTAGTTGTGTTATGATATAAAATTCCTAATACATAACTTACGTGTATAAGAAGGAAATAGGAGAGTTGGGTCAAATTAATTAAGAGTGACGGATTGGGCCACTAAATAACTAGTGGATTTGGGCCGAGAGGTAACAATCTCAAGGAAGTAGTTTGAGGGATTGGGCCGAGTCAATTTAAGTGTGGTGGCGGTCCAATAGTATTGTGATAGGTGCGGCCCACTCACATAAGTGTGTAAAATTTAACGGAGTTATCGCACGTTTAAATTTAAGCTTGACCGAAGTATACCCGTACAGAATATCTAACACATTAGAGAGGGTTGATCGAGAAATTAAGATCACAAGGTTAAACGTCACTAACCTTGAAAGTTCGGGTTGTCACTTCATCCCCAACTTGAAAGAAATTTCATCCCGAAATTTAGGACGTAGTTACTGAGGAAGCTGGTTAGGTTGCGTGGTTTCCTGGTTTTCTTGGGGTGTTACATCATCCCCCCGTTGGTTTGGAATTTCGTCCCGAAATTCCGCAATAGCTTCAGCCTCAGTAGTGGTTTCGTTGTTCTCGAACAACCGGGGATATGTGAGTTTCATTTAGTTTTCTCGTTCCCAGGTAACCTCTGGGTCATGACGGGAGGTCCAACGAACTCGAACAATAGGTATCCAGGTGCACTCGAGAATCTTGACCTCCTGGTCCAAAATTTCCACTGATTCTTCGGTAGGTTGCAACTGACCGTCGATGGTGAGCTCCTTGGAAGGAACTGTGAGGGTCTCATCTGACAGACACTTCTTCAGATTTGACATGTGGAAAACGTTGTGAACTCCAGTGAGTTTTGCGGGTAGGTTTAGTTTGTAGGCTACTTTGGCTATTTTCTCAATGATTTTGAATGGTTCAACATAACGCGGGTTGGGTTTGCCTTGTTTGCCAAAACGAACTACACCTTTCCAAGGTGAGACTTTGAGTAGCACTCGATCCCCAACCTGGAACTCGAGTGGTTTCCTGCGCTTATCAGCGTAGCTTTTCTGACGGTCACGAACTGCCGTCATTCGTTTTCGTATCTGAGCAATCTCCTCTACTGCGTGTATGACAAGTTCTGGGCCTGTGGTTTGGCCGTTTCCGACTTCTACTCAACAAAGAGATGATTGGCACCTTTGCCCATACAAGGCCTCGAACGAAGTAGCCTGAATGCTGGTGTGGTAACCGTTGTTATTCGAAAGCTCCACTAAAGGGGGGTGTCTTCTCCGACCGTTGCCAAAGTCGATTTCATGTGCTCGAAGCATGTCTTCAAGAGTTTGGATAGTGCGTTCAGTCTGCCCATCCGTCTGTGGGTGATATACTGTGCTCATGTCTAAACGTGAGTCAAAGGATTCGTGCACCGCTTGCAACAAATCAGATGCAAATCGTGGGTTGAGATTAGAGGTAATGCAGGTTGGCACCCCGTGCCTAGCAACCGCTTCCTTTAGATAGAGGACTGCAAGTGTAGAGACTTATCCGTTTCTTTGATGGCTAGACAGTGTGCTGGTTGCGCAAGACAATCAATGAGTATACAGGTAATGTTGTTTCCGTTTCGAGTTGTAAGTAGACTATCGACCAAATTCATGGCAGTCCGTTTTTATTTCCATGGGAGTGTTGCTAGTTGCTGATGCTACACCTTGACTATCCACAACTCGATCCATCATTCACAAACTTAACTAGATGAGACTTCATGTCCGATTACCAGTACAGGGTTTATAAATCCTAATGCCTTACATCAAAAACCCAGGCGGCTAGAATGTCGCAGCTGGTGCGCTTGCCTAACACGATTTCCCTACAGTTGCCGTGTAATGGGACCCACATTCGTTTCAGAGCATTGCAGTGTCGGGATTCGAAAGCTGAGACGACGTCCTCCTGTACTGTCTTCCACGAACACAACACCCTGCTGTGCTAGAGAGATTTAAGCTTCGCGACTTTCGCAATTCCTGTGATGATAGCATCAAGTAAGACTAAGAAGTTGCTGTATCCACGAAGGACTTTTTGGTGTCGATCAGTTCCAACCAAGACGGATTTCAGCGAGATCCACGTGCATTTCCGCTTCGCTGATTATATATCCAAAAGGTACTTCTATAATCCAGATATTACATTTAACAAGACCTTAAGTAGAGTGGCTCCTCCCTCAGAGGCCCTAAAATAAGACACCAATGCCACCCATGGCGTTCCTTTCTCCTGGTCAGGATTCAGAATGTTGTCAACAAATGCGGTCGATTCATGTGATTCCCTGAAGCTGCTGGTGTGTTGGTTAACTCAATGGTCATGGTGTATAACATTGGAATGGCTGCATTGCCTTCGACATACTGTTATAAGGGCATTCTCCCCTTAGATTTCCATCTGACCACAGCTTGTTCCTCGCAACTGGTCGGCAGGTTGTCCATACGTGGTTAAGGCAAACTGTTCTTGACTGTCATCTTGTTGAGTATAGTGAGGGCTCCTTAAAGCGAAAACTAGATCCGATGAAACTCAAGTTTAATAATTCCTGAAGTCGATTAGGCAGTTCCTGCGACCTTCCTGATGTAAGATAATAAGATATACTAGTAACAAGGGCTACTTCTGGCATGATACAGATCTGATATCCCAACGATCATATGAGGTTTCTGTTAGCTTGCCATCAGCCGATTCCACAACAGGTTCAAACTCCTAGAAGTATCCAGATCAAACGGAACAGAGACGAAACGGGTTGCTACTCATACTAGCTATCACGGTGTTAAAGTCCTGACGTCGCCCATGCCGACTCTAAATGCCTTTCCAAGAGCATCATTTCTGGTGTTGCTGGTTTTTCTTCACAAGAATTCCAAGTACTGTCGTTGTTCCCTTGGTCGTTGACCTCTTAACTTAGCTACGGCCAATCCATGATGTAGGCACCTTTATTTCCTTACTGAAAGCTAGGGTTACGAGCACCTTGTTGTCGTTGTGACTGATGACCCCAATGTCGTTGCTCGAAACATGCCCTACGATTCTTCACCATCATAGTCCATCTTTTCAATTTTTTTTAGCCACGTCCTAAAGCGCTACTCATGGTGCTGACAGTTACGCATACCCCACTAAAGTCAATTATCATCACTTATGTCTCCATTGATTCGTAAGAGTTGGCTCCCATGGGTCGCTGGCAAGGGTTAAGGATTCGATTGAAGCCAATTCGCTGGTGCTCATTGCCGGTAATCAGGGCCGCCAAAGTACTGGGGTCGGTAAAGTGCTACGCTCATCCTCCTGTCCATCGATGTTGCGAGTGGTTCGAGTAATACACAGTATGTTGCGGGGGTGTTGCAGAAGTGATCGCACTTCAGAGTCTGAGGCGTCAACATGTTAAGTTCCAGCAAATGAAGGAAGATGAGAATGTTTATCGATCATTCATTCAATGCTGCGACATCCAACCCATGGACATTCGTATAAGCACCTAACAATCTACATGGTTCGCTGAGCTCAGAGGGGCGTTCAGGTAACACTCGATAGCATCGAGTTTCGAAGGGATCCTAAGATAAATAAAAAGTTTACGTTTGAGTTTGAGTAGGGGACAATTACTGCTATGACCCCTATAGGTTTGTTATGTTTCTCATTGATCCAATAACAGGACAGAACCCCTTTTCCACTTGTTAAGCCTCACTGGGACTCACATGCACCCCACATTATTATTATGTGTGCACCCACAATAATATTGTGATTTGCATGCTTATCTCAGCTCCTCTTAACTCATGTCAAATGGTTCCCCAAACTCGAGTAGCATTCAAAGGGTATCACGAAGTGTAGGTCATGAAGGTTTAGGGATTTACCACCCTATCAGTCACATAACACGTGAAAGTGTATATGAATTTATATTGTTGTGCTAAACGTGCAATCGCATGCAATATCGTATGTAGGTGTTCACTAGTTATGTAGTACAATGAGTATGTAAGAGACGAACCTTGCAATCTGGAGCTGAGTGTCATGGTCGTATTAACGTCTTTAGGACTGTTCGGTTATAGTCTGGTTTTACAAAAACATTTTCCCCCTTTTAAAACCAAGTTCACTATAACCAATGGCTCTGATACCAATCTGTCACACCCCCAAAATCCACAAGCGGACTATCACCGCAAGAGGCGTGACTGACCAGGATCTTTGCCACCAATCACATTGAACTCATAGGAATATGTAAATAAAACTTTCATTGATTCACAATAATTGTTACAATGTTACATTATATTTTATAGTGTACAACAGAAGCATAAATCATTCGTTAAGGGTTGTATAGTGATTCCATGTATCTCGACCCATGACCACTCCAGCTTCCCAGACAGCAAGTCCCAATGATATGCACCTAAAGGCCTGCAAGGCATGTAACAACAAATCAACAACAAAGTTGAGCGAGTTCACAGTTGGGTGTTCGTTTTAAGTTGTTTCAAAAGCATAGTTCTCTTTTGCTGGCTTACTTGCCGTGGGGGTTACCCCGTAGTTGAAAACGTGTTTTGTTTAATCCCGTTTACTCTGGCTATCTAGCCATGGGGGCTACCCCATGTTTAATTATCTGGCTCTCCGGCCGTGGGGGCTACCCCATGTATATACTACTAGACTCGTTACCATATCGACCACTGACTGAAGTAAGTTGGTGCCCTAGCGTTAATGTCTATCATCATTGACGTGCCCAGATCCATTAGTTCACGCCCGTCCTCTGCGGCACGGTGTGAGGCTTGTCAAACCTAAATAGCGCTATCTAACTAATGACCCGCTCGCCATTGGCCCGGCGATTAAGTCGATATAAAATGAGGGACTTCATGATAGAGAGTTTTGGTCTAGTATCTGTGTTGTCACCCTTCAAATAAGAGGGTGCGTACGTAATCCCCAAACCAGGAGATTACGCAGGTTCTGATTAAGTTCTTAGTACGTGTTGTCACCCTTCAATAAAGAGGGTGTGTACGTGTTCCAAACCAGGAGATCACGCAGTTTCAGTTCAAAATCTTTTACCATTCCCAACCCCTGGGAATCCCATGCCTTGTAGAAAGTGTGAACTCACCTTGGCTTGCTCGGTATGTTATGTTATGTTACCCGTTCCAGGTTGATCAACCAAACCCTACCGTGTTTATCAAATATAATCAGTTTATTAGTCATGTTCGTCACGTATTTTACGTACACGTCATATAAGTAACATACAGGTACAACACTTATACCTATACAGTTTGTAATCGTTAATCATGCAACACACGGGTTCATTACCATTTATCGTAAAGTCTCATAGAAATTGTTTGGTTTCGTATCACGTAACAGTTATCCAATAATGCAAACATGCGTAACAGCAAATCGTTCATTAACCAGCAATGCTTGTTTGTAAACAGACAACCCGCTGAATTTTTACAAACAATCCATCAGTTTTATCGAACAATATTAGTTTATCACTGACTAATCTGATTGGAATCATAATCACCCTCATTTACATGTATACGTTTCAAACACCATATGCACGCAATCATTACTTCAAGCCAATGCACACATTCACACACATACATAGCACATGCATGGCACACATTTCTAATATTACATGCACACAATAGGTTCTGCATTCCTATGCACACATTTACACGCATATTGCACATGCATTTATCAACCTACTCATCATACTGTTTCATTTCTTATATCATACGCATCCTACTGTTTCACTATATCTCATTCATATGATAAACCAAAATCATTTAATAAGTTTCCAGCCCAACAAGCAAGCCATGACCACGACGAAACACAAAGGGTTTCGTCTACACATGCTTTGTTTCGTCGGGTTAAGAGCATGGACGAAGTGCCAAGTTTCGTCGAATAACAATTCACCAGAACCTAATCCCTCGCCGCCGTTTATCAACCAACTGTTCTAGTTCCTACGACATCTATTATATACAATCATTCCAGCAACAATTTAACGTGCAACACAAATCTTGACCATACATAATCGGATTCACGTTTTCATAATAATCGTTCATATCGTTTTACGCTAATGAATATCGTTTAATCTTATAAAACCCTAAATCTGCCGATCATCATCAACGAATCACTAACAGTAATCACAATACGTTTATGTGCAAATCATGGATCATTCAATAATCATGCAATAATAATCACCAATAATAAAGAGACCACTTATAACATAATAGTTACTAACTATTCACGAGATCACATACTTCAGGTAACCAAAATAACTAACAGGAAGCAATCTACTAACCGAATTCTTGATGAAATCGAAGGAAGGGGCTTCACGACTTGAGGTACTGCCGTCGCAAAATATGGAGGGGATGATGGTTGTTTAGGGTTTGCAACTAGTTGTGTTATGATATAAAATTCCTAATACATAACTTACGTGTATAAGAAGGAAATAGGAGAGTTGGGTCAAATTAATTAAGAGTGACGGATTGGGCCACTAAATAACTAGTGGATTTGGGCCGAGAGGTAACAATCTCAAGGAAGTAGTTTGAGGGATTGGGCCGAGTCAATTTAAGTGTGGTGGCGGTCCAATAGTATTGTGATAGGTGCGGCCCACTCACATAAGTGTGTAAAATTTAACGGAGTTATCGCACGTTTAAGTTTAAGCTTGACCGAAGTATACCCGTACAGAATATCTAACACATTAGAGAGGGTTGATCGAGAAATTAAGATCACAAGGTTAAACGTCACTAACCTTGAAAGTTCGGGTTGTCACATCATCCCCAACTTGAAAGAAATTTTGTCCCGAAATTTAGGACGTAGTTACTTAGGAAGCTGGTTAGGTTGCGTGGTTTCCTGGTTTTCCTGGGGTGTTACACAAATGCCCCTGCTTTTTTCATGGACTTAATGAATAGGGTATGCAAACCTTATTTAGATAAGTTCATCATCGTTTTCATTGATGACATCTTGATATACTCTAAGACGCAAGCTGATCATGAGCAACATCTTCGTCTCACTCTGGAACTCCTGAAGAAAGAACAACTTTTCGCCAAGTTCTCCAAGTGTGAATTTTGGCTTAAGGGAGTTCAATTTTTAGGGCATATAGTCAACGAACAAGGTATTCATGTAGATCCCTCCAAGATCAGTGCGATTAAGGATTGGGATACGCCTAATACTCCTACAGAAGTTCGTTCTTTTCTTGGTCTGGCGGGTTATTATCGCCGCTTCATTGAAAATTTCTCGAAGATTGCAGTTCCTCTAACTGCTCTAACTCAGAAGAACAAACCCTTTGATTGGGGATCCAAACAAGAGGAAGCTTTTCAAAACTTGAAGCAGAAGCTTTGTGATGCGCCTATTCTATCATTGCCTGAGGGTAATGATGATTTTGTCGTGTATTGTGATGCATCAAACTTGGGTCTTGGCTGTGTTCTCATGCAAAGGAACAAAGTCATAGCATATGCATCGAGGCAGTTGAAGATACATGAGAAAAACTACACCACTCATGATCTTGAGTTAGGTGCAGTTGTTTTCGCTCTCAAAATCTGGAGACACTATATGTATGGTACAAAATGTGTGGTTTTCACTGACCACAAAAGTCTTCAGCATATCTTTAATCAGAAAGAACTCAACATGAGGCAACGATGTTGGGTTGAGCTTCTAAACGACTATGACTGCGAAATTCGCTACCATCCTGGTAAGGCGAACGTCGTGGCTGACGCTTTGAGTCGTAAAGAACATGTCAAGCTTCATTGTGTTCGTGTTCAATCTGACACTCAAGCTCGATCTGATATCCAAACCCGCATCTCTCAGGCTCAACACACTTGTGTCTCACAAGGTTTGATGGGTAAGGAGTTACCCTATCACATTACACCTAATCTTGAACTGAAGGACAATGGATCGTATTACTTCATGGACCGTTTATGGGTCCCAAGCCAAGATGATCTTCGCACCTTGCTTATGGATGAAGCCCATAAGTCTCGTTATTCTATTCATCCTGGCTCAGATAAAATGTATAAGGATCTTCGTATTCAGTATTGGTGGCCTGGTATGAAGAAAGACATTGCCTTATATGTATCAAAATGCCTTACTTGTCTTAAGGTTAAGGCTGAACATCAACGTCCTTCTGGTTTGTTGGAGCAACCAGAGATTCCAGTTTGGAAGTGGGAAAACATTGCTATGGATCTTATTACCAAATTTCCGCGCTCAAAGAGAGGTCATGATGCCATCTGGGTAGTTGTTGATCGTCTTACAAAATCAGCACATTTCTTGCCGATCCGCGAGGATCTATCTGCTGACAAACTTGCTAAAATCTATGTGGATGAAATTGTATCTCGACATGGTGTTCCTTTGAACATCATTTCTGATAGAGATGCTCGCTTCACTTCTCATTTTTGGAGAACCATGCAATCTGCTATAGGGACCCAACTTAATCTGAGCACAGCTTATCATCCGCAAACGGATGGTCAATCTTAAATGTCACACCCCGACCACATAGAACATACAAAACGTGGCGGAAACATCGGGGAGTGTTGTAACAGAATTAATGTTTCAAATCCATGGCAATTAAAGTTTCGTTTTATTGATTAAAAGTGTTACCATGTCTTAACAAATAAAGAAATACAACATAATTAACTAGTCTTGCATCTTTTATTGTCACTAAAGCCCAAGTCTGCCTATGTGTATCTTGATCATCTTATGCAACAGCTCCTGAAAAACACATGTGAAAATAGGTACGTCAGCATAAAAATGCCTGTGAGATACATAGGTTTTGTGGAAATAAGATTCATGACTTATGTTTGAGAAAATGTTTAGTCATGAACCTTGTTATTTGCTTTGTCTTTTAAATCATTTGAAAAATGATAAGATCAGATGATATGTATAAATAAATGTCAGGTTAAATGAATAACCATGTAAAATGAGTTTGTATAAGATAAGTTGTTTGTAAATCAATGTCTTGTGAAAAGTATGTTATTTGTATAAAATGTTCTATGTCTCAAACTGAAATGATTCAAATAACGCTACAATATGTGATATCATACAAACACTTATATATAGGAAGTACCAACGGCGTATCCACCATGCTTGTATCATATTACACACGCATCGTTACTTAATCACTTAATCAAACCAAACCAAACCAAACAATGTAAGATGTCTATGTTTAAACCAATTGTCAAATGTATTGAATAATATGTCAAAGTGTTCATGTCAAGATGTAAATCATGTCAAAATGTCTATGTCAAATATCTATGTCAAATATCCATGTATGGCAAGTGAAATGTCTCAACTAAACCATATGCACAAAAACAAAGTATTGAAGTAAAACTTGGTTTAAATCAAAGTTATGTTTTGTGGGAAATGCATGAT
The DNA here is from genome assembly GCA_030545235.1 of Helianthus tuberosus. Lineage (NCBI taxonomy): Eukaryota > Viridiplantae > Streptophyta > Magnoliopsida > Asterales > Asteraceae > Helianthus > Helianthus tuberosus. The sequence goes on along the minus strand of CM060415.1, from coordinate 114,008,062 downwards.
CAAATGTCAATCATGTTAAAATGTCTATGCCGAAATGTCTATGTCAAATGTCTATGTCAAATGTCTATGTAGAAGTGTCAAAAATCATGTACTATAATGTACTAACGAACATAGCAGGTATATGATGTGAAAACAGGAAAGCATGAAAGTAACAAGTAGGCACATGTGTTCCACCCCAAAACGTTTGGAAAACAGTAAAAGAGGGGTCTATGTACTCACTTGAGATTGCTTAGTAGTCCTTGAGTAACAACCAAACAATGCTAGAGATCGCGGATATCAAACGGCACCTAATATAGGTAACTATGTTAATAACCGGACCTAAATCGGAAGATTGGGTAGCATTAGGGTTTGTAAACCAAACGAGTGTAGAGACTCCTGTCATTTGGTTTAACAAAGCCTACATACTAAATGAAACTTAACCTGAGTGCTTTCGACCCATTACGACCCGTTTAGGTAGCTTATGCTACTTTAACGCGTCGTGCGCGTAGAACGCGTACGGACCGCCTAACTAGTCCTATGACAAGTGTTATATGCCTAAACATGTTACATAATCAGTTATGTGACAAAAGTTTAGGTTACATATGCTTAATTACCAATTATACATGAAAAGGGTATTCTGATAATTTACCTAAGGCATATAAACTACCTATCATACAACTACTCAAACGATGTGACCATAGGGTATAACCTCGGAAGGTTATTCCCTACCTACTATGGTCACCTAATGTATTTGGTCGGATCCTAATGATCGACCAAACTGGGTCGGGTTCGAAGGTATAAGCGATTTATTAGATCGCTTACCCTTACGACCCTAGACAACGTGGTAATCAGTAGGCATAGTCACAAAGGACTATAACCATCGTGATTACAATCACGTTGCGAAGTTCAAACGAACTTCGCATTGACCATAAGCTGGTCAACGCTGAAAGTCAAACAAAGTTTGACTTTCGGACTCGAAAAGCAATAAAAGAAAGAAAAGAACGAAAGAATACTTACGAAGGGTCCCCGAATGCTAATCCCGATCCAAGTAGCTCAGGTATGAAACAATGGTTTCAACTTAGAGCTTCTCAAATCAGAATTCTTGTAAGTTTTGCAATGGGGTGGATGGGTATTTATAGGAATACCCGAACCGTTAAGATCGTTTCATGGAAACCGTGCTCGAATCTTGTGCGTACACTTGTCACAAAGTTGTGGTAACTTAAAAATGGTCCTAATGAGCTGAATGTGCAGTTGTGAGTGTGTGGATGAGGTTTAAACAGCTGGAATCAGCTGACTAAGCGTTCTTATCTGATCAGGAAGGCTGAGGCGGGCCGCCTAAGATTTAAGCTTGGCTGAGGCGGGCCGCCTAGCTCTTCAGATCAGAAAACAAGTTTCAAATGTTGCAGTTTCAGTCCCTGTTATGTGTTTAAGCCATTTCCGACATGTTTAAGGCCCGTTAAGCCAAATTTAAGGCCCTAACATGATGTCTAAACATTGTGGACATGAAACATGCTCAAAAATATGTCGGATGTTGGTTCGTTTGGTCGTACGAACGCGATGTTCGCTTAATTACGACGGAATGCGCACAAGCGCGAAAAACGATCCAAATGGCGTGACGAATGGATTTTTCTCATGCCAAACACTAAAATAAAATATTATAGTGCTTACATAAATTTTTGGATGTCCGGATGTATTCAGAACGTAAGTTATGCGTAAAAATGCAAACTTGTGCACTTTTTGACGCTTTTAGTCCCTGAATGACACAAAAGTTTATTTTAGCACACCGAACCCCTCAAAGCCTATTTCTAAGCTATGTAAAGGATATTTAAGGTGTGTTTAACTTATGGTCATGTTCCGGAATGTCTGTTACAGTTCAAATTGGCATACTTTCGCAGTTTGTCAAATTTAGTCCCTGTAAGCGAATAAACTTTGATTTCACCACACCAAACCTTCCAAAACTTATATCTAAGTTATGTAAAGGTTATTTAAGGTATGTTAAGCCTATTTCACTATTCCGGAGTGTTTGTTGCATTAAACTGGTTATATCTACGCATTAGTGCGCGTATAACCTTCCAGAAAGCGATTTAGAGCTTGAAATCGAACAAGAGTTGATATGTGTAAACGATACACATATTTTTACAAATCCCAAGTATGAAATACTATATTTCATTGGTTTGGCATTTGTTTGATGGTTGAAGTGACACAGGTGTTACATTAAAGAACAATCCAGACTCTGGAGGATATGCTTAGAGCTTGTGTGATCGATTTTGGTGGTAGTTGGGATTCACATCTTCCGTTAATTGAATTCTCCTACAACAACAGTTATCACTCCAGCATCAACATGGCTCCTTTCGAAGCTCTCTATGGTCGAAAATGTCGTTCACCAGTCTGCTGGAATGAGATCGGTGAGGCTCAGCTTACTGGACCTGACCTCATTCTAGAGACAACTGATAAGGTTAAGAAAGTTCGTGATAACCTTCAGACAGCTAGAAGCCGTCAAAAGAGTTACGCGGACCAACGACGCAAGCCCTTGGAATTTCAAGTCGGTGATCGCGTATTACTTAAGGTCTCACCTTGGAAAGGTGTGATCAGATTTGGAAAGAAAGGGAAACTTGCACCTAGATACGTTGGACCATTCAAGATCGTCGAAAGAATCGGTAAGGTAGCCTACAGACTTGAGTTACCTTCTGAACTTGGAAATGTTCATCCAACCTTGAACGTGTCCAATCTCAAGAAGTGTTTAGCTGATGAGAACCTCCACGTACCACTCGATGAGATTCGTGTTGATAACACGATGCATTTTGTTGAGAAACCAGTGGAAATCATGGACCGTATAGTCAAATGGCTCAAACGCAAGCGCATTCCATTGGTCAAAGTTCGCTGGGAATCTAAACGTGGACCAGAATTTACTTGGGAACGTGAAGATCAAATGAAAGCGAAATACCCACATCTTTTCTCACAAAAAAACCTCGTTGTGTATAACATGGTTTATGTCCCCGAATGCTAATCTCGATAAAACCCTAATTCTCTCTCACTAGCATGGCGATTTTGTTCATCATGGCTCCCAAGATTTTTTCGTGATTGAATGTATAACAGTCTGTCATTAGTTGTTGATCTTCAATCATCTATAACGAACTTGTTAGCATGCTTATTGTATGTATAACAATCTGTGATTAGTGGTTGTTTTTCAATCTTCTATAACGAACTAGTTAGCATTCTTGAGTCGATCTAATCTAGGGTTTCTGTTTTTTGTTCTTTGCCGCCGCCTGTTTTCATGCGAGCTCTTCGTTCATGGGATAGGTTTTGCTAGTTTTAGGGTTTCTGTTTCTTGCGTTTTCAGAGTTTTCTGGGTTTCGGGTCTTCTAGGGTTTCTTGTGCATGGTTGTTTGCTGTTTGTTCTAAGGAGAGAGTTGTCGTTTTTTCTGCATGGATGCGTTTAAGTCCGCTGCTGAGGTTGCTGCGGGAGATCGTAGTAAACCTCCGTTACAGGTTAAGGGTATCGCTAGTCGCATAGTTAACATTGATGGCAATCCGCTGCTCCCTCGGCGTGGTATTGTTACTGAACCTAAAAAGATAAACATTATTGATGAACTCTCTAAGATTACTACTCCAGTTACACTAGGATCTTCAGGTAGTGGGAAAGATGGTCAAGAAAATTCTGGTAGTGGGAAAGACAGTCAAGATGGGGTCACGGGTGACAAGATTGTTAATGATAATATTCCCAAACCTAAAACATATGCGGATTCTCTCCGAGTTAATAAGTCAGTGAAGCTGAATTTCCGTTCTCTCGCGAGTGAAAAGGCACATGAGGGATGTGATGTTGTTCTTCCTAGAGAATCTGTCCGGGTTGCTCGGGATAAGATGGCAAACACGCTTTATGGTTACTTTCTGGGGGATCGTGTTGCGTATCCTGTAGTGGAGTATTTTGTGCGGAACAACTGGAAGAAATATGGTATTCAAAAGTCGATGATGAATGATAATGGATTCTTTTTCTTCAAGTTCTCAGACGAGGAAGGTATGATGAATGTTTTGAAGGATGGCCCATGGATTATTAGGTCACAACCGTTATTTCTAAATGTTTGGAGCCCGACTTCTAAGTTGGAAAAAAAAGGGTGTCAAAAAGGTGCAAATATGGGTAAAAATCCATGATGTCCCGATTGCTGCTTACACGGAGGATGGGCTTAGTTTGATTGCAACTACAATTGGTGAGCCGAAAGCTATGGATTCTTATACGTCAGCGATGTGCATGGATATGTGGGGCCGTAGCAGTTATGCAAGAGCCTTAATAGAGGTGTCGGCTGATAAGCAACTAAGGGAGGAGATCACGTTAGCAATACCTGAACCGGAGGGGGAGGGGTTTATTAAAGAGTCGATGTCGGTTGAGTATGAATGGAACCCGCTGCGTTGTGCTCACTGTTGTGTATTTGGTCACTCTGATGATCATTGTCCGTACCAGCCTAAGATTCAGACAAGTGCACGGAATGTTACTAAGACTGGTAAGAAACCGGTGGTGGACGAGGAGGGGTATACAGGGGTTTATGGTAAGAAGGCTGCCAGGAAATCTGGATTCACGATTAACAAGCCAAAGCAAAAATTTGAATACAGGCCCGTGGTAGCAAAGAAGAGTCAAGAGAAAGGGAGTGGGTCACGTGAGCCGATAGTACAATCGGCTAACCAGTTTGATGTTCTTAATGATCCAAGTGTTATTGAGGTAGGGGAGAGTAGTAAGGCAGGTGATGCTCGGGTTAATGTGGAGGACGAGGTGGTGGATGAGGTTTATTCCGAGGGGGATGGGTACGAGTTGGATGAGTTTTTGAGGCAAGATTCTTTTAAAAACGATAAAAAAGGGGCAAGCACTCCTTCTTCACTAGTTATTAATGGTTAACATCGCCTCTTGGAATATTCGGGGTTTGAACCGCCCTATTAAGCAAGCTGAGGTTCGTCAAAATATAAAAGAGTTTAAGTTAAGTTTGTGTGCTGTTCTTGAAACCCATGTCGATCCGAGTAATCTTTCTAATATATGCAAGTCGGTGTTTCGTTCGTGGCATTGGTCTTCTAATGGGGCTCGTTGTAATAAAGGTACAAGAATTATTGTGGGTTGGAATCCCTATGTTTTTGATGTTATGGTGTTATCGCAGACGGACCAGGTTATGCACTTGCAATTGTTTTTTAAACAGGAGAAAAAAATGATGTTTTGTTCGATAATCTATGCTGCAAATTACTATATTTCTCGTAGAGATTTATGGAGCCAGCTCTCGTTACATAAAGCGTTGGTCCGTGATGCTCCTTGGGCTATACTTGGTGATTTTAACTCTGCTCTGAATTTGGAGGATAAATCTATGGGTTGTTCTTCTGTTTCGGCTAGTATGAGGGAGTTTCAGGATTGTGTTGCTGATATAGAGATGATAGACGTGAATCGTTCGGGCATTCACTTTACGTGGAGCCAAAAACCAAGGAAGGGGATTGGGTTAATGAAAAAAATCGATAGAATCATGGGGAATTCGCAGTTCATAACTATGTTTCCGAATGCTGTGGCGTTGTTTCATCCAGCTAGGTTATCGGATCATTGTTCGTGTGTGTTGAAAATTCAGGAGCCTGGGAATCTAAAGCACAAGTCGTTCAAATTTGCTAACTTCTTGGTTCATAAGCCGGAGTTTCTAGACATCGTTAAGCGAAGGTGGGATACGTGTATTAATGGGGTGTTTCAGTTTTCGGTTGCAAAGAAGCTTAGGATGTTAAAAACCCCCCTTCGAGTCTTACTGTTTCAACAAGGAAATTTGCATAATAAAGTTCAAGACTTGCGGGTTAAGTTGGATGGGATTCAGTGTAGTATTGATAATGATCCGTCTTCTGTGTTACTTCGAGAAGAGGAAATTAATACACGTCGTGATTATCAGGAAGCTCTTTTAGATGAAGAGCGTTTTTTGAAGCAAAAATCAAAAGTGGATTGGTTGGCGGCTGGGGACATGAACTCCGCGTTTTTTCACTCGTCTCTTAAAAATAAAGTTCATCATAGCCGTATAAATGTCATTCGGGATACTAGTGGCAACGTGTTTGAGGATGATTTGGTTCACGTAGCGTTTGTTAATCACTATGAGAAATTTTTGGGTGGAACTGAAGACTCGTCTCTTATGCCAGCTCCAGACTTATTCACCAAGTCATTGGATTTGAATGCAGCGGCTCATATGGTCCGACCGGTCACTTCTGAAGAGGTTAAGAAGGCAATGTTTTCAATTGGTTCAGATAAAGCTCCGGGCCCTGATGGTTTCACTGCGGGTTTCTTTAAGGGTGCCTGGCCTATTGTGGGTAGTGAAGTGACGAAGGCGGTTATTGATTTTTTCGCTTCCGGTAAGCTTCTTCGGGAATTAAATCATACGCTTATAGTGTTGCTTCCTAAGTCCTCTTCCCCGACAATGGTTACTGATTATCGTCCTATTGCTTGTTGCAATGTTTTTTATAAATGCATTAGCAAGATTATAGCTGATAGAATTAAAGTGGTTTTGGATGACAACCAATCAGCTTTCGTGCCTGGTCGAAGAATCTCTGATAATATTCTGTTAACCCAAGAGTTGATGCATAATTATCATCGGAACATCGGCCCTCCTAAATGTGCTTTCAAAGTTGATATTCAGAAGGCTTATGACACTGTTGATTGGAAGTTTCTCAAAAGTATTTTACTTGGGTTTGGGTTTCATCACAATATGGTTCACTGGATTATGCTTTGTGTCTCCACTACTACGTTCTCGATTTGTGTTAATGGGGAGGTTCATGGTTATTTTAAGGGTAGTCGTGGGCTTAGACAGGGTGACCCGGTATCTCCTTACTTATTCACCCTAGTTATGGAAGTTCTAACGGCCATACTAAATCATGCGGGAAGGATTGACTCTTCTTTTAAATTTCATAACAAGTGTGAACGACAACAAATTATCAACCTTTGTTTCGCGGATGATTTGTTTATTTTTTCGAAAGGTGAGATTGCTTCGGCTAGATGCATTATGAAGTCGCTTGATTCTTTTGCTAAAATGTCTGGCTTGTTTCCAAGTGTTCAGAAGAGTACGGTTTATTTTTCGAATGTGCCATCTTATGTGAAGTCCGCTATTTTGAACCTTATGCCGTTTAATGAAGGTTGTTTGCCGGTGAAATATTTTGGGGTGCCTCTTATATCCTCGAGGCTTCTTTATAAAGACTGTCAAATCTTGGTGGAGAAGCTGGAAAAACGTATTATGCATTGGAGGAATAAGTTACTTTCGTTTGCAGGCAGGTTGCAACTTATTGTCTCTGTTTTGTCTTCGTTACATATCTACTGGTCGTCAGTTTTTATGTTGCCGAACCGTGTGATCGTTAACTTGGAGGCTTTGATGCGGAATTTTTTATGGTCCCAAGATAGTGCTTTTCAGAAAGGTCGTGCTAAAGTTTCGTAGAAAACGGTTTGTGTCCCTAAACATGAGGGTGGTTTAGGGATTCGTCGGATAGGAGACGTCAATATTGCTCTTATGGCTACGCATATTTGGAGTATCCTTACGAACCGTCGGTCTATGTGGGTTGAGTGGGTTCACGCGTATAGGTTAAGAGGCAAAAGCTTTTGGGCTTGCAAGGTTCCGTCTACTTGCTGTTGGTCTTGGAGAAAAATTCTCCAGCTTCGTCCGTTTATGAGAAACTTTATATGGTCCGAAATTGGTAATGGCTTAGACACCTCTGCTTGGTATGATACTTGGAGCGAATTAGGGCCTCTCATGCAGATTTTATCTCCTCGGCTTATCGCTAATGCGGGGTTTGACATGAACTCTAAAGTGTCCGATGTTTATTCTGATAACTTATGGAGGTGGCCAGATGCGTGGAGGGATATTTACCCGGTTCTAAATCAGCTTGATCGGTTGTCTTTGGATCCGAACAAGTCTGATAAATTTTTGTGGCGTCATGGTGATGATAAACATGACTTTTCCTCTTCTCGCGCTTGGGATTCGGTAAGGCATCAGGAAGAACAGGTTAATTGGTGTAGTATTGTGTGGTTTTCACAGTGCATCCCTCGTCATGCTTTTCTAATGTGGCTGATCATGAGACGAAAGCTGCTTACTCAAGACAAAATATTGAGCTGGGATTTTTCGCGAAGAAAGAACATGAACATGATGTGTTGTTTATTATGTTATGAGGATCACGACTCTCATCATCATTTATTCTTTGAATGTAAGTTTTCGACTAAAGTGTGGGTTATGGTTAGGCATAAGGTTGGAATGGATTTGGTTCAGCCGAAGTGGGATGAAGTTGTTAAGTGGTTGCGTGATCGTGCCAAGTCGAAATCCGTTAATGACTATGTTGCAAGACTGCTAGTGGCGGCTAGTGCCTATTTCATTTGGCAGGAGCGTAACGCTAGATTATTCAAGAATCAATTGCGGCCTCCGGAAACTATTAGTGAACTTATTACTCAACAAGTGTGGTATAAACTAATGGGAGCGAAGTTGAAGGATTGTGCTAATGTTCGAAGGTTGCTTGGGGATTGGGAGATAAAGGGGTCCGACTTTCAATATGATGGCAGCTGATTAACGATTTTATATGTGTTAGTTTGTCTAGAAAGTGGTTGTCTAGTGGCGTTGCTCTTTAGTGGTTGTTTTTGTTTTGGTTTTGTTTTTTCTGGTTGTACGGTCTTAGGGCATGTCCTATGACTGAACTAGTGTAGGCTCTCTACACTACTTGTGTTTTTTTGTTGTGAATATATAAAATCACCGGGGTAACCCTTTACCCAAAAAAAAAAGTTTCCTCTAAATAAATTTCGGGACGAAATTTCCACAAGTAGGGGAGACTGTGACACCTGTGCTTGTAATCATTGTAAACAGTTCAGTTATCAATAAAACAATGTTATTTAATCCCAAATGTTTGTTTGTTTATGTTTAACATCTTTCATGTTTTGATTTACGTTCAATTTTTAAACTCTACATCGCTTTCTAGAGAGTTATATGCAAACTGGTGCGTAAACGTAATCAGTTAACGCGACAAACACTCCAGAACATTAACATATACTCAACATACCTTAAATAACCTATACATAACTTAGAAATAAGTTTTGAAGGCTTTGGTATGGCAAAATCAAGTCTACTCGCTTACAGGGACTAAATTCGACAAACTGCGAAAGTATCTCGATTCGTACTGGAACAGACATTCCGGAACATGACCATAAGTTAAACATACCATAAATATCCTTTACATAGCTTAGAAATAGGCTTTGTTGGGTTCGGTGTGCTAAAATAAACTTTTGGGTCATTCAGGGACTAAAAGCGTCAAAAAGTGCACAAGTTTGCATTTTCGCGCATAACTTACATTCTGAATACATCCGGACATCCAAAAATTTATGTAATCATTAAAATATTTTATTTTAGTGATTCGCATGAGAAAAATCCATTCGTCGCGCAATTTGGACCGTTTTTGCGTCCGTTACCACTTCCGTCGTAATTAACCGAACAACGCAACCGTACGGCCAAACGAACTGACATCCAACATAATTTTGAGCATATTTTAAGTTCCCTATACTTTAACTTCATATTTGAGCCTTAAAGTGAGGTTAACGGGGCTTAAACGTGTCAAAACGCATCAAAAATCAAGTTCGGAGTCACAGGGGCCTGTTCTGCCAAAAATCAAACTTTGCTGCTCTGCACAAGGCTTACGGACCGTAAGCACTTATCCATACAGTCCGTAAGGACCTCCCAGATCAGCAAAACCAGTTTTAACAACTGTTATACACTCATAACCCTCTTGCACATGGTATTTCTGAAACTATGGGCTTAATCTAGGGACTCCAATGGTTTTGTAAAACCATGGGTGCACATGTACGGACAAGATCAAAGCATGTTATTCGACGAACGATCTTAACGGTCCTAAGAAATCTATAAATACCCCTCAAGTTCACAACTTAAAACCCACACCTTTGAATCTGAATTTGTTCTCTAAGTTGATGTGTTTATCACTTCATACCTGAGAATATTCGGATCAAAACTTCCATTCTTGGACCCGTTGTAAGTCCTCTTTCGTTCTTTTAGCATTTTCTGCGTTGACCAGTTAATGGTCAACACGAAGTTCGGTTGAACTTCGCAACATGAGCGTAATCACGATGGTTATAGTCCCTTGTGACTATACCTACTGATTACCACGTTATCTAGGCTCAATGACGAGTCGTAGTTTCGGCCAAAATGCGTATTCTTGCGTATTTTGTAACCAAACTACTTTTAGGTATCAAAACCGTTTGTTTTGATACCAAACTTGTTTTCTAACTTAGTTAAGCATGTTTTAACATGCTTAGCTCGTCACTTATAGTTTTAATGCTTATATAGGGTCGTAAAGTAAGCGATCTAAACAATCGCTTATACTTTCGAACCCGACCCGTTCGGTCGATCATTAGGATCCGACCAAAAACATTAGGTGACCATAGTTATACAGGGAATAACCTTCCAAGGTTATACCTTATGGTCACGACGTTTAGTTAGTTGTATGATAGGTAGTTTATATGCCTTAGGTAAATTACCAAAATGCCCTTTTTACGCCAAAATTCATTTTAAGCATATGTAACATAATTTTTGGTATCTAAACTGATTTGGCAACAATATTAGACATGTTAAGGCATATTTTACTTATCATAGAACTAGTTAGGCATTCCGAACGCGTTTTACGCGAATGACGCGTTAAAGTAGCATAAGCTACCTAAACGGGTCGTGATGGGTCGTAAGTACTTAGGTTAGGTTTCATTTTAGTATGTAGGCTTTGTTAAACCATATTACATGAGTTCCCATACTCGTTTGGTTTACGAACCCTCATTCTATCCGATCCTCCGATTTAGGTCCGGTTTATTAACATAGTTACCTATATTAGGTGTCGTTTGATTTCCGTGATCTCTAGCATTGTTTGGTTGTTACTCAAGGACTTCTAGGCAATCTCAAGTGAGTACATAGACCCCTCTTTTACTGTTTTCAAACTGTTTTGGGGTGAAACACATGTGCCTACTTGTTACTTTCGTGTTTTCCATGTTTTCGTATCATATGCTTGTTTTGTTCATTAGTACACATATAGTACATGATTTCATACATGTTTTGCTATGTATGTTCACTTAGCATGCTAGCACATTGTTTTACATTACATCTTATGCTATGTATGTTCATTTAGTGCATACCTAGTACATTGTTTTACATTACATTTATGTTGCATATGTTCACTCAACATATGGACACATTGTTTTACATTTCACGCTATGTATGTTCTTTAGCATACTTAGTGCATTGTTTTCACATCACATGTTTACATTTGGTATAACATTTGGTTGTTTAACGAAACTAATACATTCATTAACACTGATCATGCCGCTCGGTTGTAGGTAGTAGTACCATAGGACTTGACAACTCCCATTCCTGAAATCCTGGGTTTGTTTGGACGTAAGGAATGACCGGATCCGAAAACATTTTTGATAACCTTTACTTTAAAGTTATCCTACTGTCTCAAGGCTTGGATGTAGACGTTTAACTTACCACATAAGTGTTTGTATCAGTAAAACATGAAGTTATTTTGCAAAACATGACTTTTGATTATTCAAAATACTTTGTTTTGTACATTTTTACTTATGGTTTAAGTAGTCTCATTTTACTTACCATACATAACATTGTTTACACATTACATGATTTACATTTGTCAATAGACATTTGACCATACATAAACATTTCTACAATTGTTAAACATTACATTTTGGTGGTTTGTTTGGGTAAATGATTTATATAACGAGGCGACGTGTAATACGATAAAAACATGGTGGATACGCCGCTGGTACTTCCTATATATAAGTGCTTTTATGGTATTACATATCGTAGCGTTATTTAAACCATTTCAGTTTAAACATATTACATCTACAACACATCTTCACATGAACATTGTTTTACAAATAACTTAATTTATACAGACTCATTTTACTTGGTTATTCACTTAACCATACCTTATTCTTTTATATGTGTATATCATCTGATTTATTCATCGCTTTTCAGATAATTTATGAAAGAAAACACTAAAAAAGATTCATGACTACTTTTTATTAAACAGTTTCTTTAAACTCAAGTCATGAATCTTATTTTCACAAAACCTATATATCTCACTGGCATTTTTATGCTGACGTACCTATTTTCACATGTGTTTTCAGGAGTTGTTGCATAGGATGATCGAGACACACTTAGGCGGACCTGTGCCTTAGTGACTTAAAACGAAGCAAGAACTAGTTAATTTATGTTATGTACTCTTTGTTTCTTGTTTTAAGACAATGTAACTCTCTTGTTAGATAAATAAAACGTAACTTAAATTTCCATGGTTGTGAAACAATTAATTCTGTTACAACACTCCCCGACGTTTCCGCCACGACTTGATGTTTTACGTGGTCGGGGTGTGACACTATGTACTCACATTGAAGTGTAAAGTATCCTCAATCTAAAGAACTCAACAAGTTCAGGTAAACCAAGGAAATTCAAGCAGCACCTAGAAATCGAATCACTAGTCAAATAATTGACACCTAAATCAGAAGATCGGATAGAATGAGGTCTTGTAAACCAAATGAGTGTTGGAATTCATGTGATATGGTTTAACAAAGCCTACATTCTAGGTCGGAACCTATCCTAAGTGCTTTCGACCCGTTACGACCAAGGTAGCTTACGCTACTTTAACGCGTCGTTCGCGTAAAGCGCGTTCGAGACGTCTAACTAGTCCTATGACAAGTATTATATGCCTAAACATGTTTAAATATGTTGCATAATCAATTAAGTGACAAATGTTTATGTTTTTTTTTTGACAAATGTTTATGTTACATATGCTTAAAATCCAATTATGCTTGAAAATGGCATTTTGGTCATTTTCCTAAGGCATATAAACTACCTATCATACAACTATTTAAATTATGTGACCATAAGGTATAACCTCGGAAGGTTATTCCCTATACAACTATGGTCACTAAAAATACTTGGTCGGATCCTAATGATCGACCAAACGGGTCGAGTTTGAAAGTCTAAGCGGTGGTTTAGACCGCTTGACTTACGACTCTAAACAAGCACTAAACTAAAAGTGACGAGCTAAACATGTTAAAACATGTTTAACTAAGTTAGAAAACAGGTTTTGATATCAAAACAAAGTGTTTTGATACCCAAGAGTAGTTTGGTTGCAAAATACGCTTAAATGCGCATTTTGACAGAAACTACGACTTGTCACTACGCCTAGTTAACGTGGTAATCAGTAGGTATAGTCACAAGGGACTATAACCATCGTGATTACGCTCACGTTGCAAAGTTCAAAAGAACTTTGTGTTGACCAAAGACTATTCAAAGCAGAAAGTCAAACACTGTTTGACTTTCACGCTCGAAAAGCAATAAAAGAACGAAAGAAGCTTACAAAGGGTCCAAGCTAGGGAGAACTTGATCTATAACACTCAGGTATGAAGCAAAGGCTTTAACTTAGAGCATTAAAATGATCAAGGGTGCAGAAAATGGAGTGAAGGCATGGCTATATATAGTTTTTAGTAAACCGTTAAGATCATTCCTTGCTAAAGAGGGAACAATCTTGGCCATCCATGTGGGCTAATGGTTTTACTAAAATAGGGGGACATGAAATACCATCAAAACAAGTAGATGGTATCCCAAATCAGCCATTAAAACCATCAAAAACAAGCCCAAAGTCCAGATTCATTGTTTCTGATCTGACTGTCTGCCGCGGGCCACGTAGACCCAGACAATATCTTACGCAGGCTGTCACACCCCCAAAATCCACATGCGGAGTATCACCGCTTGGAGGCGTAACTGACCAGGATCAAACCACTAATCATAGTGAACAAGTAAATAATTAAATGTAAAAGTCCAACCAACACGATTAGTGTCCAAAACAAACATAGTTAAGTTATGAGCGGAAGCATAATGTTTAAAACCAAATCAAAAGTTCGATTAACCAAATGTTTAACATGGCACACAGTTGTCCATGTCCCACAACGACTCTTCCTTGTGCAAGCTCCAGCTAAGTACCTATAGACCTGCAAAGCATGTAGTAACGAGTCAACAACTAGTTGAGTGAGTTCACGTTTGGTTGTCCAGTTTATAGTTATTCTGAAAACACAGTTTGTTCTTTACCACCTATCCAGCCGTGGGGGTTACCCCATAGTTCGAAAAACGTTTATTAGTTACCCGTTCTTACGTTGGCTATTCCAGCCCGGCTCTATGGCCGTGGGGGCTACCCCATGTTTAATTCACCAGACTCGTTACCATATCGACTACTAACGTTCGTCATGTTTAAGTGCCCTAACGTCTGTGTCTATCATCACTGACGTGCCATAGTCCATTAGTCCACGCCCGTCCTCTGCGGCACGGTGTGAGGTTTGTTAAACCTAATAGCGCTATTTAACTAATGACCCGTTCGCCATTGGCCTCGGCGATTAAGTCGATACAAAAGGAGGGACTTCGTTGATAGAGTTCTAGTCTGGTATAGTTAAATACGTCTCAACAGGACGAGGAATCTATGTTCCTGATTACGTCTCAATAGGACGAGGAATCTATGTTCCTGATTACGTCTCAACAGGACGAGGAATCTATGTTCCTGAATACGTCTCAACCGGACGAGGAATCTATGTTCCTGATTACGTCTCAACAGGACGAAGAATCCCTATTCGTTAACCCATTCCCAACCCCTGGGAATCCCATGCTTTGTAGAGAAGTGTGAACTCACCTTGGTTTGCTCGGCAGATTACACAGAAAGGTCAAGTCTAGCAGCTAGTGGTCAACCACGTCCTAACAAGGTTATCATACAAGTCAGGTTTTGGTATCAAGTAGCGCACACAAGTATCACATTGATAGCATACAAGAAACACATACGAAACATAGCAAACAAGCAACATCACGTTAACCCATTCAATTTGTGCGACCCGAAAGGTTAAGCCCAATAATCAACGGCCCAACCTATTGTGCGATCGGCATACATGTGCGATCCACAATGGGTTGTGCGATCCAGTCATGCCCGGCCCAAATATATACACCCAGCCCAATAGTTAAACCGAACAACATCTTGTGCGATCAACTCTATAACCCAGCCCAAGTCTACGGCCCAACCACAATAAACAGATAATCATATAGTGAAATTAGCAACATACACCATCATATCACATAGTAACAGTAGTAGGCGATTTAAACCTCCCAATGTCTGTTTGTTTTCATGACTTAGCCCAAGACTTCGTGTGATCCATCTATATGTCCGGCCCAATTAACACTAGGACCCAATGGACTATATGATTCATGTCAGATTTCATGTATGTTACAAGATCCGAAATATGTAATTCAATTATATGACATGTGAGTGTGTAATGCAAGTGTGGGGTTGACTAAGTCACCCCTTTTTAATCCCTATGAAACCGTCCCACTATCTCGATACCCTCAATCAATCACATGATCACATAATTGCAATCCTAATCTCATTAAAACTTCAACACCCTTTTAATGTTTCACATGTATATCCTGACACCTTGTGCATATAATCATGTATACCATTAAATTCACAACATGGCCGATTATTATATTCATTAGATCCACAACATCCTAACAGTCGTCCAAATTGAAGGATGATTATCATTCTAAATCTAAGTTTCCATGAACTATATTCTAGGTTTGCATAACAGTGTGATTAATAATAATTCCTGAATACAAAGAACTCCCAACTTGTCTATTAATCACATAATTCTTTGTTTACGGCTTTGCGCTCACAAGGTTAACACAACTTCAACTATTCTACCATGCAAGATCGATTGTCTGTTAGTTCACCATATTCACAATACCAATGAATAATCCATATAATATCAAGTCTTGGAATTTATCACAGTTTATACATGATACACGAATTCACATAACATCCCAAATTAATATATTCACTTTTAGATACAACATCATAGAATTAGACTCGCACACTTTGTTAATCGAAAACACACCAAGAAACGGTCAACAATATTACATGTACGATCAATCAGAACATAAAGCAAGATATCATACTAACCAAGAACTTGATTGTAAGAGATGATGTCTTGATGATGATGGGGGGTGTCCACTGCCGTCGCACATCAAGTGAGGGGAAATAATTTCTAGGGTTTACAATATGGCAAAGAGTTATGGAATATGCCTACATGTTCACGTATACTAGAAAAGAGGGTGTTGGGCCGAATCCTTGTATGGGCTACCTCTTGTCTCAAGTTCAATCATAGTGGGCCGTGTGGGTAAAGACATAGTGTACGGCTCAAGAGATGTTGTGCGACTGGCTAGTGTTGCGCGACTAAGATTTATTCAATATTCTTACTAATAATACAATCACACAAAATACGTAACGTACAATTTATAATTATTCATTAAAACCAATATATCACATAGTCACACAAAGTTCGCATACGTTACATTAAACACAAGGATAGGTTCTGAAATACGAGTTGTCACATTATCCCCAAGTTGAAAGAAATTTCGTCCCGAAATTTAGCACGTACTCACTGAGGAAGCTAGTTAAGTTGTATGGTTTTCCTGGTTTTCCTGGGGTGTCACATCCTCCCCCCGTTGATCTGGAATTTCGTCCCGAAATTCCGTAGCTTCAGCCTCAGTAGTGGTTGTACCGTGTGCGAATAGCTGGGGATACTTTTGTTTCATCTGATCTTCGCGTTCCCAGGTGAACTCTGGGCCGCGACGTGAGTTCCATCGAACTCGAACGAGAGGTATTCTAGTATGCTTGAGGACCTTAACATCCCGGTCCGTGATTTCAACAGGTTCCTCGACGAATCGCAACTGCTCGTCGATAGTGAGCTCCTTCAAAGGAACTACGTGGGTCTCATCTGACAGACACTTCTTCAGATTTGACACATGGAAAACGTTGTGAACTGCACTAAGTTCTGCTGGTAAGTTCAGTCTGTAGGCCACCTTGCCTATCTTCTCAATGACTTCGAAGGGTCCAACGTATCGTGGGTTAAGTTTGCCCCGTTTCCCAAAACGAACCACACCCTTCCAGGGTGAAACTTTGAGTAGTACACGCTCCCCAACCTGGAGCTCTAATGGTTTTCTGCCCTTATCGGCGTAGACTTTCTGACGGTCATGAGCCGCCGCCATTCGTTGTCGTATCTGAGCAATTTTCTCTGTTGTGTCAACCACATGTTCTGGACCAGTAATCTGACTATCCCCCACCTCTGCCCAACAAAGAGGTGACCGGCATTTACGCCCGTACAATGCCTCAAACGGAGCAGCTTCAATGCTGGTGTGGTAGCTATTGTTGTATGAAAATTCCACAAGTGGCAGATGCTTTTCCCAGCCGTTGCCAAAGTCAATCACACATGTCCTAAGCATGTCTTCGAAGGTCTGGATGGTACGTTCCGACTGCCCATCCGTTTGCGGGTGATAAGCTGTGCTCATATCTAATCTTGAGCCAAAGGACTTGTGCATTGCTTGCCACAGTTCCGAAGTAAAACGTGCATCTCGATCCGAGATAATAGAGGTGGGCACCCCGTGCCTCGAGACAACTTCCTTTAGGTATACTTCTGCTAGAGTGGAGAACTTATCCGTTTCTTTAATAGCCAAGAAGTGAGTAGACTTTGTGAGTCGATCCACGATCACCCAAATAGTATCGTTACCACGTTGTGATCTAGGCAGGCCAGTAACAAAATCCATGGAAATTTGTTCCCATTTCCATTGTGGTATCTCTGGTTGTTGAAGTGGGCCTGAAGGTTTCTGATATTCCGCCTTGACTCTCGCACAAGTCAAGCACTTGCTAACGTATGTTGCTATGTGGGCCTTCATGCTAGGCCACCAGTATGTAGTTTTGATATCGTGGTACATTTTATCCGAACCAGGATGTACTGAGTAGCGAGACTTGTGTGCCTCATCCATCACAAGCTCTCGTAGGTTGCCATAAAGTGGGACCCAAATGCGTCCCGTGACTTAGTAGGCGCCGTCTTCCTTCTGTTCTAAGCGTTTCCTTGAGCCGCGTAGGGCTTCAGCCCTGACGTTCTCTGGTTTCAATGCTTCTACCTGAGCATTTCGTATTTGAGAAGGAAGGCTAGACTGTATAGTAAGTTGTAAAGCTCGTACGCGCTTAGGCGTAGTGTCCTTTCGACTGAGGGCGTCGGCCACAACATTGGCCTTGCCTGGGTGGTACCTGATCGAGCATTCGTAGTCGTTCAGTAGCTCGACCCATCGTCGTTGTCTCATATTGAGTTCCTTCTGTTTAAAGATATGCTCGAGGCTCCTGTGATCAGTGTAGATAGCGCATTTGGTACCATATAGGTAGTGTCGCCATATCTTAAGTGCAAAAACAACCGCTCCCAGCTCTAGATCGTGTGTAGTGTAGTTCTTCTCATGAACCTTGAGTTGGCGTGAAGCGTATGCTATAACTTTATCCCGCTGCATCAAAACACAACCAAGACCCTGAATGGATGCGTCGCAGTAGACCACGAAGTCGTTCGTGCCCTCTGGCAATGAAAGGATAGGTGCACTACAAAGTCTATCCTTTAAGTGCTGAAACGCTAACTCCTGTGCGTTTCCCCAACGATAAACAACGCCCTTCTGCGTTAGTGAAGTAAGAGGCTGAGCAATCTTGGAGAAATCCTTGATAAATCTCCTGTAAAAACCTGCCAATCCCAAGAATTGGCGAATTTCCTTTGGCGTACGAGGTGCAGGCCAGCTCTTGATTGACTCTACCTTGGATGGATCAACGTGAATCCCATCCTTGTTCACTACATGGCCTAAGAAATGGACTTCACCAAGCTAGAAGTCACCTTTTGAGAACTTGGCGTACAGTTGTTCCTTTCGAAGGAGTTCCAAAATAAGTCGTAAGTGTTGCTCATGTTCCTCCTGACTCTTCGAATAGATCAGGATGTCATCAATGAAGACAATAACGTATTTGTCTAGGTATGGCTTGCACACTCGATTCATCAGTCCATGAAGACCGCTGGTGCGTTTGTCAGCCCAAAAAGGCATTACCAAAAACTCATAGTGGCCATATCGAGTTCTGAAGGCTGTTTTGGAGACGTCCTCTTCTCGGACTCTCAGCTAGTGATACCCTGATCTCAAATCAATCCTTGAGTAGTAGCTCGACCCTTGTAACTGGTCGAATAGGTCGTCAATGCATGGAAGAGGGTAGCGATTCTTCCCAGTCACCTTGTTCAATTCACGGTAGTCGATGCACATTCTGAACGTACCGCCTTTCTTCTTCACAAATAGCACTGGAGCTCCCCAGGGCGAAGAGTTAGGACGAATAAAACCCTTATCCAAGAGTTCTTGTAGTTGCGTAGATAACTCTTTCAACTCTGATGGAGCTAAACGATACGGTGCACGAGCTATGGGTGCTGCACCAGGAGCTAGCTCGATCTGGAACTCGACCTGTCGATGAGGCGGGAGGCCAGGTAGTTCCTCAAGAAATACCTCAGGATAATCACGTACAATCGGAAAGTCTTCTATCTTTTTCTCTTCCTTCGAGGTGTCAGTAACGAGAGCCAGAAAAGCAGTGTGGCCCTTACGCAAACACTTTTGGGCCTTAAGGGAAGAGATGATACTCACAACAGCACCACCCTTGTCGCCACGAATTATGAGAGGTTCATCACCTGGGCGAGGAATACGGACAATCTTTCCGTTACAAAGAATCTCTGTTCGATGTTGAGGTAGCCAATTTATACCAATAACGATGTCAAAACCATCACAATGTTGGGGTCATTCCTAATATCACTCTGTCTAATCACGAACACTCGACCCCTGGCACCATCGCCATCATTATTACCCCTGTTGTTGTCCCATTGTTGTTCCCGTTTCCTTGGTTGTGGTTCTGATTCTGATTCTGGTTCAGCCGTGGGTAGCGTCTCATGAAATGATCTCCTGCACCACACTGACAACATCCCTTGTTATCCTGCTGTTGCTGCTGATTTTGTGGAGCTTGTGGCTGCTGTTATCGGTTCTGGTTTGCAGGACGTGAGCTTCTACAATCTTTGGCTCCATGACCAAGCTTGTTGCATCTCTAACGACGATCCTTGTTGCACTGCCCGCTGTGGTGCAAATTACATCGATAGCACTTAGGGTGGTTTCCCCTGTATCCACCCTGACTTCAATTACCAAAAGACTGCTGACTGGGGCTCCTGTACTCGACTAAGATTGAACCGAAGTGAAACCCTTGCTTAAATTTCCATCCCACTTGCGTTTGTTGTCACTGGGAGCATCCGAAGTAGTTGTAGCAGCATTAATACGTTTCGGCAGTTTATTCTGTCCTACCGCCTGATCTGAGAGACGTTGAGCAAGATGAGTAATATCCTGGATGGTTGCAAGGTTGGCCGATGTCACATGACTTTGAATCTCTGGTTCTAAGCCTTTGAGATACAGCTCAATGCGCTTGATGGGAGGATCCACCATTATTGGACATAACACCGTCAGTTTGTTGGATCGTTTCGTGTACGCTTCTATCTCTGACCCCGTCATCTTCAGGTTAAAGAATTCCACCTCCAGCTTGTGGATGTCATCACGACTCTAGTATTCACGTTAATCAGTTCCTTAAGAATCATTCCATGGGGTGGCATTAGCAGCCGCCAGCCCCAGCATCTGAATTTGCGCGTTTCACCAAGTTAGCGCAGTGCCTTCGAGAGTACCAGTGGCATACTTCACCCCACGAGCCTCGGGGAATTCACACATTTTCGAAGACTGACTCGTGTTTCTCAAACCAATGGAGGAGTCCAACAGTTCCTTTGGTGCCACTGAAAGTACTAGGACAACAGTCCATGAACGTCTTAAATGTGCATACAGGCGGCTGAGTGTTCTGACCTTGTTGCGCGAGGAAGAAACGACAGAGCTAAGCACGAGTTGGGTCATGAGAGTAGGATCTAGCATCCAAGGTTAGGTTTGAAATAGCAGGTTATTCCTCCTGCTTGGGCGGCTGCGAGTACTGCCGTAACTTATTCATTGATAAGAGCCGTCAGCTGGCTTGAGTTAGATTCACACGTTCCCTCATGATCTCACATCGAAGGAAACACAAATAGGAAAGGTGTCGCGAATGTGCGTAAGTGTGTAGTGACAGTAGGGAGTTAGCACAAATGTGTTTTCAAACTATAGTTGCTACGTTTATCTAAGCATACCATGAGCAAAAATTCTATGCAATCTAGCAAGTAGGCAATATAAAACGTAAACCATATCACCTAGAATGTCGAGCCTTGCACGTGGAGCGAAGCGTCGTTGTGGATCGTAGAGCACTGTACAGGTTATAGTCTGGTTTTAACAAAAACGTTTTCCTTTATTAAAACCAAGTTCTCTATAACCAATGGCTCTGATACCAATCTGTCACACCCCCAAAATCCACATGCGGAGTATCACCGCTTGGAGGCGTAACTGACCAGGATCAAACCACTAATCATAGTGAACAAGTAAATAATTAAATGTAAAAGTCCAACCAACACGATTAGTGTCCAAAACAAACATAGTTAAGTTATGAGCGGAAGCATAATGTTTAAAACCAAATCAAAAGTTCGATTAACCAAATGTTTAACATGGCACACAGTTGTCCATGTCCCACAACGACTCTTCCTTGTGCAAGCTCCAGCTAAGTACCTATAGACCTGCAAAGCATGTAGTAACGAGTCAACAACTAGTTGAGTGAGTTCACGTTTGGTTGTCCAGTTTATAGTTATTCCGAAAACATCGTTTGTTCTTTACCAGCTATCCAGCCGTGGGGGTTACCCCATAGTTCGAAAAACGTTTATTAGTTACCCGTTCTTACGTTGGCTATTCCAGCCCGGCTCTATGGCCGTGGGGGCTACCCCATGTTTAATTCACCAGACTCGTTACCATATCGACTACTAACGTTCGTCATGTTTAAGTGCCCTAACGTCTGTGTCTATCATCACTGACGTGCCATAGTCCATTAGTCCACGCCCGTCCTCTGCGGCACGGTGTGAGGTTTGTTAAACCTAATAGCGCTATTTAACTAATGACCCGTTCGCCATTGGCGTCGGCGATTAAGTCGATACAAAAGGAGGGACTTCGTTGATAGAGTTCTAGTCTGGTATAGTTAAATACGTCTCAACAGGACGAGGAATCTATGTTCCTGATTACGTCTCAACAGGACGAGGAATCTATGTTCCTGAATACGTCTCAACCGGACGAGGAATCTATGTTCCTGATTACGTCTCAACAGGACGAGGAATCCCTATTCCTTAACCCATTCCCAACCCCTGGGAATCCCATGCTTTGTAGAGAAGTGTGAACTCACCTTGGTTTGCCTGGCAGATTACACAGAAAGGTCAAGTCTAGCAGCTAGTGGTCAACCACGTCCTAACAAGGTTATCATACAAGTCAGGTTTTGGTATCAAGTAGCGCACACAAGTATCACATTGATAGCATACAAGAAACACATACGAAACATAGCAAACAAGCAACATCACGTTAACCCATTCAATTTGTGCGACCCGAAAGGTTAAGCCCAATAATCAACGGCCCAACCTATTGTGCGATCGGCATACATGTGCGATCCACAATGGGTTGTGCAATCCAGTCATGCCCGGCCCAAATATATACACCCGGCCCAATAGTTAAACCGAACAACATCTTGTGCGATCAACTCTATAACCCAGCCCAAGTCTACAGCCCAACCACAATAAACAGATAATCATATAGTGAAATTAGCAACATACACCATCATATCACATAGTAACAGTAGTAGGCGATTTAAACCTCCCAATGTCCGTTTGTTTTCATGACTTAGCCCAAGAATTCGTGTGATCCATCTATATGTTCGGCCCAATTAACACTAGGACCCAATGGACTATATGATTCATGTCAGATTTCATGTATGTTACAAGATCCGAAATATGTAATTCAATTATATGACATGTGAGTGTGTAATGCAAGTGTGGGGTTGACTAAGTCACCCCTTTTTAATCCCTATGAAACCATCCCACTATCTCGATACCCTCAATCAATCACATGATCACATAATTGCAATCCTAATCTCATTAAAACTTCAACACCCTTTTAATGTTTCACATGTATATCCTGACACCTTGTGCATATAATCATGTATACCATTAAATTCACAACATGGCCGATTATTATATTCATTAGATCCACAACATCCTAACAGTCGTCCAAATTGAAGGATGATTATCATTCTAAATCTAAGTTTCCATGAACTATATTCTAGGTTTGCATAACAGTGTGATTAATAATAATTCCTGAATACAAAGAACTCCCAACTTGTCTATTAATCACATAATTCTTTGTTTACGGCTTTGCGCTCACAAGGTTAACACAACTTCAACTATTCTACCATGCAAGATCGATTGTCTGTTAGTTCACCATATTCACAATACCAATTAATAATCCATATAATATCAAGTCTTGGAATTTATCACAGTTTATACATGATACACGAATTCACATAACATCCCAAATTAATATATTCACTTTTAGATACAACATCATAGAATTAGACTCGCACACTTTGTTAATCGAAAACACACCAAGAAACGGTCAACAATATTACATGTACGATCAATCAGAACATAAAGCAAGATATCATACTAACCAAGAACTTGATTGTAAGAGATGATGTCTTGATGATGATGGGGGGTGTCCACTGCCGTCGCACATCAAGTGAGGGGAAATAATTTCTAGGGTTTACAATATGGCAAAGAGTTATGGAATATGCCTACATGTTCACGTATACTAGAAAAGAGGGTGTTGGGCCGAATCCTTGTATGGGCTACCTCTTGTCTCAAGTTCAATCATAGTGGGCCGTGTGGGTAAAGACATAGTGTACGGCTCAAGAGATGTTGTGCGACTGGCTAGTGTTGCGCGACTAAGATTTATTCAATATTCTTACTAATAATACAATCACACAAAATACGTAACGTACAATTTATAATTATTCATTAAAACCAATATATCACATAGTCACACAAAGTTCGCATACGTTACATTAAACACAAGGATAGGTTCTGAAATACGAGTTGTCACATTATCCCCAAGTTGAAAGAAATTTCGTCCCGAAATTTAGCACGTACTCACTGAGGAAGCTAGTTAAGTTGTATGGTTTTCCTGGTTTTCCTGGGGTGTCACATCCTCCCCCCGTTGATCTGGAAGTCGTAACGAACGCAAAAACGATCCAAATTAAGCGACGAATGGAATTTTATCATGCCAATCACTAAAATAAAATATTTTAATGATTACATAAATTTGTGGGTGTTCGGATATATTCAGAACGTAAGATATGCGCGAAAATACAAACTTATGCACTTTTTGACGCTTTTAGTCCCTATTGATCAAATAAGTTTATTTTAGCATACCGAACCCCTCAAAGCCTATTTCTAAGCTATGTAAAGGATATTTAAGGTATGTTTAACTTCTGATCAAGTTCCGGAATGTTCGTTACCATACAAATCGGTATAGTTTCGCAGTTTGACACAAATAGTCCCTGCGATCGAACAAACTTGTTTTCGACACACCAAACCATCCAAAACTTATTTCTAAGTTATGTGAAAGTTATTTAAGGTATGTTAAGCCTATTTCACTATTCTGGAGTGTTTGTTGCGTTAAACTGACTGCGTTCTCGCATCAGTTTGCGTATAACTTTCAAGAAAGCGATCTAAAGCTTGAAATCAGAATCGAATCAAATCGTAAAATCACCAAACACATATACACACATAATAACACCAAAACACATTGTTTTATTAATAATTAACATTGTTTTACATTGTACATCGATCACAGTTGTCATAGAGGGCATGGGTATTTATAGTTTTTGGTAAACCGTTAAGATCATTCCTTGCTAAAGAGGGTTCAATCTTGGCAATCCAAGTGGGCACAAGGTTTTAGAATACCATGGACATGAAATACTATCAAAATCCAGCAGATGGTATCCCAAAACAAGTGTTAAAAAGCATCAAACCCAGCTCAAAGTCCAAATTCAATGTTTCTGCACTGGTAGGCTGTCGTTCCCTGCATAAGATGAGGCTCTATCTTATGCGGCCCGCGAGAGCTAAGTTTCACAGATTGTCACATTTGGTCCCTGAACTTGAAAAACTTGTATTTCGATGCATATTTGACACGTTTAAGCCCCGTCAACCTCATTTCAAAGCTCTAAAATGATGTTAAAGTATAGGGAACTTAAAATATGCTCAAAAACATCTCGGATGTCAGTTCGTTTGGTCATACGGTTGTGTTATTCGGTTAATTACGACGGAAGTCGTAACGGACGCAAAAACGATCCAAATTTAGCGACGAATGGAATTTTATCATGCCAATCACTAAAATAAAATATTTTAATGATTACATAAATTTTTGGGTGTCCGGATATATTCAGAACGTAAGATATGCGCGAAAATGCAAACTTATGCACTTTTTGACGTTTTTAGTCCCTATTGATCAAATAAGTTTATTTAAGCATACCGGACCTCTCAAAGCCTATTTCTAAGCTATGTAAAGGATATTTAAGGTATGTTTAACTTATGATCAAGTTCCGGAATGTTCATTACTATACAAATCAGTATAGTTTCACAGTTTGACACAAATAGTCCCAGCGAACGAATAGACTTGTTTTCAACTTACCAAACCATCCAAAACTTATTTCTAAGTTATGTGAAGGTTATTTAAGGTATGTTAAGACTATGTCACTATTCCAGAGTGTTTGTCGCGTTAAACTGACTGCGTTTTTTTTTTTTTGGGTAAAGGGTTACCCCGGTGATTCTATATATTCACATCAAAACAAAACAAGTAGTGTAGAGAATCTACACTAGTTCATTCACGAGACATGCCCCGAGAATGGAAAACGGAAAAAAACTCTAAACCAAACACAAAACCAAAAGAAGACAACTAGACAAATATCTAGAAACCCTAGTTCTCTCTCTAGCTATGGCGATTCTGGTGATTTTTCTTTCTTTTGATTTTAATTCTTGATCTTCGTATAACAGTCTGATTATCGGAGCATTGATTTATCAATTCTCTGATTCGAACTCGTTAGCGAAAGGATTGGGTTGAATCGGGAGTCTTTTTTCTTTCTTCGCCTAGCTAAATTAGGGTTTTTATTTCTTTTCTTTCGTTCGGCTTGGGTTACTGGTTATACGTTGATTCTGTGTGCATGGTTGATTCTGCTATTGTTTAATGGAGAGAGGTGATGATTATTTAATGGATGATCGTTTGAATTCTGATGATGTTGCTAAGTGTGAGCGGGGCAAGCCGCCAATACCTTTTAGGGGTTTAGCGTCCAGAGTTGTCAATATTGACGGAAACCCTATGCTGCCGAGAAGGGGTACAATCCAGAGTGTCCAGTCTGATCCGAAATTGATTAATGTTATCGATGAACTCAGCAAGATTACTGTTCCTGTGGTATCATCGGATAATCAAACCGCAGGGGATTATGTCGAAGTTTTTGGTGATCAGGGTTTACATGTGGAGCAAAATAACAGCTTGAAAACGAAGTCTTATGCTGATACGGTTGTAGCAGGTAATGTGCAGAAAGTTAATTTCCGTTCTTTGTCTAGCTCGATTGTTCAAGAAGGCTGTGATGTTGTTCTTCCAAAGGAATCTGTTAGATCTGTGCAGGACAAAATGGCCAACACCATGTACGGTTATTTTCTGGGAGAACGAGTTGCTTTTCCGGTTGTGGATTACTATGTGAAAAATAACTAGAAAAAATATGGGTTGCAAAAGACGATGATGAACGCCAACGGTTTCTTTTTCTTCAAGTTTCGTGATGAAGTAGGAATGTCAAACGCTATGAAAGATGGTCCGTGGATTATTAGATCTCAACCATTATTCCTGAATAAATGGACCCCTACGACCAAGTTAGAAAAGAAAGAGGTTAAGCAAGTACAAGTGTGGGTGAAAATTCATGAGGTTCCCTTAGCGGCCTATACGGAAGATGGACTCAGTTTGATAGCAACAACTATTGGTGAGCCAAAAATGCTGGATACGTTCACAACGACCATGTGCACGGATTCATGGGGTCGTAGTAGTTATGCTCGTGCTTTGGTGGAAATTTCAGCGGATAATGAATTCCGTGAGGAGATTACAATGGCAATACCTGAACCTGAAGGGGAGGGTTATTTAAAGGAGACGATGTATGTAGAATATGAATGGAGCCCACTTCGTTGTGCTACTTGTTGTGTGTTTGGTCACTCGAATGACACATGTCCGAAGAAGCCAGCGAGAAGTAATGCTCGGATTGAGAATCATAGCCGTAATGTCCAAAGGAACAAACAAGTGAAGAAGATGCCGATAGTTGATCAGGATGGGTATACTGAGGTGCATGGTAAGAAAGTCGCTAGAAAGATGGGTATTCCGGTGAATAAACAGAACAATAGATTTGAATATAGGCCAGTGATGAAGCCGAAACCGAAGGAAAATACTAGAGCAACTTCAAAGCAATTGAATAACCCGTTTGATGTTCTCAAAGATCTTGATACGGAAACGGGTACTAGCAAAAATGCAAGGCGATCGAAAAGCAATGAAGAGGATGATGACGACGTTGAGGAGGTATACAATGAAATGGACGAGTTTATGGTGCAGGGTTCGGTGAATTTAAATAAAAATCAAGGGGCAAGCACTCCTTCTACGACATTTACTCATGGTTAGTATTGCAGTTTGGAATATAAGGGGGTTGAATCGCCCGCTTAAACAAATGGAGGTTCGTCAGGCTGTCAGGGATTATAATTTGAACTTGTGTGCTATTTTAGAGTCCCATGTTGATGTGGTCAATCTGGGTAAAGTTTGTAAATCGGTGTTTAGATCGTGGGATTGGACTTCTAATGGAGGTTGCTGTAGCAAAGGTACTAGAATTATTATTGGATGGAATCCGGCGATTTTTGATGTCATGGTTGTCGCTCAATCGTCTCAGGTTATGCACCTTCAACTTGTTTTTAAACTGGATAAAAGAATGACCTTCTGTTCGATTGTGTATGCGGATAACTATTATGTCTCCCGTAGAGAGTTGTGGCATCTTCTTTCTATGCATAAAGTGTTTGTGGCGGATAGGCCTTGGTTTATTATGGGGGACTTCAATTCAGCGCTTAATACAGAAGATAGTTCGATGGGTACTTCTACTATTTCAATTGGTATGAGGGAGTTCCAAGCATGTGTTGATGATATTGAAGTGTTCGATATTAATCGAACAGGTATCCATTTTACATGGAACCAAAAACCGAAAAAAGGTGTTGGATTACTTAAGAAGATTGATCGGGTGATGGGAAACACTCATTTTGTTGCTGAATATCCGAACTCGGTTGCTATTTTCAAGCCTTCAAGGCTTTCGGACCATTGTCCTTGCATATTATCTATTCCGGAAGCTATGAAATTGAAACCGAGATCTTTTAAATTCGCTAACTTTCTGGTATTTAAACCAGAATTTTTAGAGATTGTGAAGAAGCATTGGATGTCAAACGTGGAGGGGGTGCACCAATTTCGAGTTGTCAAGAAGCTTAGAATGCTTAAAAACCCGTTTCGATCTTTGCTTTTCAAACAAGGCAATCTCCACAAAAAGGTTGAGAGTCTTCGGATGAAATTAGATGTTATTCAGCAGAATATTGATAAGGAGCCGTTAAATATTGCTTTCAGAAATGAAGAATCGGCTACTACCCGTGAGCTTCAAGACGCGATGCTGGATGAGGAGAGGTTTCTGAAACAAAAAGCTAAGGTTGACTGGTTGAGAGCGGGTGACATGAATACTGCTTTTTTTCATTCATCTTTGAAAATCAGAAATCACTATAGTAGGATTGAAGTTGTTAATGATGCGGAAGGGAATTCTTTTGAAGGTGACAATGTTTATAAAGCTTTTCTCCAGCATTTTGAGAAGTTCTTTGGAAGTCAAGGTGATATTTCGCTTCAACCAGCCCCGGATTTATTTCTGAAAATTTTATCTCGTGATGTTGCTTCTCATATGGTGCGAGATATAACGGATGAGGAGGTCAAGAAGGCGATGTTCTCTATTGGTAATGATAAAGCGCCTGGCCCGGATGGTTATACGGCGGCGTTTTTCAAAAGTGCGTGGCCTATTATTGGTAATGATATTGTTCTTGCAATTAAGGATTTTTTTGTGACTGGTAATTTGCTTCGGGAGTTAAATCATACCCTTATAGTTCTGATTCCTAAAGTGTCAACTCCTATGGGTGTTACTGATTTTCGGCCGATAGCTTGTTGTAATGTTTTTTACAAGTGTATTAGCAAGATTATTGCAGACATGATAAAGGGAGCTTTGAATGATATTGTTAGCATCAATCAATCGGCCTTTGTTCCAGGAAGGAAAATCTCGGATAATATCCTCTTAACGCAAGAATTAATGCATAACTATCATCGGAATATTGGCCCTCCCCGATGTGCGTTTAAAGTGGATATTCAAAAAGCTTATGATACGGTTGATTGGAATTTCCTAAAAAATGTGCTGCTTGGTTTTGGCTTTAACAGGAAAATGGTGAATTGGATTATGATATGTGTGTCTTCTACGACATTTTCGGTTTGTGTCAATGGTACGGTGCACGGTTTTTTCAAAGGTAACCGAGGGTTAAGACAAGGGGATCCAATCTCTCCATATTTATTTACTCTTGTAATGGAGATTTTGACGGGTATTCTTCAGCATGCGGTTCGGATAGACTCTTCGTTTAAGTTCCATAACCGATGCGAGAGACAGCAGATTATAAATCTCTGTTTCGCGGATGATCTTTTTCTGTTTGCGAGAGGGGAGGTGAATTCGGCCAGATGTATCATGTCTTCTCTTTCAAAGTTCACAAAGATGTCGGGGTTAGTGCCTAGCAATCAGAAAAGTACGGTCTTCTTTTGTAATGTAAATGAGAATGTCAAACAGGCGATTCTGGATATTATGCCTTTTGTGGAAGGCAAGTTACCTGTGAAGTATTTGGGGGTACCTCTTATTACTTCTAAACTCAGGTACAATGATTGCTGTGTTCTTGTGGAGAAACTTGAAAAAAGAATAATGCATTGGAAAAATAAATTGTTATCTTTCGCGGGTAGACTTCAACTTATTATTTCAGTTCTATCATCCATGCATATTTATTGGTCTTCGGTTTTTATTTTGCCAAATCGGATTATTAATGAGCTGGAAGCCAGAATGCGGAACTTCTTATGGAATCAAGATGTTTCTTTTAGTAGAGGAAAAGCGAAAGTTTCTTGGAAGTCGGTTTGTACTCCTAAGTTTGAAGGGGGATTGGGTATTAGACGTATTGGGGATATGAATAAAGCCCTAATGTCGTCTCACATTTGGAGCATTGTCTCGAAAAGGGAGTCTCTTTGGGTTGAGTGGATTCATTCTTATCGGCTAAAAGGCAAAAGCTTCTGGGTTTCTAAATTGCCTTCTAACTCTTGTTGGTCATGGCGAAAGATTATTCAGATGCGGCCGATTATTCGTAAACACATCTGGTCCGAAGTAGGGAATGGTATTAGTACTTCAGCTTGGTTTGATCTTTGGAGCGAGTTGGGGCCGCTTGGTGATTTTCTAACGCCAAGAACTATCTCAGATGCTGACTTTCGGCTCGATGACAAGGTGGCGGATATTTTTTCTAACGGTTCTTGGAAATGGCCGGATGCTTGGAGGGATTTGTTTCCTGTTCTAATTCAGCTCGATCAATTCCATTTGGATTTGTCTAAACATGACTGTTTGCTATGGAAAGATGGTGCTCATACTGAGGAATTCTCTTCCTCAGCGGTTTGGAATTCGGTGCGGCATAGAGAGCCGGAAATAGACTGGTGCAGTTTTGTTTGGTTTGCTCAATGTATCCCTAGGCATGCATTTATGATGTGGCTGATAATGAAGGGTAAGCTTCTTACACAAGACAAAATTTTAAAATGGGATTTTGATCGGCGTAAAAACATGAACATGATGTGCTGCTTACTATGCTATGAAAATTATGATTCACATCCTCATTTGTTCTTTGAGTGTAAGTTTGCTTCCCAAGTGTGGTTTTTAATTCGTAATAAAGTGGGGATGAATGATGTGTGTCCGAGATGGGTGGATATTGTCGAATGGTTTCGGGCTCGAGCTCAATCAAAGAAAGTGGAAGTTTATGTTGCTAAGCTTTTAGTTGGGGCTGCTGCGTATACTATTTGGCAAGAGCGGAATAGGCGGATATTTAAAAACCAACAACGCCCTCCTGAAATGGTTAGTGATATCATCCTAAATACGGTCAGGTATAAGTTGATGGGTGCGAAATTGAAGAACACGGATAGGGTACGCAAGTTGCGTGGGGAATGGAAGCTTACTGACGAAAGAAATAATGATGGAGGCTGATTAATTTGTAGTCTTTATTGAGTGTCTAGTTTCTTTGTCTAGGTGGTTTTTTGGATGTTTGTTTTGCTTGTGTTTCTCTTTGTTTTTACTTTCATGGGGCATGTCTCATGATTGAACTAGTGTAGACTCTCTACACTACTTGTGCTTTGTTGGTTGTGAATATATAGAATCACCGGGGTAACCCTTTACCCAAAAAAAAAAAAGACAAATATCTAGAAACAATGACGCCAAAAAAGTAATTAATCAGCCACCATTGTCTTCAACTTCTTTCGCATGGATCTCCCATTCTCCCAGAATCTTGCGCACCCTAACGGTATCCTTTAACTTTGCTCCCAACAACTTGTATCTGACTGTTTTCATGATCACATAGCTAACCATTTCAGGGGGTCTCAACTGATTTTTAAAGATCCTAGCATTCCTCTCTTGCCAAATAAAATACGTGGCAGCCGCAACTAGAATTTTAGCAACAAAAATATCAGCTTTCCTAGAATGAGCTCGAGCATTAAGTCAACCAACTATATCCACCCATTTCGGAGAGACAGAATTCATCCCAACCCTATCTCGTAACATAAGCCACACTTGTGAAGAATACTTACATTCAAAAAACAAATGAGAATGGGAGTCAAAATTCTCATAGCATAGAAGGCAGCACATCATATTCATGTTTTTTCTTCTAGACAAATCCCATTGCAAAATCTTGTCTTGAGTAAGGAGCTTACCTCTCATAATCAACCACATCATAAAGGCGTGCCTAGGAATACATTGAGCAAACCAAACGATATTGCACCAGTCGACTTCCGGCTCACTATGTCGAACCGAGTGCCAAACGCTAGAAGCTGAAAAATCATTAAGAACACCTCCATCTTTCCATCGTAATTTGTCAGTCTTTACCGGGTCTAGATGAATTTGATCAAGTTGAATGAGAACTGGAAAAAGATCCCTCCAAGCCAAAGGCCATAACCACACACCATTAGAGTACACATTCGCTACAGATTGATCCAACATAAAATCAGCATCCGAAATTGTTCTCGGCGAAATAAACTCACCGAGTGGCCCCAATTCACTCCAGTAATCGAACCAGGTAGAAGTATTAGCACCATTCCCCAATTCGGTCCATATATGCTTTCTGATATGCGGCCTCATTTGAGTGAGCTTTCGCCATGACCAAGAGCAATTTGAAGGAGTTTTGCAAACCCAGAAACTCTTTCCTTTTAACCGATACGAATGCACCCACTCCACCCATAGAGATTCTCGTTTAGAGACTATACTCCAAATGTGAGAAGACATCAAAGCTTTATTCATGTCCCCAATACGTCTAATCCCCAAACCCCCTTCGTATTTAGGCGTACAAACAGATTTCCAAGAAACTTTAGCCTTACCTTTATTAAAAGAAGACTCTTGAGACCATAAGAAATTCCTCATTTTAGCTTCTAGCTCCTGAATCACCCGAGATGGCAAGATAAAAACTGAGGACCAATATATATGCATAGAAGATAGAACTGAAATAATTAGTTGAAGTCTTCCTGCAAAAGATAATAATTTGTTCCTCCAGTGCATAATACGTTTCTCTAATTTTTTCACAAGCACCCGACAATCATTATAACCAAGTCTAGAAGAAATAAGGGGCACTCCCAAATATTTGACAGGTAATTTTCCTTCCACAAAAGGCATGATATCCAGAATAGCTCGTTTGACCTGATCCTTAACATTACAAAAGAACACCGTGCTTTTCTGGTGGTTAGGAACTAAACCCGACATCTTAGTGAACTTCGATAAAGAAGACATAATACATCTAGCCGAATTCACCTCCCCTCTCGCAAAGAGAAATAAATCATCTGCGAAACAAAGATTGATAATCTGCTGCCTTTCACATCTGTTATGGAACTTAAAAGAAGCGTCTATACGAACCGCATGATTAAGAATAGCCGTCAAGACCTCCATAACTAGAGTAAATAAATAGGGGGATAGAGGATCCCCTTGTCTTAACCCACGTTTACCCTTGAAAAAGCCATGAATCGTGCCATTAACACAAACCGAAAAAGAAGTAGAAGAAACACACAGCATGATCCACTCCACCATCTGGTTATTAAAACCAAAGCCTAGCAGGACACTTTTTAGAAACCTCCAATCCACTGTATCATACGCTTTCTGAATATCAACCTTAAAAGCACATCTTGGAGGACCCACGTCTCTATGATAGTTATGCATTAACTCTTGTGTTAGCAGAATATTATCCGAAATCTTCCTTCCAGGAACAAATGCAGATTGGTTAATGCTGACAATACCATTCAGGGCTCCTTTAATTCTCTCAGCAACAATCTTACTAATACACTTGTATAAGACATTACAGCAAGCAATCGGCCGAAAATCAGTAACCACCAGAGGAGTCGAAACCTTTGGGATAAGCACAATGAGGGTATGATTCAATTCCCGAAGCAAATTACCGGTTTCAAAAAAATCCTTTATAGCATTAGAAATATCATTACCAATTAAAGACCAGGCACTTTTGAAAAACGCTGCTGTGTAACCATCCGGGCCAGGAGCTTTATCATTACCAATAGAAAACATCGCCTTTTTGACCTCCTCCGTCGTTACTTGCCTAACCATATGAGATGCAGCATGTGTAGATAACATTTTCAGAAATAAATCTGGAGCCGGTTCAAGAGATATGTCGCCATGATTACCAAAAAAGTTTTCATAGTGATGAACAAAAGCATTATAAACCATGTCACCTTCATAAAGAACCCCTCTCGAATCAGTAACAGCATCAATTCTGCTAAAATGATTTCTGACTTTTAGAGACGAGTGAAAAAACGCAGTATTCATGTCGCCCGCACTGAGCCAATCCACCTTAGATTTTTGTTTCAGAAAGCGCTCTTCATCTAACAAAGCCTCCTGTAATTCACGGCTAGTAGATGTCTCTTCATTTCGAATATCAACATTTAGCGGATCCTGGTCAATCTTTCTCTGAATGTCGTCCAACTTGGTCCTCAAATTATCAGCTTTCTTATGAAGATTACCCTGTTTAAATAGCAGCGAACGAAGAGGATTCTTCAGCATCCGAAGTTTTTTTACAACTCTAAACTGGTGCACACCATCAATATTAGAATCCCAATGTTTTTTGACAATATCTAAAAATTCTGGTTTATAAACCAAGAATTTCGTGAATTTAAACGGCCTCGACTTCAATTTCGTAGCTTCCGGCATTGAAAGAATACATGGGCAGTGATCAGAAAGACGATACGGCTTGAATATGGCGACCGAGTTCGGAAAATCAGCCACAAACGATGTGTTTCCCATCACCCGATCAATCTTCTTTAAAAGGCCAACCCCCTTCTTTGGCTTTTGATTCCAAGTGAAATGGATTCCTGTCCGATTTATATCAACCACTTCAATGTCATCAACACAATTTTGAAACTCTCTCATACCAATCGATATTGAGGAAGTTCCCATAGATTTATCCTCTATGTTGAGAGCTGAATTAAAATCAGCCATAATAAACCAAGGTTTATTAGCAACCAGAGTTTTATGCATAGAAAGATGATGCCATAATTCTCTACGGGAAACATAATAATTGGCTGCATAAACAATAGAGCAAAAGACCATCTTTTTATCCAATTTAAACATCAATTGTAGGTGCATAACCTGAGACGACTGAGCCAAAATCATGACATCAAATATAGTGGGATTCCACCCAACAATGATTCTCGTACCTTTATCACAACACCCTCCATTCGACGTCCAATCCCAAGACCGAAAAACATTTTTACACACTTTACCCAGCTTATCAACATCAACATGGGACTCTAAAATGGCACATAAACTCAAATTATAATCTTTTACCGCCTGTCGAACCTCCATTTGTTTCAGAGGGCGGTTCAACCCCCTTATATTCCAAACCGCAAGACTAACCATTAATAACTACCTGAGAAGGAGTGCTTGCCCCTTGTTTGCTTGTTATTTTGAGAGAACCTTGCTGTAAAAAGCCATCCATTTCATTATACACTTCTTCAACCTCATCATCATCCGTATCCTCGATACCCTTACCCGACGTTTTTTTGTTGGAACTGGTCTCCGGTTCGTCCTCCTGATTAACTTGATTCAAAATGTCAAATGGGTTACTCGACTTGACAACCTTCGAACTAGGACTATTGTTTGCATTCGATTTATTCTTTGGTCCCACAGGTCTGTATTCAAATTTTGTCTTTTGTTTGTTTACCGAAATACCAATCTTTCTAGCTACTTTCCTTCCCTGAACTTCAGTGTATCCATCTTGATCCACATTCAGCATCTTTTTAACTTGCTTGTTTCTTTGAGCATTACGGTTTTGATCATCTTGTCTAGCATTCACAGATTTCATTGGCTTTTTCGGACACATCTCATTTGAATGACCAAACACACAACATGTAGCACAACAGTGCGGGTTCCATTCGTATTCCACATACATAGTTTATTTAATAAATCCCTCCCCGTCAAGTTCAGGAATTGCCATTTTAATCTCTTCACGGAATTCTTTGTCAGCTGAGATTTCCACCAAAGCTCTAGCATAGCTACTTCGACCCCATGTATCCGTGCACATAGACGTTGTAAAGGAATCCAGCATCTTTGGCTCTCCAATTGTTGAAACTATCAGACTAAGACCATCTTCCGTATAAGCGGCAATTGGTACCTCATGGATTTTTACCCAAACTTGTATTTTCTTTACTTCTTTCTTTTCCAGCTTTGTCGTTGGTGTCCAAGTATTCAGAAACAGCGGCTGAGACCTGATTATCCATGGGCCATCCTTAAGGACATTCAACATTCTGAGTTCATCATTAAACTTGAAGAAGAAAAAACCATTTGCATTCATCATCGTTTTTTGCAATCCATATTTCTTCCAGTTAACCCTTACATAATAATCAACAACCGGAAAGGCCACCCGGTCACCCAAAAAATAACCATAGATAGTATTAGACATCTTATCCTGCACCGTTCGGACTGATTCCTTTGGGAGAGCAATGTCGCAACCTTCTTGCACATCTGAACTAGCCAGAAAACGGAAATTTTAAGTTTCTTTGAGCTGCTGGCTAAAACCGAATCCGCATAAGATAAAGGTTTCATAGTACTTCCCTGAACCGTATGGTTACCCTCGTTTCCTTTTGACTCCACATTAGCTTCAGATCCACCATTATTTGATGGAAAAACCGGGACAGTGATCTTGCTTAGTTCATCAATAACGTTAATCAACTTCGGATCAGAATGAGGAGGCTGCACCGTACCTCTCCTAGGGAGTATTGGATTACCATTGATATTAACCACCCTACTGGCCAAACCCTTGAACGGTAGAGGTGGCTTACCTCGGTCACCTTTATCAACATCATCAGAAAAAGAACGATCATCCATTATGGAATAAATAACTCTCTCCTATAAACAGCAAAGAACACTGGCATGCACCGAAAACAACGTGAACCAGCACCGCACCAAAAACAACGAAGAAAACCAGAGAAATAAAAAAACCCTAATCTAGCAAACCCTACCCCATGAATCTGTCCGAACTATATAGTAAACCTGGAGAATCAATACCCTGTAAAAGAAGGATCGACACACCACGAAGACTATACAGCACGTTAGAAACACAGGAACAAGGAGGCGAATGATCAGAAAAGAAAAGAAAAAACCCTAGATGAAAATCGATCAATCCTGCTAACGAGTTCGTTATAGAGATTAATAAATCAATCCCTAATCACAGACTGTTATACAAGAAATTACGAAGAAAATCAGAGGATTCATGAAGAACAAGTCGCCAAGCTAGAGAGAGAGCATTAGGGTTTTTTTCCACTACGGATTCAACCGTAAAATGCTTAAACTGATTGCGTTTAC
The DNA here is from genome assembly GCA_030545235.1 of Helianthus tuberosus. Taxonomy (NCBI): domain Eukaryota; kingdom Viridiplantae; phylum Streptophyta; class Magnoliopsida; order Asterales; family Asteraceae; genus Helianthus; species Helianthus tuberosus. Next base: position 113,970,958 of record CM060415.1, on the reverse strand, counting down.
GCACCAGTTTGCGTATAACCTTCCGGAAAGCAATTTAAAACTTGAAATCGAGCTCGAATCAAATCGTAAAATCATCAAACACAAATACACACATAATAACACCAAAACACATTGTTTTATTAATAATTAACATTGTTTTATATTGTACATCTATTACAGAGCACAGTTGTCACATGGTCCCTTCGATCGAGTAAACTTGATTTCGACACACTAAACCTTCCAAAACTTATTTCTAAGTTATGTAAAGGTTATTTAAGGTATGTTAAGCCCATGTCATTGTTCCGGAGTGTTTTTCGAATTAAACTAATTATGTTTACGCATCAGTTCTCTTATAACTTTCCAGAAAGCGATTTAGAGCTCGAAATCGAACGAGAATTGATATGAGCAAAGGTCACAAGTTATTTGTACAAATTCCAAGTTTGAAACACAAGATCTCATTGGATTCGTACTTGTATGATGGTCATGGAGGCACAGATGTCACAGCATTGTTTAGGCGACATTAATTGGGGCATAGTCTATATGGGATAGACTTGCCGAACTAGAATTGATTCGCTCAAAAATAATGTGAGTACATTTGACATGTTACATTTACTTACATATATGTATAATAAGTATTGTTGTTATTTATTGATATATATATATATATATATATGTTGTACGGATTGTTTTTGCCAGGGTACTATGGCCTCATCTGCGAGTAGTGGCATCTACGACGATGTGGATCCTCTGCATCCCATTGTGGAGATCATTTCGAGCCACGAGTCAGACCCAGACGAGGTTCCTGACTTCGGGTCTGAGGACGAGGACCATGAGGATTTTCAGCCATTCGTGCTACCTGATCCTATCCTTGATGGCGAGCCACAGCTAAACGAGTTTGTTATCATTGGTCATCCCAATGGAGCACACATTGTCGAGTACATTCCACTGGAGGTCATGTCTCTTTCTGCTATCCCGTTTATGGAGCTACCCGATGACGAGGTCCCCGTCATCCATGTTGATCACTTGGACGATGAGATCGGTGATGGTGAGATCCTTGACATAGCCATTTTAGAGGTTTCGTCACCGGTCATTTCTGTAGTAGATATCTCCTCTTCTGATGCTAGTGACGATGTGTCTTCATCAGCTATCCGTCGTGCTGGATTGCGGGCGAACGCCACCGATAGTAGCTTTGACACGATACCCATTGCTACACCGTCTCTTGTTCATACCCCAACACCTATTTCGGCCCTCACGGCTACTCCTGCCGTTGTTTCATTTGGTACACCGACTCCTCTCCTTACACCTGTTACTCCCACTACTGGACTGTGCACTTTCACCACATGCTGCCGACCCTCACCGTACCAACACACCTATCATATTCACTCACTAGATTCCAGCACCACGCCCTGGGGAGGGCACTTCTCGACAGCCGACTTACCCCAATACCTATGTGTCAGCTGATCACTTGTCCACACTATACCCCTCACCACTTATGTCTGAGTCAGATCCCTACCATCCCTGTCACCATCCTGTTTTCACTTCCGATGATGTTACTCTCTCTTTACAGCTACAGATCCGAGTCCTCTCCCGCCGGGTCAGGGAGTTGGAGCAGTTTAGAGATTCGATGCCACAACCACCAGCCTACCCTCCACCATCTATTCCACCACCACCATCATCACCACCACCACCATCTCCACCACTTTGACATCCACTTGCCAGTCTCGAGGCTCATGTGCTCACTTTGGAGCAGCGAGCCAACCTTTCAGATACTTGTATGAGTCATGTACTAGATGAGATGGATCATCTCCACAGTTTGGTTGTCCCTACCCCATCTCCATCTCCTCCAGCCCCCTAGTCATCTTTTGTTTGCAGGTACTTTTGTGTGGGAGTTGCAGACCCACTTTTATGTGCATACGAAGACCAAGTTTGAGCTAAAGACACTTGAAGACCTTGGAAGACCAATGTAGGAGAAAAGACTTACTACTTTTGTGTATTATGACTTGTATGACCGAGGCGATGTAACCTCGAGTCCCTTTTGTTTTTCTTCTACAAAACAATGTAACAAGTTGTCTGATATATAAAAGCTCAGTAGTTTGTTTCTTTATTATACATTGTTGCTTATATGTGTGCATGTGTTGCTTATGTGATTGCATGTTTGGATGATGTGATGATCATTTGTGTTTTATATACATATATAACATAAGTGTCTACTACAGTGTTGCATATATAGACACTTATTTGGTGAATATTTGTCTAATCTACTCGATACTTCTTGTTAGAAGACAATGCCGCCAAGACGAAACACCAACACAAACCCACTACCAAGGACAGAAGCCGAACTAAATGAGCGCATCTCTCAGGTGATCGCGCAGTATGAAGCCAACCGCTCCAAGCAAAGCAGTGGTACATCAGGAAACAACCCCCTACTGGTTGCACGTACAAACAGTTCTTGGACTGCAAACCTTTGAGCTTTGATGGCGTTGGAGGTGCCGTCATGTTTGTGCGATGGACAGAGAAGACAGACTCAGTCCTGAGAATGAGCAAATGTCTTCCCGAGCAAAGGGTCACTTACATCTATGGGTTGTTCTTGGATGGAGCGCTTTCCTGGTGGAAGCTACAGGTTTAGACCAAAGGAGAAGCTGCTGCGTATGCTATGAGCTGGGAAGAGCTCAAGGAATTGATGAGGAAGAAGTACTGTTAAAGGGCTGAGATTCAGAGACTTGAGACTGAGTTTTGGAACTTAAAGATGATCGGAGCGGATATCACTGGGTACACGCAACGTTTCCATGATTTGTCAAGGGTTGTTCCATATCTGGTGGAACCGGAATTTAAAAGGGTTGAGAGGTATATCTGGGGACTTACCCCAGAAATTCTGAGTATGGTCACTTCGTCTAAGCCTCCTTCCATTAGTGAGGCTATTTACTTGGGTGTTGCACTCACTGAGGAGGCGCTTCGTTTGGGGAAATTCTCTAAGGCTGGTGCTAACAAGAAGGAGACTCATGTGGAGTCTTCAAATGACAACAAGAGGAAGTTTTCAAACCTTAAGAAAGGCACTCTAGCGAACATCGATTCCAACAAATGAAGGGAAGCTTATCTGCCAGCCGAGACTAGGACTGGCGCAACAAACAATGAAACTGGTGGTAAAGGTTATGCGGGCTTTTTGCCTAAATGTGAGAAGTGTAGATACCACCATGCGGGTCCGTGCAGAACTAGTAACTGTGATAATTGTGGCAAGATTGGGCATAGCAAGGATACGTGTTGGTCTAGTGCGGGACGTGGGAATAGAAATCAGGGAGGAAATGGAAACCAAGGTGGTAACGGAAATCAGGGTGGTAATGGAAACCAAGGCGATAATAGGAATCAGGGTGGAAATGGAAACCAGGGTGGAAATGGGAACCGGGGTGGAACTGGAAATCAAGGTGGAAACAATAATAATAATCAAGGCAGAAATGGGAATGGCAGAGGCCAAGGTTGTTATGGTTGTGGCGACAAAGAGCACTATCGGAAGGATTTCCTGAAAGAGAATCAGGCTAGTGGAAGAGTTTTCACTATTGGAGCACGCGAGGCATGCTAGGACCCGAACGTAGTTATGGGTACGTTCCCTATAAACCAACACTATGCATCTGTTCTATTTGATACTGCCACCGACTTTAGTTTCGTATCTATAGAATTTAAGAATATACTTGGCCTAGATTCGAGTAAACTAGACGTCCCATATTCTATAGAGTTGGCAAACGGGAAATTAGTCAAAGTGGATGAGGTTATTAAGGGTTGTACACTCAAGCTTGGGGAGCGAGAATTTTCTATCGATCTTTTACCCGTTGACTTGGGAAATTTCAACGTCGTTGTCGGAATGGATTGGCTGTCTGACAACCGGGCAGAAGTGGTTTGCCACGAGAAAACCATCCGCATCCCACTCCTGAATGAAGAAACACTCGTAATTCATGGGGAGAAGCACGAGACACCCCTACGGATCATCAATTGCATGAAGGCACAAAAGTGTATCCGAAAAGGCTGTATAGCCTTCCTCGCCCATGTAATCAACAAGGAAACCAAAGAGCCGAAGCTGGAAGACATCCCTGTCATGAAAGAATTTCCAAAAGTCTTTCCAGAAGACTTGCTTGGACTGCCTCCACATCGTTAAGTGGAGTTTCAGATTGATTTGGTTCCAGGAGCCGCACCCGTGGCAAAATCACCATATCGGTTAGCTCCGTCAGAAATAATCTACGCAGCTGCAGGAGCTGCTGGATAAGGGATTCATCTGAACGAGTTTCTCACCTTGGGGAGCTTCGGTATTATTTGTTAAAAAGAAAGATGACATTTTTCGCATGTGAATTGACTACAGGGAGTTAAACAAGCTGACCATCAAGAACCGATATCCCTTACCAAGAATCAACGATTTGTTCGATCAACTACAAGGGTCCAGCTACTACTCTAAGATCGATCTGAGATCGGGATACCATCAGTTGAGAATACAAGAGGAAAGTATCCCCAAAACAGCCTTTAGGACTCGATATGGACACTACGAGTTTCTTGTGATGTCGTTCGGCTTAACAAATGCACTGGTGGTCTTCATGGACCTCATGAATCGCATGTATAAGTCGTATTTAGACAAGTTTGTGATTGTGTTCATTGATGATATTCTAATATACTCGCGAACCAAGGAGGAGCATGAGCAACATTTGCGAGCTATCTTGGAACTCTTGAAGAAGGAACAACTCTATGCGAAACTTTCAAAGTGCGAATTTTGGCTTCGCGAGGTGCAATTCTTAAGTCATGTGGTAAATGAGAAGGGAATTCATGTCGACCCGGCCAAGATTGAGGCGATTAAAAACTGGGAAGCACCTAAGATCCCAAGTGAGATACGACAATTCCAGGGGTTAGCGAGCTATTATAGACGAATCATAGGGAACTTTTTGAAGATTGCTCAACCGCTAACGTCCCTAACCCAGAAGGATAAGAGATTTTATTGGGGTGAGGAGCAAGAGACGGCTTTTCAACTATTGAAAGATAAACTTTGTGACGCTCCTATTTTATCCTTACCCGACGGTACCGATGGCTTCGTGGTCTATTGTGATGCGTCGCGTCAAGGTCTTGGTTGTGTGTTGATGCAACGGGACAAAGTCATCGCGTACGCGTCTTGTCAATTGAAGGCGCACGAGAAAAACTATACCACACACGATCTTGAGCTAGGTGCGGTGGTATTTGCGTTGAACATCTGGCGTCACTACTGTATGGTACTCGTTGTACAATCTTTACAGACCACAAGAGTTTGCAGCACATATTCGATCAGAAAGACTTAAATATGAGACAATACATGGTGATTAAAGATTTGTTTTATTCCATTAATGAACTCATTGTTTTATTACAAATCAGATAAATACAAATAATTGTCTTTCAAGTTTTAAAGTCGCTAAGGCACGAATCCATCCTATGTGTAGCATACATCAACAATCATCACATAGTAGCACCTGAAACATATGTGAAAATAAGACGTCAGCATAAAAATGCCTGTGAGTAACATAGGATTTGTGAATTAGATTCATGGCTTTGGATAACACAAGAAAAGGTTTTATGTTTTCAAAAATAGCCATGAATCCTTGTAAAAGTTTTGTTTCTAAAATGCGTCGTTATGGTAAAAGGTTTATAGTATATACAAAAATATACTTTGGTTTTGAGATAAGCGGATAGGTTGTATATCTAAATATACTTTAGTTATGAAATAGTTAAACAGATAGTACATCAAAATATACTTTGGTTTCTAAAATAATAGATTTGGTAGTATATCACAAGTATACTTTGGTTTAAGAATGAAAACATTGGTAGTATATCAAATTATACTTTGGTTTTGTAAATAACATATCAAACTATGTTTTGGTTTTGAAAATAGCATATCAACTATGCTTTGGTAGTATATCAACATATACTTTAGTTTACGAAATAACAAAGTCGGTAGTATATCAAACTATACTTTAGTAAAATAGTATCACGTTGGTGGTATATCGAAATATACCTAAATCATGATTTGGTAGTATATCAAATTATACTTTAGTAAACAATAGCATATCAAACTGCTTTAGCAAAACAGTATCACGTTGGTAGTATATTGAAATATACCATATATCGCGATTTGGTAATACATTCAAACCTAGTGCATCAAACTACACTTTGGAGACTATAGAAATACCACAAAGGCAAATTCTATTTGGTTAAAACTTTGGTTTCTGACATTCCATACAACAGGAATGGGGTGTCTAGGTCTGTAGAGCTATATCGTACTACCAATCGGCTTAATCATTGTTAATGAACGTATAAGTAACAATATGAATGAACAAATAGTCTAACAAACTTTGAAAATCAGTGTTTAAGTCATGGAAAATAGTTTAATTCGTCAAAAGATAGTACTATGCATGTGTAATCATATAGTCAAAATCATGAAAATAGCGTATCGACACATATGTATCACCCCAAAACATTTGAAAACGTAAAAGAGGGAACTATATACTCACTTGAGATTGTAAGTATCCTTGATTAAGTGTCCTAACAAAGCTCGAAAATCAAGGAATCAAGTGGCACCTAGTATGGAATCACTATGTTAAATAGTCGGTACCTAAATCGAAAGATCGGGTAGAATGAGGTCTCGTAAACCAAATGAGTATTGTAACTCATGCGATATCGTTTAACAAGGCCTACATTCTAAATCAGAACCTATCCTAAGTGCTTACGACCTGTTATGACCCGTTAAGGTAGTCTACGCTACTTTAACGCGTCATTCACGCGAATGCGCGTCTAAGACCCCTAACTAGTCCTATGACAAGTATTATATGCCCTAACATGTTTAAATATGTTGCATAATCAGTTTAAGTGATAAAATTTAAGTTACATATGCTTAAATTCAAATTATGCATGAAAAGGGCATTTTGGTCATTTACCTAAGGCATATAAACTACCTATCATACAACTAATTAAACTAAGTGACCATAAGGTATAACCTCGGAAGGTTATTCCCTATACAACTATGGTCACAAAATATGCTTGATCGGATCCTAACGATCGACCAAACGGGTCGGGTTCGAAAGTCTAAGCGGTTGTCAAGACCGCTTGACTTATGACCCTATACAAGCACTAGACTAAAAGTGACGAGTTAAACATGTTAAAACATGTTTAACTAAGTTAGAAAACAGGTTTGATATCAAAACAAAGTGTTTTGATACCCGAAAATAGTTTCCTCGCAAAATGCGCATAATCAGCATTTTGACCGAAACTTTGACTCGTCACTTCGACTAATCGACATGGTAATCAGTAGGTATAGTCACAAGGGACTATAACCATCGTGATTACGCTCACGTTGCAAAGTTCAAACGAACTTTGTCTTGACCAATTCATGGTCAAAGCAGAAACTCAAACACCGTTTGACTTTCACGCTTGAAAAGCATAAACAAGCATGAAAGAAGCTTACAAAGGGTCCAAGCTTGAAGATAGAATAAGAAAACTCAGGTATGAAGCCTTCAACAAGTGAGATATCTGATAATATTCTAGTGAACATAAACCAGTCGGCGTTTGTTCCTGGGAGGAAGATATCTGATAATATTCTTATCACACAGGAACTTATGCATAATTATCATGTGGATCGAGGTCCTCCGAGGTGTGCGTTGAAGATTGATATCCAGAAAGCTTATGATACTGTAAGCTGGTCTTTTTTGGAAGCAATTTTAAATCGTTTCGGTTTTCACCAGAAAATGGTTTCATGGATCATGGCTTGTGTCACAACGGTGTCCTATTCGGTTAGCATAAATGGTGAGTTGCATGGTTATTCCACAGGGAAACGGGGTTTACGTCAAGGAGATCCAATGTCCCCGTACTTATTCACGTTAATTATGGAGGTGTTATCCCTCATGTTACAAAAGATGGCTTTGAATTCTGCGTTCAAGTTTCATAGTCACTGTTCTAAACAAAAGATTATCAACGTTTCTTTTGCTGATGACTTATTTGTTTTTGTTCATGGGGATACTGGATCGGTTCAACTTATTCGGAATGTATTGGAGAAATTCACTAGTGTCTCGGGTCTTGTCCCTAGTTTGCCTAAGAGTACCATCTTCTTCTGCAATGTTCCATGTAATGTTAAAGCGGAGATTCTGAGCCTGTTGCCGTTTCGAGAGGGTGCTCTCCCGGTTCGCTATCTCGGTGTTTCCCTAATCTCTACTAAATTATCCTTCAGGGACTGTAGAGTTCTGGTGGAACGCATGGAGAGAAAGGTAGATAACTGGATGTCTAAATCGTTATCTTTTGCAGGTAGATTGCAGCTTCTCAATTCAGTTCTTGCAGCTATGTATACGTATTGGGCCTCAGTATTTATCTTGCCAGTGCGTATTGTTAACGATTTGGAAAAGAGAATGAGAAGATTTCTTTGGAACGCGGGGGCTCCTGGGAGTATTCGGTCAAAAGTTGCGTGGAAAGACATTTGTAAGCCTAAGGATGAGGGTGGTCTTGGAATCCGAAGTATTTCAGATGTCAACAAAGCCCTTATGATGTCGCATATTTGGAGTATTATAACCAACCGGGAATCTCTTTGGGTCCAATGGATCCATTCTTACAAGTTAAAAGGCAGAAATTTTTGGGAGATTCAGAGCCGTGGTAGTTTGACCTGGAGTTGGCGAAAGATCTTATCTATTCGTACGTTGGTTAGACCTTATGTTTGGAGGTCGATTGGTAGTGGTTCCCAGACAAATGCTTGGAGTGATAATTGGTGTTTGTGTAGTCCGATCCGCAACTTTATTACTCCTAGGATGATAGCTCAAGCGGGGTTTAATTTGCAGACTACAGTTGCGGAGCTTATAGATGCTGATGGTAATTGGAGGTGGCCTCAGGCATGGTTTGATTTATTTCTGGTTCTCATAAATGTCATGGTTCCGCCTCTTGTTACTGATTCGGATGACCGGCTTGGATGGAAAACCGTGGAAGGAAAAATTGTTCACTTTAACTCTTCGGAAGCATGGAATAACCTTCGGGTAAGGGAAAACAAGGTGGCTTGGGTGAATATGGTGTGGTATGGCCAATGCATACCAAGACACTCGTTTCATTTATGGTTGGTATTAAAAAATAAGCTGAAGACACAGGATAGGTTGGCGGTATGGGAAGCGGGGAGTGAGACAAATTTAATTCTTATGTGCTGTCCCCTTTGTAACTATGGACGAGACTCCAGAGATCATCTATTCTTTCAGTGCTCTTATGCGGCTAAGACTTGGAACATTGTCAAGAAAAGGACCGATATGGGGAATGTAAACGACACTTGGAGCTCAATAATGGCGTGGATAGAGCAGAATGCTAGTTCAAAGATGCTGGAACATATTGTCTGTAAGCTTGTTATAGCGGCTTCTACATACTACATATGGCAAGAACGGAATAACCGGCTGTTCTCAAACATTCAAAGGAAGGAAGAGACGGTGGCACAAGTTATACTTGATATGGTGCGGCTTCGTATAATGGGTTTCAAGATCAGACGAGACGTAAACCATAGGAAGCTATTGGAAACATGGGAAATTATGGAAGACGACCCGGGCTAATTGCGAGTCTAGTCTTCTAGTGTGTTGCATTTAGTTTAGCTTTGTTTCTCGGGTTGTTTTGGTTGTTTTGGCTGTGTTTTGGGTTTTTGTTTTGTGTGCCTGGACTTGGCCTGTCAAGTCTAGTAGTGTGTGTCAAACTCTTGTCGCACCCTGTTCTTTGATTCTTTTATAAAATTCACCGGGGTAACCCTTTACCCAAAAAAAACAAGTGAGAGCTTCAACTTAGAGCTGATTTGAGGTGAATGAGCAAGGAACAATGGCAAAAACCCAAGCTATTTATAGGAATTCTTGAATTCATAGGATGATTACATGTGTTTTTTAGCAAATCAAAGCTTGATCTTGGCCATACAGATGTTACCCATAGTTTCTAATACAGAGGGAACACAAAAATAAGCCCAAGGTATGCCAAAACTAGGATTAAAACCATGAGAACATGCTGTTTTAACCAGATTCAATGTCTCTGCCAGAAGTGGCTGTCGCGCCCCGCGTAAGATAGGGCTTCATCTTACGCGGCCCGCGAGAGATCTTTCAAAGATTGACAGTTTCGGTCCCTGCAAGCTATAAACTCAGTTTTTGATGCTTTTAAGCCCCGTTAACCCCATTTCAAGGCTCTACAATGAAGTTAAAGCATAGCGAACATGAAATATGCTTGAAAACATCTCGGATGTCGGTTCGCTTGGTTGCACGGTCACGTAATTCGGTTAATTACGAACAAAACTCAAACGGACGCGAAAACGATCCAAATTACGCGACGAATGATATTTTTGCATTCCAATCACTAAAATAAAATATTTTAATGATTACAAAAATTTTTGGATGTCCGCGTAAATCAACAAACTGCGGCGGAAACAACGGGAGTGTAGCAACAGAAATATTGTTTCACAACCATGGTATTTAAAGTTATGTTTTATTTATTAATAAAAAGGGGGATACATTGTCTTAAAGCAAGAAACAAAGAGTACATAACAAAGTTAAACTAATCTAGCTTCATTTTACGTCACTAAGGCACAGGTCCGCCTAAGTGTGTCCTGCCCAATCCTATGCACCAGCTCCTGAGAACACATATGAAAATAGGTACGTCAGCATAAAAATGCCTGTGAGATACATAGGTTTTATTAAAATAGGATTCATGACTTGTAATTTGAAAGAATTGTTTTATAAAAGTTAGTCATGAATTTTAGGAAAATGTTTTCTTTTATAAATCATATAAAAAGTGATAAGAAAATCAGATGATATATAAAAGAAAGATGTATAGTTAAATAAGTAACCAAGTAAAATGAGTTTGTATTAAATAAGTTGTTTGTAAAACAATGTTTATGTGAAAGTATGTTATTTGTGTAAAATGTAAAATGTCTAAATTGAAATGGTTTAAATAACGCTACGATATGTAATATCATAAAAGCACTTATATATAGGAAGTACCAGCGGCGTATCCACCATGCTTTTATCATATTACACGTCGCCTCGTTATGTAAATCACTTATCCAAACCAACCACCAAAATGTAATGTTCAAACAAATGTTGAAATGTTTATGTGTAAACAAATGTAATCTATAGTAAACAAAAGTGTTTACTCAACCCTATAAGAAAAATGTACAAAACAATGTAATTGATATAAAACACAGTTTAAATCAAAGATATGTTTTGTAAAAATCCATGCTATACTGATACAAACACTTATGTGGTAATGTTAAACGTATACATTCAAGCCTTGAGACTGTAGGATAACCTTAGAACAAATCAAAGGTTATCAAAAATGTTTTCGAATTCAGTCATTCCTTACATCCAAACAAACCTAGGATTCCAGGAATGGGAGTTGTCAAGTCCTATGGTACCACTACTTACTACCGAGCGGCGTAGCTAATGTTAATGAACGCATTTTAGTTCGTTAAACAAACCAAATGTCATACCAAATGTAAGCATGTTTTATGAAAACAATGTACCTAGTATGCTAAGTAAACATACAAAGTAGAGATGTAAAACAGTGTGTCAATATGCTGAGTGAACATATGCAACAGAAATGCAATGTAAACCAATGTGTACATATGCTACGTGAACATATGCTACGTGAACATATGCAACAGAATGCAATGCAAACCAATGTGCTAGCATGCTAAGTGAACATACATAGCAAAACATAATGAAAATCATGTACTATATGCGTACTAATGAACATAGCAAGTATATGTTATGAAAGCATGAAAAGCACGAACGTAACAAGTAGGCATATGTGTTTCACCCCAAAAAGTTTGAAAAACAGTAAAAGAGGGGACTATGTACTCACTAGAGATTGCTCAATAGTCTTTGAATAACAACCAAGCAATGCAAGAAAGTTCACGGAATCAAACGGCACCTAATATAGGTAACTACATTAATAAACGGACCTAAAACGAAAGATCGGATAAAATGTGGTTTCGTAAACCAAATGAGTATAAGAACTCATGTAATATGGTTTAACAAAGCCTACATTCTAAAACGGAACCTAACCTAAGTGCTTATGACCCATTACGACTCGTTTAGGTAGCTTACGCTACTTTAACGCGTCGTTCGCGTAAAACGCGTTTGGACCGCCTAACTAGTCCTATGACAAGTAACATATGCCTTAACATGTCTAATAATGTTGCTTAATTAGTTTAGATGTCAAAATTTATGTTTTTTTTTTTTTGGGGTAAAGGGTTACCCCTGTTAAATTTCATTCAACACCAAAAAAAAAACAAGTGAGGAATAGGGTACACCTCAGTTCTCTAGAATGACATGCCAAACTAGAGTTCACACAAAAAAACAACAAGCAAAATCTCTAATGCAAACAAAGCAAACAAGTCAAAGCGACAAACAAGCACCAAAAAACGGCTCCAACCAAACGAGCTCAGAAATCAGCCACACTCGTCTTGGTCCATCAGCAAATCTCGAGGGAGACTCCAGTCGCTCAGAACTTGACTCACGTTACTCGTTATTCGAAACTTCATAGTATGTAATTTCATTCTAACGGTCATCAGGGTCACCTCAATAACTTGAGCCGCACTCCTCTTCTTTGGAGAGAACAACCTATTATTTCGTTCTTGCCAAATAAAGTAAGCCGACGCCGCCACGACCAATTTGCCAATGATGTGGGATGCTCGTTTTGACTCCGCATGTTGCAGCAAATAGCTCATAATCCCGTCCCACATCTTCTCTATTGTTAGCATACCTGCCTTCTCGCGAACCCCATACCAGACTTTAGATGCAAACTCACACTCAAAAAATAAGTGATCATGAGAATCCGGTCCCGATGTACATAAAGAACAACACAAAAGGTTGTAGTTAGCATTACCCGACGCTCCCCATTTGCACATAATATCCTGAGTTTTTAGTTTCTTGCAAACTATAAGCCACATGAGAAAAGAATGCCGAGGAATAGCCTGAGGAAACCAAACTATACGATCCCAATCAACCTTCTCTTGAACCTGACGAATATCGTTCCACACTCCATAAGTGCTATACTCCATATCTTTACCGTCTCTAGAGCGCCAAATAGTCTTGTCTTGCACATGAGGGTCTAACATGACATTAGATAAGTCATGTAAACCCGGAAATCTAGTCACCCATGAGTTCGGCCATACCCACCTTCCGTTTTGAAACATATCCGCAACCTTGAACTTCATATCAAACCCCGCATTAGATATCATTCTCGGAGTAATAAAGAGATTCAAAGGGCACAAAGTATCCCATGTATCAAACCATACTCGTGTGTTAGCTCCATTGCCCAACTTAATCCAAATGTGTCGACGTATGAGCGTTCTCAGCTGAAGTATCTTCCACCAACCCCAGGTAATGTTATTTCGAGCAGGCACATCCCAAAAACTTCTATCCCGGATGCGATACGAGTGAACCCATTTAACCCATAATGATTCCCTATGAGTCAAGAGACTCCAGATGTGAGCAACCATAAGAGCATTATTCATGTCAGAAATTCTCCGGATACCCAAACCACCTTCTTCCCTAGGCAAACACACACGACTCCATTTAACTTTCGCCTTACCCTTTATATTATTTCCTTGAGCCCAAAGAAATCTTCGCATCCTATCTTCAAGATCATGGACAATTCTTTAAGGTAATATAAACACAGAAGACCAATAAACATGCATAGACGCTAATACTGATCTAACAAGTTGAAGACGGCCAACAAATGACAAGCTTTTTGCTTTCCAATCCGTGATTCGAGATTCCAAGTTTTCAACAAGCTTTTTGCAATCTGAATAAGTCAATCTAGACGAGATAAGCGGAACACCAAGATACCTAACCGAAAGAACGCCTTCATCAAATTGCATGATACTACGGATTTGGTCTTTCACATAATTCGGAACACCTCCAAAAAAAAGCAGTGCTCTTCGTCATGCTAGGGACCAACCCTGACATATTCTTGAACAGATTCAAGGACTCTAGGATAACAGCAGCTGAATTAGGGTCACCACGAGCAAACAAGAATAAATCATCTGCAAAACATAAGTTAATAATTCTTTGATCTTCACACTTATGATGAAATCTAAAATCAGCATTAATCTCCACTTGCTTTTGAAGAATCAACGTAAGGACCTCCATTACCAACGTAAAAAGATAAGGAGACATAGGATCCCCCTGGCGTAAACCCCGCTTCCCTTTAAAATACCCATGAAGATTCCCGTTTATAGCTAGAGAGAACGTAGTAGAAGTTATACACGCCATAACCCATTTGATCATCTTTTGGTGAAACCCAAAGCCATGTAAAATATTATCCAAGAAACCCCAATCAACAGTATCATACGCCTTCTGGATATCAACTTTAAACGCACATCTCGGTGGACCATGATTATGATGATAGTTGTGCATTAATTCCTGGGTTAGGAGGATATTATCTGAGATCTTCCTACCCGGGATAAATGCTGACTGATTAATATTAACAACACCTCCTAAGCCTTCTTTAATACGAGTAGTAATAATCTTACTTATACACTTATAAAGAGTATTACAGCAAGATATAGGCCTATAGTCCGTTACAGAATCTGAAGTCTTAACCTTCGGAATAAGAGAGATTACCATGTGATTCAGCTGATTAAGGAGCTTTCCGTTGTCAAAAAAATCTTTTATCGCTAAACATACATCCTTTCCAACAACATCCCACGCCTTTTTAAAGAAAACAGAGGTATATCCATCCGGGCCTGGCGCCTTATTCCCAGCAATAGAAAACATAGCATCTTTAATTTCATCATCAGTCACTATTCAAACCATATTATTTGCTTTTGCCAACGATAACTTGTTTCGGAAGAGATCCATATTCGGCCTAGAAGTAACCTGGCCGACACTCCCAAAAAACATAGCATAATGATCAACCAAAGCTCTGGCCGCTGCCCCCCCTTCATGTAAGATACCACCTGTATCACGAATCGATAAAATTCGGCTTCGGTGGTTTTTAGCTTTCACAACGTTATGGAAGTATTTCGTATTCGAGTCCCCAAGAGTTAACCAATCAACTTTCGATTTTTCTTGTTAGAAAACGGCTTCATCATGGATTACATCCTTATAGTTTTGAAGAAGAATACTATGTTTCGCTAGCACATCCGCATTGGCCGAATCCTGGTCCATTCTCGCCTTTTTTACATTCTCATGCAAATTGCCTTGTTGAAAGAAAAGTTTTCGTAACGGGGTTTTAAGTAATTTAAGCTTCATCACTACTTGATACATTCTAAACCCTGTAATCTCTTTATTCCAGATCTGACTTACTTCTTCCAGAAACCCAAGCTTCTCGGCTATTAAATTAACAAATTTAAACGGTCTTGATTTGTCTTTTGCAACACTCGGCAGCTTCAATATGCATGGGGCATGATCCGAGACCCGAAACAGATGAAAGTAAGCTCCAGCATTAGGAAAATCAGTAATACAATTAATATTGCACATGATTCGGTCCAATTTTTTAAGAATAGTACTACCTCTTTGCTGATTATTCGTCCATGTGAAGTGTAGGCCTGTGCTATTAACATCAAAAACTTCAATAGTATTAACACAGTCCCGAAACTCCCGCGATCCGATGCTATAATTAGACGAGCCGGTACTCAAGTCATCATGAAATAAGGAGGCGTTGAAGTCCCCCATAATTACCCACGGCTTATCTCTCATGAAAGAGCTATGGCCACACAAATTGCTCCACAAGTCCCTTCTATTTCTATAATGATTATCCGCATAAACAAACGAACAAAATAATGACTTTCTATCGAGTTTAAACATCACTTGAGTGTGAATCACCTGATCAGTTTGCGAGAGAACCATAACATCGACCGCATTAGGATCCCACCCAAGCATAATCCGAGTACCTTTCAAACAGCAACTAGCATTTGTTGTCCAAAACCACGAACTGAAAACTTTCTGACACACCTTAGATACATTTGACACGTCAACGTGAGTCTCCATAATAGCACACACCTGAACATGATTATCCACCACCACCTGACGAACCTCCTTCTGTTTGAGGGAGCGGTTCAACCCCCTGATATTCCAAGAAGCCACACTACCCATTGGCACCCAATAAACCGGGTGTGCTTGCACCCTCAGAATTGGAATCAATCATGTTCTCCATGTACTTCGGAATATTAGCTAATAGATTATCAACATCAGTGTCATCGGCCATAACCTCATCCGTATTATGTCTCTTCCCTTTTGATTTCAATACAGCATCTGAATCAGGTTCCCCCCCAGTTTCCTCATCCATATTACTAGTATCAGCGCTTAGAACGTCAAAAGGATTGGATGTTTGGACTCGGTTCAGGTTCGGATCTGCATTACCAGGTTTAGACTTGGGCTTCACCACCGGCCGGTAAGTAAATTTTGGCTTCTGGTTTTTTACATTCACACCTTGAATATTATATCTTTTAGTTTTCGAGACAGGCTCCTGAAAGTCTTCATTGTGTTTCCTATTAACGTCATTCCCAACCTGAGTAGGTTTCTTCGGACATGAGTTGTCATTATGGCCAAATACACAGCATGAAGAGCATCTCATTGGTTCCCAGTCATAATCAACTTTTACCTCCACTTTTGCATGGCTATTCCCATCCAAGGTTGGAATGGCAACCGTAATACTTTTCTTCAGTTCCTTATCCACATGTATTTCAACCAACGCCCTAGCAAAACTGCTCCTACTCCATGATTCAGCACACATAGTTGTAGTGAAAGAATCCAGCATCTTCGGATTACCTATCTTCGAGGCCAATAAATTGAGTCCGTCCTCTGTAAAGGCAGTTAGCGGTACATCATGCATTTTAATCCAGACCGGTACCGTTTTAATATCCTGTTTTTCCACCATCACATTTGGAGACCATTCATTTAAAATAATCGGAACATTTCTGATAGTCCACGGCCCATCTTCCATTAGTTTATCCATCCCTTCTTTCGTTTTAAATTTAAAGAAAAAGAATCCCTTTGCGTTCATCATAAGTCTATAGAGGCCATACTTCACCCAGTTATTTTTAACAAAATAGTCCACAACCGGAAAAGCTAGACGTTTCCCCAAAAAATAACCGTATAACGTATTTTCGTATCTATCATGCACCTGTTTAACTGATGAGAGAGGAATTACGACCTCAGCTCCATCAACAGTTTCATTCGATTCCATTGCCCTGAAATTAACTTTGACTGGCTCCTTCATAGACTTAACAGCATTTGCAAACGACATTGGTTTCTCAGTATTGTTCTTTTTTACTTCAGTTCCAGACGAGGTTCCAACATCAGCATCCACGTGCATCTTCTCCACGTTCTGGGAGTCAAAAAACGACATATGCTCATAACCATCCTCTAGCCGAATCTCTGTAGGTTTCTGCGCAGCCAAGTTAGTGAACATAGTAGGTTTAGCCAACAGATTATCTACCGGCTTCGATATTTTTGTCAAACCATCCAGGATCGATGCATTAGAAGTTGAATACATCCCCCTTCTTGGAAGCTTTAGGTTGCCATCAATGTTCGTAACCCTTAGGCCTATTCCACGCTTTGATGATAAATCCCCAGACTCATTCCCCAAACCATCACTATTGTTCCCCATGCAGTCAATCATACGTAAAGCCCAGCAACAGACTCTCTCCATGAAAACGAAAACTCACAGAAACCAGAAAACGAAGCACCGAACCCTAATCTAGCACTATACCGAATGCAACTACACTAACCAAAATAGGGATTCAGGTTAATCAAGAAACGATAACCCTAATCACTATTTCAATAATGTCGAAACGCTAGGAATAGGTAGGCGATGAAACTGAAAAGAAAAACCCTAGATTAAAACAATCACTATTGTGAACCAAAATTTATGTTACATATGCTTAAAATGAATTTTGGCGTAAAAAGGGCATTTTGGTCATTTTTCCTAAGGCATATAACTACCTATCATACAACCAAGTAGACTAAGTGACCATAAGGTATAACCTTGGAAGGTTATTCCCTATACAACTATGGTCACAAAATGTGTTTGGTCGGATCCTAATGATCGACCAAACGGGTCGGGTTCGAAAGTCTAAGCGGTTGTTTAGACCGCTTATCTTACGACCCTATATAAGCACTAAACCTAAAGTGACGAGTTAAACATGTTAAAACATGTTTAACGAAGTTAGAAAACAAGTTTGATATCAAAACAAACGGTTTTGCTACCTAAGAATAGTTTGGTTGCAAAATACGCAAGAATACGCATTTTGACCGAAACTATGACTCGTCACTACGCCTAAATAACGTGGTAATCAGTAGGTATAGCCACAAAGGACTATGACCATCGTGATTACGCTCACGTTGCGAAGTTCAAACGAACTTCGTGTTGACCATTGACTGGTCAAAGCAGAAAGTCAAACACTGTTTGACTTTCACGCTTAAAAACGCATAAAAGAACAAAAGAAGCTTACAAGAGGTCCAAGCGATGAAGATTTGATCCCAAATTCTCAGGTATGAAGTGTATAAACTCCAACTTAGAGAATATGATCAGATCAAGTGTGAGCTTGGATTGAAAAATTTGGGGGTTTATATAGTTTTTGGGCCACCGTTAGGATCGTTCATCGATAAACGAGCTTCGATCTGGGCCTTACATGTGTGCCCATTATTTTGAAATACCTTGGGAGCCTCAAAACAAGCCCATAGACTCATTAAAACCATTTGCAACACATGAGAACAACTGGATCAAGCTGGAAAGAAGATTCTACAGATCTGATGCTCTCTCGCGCTCCGCGTAAGCAGAGGCTTCAGCTTACGCGCCCCGTGTAAGCCAAGTTTGGCAGATTTATAGTTTAGGTCCCTGCAGGTTCAAAACTTGCTTTTCGATGCATTTTTGGCACGTTTAAGGCACGTTTAAGGCCCGTTAAGCCATTTTCAAGGCTATTCAATGATGCCTAAGTATAGGGAACATGAAACATGCTAAAAAATATGTCGGATGTCGGTTCGTTTGGTCGTATGATCACGTTATTCGGTTAATTACGACGAAACACAAACGGACGTGAAAAACGATCCAAATTACGCGACGAATGGAATTTTATCATGCCAATCACTAAAATAAAATATTTTAATGATTACATAAATTTTTGGATGCCCGGATGTATTCAGAACATAAGTTATGCGCGAAAATGCAAACTTATGCACTTTTTGACGCTTTTAGTCCCTGTTTGATCTAAAAGTTTATTTTAGCACACCGAACCCCACAAAGCCTATTTCTAAGCTATGTAAAGGATATTTATGGTATGTTTAACTTATGATAATGTTTTGGAATGTTCGTTACAGTACGAATCGGCATACTTTCACAGTTTGTCGAAATTAGTCCCTTTAAGCGAATAAACTTGATTTTGCCACACCAAAGCCTTCAAAACTTATTTCTAAGTTATGTAAAGGTTATTTAATTTATGTTAAGCATATGTTGATGTTCCAGAGTGTTTGTTGCATTAAACTGATTACGTTTACGCATCGGTTTACGTATAACTCTCCAAAAAGTGATATAGAGTTTGAAATTGAACAAAAATCAAAACATGCAAAATGTCAAACATAAACAAATAAACATTGGGATCAAATAACAGTGTTTCATTGATAACTGAACTGTTTACAATGATTACAAGCACAGATGTCATAGTCTCCCCTACTTGTGGAAATTTCATCCCGAAATTTATTTAGAGGAAACTTGTGAGAAAAGATGTGGATATTTCACCTTCATTTGATCTTCACGTTCCCAAGTAAATTCTGGTCCACGTTTAGATTCCCAGCGAACTTTGACAAGTGGAATGCACTTGCGCTTGAGCCATTTGACTTCACGGTCCATGATTTCCATAGGCTTTTCAACAAAATGCATCGTGTCATCAACACGAATTTCGTCAAGTGGTATGTGGAGGTTCTCATCAGCTAAACACTTCTTGAGATTGGACACGTGAAAGGTTGGATGAACATTTCCAAGTTCAGGACGTAACTCAAGTCTGTAGGCTACCTTTCCGATTCTTTCGACTATCTTGAATGGTCCAATATATCTAGGTGCAAGTTTTCTGGTCTTTCCAAATCTGATCACACCTTTCCAAGGTGAGACCTTAAGTAATACACGATCACCGACTTGAAATTCCAAGGGCTTGTGTCGTCGGTCCGTGTAACTCTTTTGACGGCTTCTAGCTATCTGAATGTTATCGCGAACTTCTTAACCTTATCTGTTGTCTCTAGAATGAGGTCAGGTCCAGTAAGCTGAGCCTCGCCAATCTCATTCCATCAGACTAGTGAACGACATTTTCGACCATAGAGAGCTTCGAAAGGAGCCATGTTGATGCTGGAGTGATAACTATTGTTGTAGGAGAATTCAATCAATGGAAGATACGAATCCCAACTACCACCAAAATCAATCACACAAGCTCTAAGCATATCCTCCAATGTCTGGATTATTCTTTCAGATTGGCCATCTGATTGCGGGTGATAAGCTGTGCTCAAATTAAGTTGGGTTCCCATAGCAGATTGCATGGTCTTCCAAAAACGAGATGAGAATCGAGCATCTCTATCAGAAATAATGTTCAAAGGAACACCATGTCGAGATACAATTTCATCCACATAGATTTTAGCAAGCTTGTCAGCAGATAGATCCTCACAGATTGGCAAGAAATGTGCTGACTTTGTAAGACGATCAACAACTACCCAGATGGCGTCATGACTTCTCTTAGTGCGTGGAAGTTTGGTAATAAGATCCATAGCAATGTTTTCCCATTTCCAAACTGGAATCTCTGGTTGCTCCAATAAACCAGAGGGATGTTGATGTTCAACCTTAACCTTAAGACAAGTAAGGCATTTTGATGCGTATAAGGCAATGTCTTTCTTCATACCAGGCCACCAATACTGAGTACGAAGATCCTTATACATTTTATCTGCACCTGGATGAATAGAATAACGAGACTTATGAGCTTCATCCATAAGCAAGGTGCGAAGATTGTCTTGACTCGGGACCCACAAACGATCCATGAAATAATACAATCCATTGTCTTTTAGTTCTAGATTAGGCTTAATGTGATAGGGTAATTCCTTACCCATCAAACCTTGTGAAACACAAGTATGTTGAGCCTGAGAGATGCGGGTTTGAATATCAGATCGAACTTTGACACAATGAAGCTTGACGCGTTCCTTACGACTCAATGCATCAGCCACGACATTCGCCTTACCAGGATGGGAGTGAATTTCGCAGTCATAGTCGTTTAGAAGTTCAACCCAACGTCGTTGCCTCATGTTGAGTTCTTTCTGATTGAAGATGTGCTGAAGACTTTTATGGTCAGTGAAAACCACACATTTAGTCCCATACAGATAGTGTCTCCAGATTTTGAGAGCGAATATAACTTCACCTAACTCAAGATCATGAGTGGTGTAGTTCTTCTCGTGTACCTTTAACTGCCTTGATGCATATGCTATGACCTTGTTTCTTTGCATGAGAACAAAGCCAAGACCCAAGTTTGATGCATCACAACACACGACAAAATCATCATTGCCCTCAGGCAAAGATAGAATAGGTGCATCATAAAGCTTCTGCTTCAAGGTCTGAAACGCTTCTTCTTGCTTGGATCCCCATTCGAAGGGTTTGTTCTTCTGAGTTAGAGCAATTAGAGGAACTGCAATCTTTGAGAAGTTTTCGATGAAGCGGCGGTAATAACCCGCAAGACCAAGAAAAGAACGAACTTCAGTAGGAGAAGTAGGCGTATCCCAATCCTTAATCGCACTGATCTTGGAGGGATCTACATGGATACCTTGTTCGTTGACAGTATGTCCCAAAAATTGAACTTCCTTCACTTGGAGAATTTGGCGAAAAGTTGTTCCTTCTTCAGGAGTTCCAAAGTAAGACGAAGATGTTGCTCATGATTAGCTCGCGTCTCAGAGTATATCAAGATGTCATCAATGAAAACGATGATGAACTTATCTAAATAAGGCTTGCAGACCCTATTCATTAAGTCCATGAAAACAGCAGGAGCATTAGTCATACTGAATGGCATAACAGTGAACTCATAATGCCCATATCGAGTGCGGAAAGCTGTTTTGGGAATATCTTCTTCATGCACACGAAGTTGATGATACCCAGAACGTAAATCAATGTTTGAAAAACAAGTAGCACCCTGTAACTGATCAAAGAGATCATCAATACGAGGTAGGAGATATCGATTCTTGATGGTAAGCTTGTTAAGCTCATGATAATCGATACACATTCTGAAAGATCCATCCTTCTTCCTGACAAAAAGAACGGGAGCACCCCAAGGTGAAAAGCTAGGACGAATAAAACCTTTGTTAGAAAGCTCCTGAAGCTGCTTAGATAACTCTTGCATCTCAGACGGTGCAAGACGATATGGAGATCTGGCAATAGGATTTGCACCAGGTACAAGATCAATACGGAACTCGACTTGGCGTGCTGGGGGTAAACCAGGCAACTCTTCAGGAAACACTTCAGGATAATCCCGAACAACAGGGATACCTTGAATAGACTTACCTTTGCCTTTATCTGCTATGACATGTGCCAAGAAGGCCACATAATTCTTTCGCAGATATTTCTATGCTTGAGTATAAGACATGAGTTTGAGACTACTAGCAGGTTTCTCACCACGAACCTCTAAGATCTTATCAGACGAAAGAGGCACACGAACAATCTTCTCAAAACAAACTACCTCCGCATGATACTTAGCCAACCAATCCATTCCCACTATGATGTCGAAGCTTCCAAGTTGCATCGGTGTGAGGTCGATAGGAAAAAGATGGTTGTTATGGTTCAACTGGCAGTTGCGAAGAACAGAATCGAGAACAACGAGATCACCACTAGCAACTTCTACTGTCAAGGGCTTTCCTAGTTTTGTTCTAGTCATGCAAAGCAAAGGCTCAAAAGATAATAACACAAAACTCTTATCGGCACCTGAATAAAAAATAACAGAAGCAGATTGATTGTTAACAAAGAACATACCGTTGACCACCTCATTGTCTGCACACGCCTCGTTTGCGTTCATGTTGAAGACTCATCCACGAGCCTGAGCCTGATTCGCGTTTGCTAACCTTGGGCACTGGTTTCTGTAGTGGGTTAGATCCCCACAATTATAGAAAGAACCAGGCGGGTAGTGAGGTCGTGCAGCCTGAGCTTGTTGTTGAGCAGGCGGCTGACCAGCTTGCTGAGCTGGGTTCTGAGCTGCTTGATTCTGATTAGCAAGATGACGACATGTGGCGACGAGATGACCAGATCTTCCACAATTAGTACAATAATGACACTTGATGTGTTGCTGATGATAACCGTTACACTTGTTGCACAGAGGTGCATTGCCAAAGTATGGTTTCTTGGCAGGTGGTTGCGCAGGCTGATTTGGAGCAGCTTGGTTGGCCTGTGCAGTAACGGCGAAGTTTTGGGAAGCCTTGCGCTTCCTAGACTTCTTCGTAGACCCGGCTTTCTTACCCTTCTTGCTTTCACCCTTATCAGACGACTGTTTCTTATCCTTGTCACCATTCCTGTGCAGCTTACCCTTCTGATTTGCGACTCAGTCAAAGTCGCAGCTAACTCGATTGCCTGACGAACTGTGGTAGGGTTGCTACCAGTGACGATGTCTTGAATAGGGTCAGGTAAACCATCGACATACCTTTCGATAGCTTTCTCGAGTGGGGTAACCATTGTGGGACAAAGTAAGCTCAGCTCCTCATACCTGTCAGTGTAAGCCCAGTGTTCACGACTATCCTGCTTCAAATCATCAAACTCCCTTTCTAACGCCCTCTGTTCATGACGAGGACAGAATTCCCTCATCATAAGAGCCCTAAGCTCTGCCCATGTCTGTGCTAAAGCAACCTCAGCACCACGGTCTCTCATAACCCCGTTCCACCAAGTAAGAGCCCTCTTTTGAAACACACTAGATGCAAACTCGACTTTGCGATTATCAGGACACTGAACATGGCGAAACGTACTCTCAATGCTTTCAAACCACTGTAGGAGCCCAGTTGCTCCTTCAGAACCACTAAACTTGAGTGGTTTAACCGAGTTGAAACTCTTAAAGTTGTATGGAGCATTATTGTTGGCTTGGTTAACTTGAGCGACAATGTTTGGGAGTACAGCAGCCATTTGCTGCGCAATGATTTCTGCCAGTTCGGCATTAGGTATCGGATTTTCACGTCGAGGAGGCATTCTAAAAGAGGAAACATGAGAGAAAACGAGTTAGATGATTAGATGAAAAGAATGAGATGATACAAAAATCGACAAAAGCAAAGATGGTGGTCATTCATCTGTACCACAAAGCAAACAAACGACACACAGTGACTAATCAAAGTAAATGGGTCAAAAATAATGTATCGTGAAGACATGCTTTAGCCTATAAGTGGACACTCACCCCAAGAGTTCCCAGGTAAGAGTGACTGGTCCGATTATGTGGATTTGTATGAACACTCTAGCCTAGACAGAAAACTCGTGGTACAGGTACCCACCCTTCCAGATTGCACGAGTTCACATTATTTAGACCCAAAACTTTGACGAGATTTTGAAAACTTGGAAGGCACAAGGCCCAGAAGAATCATTCAAAAACGGATGATAAATTTTCAAAATCATTTTGAAAAGTTGGAGGGTTCAAAATCTTATAACAAATCATTTAAAAACAGATGATTGATTTCAAAAATCGTTTTGGAAAATTGTGTTCTTGTTTTGGTAATCACCTAAAGATAGGTGACGGTAGTGTTTTAAGATCTAAACACAAGCTAACTTGTGTTAGGGTCCTAGAAAAGTTATAGTCTAGGTCAAAGCATTATTAATAACCTAATTCCCAATAACCATTGGCTCTGATACCAACTCTTCTGTCACACCCCGACCGCGTAAATCAACAAACCGCGGCGAAAACGTCGGGGAGTGTAGCAACAGAATTATTGTTTCACAACCATGGTATTTAAAGTTATGTTTTATTTATTAATAAAAAGGGGGATACATTGTCTTAAAATAAGAAACAAAGAGTACATAACAAAGTTAAAGTAATCTAGCTTCATTTTACGTCACTAAGGCACAGGTCCGCCTAAGTGTGTCCTGCCCAATCCTATGCACCAGCTCCTGAGAACATATATGAAAATAGGTACGTCAGCATAAAAATGCCTGTGAGATACATAGGTTTTATTAAAATAGGATTCATGACTTGTAATTTGAAAGAATTGTTTCATAAAAGTTAGTCATGAATTTTAGGAAAATGTTTTCTTTTATAAATCATATAAAAAGTGATAAGAAAATCAGATGATATATAAAAGAAAGATGTATAGTTAAATAAGTAACCAAGTGCGATTCTGGTTCCTCATGAAACCCTAGGTTCTTCTTTGCGATCTTTTGTATAACAGTCTGTCATTGGAGATGCGTTTCATCGTTTCTCTATAACGAACTAGTTAGCAATTGTGACCAATTTCGAAATTAGGGTTTTCTTTCTATTCTTTCTTTCAATCGCCACCTTAGTGTTTCAATTCGAAACTCCTGATTTATTAATCTAGTAGTTTTTGATTGCGGTTAACTGAGATTAATTTAGCTAGATCGGAAACTCTGGATTAATCGATTAAGGGGTGAAGATTAACACTAGGGTTTTAAGGATTAGGGTTTTATTGGGGGCTGCATGTTTTTGTCGTCTGGTTGAGATTGAATCGTACGTGGTGCATGGAGAGAGATAGGGATCAAGGTTTGGAGGACTTAGGGTTTCAGTCGTTCACTGAAAAGCTGCATGGAGATATTTTTATCTCTTCAACCAATGCTAAGCCGGTGAGTTCACATGAAGGGCGAGGTAACTTCACTAAGTTTGGGAATAGTCATGATGTCAGATCTTTAAAAATCGATGGAAACACGCTGCTGCCGAGACGTGGAGTTGTTCAACAGGAGCCGAAAGTGATAAACATCATTGATGAGTTGGAAAAGGTTTCGGTACCAGTCCAAGAGACAACTGTTTTGCCTGGTCATAATATGGAAAAAATATCTGAACTGATTCATTTGGTTAGTGCTGAACCTGATTGTAAAGATGATCAGAATCAGGAAAGATCTATGCCATTCTCTTATGCTGAAAAGCTGTAATCTAATGTGCGGATCAAAAAGGAAATTAATTTTCGTCTGATGGAGCCATTGGAGACACGTGAGGGTGCGGATGTGGTTATTCCAAAAGAGGTAGTTAAAAAGGTTCAAGATAAGTTTGATAATGTTCTCTATGGTTATTTTTTAGGGAATAGATTACCGTTTCCTGTAGTAGATTACTACGCGAAAAATGTCTGGGCTAAGTTTGGGTTTTCTAAACTCATGATGAACTCTAACGGCTTCTTTTTCTTCAAGTTTGAATCTAAGGATGGTCTCATGAAAGTTCTGGAAGGGGGCCCATGGTTGATAAGGAAAATTCCGTTATTCTTGAACATATGGTCACCGAAGGTTAGCCTGAGAAAAGATGGTATCAAATCTGTTCCACTTTGGGTTAAACTGCATAATGTGCCGATTGCGGTGTACACAGATGATGGTTTAAGCTTGTTGGCTTCTAAGCTGGGGGTCCCGAAAAGGTTGGATTCTTATACGGCGGATATGTGTGCTGACATTTGGGGTAGGAGTAGTTATGCTCGTGCTATGATTGAGGTTAGTGTGGAGAAGGAGCTTAAAGATCATATTACTCTTGCTATCCCTAAAATGGATGAGGAGGGATATATTATGGAACAAGTGAAAGTGGAGTATGAATGGAAACCATTACGGTGTGCTACTTGCTGTTTATTTGGTCATGATGAGGCCACGTGTAGTAAAGTTGATAAGGGTAAAGCAAAACAGGTGGTTATTGATGATGATGGCTTTGTAACGGATAGGAGGCGAGTGGCAAAACAATATTTTCCTCAAAAAAAGCAAAAGGCTAGGTTTATGTATAAACCAAAGATGAGCAAATTTGGAGCTGGTACTTCTGGAACGAAGAAGGATGATCAAACATCTAGTAGTGGGCCGTCAACGGTGAAAGTGGCAAACTCGTTTCAGGCTTTAGCTGAGGATGGAGATGGAGAGGTATCGAAGGATGAAAATGTTAATGTTACTAAGTCGGCACCAATAGGAAGTTGTAAAAAGGATGATGGGGTCATGGAGCAGCTTCAAACTGAAATTTCTGATTATATGAGTGCTGATACGAATGGGAGAACTTCTGAGGGGGCAAGCACTCCCAGTTTAGTAGGTGTTAATGGATAGTATGGCGGTCTGGAACATAAGGGGATTGAACCTTCCCCTAAAACAAAGAGAGGTTCGGATGCTTATCTCTGAGAAGCGGCTTAAAGTTTGTACTATTTTGGAATCGCATGTTTCTGTCTCTAATCTTGATAGAGTTTGTAAGAATGTGTTTCGTTCGTGGGATTGGACATCTAATGGTGCTTGTTGTGTTCGTGGTACTAGAATTATTGTCGGCTGGAACAATAATGTGGTGGATCTCATGGTTATCGCTCAAACGGATCAGGTAATACATGTCCATATTCGTTCTAAGTCTGATGCCAAAATTATTTTCTGTTCTTTCGTCTATGCTGAGAATAAATATCAAGTTCGAAGGGACCTTTGGGAAAATTTAAATAGACATAAGTTGTTTGTGGCTGATAGGCCTTGGGTGGTGCTATGGGATTTCAACTCTGCACTGTCGCTGGATGATTGCTTGGTTGGGTCGTCTGCTATTTCGGTTGGTATGCGAGAGTTTTATCAGTGTGTTCAGCATAACGAGTTGACGGATATCAAAGGTCATGGTATGCAGTATACTTGGAACCAAAAACCGAAACATGGTGTGGGTATTCTGAAAAAGATTGATAGAGTTATGGGCAACATTCACTTTCTAGATGCTTATCCGGATGTCTTTGTTTTGTACCACCCATTTCGGGTCTCGGATCACACTCCATGTATTGTGAACCTTTTTACGCTAAAACGTAATCGGCCCAAACCCTTTAAATTTGCGAACTTCTTGGTTAATAAAGATGGCTTCTTGGATAGTGTGAATGCAGTTTGGTCAAAAACGGTGCAAGGTGTTTCTATGTACTCGGTTGTAAAGAAACTAACTTACTTGAAATCTCCGATGAGACGTCTTCTTTTTAGACAAGGTAACCTTCATGATCGTGTCAATCTGTTAAGGAAAAAGCTGGATGAGATTCATATGGCTATTGATGCTTACCCGCTGGACATTTCTCTTAGAGAGTCTGAATCTAAGTGTCTTCAAGAGTTTCAATCTGCTTCTTATGATGAAGAATGTTTTATGAAACAGAAATCTAAAGTGGAATGGTTGGCAGCTGGTGACTCGAACACGAAGTATTTCCATAATTGTGTCAAAATGAGAAATGCTTGCATGAAGATTCATAGCATTCAAGATGTGTATGGTAATCGATTCCATGGTGATGATGTGTATGGGGCTTTGGTTTCACACTATTCGGAGTTCTTGGGTGTGCAAGATCAGGTGGATTCTTTAGCAAGTGATTTTATTTTTCCTAATGTCCTGGATCCGATTGCTGCCAGTAATATGGTGTGTCCAGTGACTCGTGAAGAGGTTAAAAATGCTATGTTTTCTATAGGTGAGAATAAGGCTCCGGGCCTGGATGGGTATACTTCGGCATTTTTTAAAAATTCCTGGGAGATTGTGGGAGATGAGGTTACAAAAGCGATCCGAGATTTCTTTGAAAATGGTAAAATTCTGCAGCAAATTAATTATACGTTTATAGCTCTAGTCCCGAAAGTGCTTACGCCTAATTCAGTGGTTGATTACCGTCCGATTTCGTGCTGCAATGTGATTTATAAATGCATTAGTAAAATCTTAACGGATAGAATCAAAGGTAGTTTGGATGTGCTAGTAGATATCAACCAGTCAGCATTTGTGCCGGGTAGAAAGATCTCTGACAATATATTACTTACTCAAGAGTTGATGCACAATTATCATCTAAGGATTGGTCCTCCGAGGTGTGCGTTCAAAATTGACATACAAAAGGCATATGACACGGTTAGCTGGTCTTTCCTAGAAAGTATTCTTCATGCATTCGGGTTCCACCATAAGATGGTGGATTGGATCATGGTTTGTGTCACCACTGTGTCTTATTCGTTGAGCATTAATGGTAACCTTTATGGGTTTTTCAAAGGTAAAAGAGGGTTGCGGCAGGGGGATCCAATATCGCCCTATCTTTTTACATTGGTGATGGAGGTCTTATCGTTATTACTCAAAGATGCAACCAGCAAAAGTAATGCTTCCAGATACCATCTTCATTGCAAAAAACAAAAGATTATTAATGTCTCTTTTGCGGATGACTTGTTTATGTTTGCAAATGGTGATTTAGCATCGGTTAAAGTGTTAAGGGATACGCTTCAGCATTTCACGAAGATCTCGGGTCTTGTCCCTAGTATGCCAAAGAGTACGGTTTATTTTGGTAATGTCCCCCAGCCGATTAAACATGATATTCTTCACATTATGCCATTCAAAGAGGGTACGCTTCCTGTTCGTTACTTGGGAGTTCCTTTAATATCTTCTAAACTCTCCTACAAGGATTGCAAAATATTAGTTGAAAAAATGGATAAAAAGATTGATAACTGGATGACGAGATCGTTATCTTTTGCGGGTAGGCTGCAATTGGTTAACTCGGTTCTTTCAGCTATGCACATATATTGGGCTATAGTTTTTCTCTTGCCAGCTAAATTAGTGAGTGATCTTGAAAGACGTATGCGTGCTTTTTTATGGACTGGTAAGTATCAGCAGAATGTCAGACCGAAGGTTGCTTGGAAGGTAGTTTGTCTTCCCAAAAGTGAGGGTGGGTTGGGTGTTCGTTGTATTGCGGATGTCAATAAAGCTCTAATTTCGACTCATATTTGGAGTATGCTGACTAACAGAAAGTCGCTATGGGTTCAATGGGTTCACATCTATAAACTGAAGGGTAGAAGTTTCTGGGAACTTCCTTGCAGGGGTAGTATGACATGGGGTTGGAGGAAAATTCTTGCTTTACGTGATTTACTCCGGCCTTATATGTGGAAGTCTATCGGTAATGGCACTAATACAAATGTGTGGAGCGATACTTGGTGTAGTGCATGTCTGATCCGTGCTTATATCAGTCCAAGAACTATTGCTAATGCGGGTTTTAATTTGCAATATACTGTGGCAGATCTGGTGGATTCTAGCGGTCATTGGAGGTGGCCGGTTGCTTGGTTTGACTTGTTTCCAGGTTTAATTAACATTCAGGCTCCGGCTCTTCATGATGCACAAGATCGGTTGGTTTGGATTAATTCTGAGGGAAAAGCATGCCAATTTTCATCGTGGGAGGTATGGAATAATATTCGTCATCGTGAGAATATCGCTGCTTGGTTCAGTATGGTTTGGTTTAAACAGTGTATTCCGAGACACTCATTTAACTTGTGGCTGGTTATTAGAAATAAACTTAAAACTCAAGATAGATTGTCCATTTGGGAGGCGGGTAGTGCTACGAATCTGAACCTCATGTGTTGCCCTTTGTGTAACCATGGTAGGGACTCGAGGGGCCATTTGTTCTTTGAATGCTCATACTCTTTGGAGGTGTGGGATAGCATTAGGGATATGGCTGGTATGGGTGACGTTAATGGCCGATGGATTGACATAATGGAATGGATGAATGAAAACTCTAATATTCAACGACCGGGTAACGTTACTAGCAGACTTGTGGTTTCAGCAGCATCTTATTTTGTATGGCAAGAAAGAAATACTAGGCTTTTCTCTCGGAACCAACATACAGCGAGGATTTTGGCTCAGGAGATCATCAATATCGTCCGTATGCGTCTCATGACTCTAAAATTCAAGCAGGGTTCTGTGAACAGAAGTTTTCTTGAGAAGTGGAAGATTCCGACCAGTAACTTGGTCATTGACCCTGGCTAGATAGTTGTTAGTGTGTTTTGTATGGGCCGGTTTAGTGGGCTTGGGTTATGTCTGTTTGGTTGCTTTGTTGGCAGTTGTTTTCTGGAGTTTGGTTGTTTGTTGTTTTTGTTCTAGTCTTGGTATGCCAAGTCTAGCGGGTGTGTAACATTTCAGTTGCACTTGTGTGCTTTTTTGTTAGTTATAAAATTTACCGGGGTAACCCCTTTACCCAAAAAAAAAATGAGTTTGTATTAAATAAGTTGTTTGTAAAACAATGTTTATGTGAAAGTATGTTATTTGTGTAAAATGTAATATGTCTAAATTGAAATGGTTTAAATAACGCTACGATATGTAATATCATAAAAGCACTTATATATAGGAAGTACCAGCGGCGTATCCACCATGCTTTTATCATATTACACGTCGCCTCGTTATGTAAATCACTTATCCAAACCAACCACCAAAATGTAATGTTCAAACAAATGTTGAAATGTTTATGTGTAAACAAATGTAATGTATAGTAAATAAAAGTGTTTACTCAACCCTATAAGAAAAATGTACAAAACAATGTAATTGATATAAAACTGTGACATCTGTGCCTCCACGGCCATCGAACAAATACCAAATCAATGAAATGTTGTGTTTCATACTTGTGATTTGTATAAATATGTGTATCATTTGCACATATCAACTCTTGTTCGATTTCGGGCTCTAAATCGCTTTCTGGAAGGTTATACGCGCACTGATGCGTAAATATAACCAGTTTCATGCAACAAACACTCCGGGACAGTGACATAGGCTTAACATACCTTAAATAACCTTTACATAACTTAGAAATAAGTTTTGGAGAGTTTGGTGTGGCGAAATCAAGTTTATTCGCTTACAGGGACTAATTTTAACAAACTGCAAAAGTATGCCGATTTGTACTGTAACGAACATTCCGGAACATGACCATAAGTTAAACATACCCTAAATATCCTTTACATAGCTTAGAAATAGGCTTTGAGGGGTTCGGTGTGCTAAAATAAACTTTTTGGTCATTCAGGGACTAAAAGCGTCAAAAGTGCATAAGTTTGCATTTTCGCGCATATCTTACGTTCTGAATACATCCGGACATCCAAAACTTTATGTAATCATTAAAATATTTTATTTTAGTGATTGGCATGAAAAAATTCCATTCGTCGCGTAATTTGGATCGTTTTTGCGTTCATTACGACTTCCGTCGTAATTAACCGAACAACGCAACCGTACGACCAAACGAACCGACATCTGAGATATTTTTGAGCATGTTTTGAGTTCCCTATACTTTAACTTCATTTTAGAGCCTTGAAATGAGGTTAATGGGGCTTAAACGTGTCAAAAATGAGCCGAAATACAAGATTCTGAAGTGCAGGGACCAAAATTGTCATTCTGCCATAGTTATCTTAGGAAGGGACCAAAATGAAAATCTAAATTCCAGCTTGTTCTAGCTGTTCCCCTCATTTGCACATGGTTTTAATGAAACTATGGGCTCCCATGGTTTCACAAAACCATGGGCACATGTGTACGGATGAGATCGAAGCTCGTTTTACGATGAACGATCCTAACGGTTCTAGTTTTCCTATAAATAGCTATCCCTTTTCACTTGCAAAACCCACATTGATCTGATTTTGGCTCTCTAAGTTGAAGTTTATGCTTCATACCTGAGAGTAAATCGGATCAAAGCTTGTGGGGACCTTTTGTAAGTATTCTTTCGTTCTTTTATCGCTTTTCGAGTCTGAAAGTCAAACTGCGTTTAACTTTCTGCATTGACCAGTTTATGGTCAATGCGAAGTTCATTTGAACTTTATAACGTGAGCGTAATCACGATGGTTATAGTCCCTAGTGACTATACCTACTGATTACCACGTTATCTAGGTGTAGTGACGAGTCGTAGTTTCGGCCAAAATGCGCATTCTTGCGTGTTTTGTAACCAAACTACTTATAGGTATCAAAACCGTTTGTTTTGATACCAAATCTATTTTCTAAATTCATTAAACATGTTTTAACATGTTTAACTCGTCACTTTTTAGATTAGTGCTTGTGTAGAGTCGTAAGTCAAGCGGACTAAACACCCGCTTAGACTTTCGAACACGACCCGTTTGGTCGATCATTAGGATCCGACCAAACATGTTTAGTGACCATAGTTGCATAGGGAATAACCTTCCAAGGTTATACCTTATGGTCACTTAGATTTAATTAGTTGTATGATAGGTAGTTTATATGCCTTAGGTAAATAACCAAAATGCCCTTTTCATGCATAATTGGTAATTAAGCATATGTAACACAAATTTTTGTCATTTAATTGATTATGCAACATATTTAATCATGTTTAGGCATATAATACTTGTCATATGACTAGTTAGACGTCTCGAACGCGCTTTTGCGCGAACGACACGTTAAAGTAGCTTAAGCTACCTTAATGGGTCACAATGGGTCGAAAGCACTTAGGTTAGGTTTCGATTTAGGATGTAGACTTTGTTAAACCATGTCATATGAGTTCCAATACTCATTTGGTTTACAAAACCTCATCCTATCCGATCTTCCGACTTAGGTCCGGGTTATTTATATAGTTATTAGGTTGCCGATTGATTCCGTGCTCACTCTAGCTTTGCTTGGTTGTTGTTCAAGACCTCTAAGCATTCTCAAGTGAGTACATAGTTCTCCTATTTTACTGTTTTCAATTGTTTTGGGGTGATTCATATGTGCTAAATGTTTTCAAGGTTTTAACGATGGTTTTCAAAACGATTTTCGATATTATAACAATGGTTTCAAAAACGATTAAAATGGTTTATATTAAATTAATAACGATTTAGATATAGTAAACAAACTTGTTGGTTGTATTTACATAACGAATAATATCCATTAGTTTTGGCCGAACCGACCAGTATTAGGTTATGGTACCATAGGATCTGACAAATCCCGTTATCAGACTGCACCCATGGTTATGTGTGGGTTAGGTGGGTAACGACTGAATTTGTGATTGTTAATTTACCCTTTGGTGGTTTATTAATGCGAGAAGCGATAGGCGAGATATTCGAGTCACGAAGGTTTGGATGTTATTAGCGAGACAATCAAAAGTAGTTTTCACGATTTAAGACGAGAATGATTTAAACGACTAAAGTGATTTTTAACGAATTAAACGATTTGGGTAAACGATTGGTTTTCGCTTAGTGTTTAGATAACGGGACGGGTGTAATGTGATGAAAGTATGGTGGATACGCCGCAGGTACTTCCTATATATAAGTGTTTTCATCGTATTACATACCGTGGCGTTATTTAGTTCACTTGGGTAAACGATTTTGAAACGATGTCACACAAACGAGGTTTTCGAAATGATATAAACCATACGAGTTTTATTAATGAGATTTACTAACGAGTTTTATTAACGAGATTTATTAACGAGTTTTATTAACGAGATTTATTAACGAGTTTTATTAACGAGATTTATTAACAAGTTTTATTAACGAGATTTATTAACGAGATGTTTTACAAATTGGTTTTCTAAAAAAAAATGTTTTCGAGTTAAGAATCATGGCTACAAGATTTTATAAATTATAACCAACTTGATTTGAGTTGGTTAATTATGTCGCAATACAATACTTTTCAAAACATGGTTTTTAATTAAGTATTGCAACATGTAAACTAGCCATGAATCCGATACTCTTATAAAACCTATGTACTCGCCAGCATTTCTTTGCTGACTTTGTTTTCACATATGTTTCAGGTGTTGTTGAATGATGTTGATTGCTAGGATGCATGCTCACATAGGACTGGACGAGGCCTTAGTGACTTAATAACAATGATAGACTATGTTTAAATTGTTTATTTTTTAATTTTTTTTATTATCTATGAAAACCCTAATTCTCTCTCTCTAGCTTGGCGATTCCTGTTCTTCATGAATCCATAGATTTTCATCGCTATTTTCTGTATATAACAGTCTATGATTAGGGAATGATTTATCAATCCTTATAACGAACTAGTTAGCAGTCTTGATCGGTTTAACTCTTGGATTTGTTTTTCTGTTTCTTTCTTAATCGCCGACTTTATCCTATGTTGTTCGAACGAGGTGTATAGCTCTCCTGGGTCGTCAATCATACTACCATACAGTAACGTGATGCACCAGGTTTTCTATATGTGTCTGAAGATTTCATGGGATAGGGTTTTGCTAGATTAGGGTTTCTGTTTTCAGCTTTTTCTTGTTGCGTATTCTGGTATTCTGGTCTTCGGGTTTTCTTTGCATGGTGGTCTTATTTTCTGCTTAAAGGAGAGAGTTGTTTATTTCATAATGGATGAACGATCCAAACCTGATGATACGGCTCTTGGTGATCGGGGTAAGCCTCCCTTACAGGAAAAGGGTTTAGCCAGTCGAGTTGTTAACATAGATGGAAATCCGATTCTGCCTAGAAGAGGTACTGTGCAATCTGATGCGAAAAAGTTTAATGTAATTGATGAATTAACCAAAATCACAGTTCCGGTTTCTGAGAAAACATCGGAATGTGAGGGATCGGGGATTAACGTGGAAGGTAATGATGGATATCAGGGACTTTTTCTGAATCATACAGACACAGTTAGACCTATGTCATATGCAGAAACGGTAGCAGCAAACAATTCTAAAAAGGTTAACTTTCGAGCTCTTGCTAGTTCTGTGGTGCAGGATGGCTGTGATGTGGTTCTGCCGAGGGAGTCGGTGCGTGCTATGCAAGATAAGTTGGCAAACACTTTGTATGGGTATTTTTTGGGAGATCGTCTTGCTTTTCCTGTTGTTGATTATTATGTTCGGACGAATTGGAAGAAATATGGTTTGCAAAAAACGATGATGAATGCGAATGGTTTTTTCTTTTTTAAGTTTAATGATGAACTTGGTATGTTGAATGTTCTCAATGATGGTCCATGGATAATCAGGTCCCAATCGTTATTTCTGAACAACTGGACTCCAACAACTAAACTAGAAAAGAAAGAGGTGAAGAAGGTTCAAGTATGGGTTAAAATACACGAGGTTCCGATTGCGGCTTATACGGAAGATGGGCTTAGCCTGATTGCAACGACAATAGGAGAACCAAAAATGCTGGATTCTTTCACTTCATCGATGTGCATGGATTCATGGGGTCGTAGTAGCTATGCTAGAGTGCTGATAGAAATTTCTGCTGATAAAGATCTGCGTGAAGAGGTCACAATGGCTATACCCGAACCGAGGGGGAGGGTTTTATTAAGAAGACTATGTACGTGGAGTATGAGTGGAATCCGAATAGATGTGCCACTTGTTGTGTGTTTGGCCATTCTAATGAGATGTGTCCGAAGCAACCTTTGAAACCAGCTAAAGTTAAATATGATAATCATAAGCGCAATATTCAACAGAATAAGCCAACAAAGAAGATACCCACGGTTGACCAGGATGGATACACTGAAGTGTATGGGAAGAAAGTGGCTCGTAAGGTTGGAATCCCTGTAAACAAGCAAAAGTCTAAGTTCGAATACAGACCTGTGGGACCAAAACCAAAGGGTGACGGTAATAATGCTTCAAGTTCTAACACGTTCAGGTCGAGTAATCCGTTTGATATCCTTAATGAGGTGGATACGGGCTCGGGTCCAAGTAAGAATGCTTCGGGTAGGGGCCTTGATGATTCAGACGATGATGATGAGGTTATGGAGGTCTATAATGAGACGGATGAGTTTATGATTAGTGGTTCGCTGAATATTAATAGTAAAAAAGGGGCAAGCACTCCTTCTACAGCGGTTAAAGATGGTTAGTATTGCATCGTGGAATATTAGAGGGTTGAACCGCTCTCTTAAACAATCAGAGGTTCGGCAGGAGGTGAAGGATTATAATCTTAGTTTGTGCGCTATTTTGGAATCACATGTTGACATTGGTAAGCTTGATAAAGTCTGTAACTCTGTTTTTCGTTCTTAGGAGTGGACGTCCAATGGAGCCAAATGTGTTAAAGGTACTAGAATCATTATTGGTTGGGACCCTGCAATTTTCGATGTTATGGTGCTAGATCAATCCGATCAGGTTATACATCTCCAGCTTATTTTTAAATTGGACAAGCGGATGGTTTTTGGTTCTTTTGTGTATGCCGCCAACTATTATGTCTCTCGTAGAAGTTTATGGCAAAGTCTTTCTATGCACAAAGTTCTAGTGGGTGATAATCCTTGGTTCGTTATGGGTGATTTCAACTCGGCGCTGAATCTGGAAGATAAATCCTTGGGGGCTTCTTCGATTTCTATTGGTATGAAGGATTTTCAATCGTGTGTGGATGATATTGAGATGTTTGACATTAACCGATCGGGATTCCATTTTACGTGGAACCAAAAACCAAAGAAGGGCGTCGGATTACTAAAGAAAATTGATCGTGTATTAGGGAATACTCAATTTGTTGCTCTTTTTTCGCGTGCGGTTGCTTTATTCCATCCATATCGTCTATCGGACCATTGTCCTTGTATCCTAAAAATCCCAGAAGCCGGAAAGCTGAAACCGAGATCCTTTAAATTCGCTAACTTTTTGGTTCATAAACCGGAATTTTTAGATATTGTCAATCGGTTTTGGGATACTAGAATTAATGGAGTGCATCAGTTTTCTGTTGTTAAAAGACTTCGGCTGCTTAAAAGGCCTCTTCGTGCTTTACTCTTTAAACAAGGTAATCTTCATAACAAAACCAAAGATCTCCGTGCTAAACTTGATAGTATCCAACAGTCTATTGATCGGGATCCTTTGAATGGTGTCCTTCGAGCCGAAGAAGCTACCATAACGACTTGTTATCAGGAAGCTTTACTTGATGAGGAACGTTTTCTGAAGCAGAAATCCAAAGTAGATTGGTTGTGTGCTGGAGACATGAACACTGCTTTTTTCCATTCTGCATTGAAAAATAGGAATCACCGCAGCAGGATTGATATTATTCGGGATTCGAGTGGAAATGTGTTCGAAGGTGATATGGTTCATGAAGCTTTTGTTAGCCATTATGAGAATTTTTTGGGATGTAAAGGGGACGTTTCTCTTCAACCAGCGCCAGATTTATTTTCTAATATGTTGAACTCGGCTACGGCTGACCACATGATCCGTCAGGTTTCTTCAGAGGAAGTGAAAGCGGCTATGTTTTCTATTGGTATTGATAAAGCCCCGGGTCCGGATGGGTACACTGCTGCTTTTTTCAAGAGTGCATGGAATATTGTTGGGGTGGATATCTCTAAAGCTATTATTGATTTTTTGATACAGGGAACTTGTTACGCGAGTTAAACCACACTCTCATTGTGCTTGTGCCGAAGGTCCCTACCCCATCCGTTGTTACTGATTATCGTCCTATTGCCTGTTGCAATGTTTTATACAAATGCATTAGCAAAATTGTTGCGGATAGAGTGAAGGGGCTCTAAATGAGATAGTTAGTGTTAACCAATCTGCCTTTGTTCCAGGTAGGAAAATATCGGATAATATTCTGTTGACACAAGAGCTTATGCACAATTATCATAGGAATGCTGGGCCGCCACGTTACGCTTTTAAAGTTGATATACAAAAAGCCTATGATACTGTTGACTGGAATTTTTTAAGGAGTATTCTGCTTGGTTTTGGTTTCAATATAAAGATGGTGAATTGGATCATGGTATGTGTTTCGACTACCTCATATTCTGTTTGTGTTAATGGTAATGTTCATGGCTATTTCAAGGGTAATCGTGGGCTAAGGCAAGGGGATCCATTATCCCCATATCTTTTCACTCTTATTATGGAAGTTTTGACAGCCATTTTGCATCACTCGATAAGAATTGATTCCTCGTTTAAGTTCCATAATAGGTGTGAAAGGCAGCAAATTATAAATCTGTGCTTCGCAGATGATTTGTTTCTTTTTGCTCGTGGTGAAATTGCTTCAGCCAAGTTTATTATGTCTTCTTTAGATACTTTCACCAAGATGTCAGGGTTGGTTCCTAGTGTTCAAAAAAGCACGGTTTTCTTTTGCAACGTTCCTAGCTACATTAAGAGTGCTATTTTGAGAATTATGCCGTTTGTGGAAGGTACGCTTCCTGTCAGGTACTTGGGGGTGCCTCTCATCTCTTCTATGCTTTTGTATAAAGATTGCAATGTTCTTGTGGAAAAGCTCGAAAAGCGTATCATGCATTGGAGGAACAAGATGCTTTCTTTTGCTGGCAGGTTACAACTTATAATCTCAGTTTTGTCCTCTATGCATATTTATTGGTCTTCTGTTTTTATTTTGCCGACTCGAGTGGTTAATGATTTGGAAGCGAGAATGCGGAACTTTCTTTGGTCTCAAGATTGCGGTTTTCATAAAGGGAAGGCGAAGGTTTCTTGGAAATCTATTTGTATTCCGAAATATGAGGGTGGATTAGGCATTAGACGCATTGGTGATTTAAACAAAGCCCTCATGACCTCTCACATCTGGAGTATTATCACCAAACGCAAGTCTCTTTGGGTCGACTGGGTTCATTCGTACAGGCTTAAAGGCAAAAGTTTCTGGAGATGCTCTGTTCCTAGCAATTGTTGCTGGTCTTGGCGGAAGTTTTTACAGCTTAGACCGTTAATGCGAAGTCATTTTTGGACCGAGGTAGGTAATGGCATTAGAACGTCAGCGTGGTATGATTTCTGGTGCTCGTTGGGGCCGCTGGGTGATTTTCTGTCACCTAGAATGATCACGAATGCGGGTTTTAGCTTGGAGGCTACAGTTGCTGATATTATATCCAATGGGGTTTGGAGGTGGCCTATAGCTTGGAGGGATCTCTATCCCGTTCTTATTCAGCTTGACAATGTGAATATTGAGCCGAATAAAAGAGATAGGATTTTGTGGCGTGATGGGGATCATATTAGTGATATTTCTGCTACGGGTGTTTGGAACTCGATTCGCTATACAGAACCAGAAATTCATTGGTGCTCTATTGTGTGGTTTCCTCAATGTATCCCGAAGCATGCATTTTTTATGTGGTTAATCATGAGGGGTAAGTTACTTACTCATGATAAAATTTTGGAATGGGACCTTTCACGCAGGAAAAATATGAACATGATGTGCTGCCTGCTTTGTTATGAGAACTATGATTCCCATAATCACTTATTTTTTGAGTGCAAATTCTCGTCTCAAGTCTGGTACATGGTTAGACAAAAGGTGGGAATGGATTCGGTTCAGCCGATTTGGGATGATATTGTGGAGTGGCTTCTAGTTCGTGCCCGGTCGAAGTCAGCGTCTAATCTGGTTGCTAGAATCTTAGTTGCGGCTTCGACTTACGTGATCTGGCAGGAGCGGAATGCTAGGTTGTTTAAGAATCAGTTAAGACCTCCAGAAACTATTAGTGCCTCTATTTTTCAAATGGTTCGGTATAAGCTGATGGGTGTGAAGCTGAAGAACACTGCTAGCGTACAGAGGCTTCTTGAAGCTTGGGAGATCCAAAGTCTTTCTAATGAGATTGATGGTGGTTGAGTAGCCGTTAGATGTTTTGTGGTTTTGCTAGATTAGAGTCTAGTAGTTGTCTTTGTTTTGATTGTTTTGGTTTTTTGCTTACTTTCATGGGGCATGTCTCATGATTGAACTAGTGTAGGCTTTCTACACTACTTGTTTTATTTGGTTGTGAATATATAGAATCACCGGGTTAACCCTTTACCCAAAAAAAATTGTTTATTTTAGATTTCCAGACGATGTAAATATTTAATGTTTAATAAAACAAAACTTCAAATTTCCGTGTGTTTTGAAACAATGATTCTGTTACAACACTCCCCGACGATTCCGCCGTGATTTGTTGTTTTACGCGGTCGGGGTGTGACAAATACACAGTTTAAATCTAGAGTTAATAGCCAAAATGGTCCCTGTGGTTTGCTCACTTTTGCCATTTTAGTCCAAAATCCAAAATTTTTAAATCTGGGTCCCTGAGGTTTGCATTTTGTTGCCATTTTGGTCCAAAATCTAAAAA
This sequence comes from Helianthus tuberosus, assembly GCA_030545235.1. Classification (NCBI taxonomy): domain Eukaryota; kingdom Viridiplantae; phylum Streptophyta; class Magnoliopsida; order Asterales; family Asteraceae; genus Helianthus; species Helianthus tuberosus. Next base: position 113,930,211 of record CM060415.1, on the reverse strand, counting down.
CCCTATTTTTTAACTGTTGAAAACTAATGGTTTTGTCCTTTTGTGCAGGGGCATTTTGGTCATTTGGACTTATTATAACATACCCCTCTGTCTCTCTTTTTTCTCTCTCTCAGATCTTCATCTTCTTCTCTCTCATATCTTCACAAAACCCAGACGCCCAAATCACGAAACCATCGATTAGACAAAGTTTTTTCCTCGAACCCAGAAGATTAAACCCTTAAAAGATAGCAAAAAGAAGAAAATTATGCAAACAATCTACTGAAAACAAATAGGTTCAAACTCAAATTTCCTCATCGCCATCATCAACACAGGCAACACCGGGTTTCTCACTATCGGCAACACCGAGTTCATCAATACCGACAACAACAACACCGGTTTTACCACCACCGGCAACAACAACATCGGCTTTATCACCACCGGCAACACCGCCTTTATCACCACCGTCCTAACCACCACCACAACAACTTCATCACAACGTGTTAGGGTTTTCTAGGTCATCTCTGACCAGACGCCCAAATCACGAAACCTCCTTCCCTCTTCATGCCATTCTACACACAAATCTATATTCAGAAGTGTAGAGAGAGAATCTGAGGAGAGAGAGAGAGAGAGAACAGCGGCGGTGGCGTCGCAGCTCCGATTTACCGGCAGCGGCACAGTAGCGGCAGGAGCGAAGCGGAGTGGAGCTGGTGCTGCAGGGGCGGTGGTGGCGGAGCCGACGACAGTCCGGTTCATCTGGGTTTTGTTACCTGATCTGCTTGTTTCAGCATTAATTTGTGTTTGAATTGTTGATTTGTTGTTCATCTGGGTTTTGTGAAGATCTGAGAGAGAGAGAGAGAGAGAGAGAAGGGGCTATGAAGATGAAGACATTCTGGGTTTTGGTCATCTGGGTTTTGTTGATTTGTTGTTCATCTGCGTTTTGGTCATCTGGGTTTTGTTTTTCATCTGCGTTTTGGTAAGATCTTCATCATCTGGGTTTATGAAGACATTCTGGGTTTGGTGAAGATCTGAGAAAGAGAAGATGATGAAGATGTGAGAGAGAGAGAAGAGAGAGACACAGGGGTATGTTATAATAATTCCAAATGACCAAAATGCCTCTGAACAAAAAGACAAAATAGACATGTTGCAACAGTCAAAAAAGGGGGTTTTTGAATTTTGGACTAAAATGGCAATAAAAGTGAAACCTTAGGGACCCAGATTTAAAAATTTTGGATTTTGGACTAAAGTGGCAAAAGTAAGCAAACCTCAGGGACCATTTTGGCTATTAACTCTTAAATCAAAGATATGTTTTTGTAAAAATCCATGCTATACTGATACAAACACTTATATGGTAATGTTAAACGTATACATTCAAGCCTTGAGACTATAGGATAACCTTAGAACAAATCAAAGGTTATCAAAAATGTTTTCGGATTCAGCCATTCCTTACATCCAAACAAACCTAGGATTCCAGGAATGGGAGTTGTCAAGTCCTATGGTACCACTACTTACTACCGAGCGGCGTAGCTAATGTTAATGAACGTATTTTAGTTCGTTAAACAAACCAAATGTCATACCAAATGTAAGCATGTTTTATGAAAACAATGTACCTAGTATGCTAAGTGAACATACAAAGTAGAGATGTAAAACAGTGTGTCCATATGCTGAGTGAACATATGCAACAGAAATGCAATGTAAACCAATGTGTCCATATGCTACGTGAACATATGCAACAGAATGCAATGTAAACCAATGTGTCCATATGCTACGTGAACATATGCAACAGAATGCAATGCAAACCAATGTGCTAGCATGCTAAGTGAACATACATAGCAAAACATAATGGAAATCATGTACTATATGCGTACTAATGAACATAGCAAGTATATGTTATGAAAGCATGAAAAGCACGAACGTAACAAGTAGGCGCATATGTGTTTCACCCCCAAAAAGTTTGAAAAACAGTAAAAGAGGGGACTATGTACTCACTTGAGATTGCTCAATAGTCTTTGAATAACAACCAAGCAATGCAAGAAAGATCACGGAATCAAACGGCACCTAATATAGGTAACTACATTAATAAACGGACCTAAAATGGAAGATCGGATAAAATGTGGTTTCGTAAACCAAATGAGTATAAGAACTCATGTAATATGGTTTAAAAAAGCCTACATTCTAAAACGGAACCTAACCTAAGTGCTTACGACCCATTACGACTCGTTTAGGTAGCTTACGCTACTTTAACACGTAGTTCACGTAAAACGCGTTTGGACCGCCTAACTAGTCCTATGACAAGTAACATATGCCTTAACATGTCTAATAATGTTGCCTAATCAGTTTAGATGTCAAAATTTATGTTACATATGCTTAAAATGAATTTTGGCGTAAAAAGGGCATTTTGGTCATTTTTCCTAAGGCATATAACCTATCATACAACTAAGTAGACTAAGTGACCATAAGGTATAACTGTCACACCCCGACCGCGTAAAACAACAAACCGCGGTGGAAACGTCGGGGAGTGGAGCGACAGAATTATTGTTTCAACAACCATGGTAATTAAAGCTTTGTATTATTAAGATTAAAGTTTACATTGTCTTAGAATTCAAACAAATTTTAAGTCACTAAGGCCCGAGTCCTCCTAAGTGAAGCACAAACATCATCACACATTAGCACCTGAAACACATGTAAAAATAGGTACGTCAGCATAAAAATGCCTGTGAGATACATAGGTTTTGTTTAATCAGGATTCATGACTTGTAATTAAAAGAAGGGTTTTAACAAAAAGTAGTCATGAATCTTTGTAAAATGTATTCCTTTATAAAATCATATGAAAATCGATGTGAAAATCAAATGATAATAAAAGGATAATGCATGGTTAAATGAATAACCAAGTAAAAGTGAATTTGTATAAAATATGTAATTTGTAAAACAATGTCATGTTCTTGTATAAAATGTTTCATGTCTTGTCAAAGTGGTTTAGATAACGCAACAATGTATAATACAATAAAAGCACTTATATATAGGATGTACCAGCAGCGTATCCACCATGCTTTTATCATATAACACATAGCCCCATTACATAAGTCACTTATCAATAACTAACCAAAATATCTTGTTCAATGTCAAAATGTTTATGTGTAAACCATGTTCAATGTCATGTGTGAAATGTATCATGTATAACCAGATGTAATGCATAGCAAGTAGAAAAGTGTCTACTCAAACTATGTGATAATGTCAATGTGTAAACAAATGTCATGTATGGTGAATAACTAGTAATTACTCAACCCCATAGGAAAATGTACAAAACAAAGTTTTTGAATAAACCTAAGTTCAAATCAAATGTTATGTTTTGCAGAAAACAATGCTTTATGATTACAAACATTTATGCAGTAATGTTAATCGCATACATTCAAGCCTTGCGACTGTGGCGACAAACCCTTAAACAAATTAAAGGTTTATCTAATTTATGTATATCGGATTCTGTCATTCCCAACTTCCAAACAAACCTAGGAAGTCGGAAACATGGATTTGTCAAGTCCTATGGTACCATTACATACTACCGAGCGGCGTGATCAATGTTAATGAATGTATTATTGTCCCGATTAAACACACCAAATGTCATAACCAATGTACCAAATGTCATTAGTTTGGTTCGGTACAAGCTGATGGGAGCGAGACTGAAGACTACTGAAAATGTGCGAAGACTTTGGAGGGAGTGGGAGATTCATGGAAATGACATTATTGATGATGGTGGCTGATTAGTTTTTGTTTTATCTTTGTGTTTGTTGGTCTAGATAGTAGTCTGGTGGGACAATTAGTAGTTTGTGGTTTATTTTGGTTCTTTGATTTACTTTCATGGGGCATGTCCCATGATTGAACTAGTGTAGGCTCTCTACACTACTTGGTTTTTATTGGTTGTGAATATATAGAATCACCGGGGTAACCCTTTACCCAAAAACCATGTACTAAGTATGGTAAGTAAACATACATAGTAGAAATGTTCATGTAAAACAATGTGCTAGCATGCTCAGTAAACATACATAGCAGAAATGTCATGTAAAACAATGTGTCCATATGCTAAGTAAACATATGCAACAAATGTGTAATAAATCAATGTGCTAGCATGCTTAACATACATAGCAAAACATAATTGAAAGCATGTACTATATGTGTACTAGGTGAATCTAGCATGTTTATGTCATAAAAGCATGAAAAGCACGAAAGTAACACGTATGTACATGTGTATCATGTAACATATGTGCTTGTAATCATAGTGAACAGTTCTATTATCAATAAAACAATGTTATTTGATCCAAATGTTTGTTTGGTTGTGTTGTACATTTTTCATGTTTTGACTTTTATTCAATTTCAAACTCTACATCACTTTCTGGAGAGTTATACGCAAACTGATGCGTAAACGTAATCAGTTTAATGCGACAAATACTCCGGAACATCAACATATACTTAACATACCTTAAATAACCTTTGCATAACTTAGAAATAAGTTTTAAAGGCTTTGGTATTGCAAAAACAAGTTAATTCGACTACAGGGACTAAACTTGACAAACTGCGAAAGTATGCCAATTTGAACTGTAACAGACATTCCGGAACATGACCATAAGTTAAACATATCATAAATATCCTTTACATAGCTTAGAAATAGGCTTTGAGGGGTTCGGTATGCTAAAATAAACTTTTGGGTTATTCAGGGACTAAAAGTGTCAAAAAGTGCACAAGTTTGCATTTTCGCGCATAACTTACGTTCTGAATACATCCGGACATCCAAAAATTTATGTAAGCATGACTATATTATGCTTTAGTGTTTGGCTTGCCAAAAATCCATTCGTTGCGTCATTTGGATCGTTTTTCGTGCTTGTGCGCATTCCATCGTAATTAAGCGAACATCGCGTTCGTACGACCAAACGAACTGACATCAGACATATTTTTGAACATGTTTCATGTCCACAATGTTTAGGCATCATTTTAGGGCCTTAAAGTTGGCTTTACGGGCCTTAGAAGTGTCGGAAATGGCTTTAAACACGTGCAGGGACTGAAACTGTAAATTCTGAAACTAATTCTGATCTGTGACTCCCAGGCGGCCCGCCTGAGTTTCTGCACATGTTGAAGCGGGCCGCGTCCGACTTCCTGACCAGATTAACTGCATTTAACAGCAGATTGCAGCTGGTTGATCCACCACCACACATTCTAAATTGCTTAGTCAGATGATAAGGATCATTTTTAGCTACCATAAGGTTACGACACTTGTACGGATGCGATTAAAGCACGGTTTCCATGAAACGATCTTAACGGTGGACCGAAAACTATAAATACCCACATACCCCCAACCTCATTTCTCACAAGAATCTGATTAATTGTGCTCTAAGTTGAAACCTTTGTTTCATACCTGAGCTATTTTGATCTAGATTAGCATTCGGGGACCCTTCGTAAGTATTCTTTCGTTCTTTTCTTTATTTTATTGCTTTTCGAGTCAGAAAGTCAAACTTTGTTTGACTTTCAGCGTTGACCAGCTTATGGTCAATGCGAAGTTCGTTTGAACTTCGCAACGTGATTGTAATCACGATGGTTATAGTCCCTTGGGACTATGCCTACTGATTACCACGTTGTCTAGGGTCGTAGGGTAAGCGATCTAATAAATCGCTTATACCTTCGAACCCGACCCAGTTTGGTCGATCATTAGGATCCGACCAAATACATTAGGTGACCATAGTGTAGGGAATAACCTTCCGAGGTTATACCTTATGGTCACATCGTTTAAGTAGTTGTATGATAGGTAGTTTATATGCCTTAGGTAAATTACCAGAATACCCTTTTCATGTATAATTGGTAATTTAGCATATGTAACCTAAAGTTTTGTCACATAACTGATTATGTAACATGTTTAGGCATATAACACTTGTCATAGGACTAGTTAGGCGGTCCGAACGCGTTTCACGCGAACGACGCGTTAAAGAAGCATAAGCTACCTAAACGGGTCGTAATGGGTCGTAATCATTTATGTTAGGTTTCATTTAGTATATAGGCTTTGTTAAACCAAGTGACACGAGTCTCTACACTCGTTTGGTTTACAAACCCTCATTCTATCCGATCCTCCGATTTAGGTCCGGTTTATTAACATAGTTACCTATATTAGGTGCCGTTTAATTCCGAGATCTCTAGCATTGCTTGGTGGTTATCTTAGGACTACTGAACAATCTCAAGTGAGTACATAGACCCCTCTTTTACTGTTTTCCAAACATTTTGGGGTGGAACACATGTGCCTACTTGTTACTTTCATGCTTTCCTGTTTTCATATCATATACCGGCTATGTTTGTTAGTACATTATAGTACATGATTTCATTACATTTCATGCTATGTATGTCCATTGTGTGCATACTTAGTACATGGTTTTACATTACATTTCTGCCATGTATGTTGACTGATAACATGCTAGCACATTGATTTACATGACTTTTCTGCTTTGTATGTTAACTTAGCATACTTAGTACATTGTTTTCATATGACATGTATACAACTGCTATAACATTTGGTTTGCACAAACGGGTCTTTATTACGTTCATTAACATTTGCTACGCCGCTCGGGAGTAAGTAGTGGTACCATAGGACTTGACAAATCCCATTCCTGACATCCCGGGTTTGTTTGGATGTAAGGAATGACTGAATCCGAAAACATTTCTTTTGATAACCTTGACTGAAAGGGTTATCCGACTGTCTCAAGGCTTGAATGTATGCGTTAACTTACCACATAAATGTTTGTATCAATGTATCATGCATCACTTTGCAAAACATAACTTTTTGATATATTCAAAATACTTTGTTTTGTACATTACTACATTTGGACTATGTACATAACATATGTTACACATTACTTGACTACTTTTGGACTATCAACATTTGACATGGTTTATACAAGGACTTTTGACTATTGGTTTAAACATAGACATTATACTTTGTTGGTTGGTTTAAGTGACTTAAGTAACGAGATGTGAGTAATATGATACAATCATGGTGGATACGCCGCTGGTACTTCCTATACATAAGTGTTTGTATTATATTACATATCATAGCGTTATTTAAATCATTCATTTTGGACTTATACATTTTACACAAGTGACATGTTTTTACAAGACTTTGGTTTACAATACAGTTTATTTTATACAACTCATTTTGCATGGTTATTTATTTAACCATACATTATTCACTTTTCTATACATATCATCTAGACTTATTGTTTTTCAAGCAATTTACAAAACAAATCAAATTACAAGGTTCATGACTAAACATTTTCTTAAACTTAAGTCATGAATCCTATTTTCACAGAAACCTATGTATCTCACAGGCATTTTTATGCTGACGTACCTACTTTCACATGTGTTTTCAGGTGCTTTTCCGTAGGATGACGATCATGACACTAGGGCGGACCTGTGCCTTAGGGATTTAAAATGAAGATAGACTATGTTTAATTATGTTAAAAACTCTTTATTTCCTGTTTAAAACAATGAAACTCCTGTGTTGATAAATAAATTATAACTTTGTTTGCCATGGATTTGAAACAATAATTCTGTTACAACACTCCCCGACGTTTTCCGCCACGTTTTGTATGTTTTACGTGGTCGGGGTGTGACAGAAGAGTTGGTATCAGAGCCAATGGTTATAGGGAATTAGGTTATTAGTAATGCTTTGACCTAGACTATAACTTTTCTAGGACCCTAACACAAGTTATCTTGTGTTTAGATCTTAAAACATGTACATCACCTATCCTTAGGTGATTAACAAAACAAGAACCAAAATTTTTCCGAAACGATTTTTGAAAAACAATCATCTGTTTTTGAATAAATTATTACAAGGTTTTGAACCCTCTATTGTAAGGTTTTGAACCCTCTGTTATATGGTTTTGAACCCTTTTGAGTTTTCAAAATCTCGTCAAGGTTTTGGGTTTTAAATAATGTGAACACGTGCAAACTGGAAGGGTGAATGCCTGTATTCTGGGTTTTCTGTCTAGGCAAGCACTTCGTATATATCTCATCAGACGCGAGACCAGTTGTGCTTACCTGGGAATTCTTGGGATGAGTGTTCACTTATAGGCGAGCATGTCTTCGTGATACATTATTTTTGATCCATTTACTTTGATTAGTCACTGTGTGTCATTTGTTGCTTGGTAATGCGGACGAATGACCACCATCTTTGCTTTTGTTGATTTTGTTTCATCTCATTCTCTTCATCCAATCATCTCACTCGTTTCCTTTCATGTTTTCCTCTTTTAGAATGCCTCCTCAACGCGAGAACCAGATAGCAACTGCCGAGCTGGCAGAAATTATTGCGCAGCAGATGGCTGCTCAATTTCCAAATCTCTTTGCTCAATGGCACCAAGCCAACAACAACAACAATGCTCCATGCAAATACAAGGATTTTAACTCGGCTAAACCACTCAAGTTTAGTGGTTCTGAGGGAGCGACTGGGCTTCTTCAGTGGTTCGAGAGCATTGAGAATACTTTCCGCCACGTGAAGTGTCCGGATAATCGCAAGGTTGAGTTTTCTTCGAGCGTGTTTCAGAAGAGGGCTCTCACATGGTGGAATGGGATTATGAGAGACCAAGGTGCAGAAGTTGCTCTCGCACAGACATGGGCTGAACTTAGAGCCCTTATGATGAGAGAATTCTGTCCTCGTCATGAGCAGCGAGCTTTGGAGAAGGAATTTGATAATTTGAAGCAAGATAGTGGTGAGCATCGGGCGTATACTGATAGGTTTGAAGAGTTGAGTCTGCTTTGCCCGACTATGGTTACCCCACTCAACAAGGCTATCGAAAGGTACATCGACGGCCTACCTGACTCAGTACAAGACATCCTTACTGGTAGTGACCCTGCCACACTCCGTCAGGCGATCGAGTTATCAGCGACATTGACTGAGTCGCAGATTCGTAAGGGAAAGCTGCATAAGAAGGGTGACAAGGGTAAGAAGCAGGCATCTGACAAAGGGGATGGTAAGAAAGGTGAAAACAAGAATGGGAAGAATTCTGGTTCCTCAAAGAATTCTAGGAAGCGAAAGGCTTCCCAAAACTATGCCGTTACTGCTGTGACAGCCCTCACTAAACCAGGTATCCGTACAACTTGATTAATAATTAATTATTGCTTAATTACTGTGCTTGCTTGAACTTGTGAATAAACTGCTACTTGAACACTGATACATGTACTTACTTGCATCATACTTTACTTACCGTCACTACATTATTTACATGCTGAACCATAGTGACAAACATGATGCACAAAAGCACAGTAGCACAATAAACGGATAACCTATTGAACATGCTGATAAAGCCAGCATCAGGCAAACACTGCCTCTAAGGCCTGTATGAGCCAGAAACATTTTGCTACACTAGTGGTGAGTGTAGGGATATAAGGGTTGTAGAACTGCGTCTCTAGGAATAAGTCACAATGACTGGATGTGCCTAAAACGTACTCTAAGTACAAAACTCAGCACTTTACATAACAATTCAGCTTTTAGCTAACTAATAAAGTGCCAAAACATGAGAAAAATATTACTAGACACTTTCCAAAGTGTCAGAAATAAGTTGTGTCACTAAAAAGGGTATTAACGACACTTAAAGCTTTGTTAAGCACTTTAACGGATTACTATCCAACCGAACAACCGGACTATACCCGAAACATGAAAATATTGTTATTTTCATTATTTATCTTTTTCTGAGCCAGTTAGGGTCCCTGAGTACCCTAACACCCACTGTAACGCGTGACACACTAATAACTGGGTTAAACACTTAACTAACTTGGTTTAACCTAACTAATACCTAACTAACTAGTTGGAATCGGACCAAGACCCCCCCCCCCCCACCTTCTCTAACCGGCCCCAACTAGAGGAGACATACCTTGTACCTTTGTGATTATTATAATCACCATTGTCTAATATCTAGAATGCATAAGGACCTTCGGTTAATGACCAAGCTAATTATCTATAAGTTACCACATTAACCCACCATATCATTCTTACTCACAAATCAACAACAACACTCCCTCTTTCTCTCTAAATAAGTCACGGCCGAACACCCCCCTCCCCATACATCCATTTTCGGCTTCCATCTTCACATCACAAGATCATTCTAGTATCAAGGATCGTATACAAGGAGTCTTGGAGCAAACGGAACGCGAAGGACCTCTTTATCTTGCTTTTATCCACGCCATTTTCGTCAAGATTCTTCCCTAGCCTCGAGCTAGTGGTATGTTGCTTAAAACACCTTCTCAATCTATTCTAAAGTGGTTAAAAGGATTTGTATCGGTTAAAACTCGTTAACATGCAAGATGATGCTTTAAAGTTTACTAAAAACACTAAAAATAGTGGTTAAAAGCTTATATGTTGTGTAAATGATGTAGTATTCGAAATGTATGATTATTTAGGCCCGATCTATGATGTGGTAGCTCGGATCATCGTTTAACCCGGTTTGGTAAGGTCATGGATCTTAACATAAGCTTGTTTTGAATGATACAAGGGTTAAAAGGTGAAACTCTACCACACGCGAATCATGAACTTGTGTAAAAGAGCTTTACTTGTGAAATTGTGTTTAAAACTAGCAGATCTACGCATCTGCAAGTGGTATCTTCAAAGAACCACGTATCAAAGAAATCATGTATTTTAAAAAGATGGATTTTACACTAACAAGCATGATTTTTATAAACCACAAGTGTGTAAACACTTGTGAAATGAAAAGATCCGACAAAATAACAGTTTTTGTAAAAGATGACGGGAAGTTGTAAAGATAGATTTTCTCTAAAAACGAGGTTTTTACAAGATCAAATTACCTTATATGAAGATCTACTAAATTTAAGGGGATTTACACCACAGTTTTGGGAAAACTGCAAGTTCATGTAATTTTTGGCAATTTACACATACGTTGATTAGTTGTTGTGATGAAAGTTGTTCTGATCAGATAAAGAAAATTGTTGAGTTGATTTGTTAAAGAAAATGATACGCTTGAAAGCGTGGCCACCTCCAGTTACAAAGGAAACTCTGGCGAAATTTTTCTAAAAACCTAACACTTAGAACTATTTACACTACAAGTGTTAGAATTATTTTTGACATGTTTTCGAAATATGAATTTCGCCATGACTTTATTTACTAAATATTCGGAGGTGGGATTTTCACAAAATTTAACGTGATAAATATATATTTTTCACACACTGTTTATGATTATTTTGTGAAAATACATAAATATTATTTTTAGAGTAAAAATAATATTTACGAACGTTAACGAATCCAAAATAATACGAACGCTTTCACCATAAATATATAAGTTACACCGGTAAGTATATTACCACTCGACTATTAAAACGTAACTTACGCACTTACGGAAATATTTATGAACGCGTATTTTAACAACGTATTATTGGAGAAAAATTATGTGAAATGAAAATATAATATTTTTGAGAAAAATACTTATATTTTGGAATTGGAAATATATATATATATTAAGTGAGACTTAATGATATAATTTGAACGCACATGTATTGAATCCCCCATCCTTGGGAAGGAAAATAACTACCAAGTATACAGAATGTAAACACGAAATAGTTGCCTAACTATTTCCCAAAAACTTAAACCATGAAGCTAAGGCACGGCCGTCCGTCTAATAGAGTTAGCACGTGTAGGTCGTCATACAGCTGATTGATTTGGAGGCATACTTGGTAGAGACGCACCACTGTGAGTTCATGTCCCCCTTTTCTCTTAACTGTTTACAGTTTTCTAAACTGCGGGGGTGAAATACATGTTACTATGATTACGAGTACTTTATACATGGTATGGTTAGCGTAAGGAGGTTTACTACTTAGATCATGTGAGTGGGTAGGCGTGAACTGGAGACCATTAATCCTCATTGTAGGAACCGAGGGACGTAAGCGGTAGATCTATCTGGGTGTAGCGAGCCCAACCCCTGAGCCCGCATAATGGACCAGGTGGTGACTTTGTACCCATCGCCAAATACGCTAGGTTTGAGTCTTCCTACTTGCACTTCACACATATCATTGGCTTTGCAACCCAATGGTGATCTCTTTTTCCTTATTTGCTACATACCAGGAATTTTCATACGAACAGACATCTTTACAAAGGTTTTACTTACTCTCTTACACATGAACTCGCTCAACATTATTGTTGATTTTTCAACTTACATGTATTTCAGGAAATTAACAGATCTGGCGCGGTATGGCACGTTTTCCCGCTGCACTAGTTACGAGGTCATCCGGGTTTAAGGAATGTGGCTCTTTCCTGGACAAGTCACAGCCCTTAAACTATGCTTATGTTATGTTGTTAAACAATGTTTATGACGTTAGGAGGTGTTTCCGTCAAGACAATGTTATTGTATTTGGTTTTTAAAACTTAATCGAATGGATGATCTTGCATGGTTTTTATTTCATATAGCTTTGTTATGGTTAAGCTATGGTATTAAGAAGTCACACCAAATTAACCATGCTTCCGCAAAGCCAGGGTGTGACAGCTTGGTATCAGAGCTCTGATCATAGCGAACTAGGATTCTTTCTCGAGTCTAGACTATGATCACTAGGGCTCTCACGAAAACATTTTTCTGCATACCACTTAAGTCCAGATCCAAAACTTTTTACAAACAAATGTTGAGCACATTTTATTATTTATAGGCTCAGTCTAGAAGGGCTGAGGCTCGGTCTGAGAGGCCGAGGCTCGGTCTGAGAGATCGAGGTAGTTGGCTAGTTGGACTAGGAAGAGTAGGCTCAGTCTTGGAGGCTGAGGCTCGGTATTGGAGACCGAGGCTCGGTCTGAGAGATCGAGGTAGTTGGCTAGTTGGACTAGGATGAGTAGGCTCAGTCTTGGAAGCTGAGGCTCGGTATTGGAGACCGAGGCTCGATCTGAGAGGTCGAGGTAGATGATAGAGCAGTCTTAGAGACTGGGAGAAATTGGCTAGTGGGACTAGGAGAATTATTTGATTGACTAACATGTTTATATGATTATATGATTGATTATTATACGTATATGCGTTTGTGTTACAAACATCATGCTTTCATCATATACTAGAAAGATGGACACTACGAATCCCATGGTCATAGTATCAGACGACATAGTTTCATCGAAACACGAGGTGTACATTTCCGATACTACCGGCACAGACAATGACGACTTTCAGCCCTTGTTGCGCTGCCTGAAGTCGTAGCAGAGCCTACTGATGGCCATCTTGTTGGGAGTTTGCCACTCGCGGTGATCCCTGCTCCTGTGCCCCCTTGCCGCTTATCCTGTTGATGATATGCCCCCCAACGTGGCCTCTAACGACGATAACGACCTACTAGACCCATTCGAGGGCAGGACCCTATTGCTGCTGGTATTAGACTACTACATGCGGACGCTTCTGCAGGGGAAACTCATGCCAATTCCCCTATCCCAGACTCATTTGAGTTTCTGACATCCGCATTTTCGCATATACAGGGAGTGCAGCACCATTCACACGACGCCGACCCTGATACGGCATCATCAGTTGCACCGGTTCCCGCACCCAGCTTTGAGTTTGATCACAGTATTGAGGGTGATCTTGTTCTTCCACCTGGTTTTGGTCCAGACCATGACCTTGAGTTCATACACTTAGACCAGCCCTTGGAGGAGCCTTTAACCCCCTGTGTTTGTGGATGGAGTTTTTGATCCGGAGCCAGTCGTGGCCCCTGAGCCAGGCATTGCTCCTGACCCCGCATTGGAGCATGACCCTGTTCATGCCGATGCACCTGCTATTGCTCCTTGATTGATCATCTGCTTGGACGAGAGAAAATTTGGGGTAACTGTGCAAGACAATTTATTATTACGGGGGCCCACGTAATAACGACTTGTAGTGCACAGAAATCCTAGTGGACTCTGCGGGTCAAGCTAATGAAGACCAATGTAGCAGGAAATATCTAAAACACGAATGACCAAGACGAGACGATGTAGCCTCGAGTTCATTCTATTACAAGCAACAAGCCAAATTGGCGAGCCTATGTGAAGGTCAGAAACTATTTCCTCACTCACACATTGAGTATATTTGCGTGTGAAATTGGGTGATTACATGATGGCTTATGTTGCTATATATCTCATAGACAATTGAAACGTTGTCCAACCCGCTTCGCACCACTTCGACAAAAGAGAATGTCACCCAGACGTGACGCAAACACCAGTACGTTGCCAAGGACAGAAGCCGAGCTGCAAGGACGCATCTCACAGATAAATGCACGACATAAAGCCCTCCGCTCTAAGTACAACGATGGCATTACTAGAGATAACCCTCCAAACTGGCTGCACCTATAAACAGTTCCTGAACTGCAAGCCTTTGAACTTTGACCGAACAGGAGGCGCCGTTGCATTTGTTCGTTGGTCCAAAAAGATTGACTCCATTCCAAGAATGAGTGACTGTCCGTCCCAACAGAGTGTTACCTTCATCCCGGGGTTATTTCTAGATAACTCACTCTCATGGTGAGACCTTCAGTCTCAGATCCTTGGCACAGACGCTGCTTATGCACTGAGCTGGGATGAGCTCAAGGAAACGATTGAGAAGAAATGTTGTTTTAGGACTGGAATTTAGAAGCTTGAGGTGGAGTTCTGGAATTGAAAATGGACGGACCAAAGATTCCTGAATACGTCCAACAATCTCCCGACTTGTCTAGGGTCGCCCCCTACTTAGTCAAACCGGAGTTCAAAAGGATTGAACGATTCATTTGGACACTTGCACCCCAGATCAGGGGTATGGTTACTACCTCGAAGCCCTCAACCATTGCAGAGGCTATCAATATGGATGATTTATTTATAACATGAGATGTTATGTGATTGATAACATGAGATGTTATGTGTTAATATTGTTGTATACTTACGTACACTCTACTTACTATGACCTAACCTACGTGAAACATCTTTTAGAAGATGCCACCAAGACGCGAAATGCGCATGCCCACCTCAGAGGCGGAACTTCAAGAGACAATTGTTGCAGCTATAGCACAGCACGAGGCCCTACGCTCCGAACCTAGCAAAGGTACCTCCGAAAATAACGGTTGTCCCTACTGGCACTTCCTCAACTACAAGCCTCCGAAGTTCGACGGCACTGGAGGTGCCATAGCTTTTGTGAAATGGATTGAGAGTATGGATTCCATCCTTCGGGTGAGTGGTTGTACGCCAAAACAACAAGTCCCATACGTTTCCGAGTTGTTTCAAGATGGAGCTCGATTATGGTGGAATCTTCAGGTTCGAATAATGGGCCTAACTACAGCATACGCGTTAACCTGGGGTGAACTGAAAGGAATGATGCATAAGAAGTATTGCCCCCAAACGGAAACCCAGAAGTGGGAAGATGAATTTCTGAGCCTGCTGATGGAAGGTCCGAAGGTGTTGGAGTACGTGCAAAGACTTCATGATTCGTCACGAGTTGTTCCGTACCTGGTGAAATCAGAATTAAAGAAATTGGAACAATTCATTTGGGAACTGGCGCCTCAAGTCTTGAGCTTGATGACAACATCAACGCCACCGACAACTATGGCTGCTAGTAAGATGGGCTTGGCACTCGTTACGGAAGCAGTTAGACTAGAAAAACTTGCAAACCCTGACAAGGAGACTCAGGTAGAGTCGTCCGGAAAGAACAAAAGGAAGCTCACCGAAGATACCCGAACGAATAATGATGAACAAAGATCTATTCGAGGTTGTTTCGACTGCGGGGACAAAGGGCATTTCAAGAAAGACTGCCCTAACAACAAACAAGCCAATGATAAGGTCTACTTAGAAACTAAACCAAGACGTGCTGGGTGCAAGTATCACCACGATTATGGATGTCGGAAGCCTAGGTGCGGGAGGAGAGGACACAACCAGGATGGTTGTGGGATGAAGGGTCCCAGACAAGGAGAAAACAGTAACAACGCTCAAGGTGGAAATGGGAGGTATCCAGGATGCTTCCATTGTGGAGATGTTGGACATCTTAAGAGGGAATGCCCGAAGTTGAAACAAGACCGTGAAGGAACATCCAACATCGGAGCATGTGAAGCGTGCCAGGATCCAGGCGTGATTACTGGTACGTTCTCTAATAACCAAAACTTTTGCATCTATTTTGTTTGATACTGGTGCCAATTATAGCTTCGTATCGTTAGAATTTGAGAATACGCTTGGTTTAACCGCTAGTAAGTTAGATATTCCCTACTCAATCGAATTAGCCAATGGGAAGTTAGTGGAAGCCAATGAAGTAATCAGAGGTTGTGTGATCGAATTGGGAGAGCGTGAGTTTGCTTTGGATCTACTACCAGTCCAGTTGGGAAGCTTTTACGTAGTGGTAGGAATGGATTGGTTATCAGGCGACAAGGCTGAGGTGGTTTGTCACGAAAAGGTTGTTCGTATCCCAACCGAAGTTGGCGAAACAATTGTGGTTCACGGTGAGAAGCGTGATACGCCGTTAAGAATTATCAGCTGCCTTAAAGCGCGAAAGTGTTTGCGGAAGGGATGTGTTGCCTTCCTGGCACACATTGTGGATAAGAAGGCTGCTGAGCCGAGAATAGAAGACATCCCTGTTGTGAGGGGATATTCAGAAGTCTTCCCAGAGGACTTACCTGGACTGCCACCCCAGAGACAAGTAGAGTTCCGCATTGACTTAGTTCCAGGCGCCGCGCCTGTGGCTAAGGCACCTTATAGACTTGCTCCGTCTGAGATGCAGGAACTGTCGACACAACTTCAAGAGTTGTTAGACAAGGGTTTTATCCGACCAAGCTTCTCGCCTTGGGGAAACTCCGGTCCTGTTTATCAAGAAGAAGGACGGTAGTTTTCGTATGTGCATTGACTACCGGGAGTTGAACAAACTGACGATCAAGAATAGATACCCTCTGCCAAGAATTGATGATCTATTCGATCAACTGCAAGGCTCAAGCTTTTATTCAAAGATCAATTTTCGATCTGGATACCATCAGTTAAGGATACAAGAGGAGAGTATCCCAAAGACAGCCTTCAGAACTCGTTATGGACACTACGAGTTCCTTGTTATGCCGTTTGGTTTGACAAATGTGCATGCAGTCTTTATGGACTTGATGAATAGAGTTTGCAAGCCGTACTTGGACAAGTTCATGATTGTGTTTATCGACGATATCTTGATTTATTCAAGGACAAAGGCTGAGCACGAACAGCATCTAAGAGCTATTTTGGAGTTGCTGAAGAAAGAACAACTGTATGCCAAATTCTCTAAGTGCGAATTTTGGCTACATGAAGTCCAATTTCTTGGACATGTGGTTAATGGAAATGGAATCCATGTTGATCCCACAAAGATCGAAGCGATCAAGAATTGGGAAACGCCTAAGACGCCAACCGAGATTCGACAATTCTTGGGTTTGGCTGGCGACTATCGAAGGTTCATTGAGGATTTTTCAAAAATCGCTCAACCATTGACGCTCCTCACGCAGAAAGATAAGAAGTTTGATTGGGGAATCAAACAGGAAGAAGCGTTCCAGGTATTGAAGGATAAGCTCTGCCATGCGCCAATCTTAGCACTACCGGAAGGTACAGATGATTTTGTGGTATACTGTGACGCTTCGCGTCAAGGATTAGGTTGTGTGCTGATGCAACGCCAAAAGGTTATTGCTTACGCATCACGCCAATTGAAAGTGCATGAAAAGAACTATACCACGCACGATTTGGAGCTAGGCGCAGTGGTTTTTACACTAAAGATCTGGAGACACTACCTTTATGGTACAAGGTGTACAATCTTTACAGATCACAAGAGCCTACAGCACATATTCAACCAGAAGGAGCTGAATACGAGGCAAAGACGATGGGTTGAGTTGCTAAACGATTACGACTGCGAGATAAAGTATCATCCAGGGAAGGCGAATGTAGTCGCCAATGCCCTAAGTTGGAAAGAGAGGATCAAGCCCATAAGGGTTAGGGCTTTAGAAATGATTATCCAGACCGATCTTTCCATGCGCATTTGTGCCGCGCAGAAAGAAGCTCTCAAGGAAGGAAACCTTGGAGAAGAATATCTCCGTGGGATGGAGAAGCTTTTGGTACCAAACGAGGAAGGAACGTTATGTTTTGAGAAAAGGATTTGGGTTCCTTTGTTTGGAGGTTCAAGGAAGCTTATTTTCGATGAAGCTCACAAGTCGCGGTACTCTATCCATCCTGGAGCGGATAAGATGTACCACGATCTCAAAGATTATTATTGGTGGCCTAGGATGAAAGGCGATGTTGCTATTTATGTAAGCAAGTGTTTAACATGCGCCAAGGTTAAGGCCGAATACCAGAAGCCTTCAGGACTTCTGCAACAACCCTAGATCCCCAAGTGGAAATGGGAACAAATCTCCATGGATTTTATTACGAAATTGCCAAGAACGCCGAGAGGCCATGACACTATTTGGGTAATAGTGGATCGATTAACGAAGTCAGCACACTTCTTACCTATCAGAGAGAAGGATAATACGAGCAAATTGGCTGAAATTTACATGAGAGAGATCGTCGCGCGCCATGGAGTACCTCTCTCAATCATCTCTGATAGAGACGGAAGGTTTGTGTCAAGGATATGGCAATCCTTCCAAGAAGCCTTTGGCTCACAATTGAATCTGAGCACTGCGTTTCATCCGCAAACTGATGGTCAGAGCGAGCGAACGATACAGACTTTGGAAGACATGCTGAGAGCGTGTGTTATGGATTTGGGCGGTAGCTGGGACAAACATTTGCCTTTGGTCGAATTTTCATACAACAACAGCTACCACACCAGTATTGGTGTCGCGCCATTTGAAGCCCTTTACGGACGCAAGTGCCGATCACCCTTATGTTGGGCTGACACAGGTGATAGGCAGCTTGCTGGTCCCGAAATCGTCCAAGAGACGACAGACAAGATTGCGCAGATTCTTAAACGCATCGAAGCAGCTCGCCACAGACAGAAGGCCTATGCGGATCCAAACCGGAAACATGTGGAATTCCAAGTTGGGGAAATGGTTTTATTGAAAGTTTCACCCTGGAAGGGTGTGGCACGCTTCGGAAAGCGTGGGAAGTTAAATTCGCGCTACATTGGTCCTTTCAGAGTTTTGGAAAGAATAGGACTAGTAGCATACAAGTTGGACCTACCTGCTGAACTCCATTCAGTCCATGATACATTTCATGTATCCAACCTGAAGAAAAGTCCAACTCAAGATGACATTGCCATTCCCATCGACGAGATCCATGTTGACGACACGCTCCATTTCGTTGAAGAACCGGTCGAGGTTACGGATTGGGAAGTAAACATGACCCGCCGGAGCAGTGTCAAGCTCGTCAAAGTTCGTTGGAATGCCAGACATGGTCCTGAATACACCTGGGAGCGTGAGGACCGGATGAAAGAGAAGTACCCCCACCTTTTTCCAAAGAACCCTGCATCTACAAGCAGAACTTAAAATTTCGGGACGAAATTTATTTAACGGGGGGAGAATGTGACAACCCTCACTAAACCAGGTATCCGTACAACTTGATTAATAATTAATTATTGCTTAATGACTGTGCTTGCTTGAACTTGTGAATAAACTGCTACTTGAACACTGATACATGTACTTACTTGCATCATACTTTACTTACCGTCACTACATTATTTACATGCTGAACCATAGTGACAAACATGATGCACAAAAGCACAGTAGCACAATAAACGGATAACCTATTGAACATGCTGATAAAGCCAGCATCAGGCAAACACTGCCTCTAAGGCCTGTATGAGCCAGAAACATTTTGCTACACTAGTGGTGAGTGTAGGGATATAAGGGTTGTAGAACTGCGTCTCTAGGAATAAGTCACAATGACTGGATGTGCCTAAAACGTACTCTAAGTACAAAACTCAGCACTTTACATAACAATTCAGCTTTTAGCTAACTAATAAAGTGCCAAAACATGAGAAAAATATTACTAGACACTTTCCAAAGTGTCAGAAATAAGTTGTGTCACTAAAAAGGGTATTAACGACACTTAAAGCTTTGTTAAGCACTTTAACGGATTACTATCCAACCGAACAACCGGACTATACCCGAAACATGAAAATATTGTTATTTTCATTATTTATCTTTTTCTGAGCCAGTTAGGGTCCCTGAGTACCCTAACACCCACTGTAACGCGTGACACACTAATAACTGGGTTAAACACTTAACTAACTTGGTTTAACCTAACTAATACCTAACTAACTAGTTGGAATCGGACCAAGACCCCCCCCCCCCCCACCTTCTCTAACCGGCCCCAACTAGAGGAGACATACCTTGTACCTTTGTGATTATTATAATCACCATTGTCTAATATCTAGAATGCATAAGGACCTTCGGTTAATGACCAAGCTAATTATCTATAAGTTACCACATTAACCCACCATATCATTCTTACTCACAAATCAACAACAACACTCCCTCTTTCTCTCTAAATAAGTCACGGCCGAACACCCCCCTCCCCATACATCCATTTTCGGCTTCCATCTTCACATCACAAGATCATTCTAGTATCAAGGATCGTATACAAGGAGTCTTGGAGCAAACGGAACGCGAAGGACCTCTTTATCTTGCTTTTATCCACGCCATTTTCGTCAAGATTCTTCCCTAGCCTCGAGCTAGTGGTATGTTGCTTAAAACACCTTCTCAATCTATTCTAAAGTGGTTAAAAGGACTTGTATCGGTTAAAACTCGTTAACATGCAAGATGATGCTTTAAAGTTTACTAAAAACACTAAAAATAGTGGTTAAAAGCTTATATGTTGTGTAAATGATGTAGTATTCGAAATGTATGATTATTTAGGCCCGATCTATGATGTGGTAGCTCGGATCATCGTTTAACCCGGTTTGGTAAGGTCATGGATCTTAACATAAGCTTGTTTTGAATGATACAAGGGTTAAAAGGTGAAACTCTACCACACGCGAATCATGAACTTGTGTAAAAGAGCTTTACTTGTGAAATTGTGTTTAAAACTAGCAGATCTACGCATCTGCAAGTGGTATCTTCAAAGAACCACGTATCAAAGAAATCATGTATTTTAAAAGATGGATTTTACACTAACAAGCATGATTTTTATAAACCACAAGTGTGTAAACACTTGTGAAATGAAAAGATCCGACAAAATAACAGTTTTTGTAAAAGATGACGGGAAGTTGTAAAGATAGATTTTCTCTAAAAATGAGGTTTTTACAAGATCAAATTACCTTATATGAAGATCTACTAAATTTAAGGGGATTTACACCACAGTTTTGGGAAAACTGCAAGTTCATGTAATTTTTGGCAATTTACACATACGTTGATTAGTTGTTGTGATGAAAGTTGTTCTGATCAGATAAAGAAAATTGTTGAGTTGATTTGTTAAAGAAAATGATACGCTTGAAAGCGTGGCCACCTCCAGTTACAGAGGAAACTCTGGCGAAATTTTTCTAAAAACCTAACACTTAGAACTATTTACACTACAAGTGTTAGAATTATTTTTGACATGTTTTCGAAATATGAATTTCGCCATGACTTTATTTACTAAATATTCGGAGGTGGGATTTTCACAAAATTTAACGTGATAAATATATATTTTTCACACACTGTTTATGATTATTTTGTGAAAATACATAAATATTATTTTTAGAGTAAAAATAATATTTACGAACGTTAACGAATCCAAAATAATACGAACGCTTTCACCATAAATATATAAGTTACACCGGTAAGTATATTACCACTCGACTATTAAAACGTAACTTACGCACTTATGGAAATATTTATGAACGCGTATTTTAACAACGTATTATTGGAGAAAAATTATGTGAAATGAAAATATAATATTTTTGAGAAAAATACTTATATTTTGGAATTGGAAATATATATATATATATTAAGTGAGACTTAATGATATAATTTGAACGCACATGTATTGAATCCCCCATCCTTGGGAAGGAAAATAACTACCAAGTATACAGAATGTAAACACGAAATAGTTGCCTAACTATTTCCCAAAAACTTAAACCATGAAGCTAAGGCACGGCCGTCCGTCTAATAGAGTTAGCACGTGTAGGTCGTCATACAGCTGATTGATTTGGAGGCATACTTGGTAGAGACGCACCACTGTGAGTTCATGTCCCCCTTTTCTCTTAACTGTTTACAGTTTTCTAAACTGCGGGGGTGAAATACATGTTACTATGATTACGAGTACTTTATACATGGTATGGTTAGCGTAAGGAGGTTTACTACTTAGATCATGTGAGTGGGTAGGCGTGAACTGGAGACCATTAATCCTCATTGTAGGAACCGAGGGACGTAAGCGGTAGATCTATCTGGGTGTAGCGAGCCCAACCCCTGAGCCCGCATAATGGACCAGGTGGTGACTTTGTACCCATCGCCAAATACGCTAGGTTTGAGTCTTCCTACTTGCACTTCACACATATCATTGGCTTTGCAACCCAATGGTGATCTCTTTTTCCTTATTTGCTACATACCAGGAATTTTCATACGAACAGACATCTTTACAAAGGTTTTACTTGCTCTCTTACACATGAACTCGCTCAACATTATTGTTGATTTTTCAACTTACATGTATTTCAGGAAATTAACAGATCTGGCGCGGTATGGCACGTTTTCCCGCTGCACTAGTTACGAGGTCATCCGGGTTTAAGGAATGTGGCTCTTTCCTGGACAAGTCACAGCCCTTAAACTATGCTTATGTTATGTTGTTAAACAATGTTTATGACGTTAGGAGGTGTTTCCGTCAAGACAATGTTATTGTATTTGGTTTTTAAAACTTAATCGAATGGATGATCTTGCGTGGTTTTTATTTCATATAGCTTTGTTATGGTTAAGCTATGGTATTAAGAAGTCACACCAAATTAACCACGCTTCCGCAAAGCCAGGGTGTGACAGCTTGGTATCAGAGCTCTGATCATAGCGAACTAGGATTCTTTCTCGAGTCTAGACTATGATCACTAGGGCTCTCACGAAAACATTTTTCTGCATACCACTTAAGTCCAGATCCAAAACTTTTTACAAACAAATGTTGAGCACATTTTATTATTTATAGGCTCAGTCTAGAAGGGCTGAGGCTCGGTCTGAGAGGCCGAGGCTCGGTCTGAGAGATCGAGGTAGTTGGCTAGTTGGACTAGGAATAGTAGGCTCAGTCTTGGAGGCTGAGGCTCGGTATTGGAGACCGAGGCTCGGTCTGAGAGATCGAGGTAGTTGGCTAGTTGGACTAGGAAGAGTAGGCTCAGTCTTGGAAGCTGAGGCTCGGTATTGGAGACCGAGGCTCGATCTGAGAGGTCGAGGTAGATGATAGAGCAGTCTTAGAGACTGGGAGAAATTGGCTAGTGGGACTAGGAGAATTATTTGATTGACTAACATGTTTATATGATTATATGATTGATTATTATACGTATATGCGTTTGTGTTACAAACATCATGCTTTCATCATATACTAGAAAGATGGACACTACGAATCCCATGGCCATAGTATCAGACGACATAGTTTCATCGAAGCACGAGGTGTACATTTCCGATACTACCGGCACAGACAATGACGACTTTCAGCCCTTGTTGCGCTGCCTGAAGTCGTAGCAGAGCCTACTGATGGCCATCTTGTTGGGAGTTTGCCACTCGCGGTGATCCCTGCTCCTGTGCCCCCTTGCCGCTTATCCTGTTGATGATATGCCCCCCAACGTGGCCTCTAACGACGATAACGACCTACTAGACCCATTCGAGGGCAGGACCCTATTGCTGCTGGTATTAGACTACTACATGCGGACGCTTCTGCAGGGGAAACTCATGCCAATTCCCCTATCCCAGACTCATTTGAGTTTCTGACATCCGCATTTTCGCATATACAGGGAGTGCAGCACCATTCACACGACGCCGACCCTGATACGGCATCATCAGTTGCACCGGTTCCCGCACCCAGCTTTGAGTTTGATCACAGTATTGAGGGTGATCTTGTTCTTCCACCAGGTTTTGATCCAGACCATGACCTTGAGTTCATACACTTAGACCAGCCCTTGGAGGATCCTGTAACCCCCTGTGTTTGTTGATCCAGCTGATCTTGAGATGGAATTTTTGATCCGGAGCCAGTCGTGGCCCCTGAGCCAGGCATTGCTCCTGACCCCGCATTGGAGCATGACCCTGTTCATGCCGATGCACCTGCTATTGCTCCTTGATTGATCATCTGCTTGGACGAGAGAAAATTTGGGGTAACTGTGCAAGACAATTTATTATTACGGGGGCCCACGTAATAACGACTTGTAGTGCACAGAAATCCTAGTGGACTCTGCGGGTCAAGCTAATGAAGACCAATGTAGCAGGAAATATCTAAAACATGAATGACCAAGACGAGACGATGTAGCCTCGAGTTCATTCTATTACAAGCAACAAGCCAAATTGGCGAGCCTATGTGAAGGCTCAGAAACTATTTCCTCACTCACACATTGAGTATATTTGCGTGTGAAATTGGGTGATTACATGATGGCTTATGTTGCTATATATCTCATAGACAATTGAAACGTTGTCCAACCCGCTTCGCACCACTTCGACAAAAGAGAATGTCACCCAGACGTGACGCAAACACCAGTACGTTGCCAAGGACAGAAGCCGAGCTGCAAGGACGCATCTCACAGATAAATGCACGACATAAAGCCCTCCGCTCTAAGTACAACGATGGCATTACTAGAGATAACCCTCCAAACTGGCTGCACCTATAAACAGTTCCTGAACTGCAAGCCTTTGAACTTTGACCGAACAGGAGGCGCCGTTGCATTTGTTCGTTGGTCCAAAAAGATTGACTCCATTCCAAGAATGAGTGACTGTCCGTCCCAACAGAGTGTTACCTTCATCCCGGGGTTATTTCTAGATAACTCACTCTCATGGTGAGACCTTCAGTCTCAGATCCTTGGCACAGACGCTGCTTATGCACTGAGCTGGGATGAGCTCAAGGAAACGATTGAGAAGAAATGTTGTTTTAGGACTAGAATTTAGAAGCTTGAGGTGGAGTTCTGGAATTGAAAATGGACGGACCAAAGATTCCTGAATACGTCCAGCAATCTCCCGACTTGTCTAGGGTCGCCCCCTACTTAGTCAAACCGGAGTTCAAAAGGATTGAACGATTCATTTGGACACTTGCACCCCAGATCAGGGGTATGGTTACTACCTCGAAGCCCTCAACCATTGCAGAGGCTATCAATATGGGTGATTTATTTATAACATGAGATGTCATGTGATTGATAACATGAGATGTTATGTGTTAATATTATTGTATACTTACGTACACTCTACTTACTATGACCTAACCTACGTGAAACATCTTTTAGAAGATGCCACCAAGACGCGAAATGCGCATGCCCACCTCAGAGGCGGAACTTCAAGAGACAATTGCTGCAGCTATAGCACAGCACGAGGCCCTACGCTCCGAACCTAGCAAAGGTACCTCCGAAAATAACGGTTGTTCCTACTGGCACTTCCTCAACTACAAGCCTCCGAAGTTCGACGGCACTGGAGGTGCCATAGCTTTTGTGAAATGGATTGAGAGTATGGATTCCATCCTTCGGATGAGTGGTTGTACGCCAGAACAACAAGTCCCATACGTTTCCGAGTTGTTTCAAGATGGAGCTCGATTATGGTGGAATCTTCAGGTTCGAATAATGGGCCTAACTACGGCATACGCGTTAACCTGGGGTGAACTGAAAGGAATGATGCATAAGAAATATTGCCCCCAAACGGAAACCCAGAAGTGGGAAGATGAATTTCGGAGCCTGCTGATGGAAGGTCCGAAGGTGTTGGAGTACGTGCAAAGACTTCATGATTCGTCACGAGTTGTTCCGTACCTGGTGAAATCAGAATTAAAGAAATTGGAACAATTCATTTGGGAACTGGCGCCTCAAGTCTTGAGCTTGATGACAACATCAACGCCACCGACAACTATGGCTGCAAGTAAGATGGGCTTGGCACTCGTTACGGAAGCAGTTAGACTAGAAAAACTTGCAAACCCTGACAAGGAGACTCAGGTAGAGTCGTCCGGAAAGAACAAAAGGAAGCTCACCGAAGATACCCGAACGAATAATGATGAACAAAGATCTATTCGAGGTTGTTTCGACTGCGGGGACAAAGGGCATTTCAAGAAAGACTGCCCTAACAACAAACAAGCCAATGATAAGGTCTACTTAGAAACTAAACCAAGACGTGCTGGGTGCAAGTATCACCACGATTATGGATGTCGGAAGCCTAGGTGCGGGAGGAGAGGACACAACCAGGATGGTTGTGGGATGAAGGGTCCCAGACAAGGAGAAAACAGTAACAACGCTCAAGGTGGAAATGGGAGGTATCCAGGATGCTTCCATTGTGGAGATGTTGGACATCTTATGTCACACCCCGACCACGTGGAACATACAAAACGTGGCGGAAACGTCGGGGAGTGTTGTAACAGAATTAAATGTTTCAAATCCATGGCAATTGAAGTTTCGTTTTATTAATCAAACATGAGAGTTACATTGTTTGAAACAAGAAACAAAGAGACATAACATAAATTAACTAGTCTTGTCTCGTTTTAAGTTACTAAGGCACAGGTACGCCTAAGTATGTCTTGATAAATCCTATGCTTCATCTCCTGAAAACACATGTGAAAATAGGTACGTCAGCATAAAAATGCCGGTGAGATACATAGGCTTTGTGAAAATAGGTTTCATGACTTATATTTGAGAAAATGTTTAGTCATGAACCTTGTAATTTGCTTTGTCTTGTAAATCATTTGAAAAACGGTAAGATCAAATGATACGTATAAATAAGAGAATAATGTATGGTTAAATGAATAACCATATAAAATGAGTTTGCATAAGATAAGTTGTTTGTAAAACAATGTCTTGTGAAAAGTATGTTATTTGTATAAAATGTCATATGTATCAAACTGTAATGATTCAAATAACGCTACGACATGTAATACCATACAACCACTTATATATAGGAAGTACCAGCGGCGTATCCACCATGCTTGTATCATATTACACACGCATCGTTACTAAATCACTTAATCAAACCAAACCAACCAATGTAAGATGTCTATGTTTAAACCAATTGTCAAACATGTTATATGTCAAATGTAAATTATGTCAACTGTCTATGTCAAATATCCATGTCAAATGTCTATGTCAAATATCCATGTCAAATGTCTATGTCAAATATCCATGTATGGCAAGTGAAATGTCTCAACTAAACCATATGCACAAAAACAAAGTATTGAAGTAAAACTTGGTTTAAATCAAAGTTATGTTTTGTGGGAACTACATGATCAAATGTCAATCATGTTAAAATGTCTATGTCGAAATGTCTATGTCAAATGTCTATGTCAAAATGTCATGTAAAACGATGTACTAAGTAATGCACACAATGGGCATACATAGCATGAAATGTCATGTAAAACGATGTACTAAGTAATGCACACAATGGGCATACATAGCATGAAATGTCATATAAAACAATGTACTATAATGTACTATCAAACATAGCCGGTATATGATGTGAAAACAATAAAGCATGAAAGTAACAAGTAGGCACATGTGTTCCACCCCAAAACAGTTTGGAAAACAGTAAAAGAGGGGTCTATGTACTCACTTGAGATTGCTCAGAAGTCCTACGATAACCACCAAGCAATGCTAGAGATCACGGAATCAAACGGCACCTAATATAGGTAACTACGTTAATTAACCGGACCTAAATCGGAAGATCTGATAGAATGAGGGTTCGTAAACCAAACGAGTGTGGAGACTCGTGTCATATGGTTTAACAAAGCCTACATACTAAATGAAACCTAACATAAGCGTTCACGACCCATTACGACCCGTTTAGGTAGCTTACGCTACTTTAACGCGTCGTTTGCGTAAAATGCGTTCGGAACGCCTAACCAGCCCTATGACAAGTGTTATATGCCTAAACATGTTACATAATCAGTTATGTGGCAAAAGTTTAGGTTACAAATGCTAAATTACCAATTATGCATAAAAAGGGTATTCTGGTAATTTACCTAAGGCATATAAACTACCTATCATACAACTACTTAAACGATGTGACCATAGGGTATAACCTCGGAAGGTTATTCCCTACCTACTATGGTCACCTAATATATTTGGTCGGATCCTAATGATCGACCAAATGGGTCGGGTTCGAGGTATAAGCGATTGTTTAGATCGCTTACCCTACGACCCTAGACAACGTGGTAATCAGTAGGCATAGTCCCAAGGACTATGACCATCGTGATTACAATCACGTTGCGAAGTTCAACCGAACTTCGCATTGACCATTACTGGTCAACGCTGAAAGTCAAACAAAGTTTGACTTTCTGACTCGAAAAGCAGTAAATATAAGGAAAAGAACGAAAGAATACTAACCCAGGGTCCCCGAATGCTAATCGTGATCAAAATAACTCAGGTATGAAACAACGGTTTCAACTTAGAGTCACAAAGATCAGATTCTAGTGAGAAAATGCAATGGGGGTGTTGGATTATTTATAGTTTTCGGTGAACCGTTGAGATCGTTTCTTGGGAAACGTGCCACGATCCGAGCCGTACACTTGTCACAATGTTATGGAGGCTACTTGGCACCTTAACTTAATGACACATCACTTAAAAACATGTGGTTAAGGATCAAATGGCTGCAACTTGCATTTAAAAACATTTAATCTGATCAGAAGACCCCTAGCGCACCGCTACGCTTAAAGTGTAGCGCACCGCTAGGCACTATTTCGGCAGAATTACACTTTTGGTCCCTGAACTGTATTTAGGCCATTTTCGACACGTTTAAGGCCCGTTAACCCCATTTCAAAGCTCTAAAATGAAGTTAAAGTATAGGGAACTTAAAATATGTTCAAAAATATCTCAGATGTCGGTTCGTTTGGCCGTACGAACGCGATGTTCGGTTAATTACGACGGAATGCGCACAAGTGCGAAAAACGATCCAAATGACGAAACGAATGGATTTTTCTTAAGGCGAACACTAAAATATAATGTAGTCATGCTAACATAAATTTTTGGATGTCCGGATGTATTCAGAACGTAAGTTATGCGCGAAAATGCAAACTTGTGCACTTTTTGACACTTTTAGTCCCTGAATGATACAAAAGTTTATTTTAGCACACCGAACCCCTCAAAGCCTATTTCTAAGCTATGTAAAGGATATTTAAGGTGTGTTTAACTTATGGTCATGTTCCGGAGAGTCTGTTACAGTTCAAATTGGCATACTTTCGCAGTTTGTCAACTTTAGTCCCTGTAACCGATTTAACTTGTTTTTGCCATACCAAACCTTCCAAAACTTATATATAAGTTATGTAAAGGTTATTTAAGGTATGTTAAGCCTATTTCACTATTCCGGAGTGTTCGTTGGATTAAACTGGTTATATCTGCACATCAGAGCGCGTATAACCTTCCAGAAAGCGATTTAAAGCTTGAAATCGAACAAGAGTTGATATGTGCAAACGATACACATATTTTTACCAGTCCAAAGTATGAAATACAATATTTCATTGGTTTGGCATTTTTTTGATGGTTGAAATGACACAGGTGTTACAGTCTCCCCTACTTTAGGAAATTTCGTCCCGAAATTTAGTTTTAGAGGAAACTTGTGGAGACAGCTGTGACGGTTTTGCCTTCAGACAAATCCATTGAGCCCTTAAGTAAAACTCTAGGCCATGTTAGGATTCTTAGCAAAGATGTCAACCCTCAAAGTGAAGTCCTTGTAGTAACAAAACATGGAGTTTTGAACTATAGACAGGAGAACATTTCCCGTGAAGAATTATCATAGGAAACTTGTGTGTGCTTGAAATCAGAATTGGGGAGTATAAGAATATATGACATTGGTCAAGTCCAAGACTTTTCCCGTATCATTACTCTTGTTACTACTATAGGTCCTAACACATGACAAAACTTCCTGTGGTTTCTATGCACTGAATTCCATAATTATGTAGGCCTCCATAATTACGTAGTTCCTTGCACAGTCCGCACAGTTCGTTTCATAACATCTCTTGATTTAGACCACCCGAGGGCCTATTTAACTACACCGACGTAGGATGTATTTAACTCTAGATCGACGGAGGATCTATTTAACTTTAGATCAACGTAAGATCTATTTAACTCAGCTACCTAAGAGAAAAATTTAACTACACCGACGTAGGATGTATTTAACTTTAGATCGACGTAGGATCTCTTTAACTCAATAGATCGACGTAGGATCTCTTTAACTCAACTATCTAAGAGAAACATTTAACTACACCAACGTAGGATGTATTTAACTTTAGATCGACGTAGGATCTCTTTAACTCAATAGATCGACGTAGGATCTCTTTAACTCAACTATCTAAGAGAAACATTTAACTACACCGACGTAGGATGTATTTAACTTTAGATCGACGTAGGATCTCTTTAACTCAATAGATCGACGTAGGATCTCTTTAACTCAATAGATCGACGTAGGATCTCTTTAACTAGATTGTCGAACCAATCTCTTCAACAAAACTACCCATGAGGAATATTTAACTACACCGACGTAGGATGTATTTAACTAGATTGTCGAACCAATCTATTTAACTTAGATCGACGTAGGATCTATTTAACTAGATTGTCGAACCAATCTCTTCAACGAAACTACCCAAGAGGAATATTTAACTACACCGACGTAGGATGTATTTAACTAGATTGTCGAACCAATCTATTTAACTTAGATCGACGTAGGATCTCTTTAACTAAACTTCCCACAGGGAATATTTAACTTTTTGAATAGTACTTTATAATCCAAGGGACTTAACTACAACGTAGAAGTCCATTAAGGATTTTATGTAGTACCTTTGGGTATCCTACTATGAATCCCTTATACGAAGATATGGAAGATTCTACGAGGATTTGGATGACAAAACTTGGATCACACAAAAACATAAAAGGAAACACATAAGCACATAAACACATAGTTGTTTAATTTAACCATTAAGTTGTTGTCTTTGGATACGGATATTTAAAGCACGCCAGAAATCCAATCCGTGGATTCCACTTGGCACTTAAATCATTAGAATCTAACTATGAAGATAGGAAGATCTACCAAAAATTCGATTTTGTTTTCAAGAAAACACAATATTCGAATTAAGGAACACAAAAATTTGAATATACGGAAATACCCTTAGGTACCCTATTAAGAATTTATAGTGGTACGTTGGGTATTCATACAGAGTTGTAACTTGCGCCTTGTACTTCGTTTCTTTGTAAGAGACGGGTACTAAGGATTTCCGTGGAAAACGCAAGAGATAATAAGATGGAAGAAATTACGGGGTAGTCTGTTCTTCAAGGAATACGATTCCTTGATTGTTGGTATTGTAGGGGATACGTTGTTTATACATGCCATTCATATTTGTACATTATAATGCAAAATAAGAAGATTTATTTATAAACAACCACAACAACAACTGTTTCATGGACCTCGACAACAAAAGAAAATAATACATAAGGCTTGATTATTTCTAAACAGCATTGTCTTCTAGTTGCTCCGATGCTCATTCCTGCGCTGGATTTGCATTAGAAATCTTTGGGCAATTTCTTCGGAAATGGCCCATCTCGTTACAGTTGAAACAAGGACCTCGTGGAAGACGAGCTTGAGCAGGATTTACTTGAGGTTGGTTTGGACCAGCTTGGTTCGGGGTAAAACGACAAGCATTTGCCAGGTGACCGAGTCGCCCACATGATGCACACAAACGACACTGTAGGTGAGCTAAGTGGTGTGCATTACATTTGTCGCATATCGGTGCAGTACCGGCATAAGGTTTCCTTACAGGAGGCTGAGCTGGTTGGTGGCGGATGTTTTGGTTGGGTTGAGCAGCAATCGCAAAATTCTGCGAAGCCTTACGCTTCTTTGACTCCTTATGGGATCCAGTCTGTTCATCCATGATCTTTGATTCCTCGACTGGTTTCTTGTCACCTTTCCGGAAAAGCTTTTTCTTTCTGATGTGGGATTCAGTTAGAGTAGCTGACAATTCAATGGCTTGTCTGACAGTAGTAGGGTTGCTGCCAGTAACAATATCCTGAACTAGGTCAGGAAGACCATCAGTATATTTCTCGATTGCCTTATCCACAGGAGTAACCATAGCAGGACACAACAGGCTCAATTCTTCAAAACGGTCAGTATAGGCTCGATGTTCACCGCTGTCTTGCTTCAAATCATCAAATTCTCTCTCCAAAGCTCGTAGTTCGTGACGAGGACAGAACTCCCTCATCATAAGAGCTCTAAGCTCGGCCCAAGTCTGTGCTAGTGCAATTTCAGCACCCCGGTCTCTCATAATCCCGTTCCACCACGTAAGAGCCCTCTTCTGAAACACGCTCGAAGAAAACTCAACCTTGCGATTTTCAGGACACTGAACGTGACGGAACGTATTCTCAATGCTCTCAAACCATTGAAGAAGCCCAGTTGCTCCCTCTGAACCACTAAACTTGAGCGGTTTAGCTGAGTTGAAACTCTTGAAGTTGCAGGGAGCATTGTTGTTGTTGATGGTCTGCATCATTTGAGCATAAAGATTAGGGAAGGCAACAGCCATTTGCTGTGCGATGATTCCCGCCAGTTCGGCATTATCCATCTGATTATCGCGTCGAGGAGGCATTCTAAAAGAGGAAACATGAAAGGAAACGAGTGAGAGATTCAGACGAAAAGAATGAGATGAAACAAATCTGATGAAGGCAAGAATAGTGGTCATTTGTTCGCTTTAAAAAGCAAACAAACTACACACAATGACCAATCAAAGTAAATGGGTCAAAAATAATGTATCACGAAGACATGCTCGCCTATAAGTGAACACTCATTCCAAGAATTCCCAGGTAAGCACAACTGGTCTCGCGTCTGATGAGATGTATACGAAGTGCTTGCCTAGACAGAAAACCCAGAATACAGGCATTCACCCTTCCAGTTTGCACGTGTTCACATTATTTAAAACTCAAAACCTTGACGAGATTTTGAAAACTCAAAGGGTTCAAAACCATATAACAGAGGGTTCAAAACCTAGTAATAAATCATCCTAGAACAGATGATTAGTTTTCAAAGCGGTTTTGAAATTTATGTTCTTGTTGTGGTCGTCACCTAAGGATAGGTGACAGTATTATTTTATGACTAAACGCAAGTAAACTCGCGTTAGGGTCCTAAGAAGGTTATAGACTAGGTCAAAGCATTACTAATAACCTAATTCCCTATAACCATTGGCTCTGATACCATCTTTTCTGTCACACCCCGACCACGTGGAACATACAAAACGTGGCGGAAACGTCGGGGAGTGTTGTAACAGAATTAAATGTTTCAAATCCATGGCAATTGAAGTTTCGTTTTATTAATCAAACATGAGAGTTACATTGTTTGAAACAAGAAACAAAGAGACATAACATAAATTAACTAGTCTTGTCTCGTTTTAAGTTACTAAGGCACAGGTACGCCTAAGTATGTCTTGATAAATCCTATGCTTCATCTCCTGAAAACACATGTGAAAATAGGTACGTCAGCATAAAAATGCCGGTGAGATACATAGGCTTTGTGAAAATAGGTTTCATGACTTATATTTGAGAAAATGTTTAGTCATGAACCTTGTAATTTGCTTTGTCTTGTAAATCATTTGAAAAACGGTAAGATCAAATGATACGTATAAATAAGAGAATAATGTATGGTTAAATGAATAACCATATAAAATGAGTTTGCATAAGATAAGTTGTTTGTAAAACAATGTCTTGTGAAAAGTATGTTATTTGTATAAAATGTCATATGTATCAAACTGTAATGATTCAAATAACGCTACGACATGTAATACCATACAACCACTTATATATAGGAAGTACCAGCGGCGTATCCACCATGCTTGTATCATATTACACACGCATCGTTACTAAATCACTTAATCAAACCAAACCAACCAATGTAAGATGTCTATGTTTAAACCAATTGTCAAACATGTTATATGTCAAATGTAAATTATGTCAACTGTCTATGTCAAATATCCATGTCAAATGTCTATGTCAAATATCCATGTCAAATGTCTATGTCAAATATCCATGTATGGCAAGTGAAATGTCTCAACTAAACCATATGCACAAAAACAAAGTATTGAAGTAAAACTTGGTTTAAATCAAAGTTATGTTTTGTGGGAACTACATGATCAAATGTCAATCATGTTAAAATGTCTATGTCGAAATGTCTATGTCAAATGTCTATGTCAAAATGTCATGTAAAACGATGTACTAAGTAATGCACACAATGGGCATACATAGCATGAAATGTCATGTAAAACGATGTACTAAGTAATGCACACAATGGGCATACATAGCATGAAATGTCATATAAAACAATGTACTATAATGTACTATCAAACATAGCCGGTATATGATGTGAAAACAATAAAGCATGAAAGTAACAAGTAGGCACATGTGTTCCACCCCAAAACAGTTTGGAAAACAGTAAAAGAGGGGTCTATGTACTCACTTGAGATTGCTCAGAAGTCCTACGATAACCACCAAGCAATGCTAGAGATCACGGAATCAAACGGCACCTAATATAGGTAACTACGTTAATTAACCGGACCTAAATCGGAAGATCTGATAGAATGAGGGTTCGTAAACCAAACGAGTGTGGAGACTCGTGTCATATGGTTTAACAAAGCCTACATACTAAATGAAACCTAACATAAGCGTTCACGACCCATTACGACCCGTTTAGGTAGCTTACGCTACTTTAACGCGTCGTTTGCGTAAAATGCGTTCGGAACGCCTAACCAGCCCTATGACAAGTGTTATATGCCTAAACATGTTACATAATCAGTTATGTGGCAAAAGTTTAGGTTACAAATGCTAAATTACCAATTATGCATAAAAAGGGTATTCTGGTAATTTACCTAAGGCATATAAACTACCTATCATACAACTACTTAAACGATGTGACCATAGGGTATAACCTCGGAAGGTTATTCCCTACCTACTATGGTCACCTAATATATTTGGTCGGATCCTAATGATCGACCAAATGGGTCGGGTTCGAGGTATAAGCGATTGTTTAGATCGCTTACCCTACGACCCTAGACAACGTGGTAATCAGTAGGCATAGTCCCAAGGACTATGACCATCGTGATTACAATCACGTTGCGAAGTTCAACCGAACTTCGCATTGACCATTACTGGTCAACGCTGAAAGTCAAACAAAGTTTGACTTTCTGACTCGAAAAGCAGTAAATATAAGGAAAAGAACGAAAGAATACTAACCCAGGGTCCCCGAATGCTAATCGTGATCAAAATAACTCAGGTATGAAACAACGGTTTCAACTTAGAGTCACAAAGATCAGATTCTAGTGAGAAAATGCAATGGGGGTGTTGGATTATTTATAGTTTTCGGTGAACCGTTGAGATCGTTTCTTGGGAAACGTGCCACGATCCGAGCCGTACACTTGTCACAATGTTATGGAGGCTACTTGGCACCTTAACTTAATGACACATCACTTAAAAACATGTGGTTAAGGATCAAATGGCTGCAACTTGCATTTAAAAACATTTAATCTGATCAGAAGACCCCTAGCGCACCGCTACGCTTAAAGTGTAGCGCACCGCTAGGCACTATTTCGGCAGAATTA
The DNA here is from genome assembly GCA_030545235.1 of Helianthus tuberosus. Classification (NCBI taxonomy): domain Eukaryota; kingdom Viridiplantae; phylum Streptophyta; class Magnoliopsida; order Asterales; family Asteraceae; genus Helianthus; species Helianthus tuberosus. The sequence goes on along the minus strand of CM060415.1, from coordinate 113,894,651 downwards.
CACTTTTGGTCCCTGAACTGTATTTAGGCCATTTTCGACACGTTTAAGGCCCGTTAACCCCATTTCAAAGCTCTAAAATGAAGTTAAAGTATAGGGAACTTAAAATATGTTCAAAAATATCTCAGATGTCGGTTCGTTTGGCCGTACGAACGCGATGTTCGGTTAATTACGACGGAATGCGCACAAGTGCGAAAAACGATCCAAATGACGAAACGAATGGATTTTTCTTAAGGCGAACACTAAAATATAATGTAGTCATGCTAACATAAATTTTTGGATGTCCGGATGTATTCAGAACGTAAGTTATGCGCGAAAATGCAAACTTGTGCACTTTTTGACACTTTTAGTCCCTGAATGATACAAAAGTTTATTTTAGCACACCGAACCCCTCAAAGCCTATTTCTAAGCTATGTAAAGGATATTTAAGGTGTGTTTAACTTATGGTCATGTTCCGGAGAGTCTGTTACAGTTCAAATTGGCATACTTTCGCAGTTTGTCAACTTTAGTCCCTGTAACCGATTTAACTTGTTTTTGCCATACCAAACCTTCCAAAACTTATATATAAGTTATGTAAAGGTTATTTAAGGTATGTTAAGCCTATTTCACTATTCCGGAGTGTTCGTTGGATTAAACTGGTTATATCTGCACATCAGAGCGCGTATAACCTTCCAGAAAGCGATTTAAAGCTTGAAATCGAACAAGAGTTGATATGTGCAAACGATACACATATTTTTACCAGTCCAAAGTATGAAATACAATATTTCATTGGTTTGGCATTTTTTTGATGGTTGAAATGACACAGGTGTTACATCTTAAGAGGGAATGCCCGAAGTTGAAACAAGACCGTGAAGGAACATCCAACATCGGAGCATGTGAAGCGTGCCAGGATCCAGGCGTGCTGGAGACATGAACACTGCTTTTTTCCATTCTGCATTGAAAAATAGGAATCACCGCAGCAGGATTGATATTATTCGGGATTCGAGTGGAAATGTGTTCGAAGGTGATATGGTTCATGAAGCTTTTGTTAGCCATTATGAGAATTTTTTGGGATGTAAAGGGGACGTTTCTCTTCAACCAGCGTCAGATTTATTTTCTAATATGTTGAACTCGGCTACGGCTGACCACATGATCCGTCAGGTTTCTTCAGAGGAAGTGAAAGCGGCTATGTTTTCTATTGGTATTGATAAAGCCCCGGGTCCGGATGGGTACACTGCTGCTTTTTTCAAGAGTGCATGGAATATTGTTGGGGTGGATATCTCTAAAGCTATTATTGATTTTTTGATACTGGGAACTTGTTACGCGAGTTAAACCACACTCTCATTGTGCTTGTGCCGAAGGTCCCCACCCCATCGGTTGTTACTGATTATCGTCCTATTGCCTGTTGCAATGTTTTATACAAATGCATTAGCAAAATTGTTGCGGATAGAGTGAAGGGGCTCTAAATGAGATAGTTAGTGTTAACCAATCTGCCTTTGTTCCAGGTAGGAAAATATCGGATAATATTCTGTTGACACAAGAGCTTATGCACAATTATCATAGGAATGCTGGGCCGCCACGTTGCGCTTTTAAAGTTGATATACAAAAAGCCTATGATACTGTTGACTGGAATTTTTTAAGGAGTATTCTGCTTGGTTTTGGTTTCAATATAAAGATGGTGAATTGGATCATGGTATGTGTTTCGACTACCTCATATTCTGTTTGTGTTAATTGTAACACCTGGGTCACTTCAACCATCAAACAAATGCCAAACCAATGAAATATAGTATTTCATACTTGGGATTTGTAAAAATATGTGTATCGTTTACACATATCAATTCTTGTTCAATTTCAAGCTTTAAATCGCTTTCTGGAGGGTTATACGCGCTCTGATGAGTAGATATAACCAGTTTAATCCAACGAACACTCCGGAATAGTGAAATAGGCTTAACATACCTTAAATAACCTTTACATAACTTAGATATAAGTTTTGGAAGGTTTGGTGTGGTGAAATCAAAGTTAAATCGCTTACAGGGACTAAAGTTGATAAACTGCGAAAGTATGCCAATCTGAACTGTAACAGACCTTCCGGAACATGACCATAAGTTAAACACACTATAAATATCCTTTACATAGCTTAGAAATAGGCTTTGAGGTGTTCGGTGTGCTAAAATAAACTTTTGGGTCATTCAGGGACTAAAAGTGTCAAAAAGTGCACAAGTTTGCATTTTTACGCATATCTTACGTTCTGAATACATCCGGACATCCAAAAATTTATGTAAGCATGACTATATTATGTTTTAGTGTTCGCCATAAGAAAAATCCATTCGTCGCGTCATTTGGATCGTTTTTCGCGCTTGTGCGCATTCCGTCGTAATTAAGCGAACATCGCGTTCGTACGACCAAACGAACCATCATCCGACATATTTTTGAGCATGTTTCATGTCCACAATGTTTAGGCAACATTTTAGGGCCTTAAATTTGGCTTTACGGGCCTTAGAAGTGTCGGAAATGGCCTTAAACACGTGCAGGGGCTGAAACTGCCATTTTTGAAAGTTTTATGCGGATCAGAAGGGCCATGCGGCCCGCTTTGTATTTGTCTGATCCTGAAGCGGGCCGCTTCCCACTATCAGACCAGATTAAATGAATTTAATCACAAGTTGCACATGTTTGATCCACCACCACATGTTCTAACTTGCTTAGTCACTAGATAAGGATGGAATTTAGCTTCCATAACCTTTCAACAAGTGTACGGGTTGGATCAAGGCACGGTTTCCTTGAAACGATCCTAACGGTTACCCGAAAACTATATATACCCCATGCCCCCCATTGCATAACTTACTAGAATTCTGATTTTAGAAACTCTAAGTTGAAACCATTGTTTCATACCTGAGATTCTTGAATCGGGATTAGCATTCGGGGACCCTGGGTAAGTATTCTTTCGTTCTTTTCCTTATTTTACTGCTTTTCGAGTCAGAAAGTCAAACTTTGTTTGACTTTCAGCGTTGACCAGTAATGGTCAATGCGAAGTTCGTTTGAACTTCGCAACGTGAGTGTAATCACGTTGGTTATAGTCCCTTGGGACTATGCCCACTGATTACCACGTTGTCTAGGGTCGTAGGGTAGGCGATCTAATAAATCGCCTATACCTTCGAACCCGACCCAGTTTGGTCGATCATTAGGATCCGACCAAATACATTAGGTGACCATAGTGTAGGGAATAACCTTCCGAGGTTATACCCTATGGTCACATCGTTTAAGTAGTTGTATGATAGGTAGTTTATATGCCTTAGGTAAATTACCAGAATACCCTTTTCATGTATAATTGGTAATTAAGCATATGTAACCTAAACCTTTGTCACATAACTAATTATGTAACATGTTTAGGCATATAACACTTGTCATAGGGCTAGTTAGGCGGTCCGAACGCGTTTCACGCGCACGACGCGTTAAAGTAGCATAAGCTTCCTAAACGGGTCGTAATGGGTCGTAAACAGTTATGTTAAGTTTCAATTTAGTATGTAGGCTTTGTTAAACCATATCACACGAGTCTCCACACTCGTTTGGTTTACAAACCCTAATGCTACCCAGTCTTCCGATTTAGGTCCGGTTAATTAACATAGTTACCTATATTAGGTGCCGTTTGATTTCCGTGATCTCTAGCACTGCTTGGTGGTTATCTTTAGACAACTGAGCAATCTCAGGTGAGTACATAGACCCCTCTTTTACTGTTTTCCAAACTGTTTTGGGGTGGAACACATGTGCCTACTTGTTACTTTCATGCTTTCCTGTTTTAACATCATATACTGCTTTGTTCGTTAGTACATTATAGTACATGATTTTATGACATTTCATGCTAGGTGTGCCCATTGTGTGCATTACTTAGTACATCGTTTTACATGACATTTCATGCTAGGTGTGCCCATTGTGCGCATTACTTAGTACATCGTTTTACATGACATTTTGACATAGACATTTGACATAGACATTTCGGCATAGGCATTTTAACATGATTGACATTTGATCATGCATTTCCCACAAAACATAACTTTGATTGAAACCAAGTTTTACTTCAATACTTTGTTTTTGTGCATATGGTTTAGTTGAGACATTTCACTTGCCATACATGACATTTTGACATAGACATTTGACTTGGATATTTGACATAGACATTTTGACATGATTTACATCTTGACATGAACATTTTACATTGTTTGGTTTGGTTTGATTAAGTGATTAAGTAACGATGCGTGTGTAATATGATACAAGCATGGTGGATACGCCGCTGGTACTTCCTATATATAAGTGTTTGTATGGTATTACATGTCGTAACGTTATTTGAATCATTTCAGTTTGAGACATATAACATTTTATACAAATAACATATTTTTCACAAGACATTGTTTTACAACAACTTATCTTATACAAACTCAGTTTACATGGTTATTCATTTAACCATACATTATTCATTTATTTATACATATCATCTAAACTCATTGTTTTTCAAATGATTTACAAGACAAAGCAAATTACAAGGTTCATGACTAAACATTTTCTCAAACATAAGTCATGAATCTTATTTTCACAAAACCTATGTATCTCACAGGCATTTTTATGCTGACGTACCTATTTTCACATGTGTTTTCAGGAACTGTTGCATAAGATGATCAAGATACACATAGACAGACTTGGGCTTTAGTGACAATAAAAGATGCAAGACTAGTTAATTATGTTGTATTTCCTTGTTTGTTAATACATTGTAACATTTTTAATCAATAAAACGAAACTTAAATTTCCATGGTTGTGAAACATTAATTCTGTTACAACACTCCCCGATGTTTCCGCCACGTTTTGTATGTTCCACGTGGTCGGGGTGTGACAGAAAAGATGGTATCAGAGCTAATGGTTATAGGGAATTAGGTTATTAGTAATGCTTTGACCTAGTCTATAACCTTCTTAGGACCCTAACGCGAGTTTACTTGCGTTTAGTCATAAAACATACCGTCACCTATCCTTAGGCGACTACCACAACAAGAACATAATTTTCAAAACCGCTTTGAAAACTAATCATCTGTTCTAGGATGATTTATTACAAGGTTTTGAACTCTCTATTGTAAGGTTTTGAACCCTCTGTTATATGGTTTTGAACCCCTTTGTTTTTTTTTCAAAATCTCGTCAAGGTTTTGGGTTTTAAATAATGTGAACACGTGCAAACTGGAAGGGTGAATGCCTGTATTCTAGGTTTTCTGTCTAGGCAAGCACTTCGTATACATCTCATCAGACGCGAGACCAGTTGTGCTTACCTGGGAATTCTTGGGATGAGTGTTCACTTATAGGCGAGCATGTCTTCGTGATACATTATTTTTGATCCATTTACTTTAATTCAGTCGCTGTGTGTCGTTTGTTGCTTTGTAGTAACAAACAAATGACCACTATCCTGGCTTTCATCAGATTTGTTCATCTCATTCTTTTCGTATAATTCTCTCACTAGTTTCCTTTCATGTTCTTCTCTTTTAGAATGCCTCCACGACGTGAAAATCCAGTATCTGTTGACGAGCTGGCAGCTGTCATTACACAGCAAATGACTGCTGCAATCCCGAACGTAGTTGCTCAATGTTATCAAGCTATCAACAACAATAATGCCCTCTGCAGCTTCAAGACGTTCAACTCGGCCAAGCCATCAAAGTTTTCTGGGTCTCAAGGAGCGACTGCACTTCTGCAATGGTTTGAGAGTCTAGAGAGCACCTTCAGACATGTTCAATGTCCAAACGAGCGAAAGGTAGACTTCGCATCTAGTGTCTTTGAGAAACGAGCTTTGACGTGGTGGAACGGTGTGGTGAGAGATAGGGGTGCCGAAGTGGCACTGGCCCAAACTTGGGAAGAACTTCGAGCACTGATGATGAAGGAATTCTGTCCTCGTCACGAGATCAGGGCATTGGAAAGGGAATTCGATGACCTTAAGCAAGACAGCGGCGAACATCGAGCATACACTGATCGATATGAGGAGCTGAGCCTGTTGTGTCCTACCATGGTTACGCCTTTGGATAAGGCGATCGAAAAATACATTGATGGTCTTCCTGACTCAGTTCAAGACATTGTTACTGGTAGTAACCCCACTACGGTTAGGCAGGCCATTGAGCTATCTGCAACCCTGACTGAATCTCAGATCAGGAAACGTAAGCTTTTCCGAAAGGGTGACAAGAAACCGCTCGAGGAATCAAAGACCATAGATGAACAGACTGGATCCCCTGAACAGTCAAAGAAGCGAAAGGCTTCTCAGAACTTCGCCATGGTCGCTTACAATGGTCAAGCCGTCCCCAACCAACCAGCTCAACCCCGTACTAGGAAGCCATACAATGGAACTTCACCTTTGTGCAACCAATGTGGCCTCCATCATCATGCTAATGTGAGGTGCCGCGAATGCCAACTTTGTGGACTTAAAGGTCATACAGCAAAAGTTTGCGTAGTAGCTGTTGCACCAAATCGAGCTGACAACAAACCTTCTCGAGCTCGCTTTCCACCAGGTTCTTGCAACAAGTGTGGTGAGATGGGACATTTCCGAAGAAATTGCCCAAAGCTTGCAAATGCTAATCCAGCACAGAGATGAGCATCTGATCGACTAGAAGACAACACCGTTTAGAAATAATCATGTCTTATGTATTATTTTCTTTTGTTGTCAAGGTCCATGAAACAGTTGTTATCATTGTTAATAAATAAATCTTTTTATTTACATTGCAATGTATATTATGTGGTTGTATGCATAAACAACATATCCCCTATAATACCGGCAATCAAGGAATCGTATTACTTGAAAAGCAAACTAACCCCAAAATTCTTCCATTTTACAATCTCTTGCGTTTTACACAAAGATCCCAAGTACCCGTCTCTTGCAAAGAGACGAAGTGCAAAGTGCAAGTTATAACTCTATACGAATACCCCAAGTACCATTATAAATTCTTAATAGGGTACCCAAGGGTATTTCCGTATGTCCTAAATTATTGTGTACCTTAATTCGAATATTGCGTTTTCCTGAAAAACGAAAATCGAATTTTTGGTAGATCATCATATCTTCATGAATGTATTCTTGAAATGATTAAAGTACCAAATGAAATCCACGAATTGGATTCCTGGTGTACTTTGAGTATCCGCGTCCAAAGATAACAAATTAATAAACAAATTAAACAACTATGTGATTATGTGTTTATATGTTCCCTTTATGTTTTTGGTGTGATCCAAATTCTTGTCATTCAAATCCTCGTAGAATCTTCCATATCTTTGGGTGCTATATTAAATCCTCAACGGGCTTGTACGTAATAGTAAAGACCCTTGGATTATATTGTACCATTCCATAATTAGACCCTGAGAGGTTTAGGTAAACAGATTGATCCAAAAATCTGGTTAGGAATATCATGTGATGATATAGCTGAAAGGACTCCTTGGTGGTCTAATTTAAAAGGATCCTTTGTCGATCTAATTAAAAGGACCCTATGGTAGTTTAGTCACACTCATCATCAGGTTTGATTTTTTTTTTCCTCCCCTTCACATTTCAGACAAATTGTGCGGACTATGCAAGGAATTGCGTAATTATGGATGCATACATAATTATGAAATTCAGTGCACGGAAACCACAGTGAGTTTTATCATGTGTCTAGAGTTCATTCTGTCCATTTTTGTTTCTGAAGATGTAAAATGACTATTCTGTTCATTTTTGTTTCTGAAGATGTAAAATGACTATTCTGTTCATTTTTGTTTCTGAAGATATAAAATGACTATTCTCTTCATTTTTGTTTCTGAAGATGTAAAATGACTATTCTGTTCATTTTTGTTTCTGAAGATGTAAAATGACTATTCTGTTCATTTTTGTTTCTGAAGATGTAAAATGACTATTCTGTTCATTTTTGTTTCTGAAGATATAAAATGACTATTCTATTCATTTTTGTTTCTGAAGATGTAAAATGACTATTCTGTTCATTTTTGTTTCTGAAGATGTAAAATGACTATTCTGTTCATTTTTGTTTCTGAAGATGTAGAATGACTATTCTGTTCATTTTTGTTTCTGAAGATGTAAAATGACTATTCTGTTCATTTTTGTTTCTGAAGATGTAGAATGACTATTCTGTTTATTTTTGTTTCTGAAGATGTTGTGGAAAATGACTATTCTGTTCATTTTTGTTTCTGAATAATGCCTGTTGAAAATAACTCCGTTCATTTTTTATTTCTAAAAAAATGTTCGTTAAAGAGAAATTACAGGATTATGTCTTGTTCATCTTTGATGGTTATTTAACACAAAGTCACAGATAGACTCCTACGAATTTAATTTCGGGACGAAATTTCCTAAAGTAGGGGAGACTGTAACACCTGGGTCACTTCAACCATCAAACAAATGCCAAACCAATGAAATATAGTATTTCATACTTGGGATTTGTAAAAATATGTGTATCGTTTACACATATCAATTCTTGTTCAATTTCAAGCTTTAAATCGCTTTCTGGAGGGTTATACGCGCTCTGATGAGTAGATATAACCAGTTTAATCCAACGAACACTCCGGAATAGTGAAATAGGCTTAACATACCTTAAATAACCTTTACATAACTTAGATATAAGTTTTGGAAGGTTTGGTGTGGTGAAATCAAAGTTAAATCGCTTACAGGGACTAAAGTTGATAAACTGCGAAAGTATGCCAATCTGAACTGTAACAGACCTTCCGGAACATGACCATAAGTTAAACACACTATAAATATCCTTTACATAGCTTAGAAATAGGCTTTGAGGTGTTCGGTGTGCTAAAATAAACTTTTGGGTCATTCAGGGACTAAAAGTGTCAAAAAGTGCACAAGTTTGCATTTTTACGCATATCTTACGTTCTGAATACATCCGGACATCCAAAAATTTATGTAAGCATGACTATATTATGTTTTAGTGTTCGCCATAAGAAAAATCCATTCGTCGCGTCATTTGGATCATTTTTCGCGCTTGTGCGCATTCCGTCGTAATTAAGCGAACATCGCGTTCGTACGACCAAACGAACCATCATCCGACATATTTTTGAGCATGTTTCATGTCCACAATGTTTAGGCAACATTTTAGGGCCTTAAATTTGGCTTTACGGGCTTTAGAAGTGTCGGAAATGGCCTTAAACACGTGCAGGGGCTGAAACTGCCATTTTTGAAAGTTTTATGCGGATCAGAAGGGCCATGCGGCCCGCTTTGTATTTGTCTGATCCTGAAGCGGGCCGCTTCCCACTATCAGACCAGATTAAATGAATTTAATCACAAGTTGCACATGTTTGATCCACCACCACATGTTCTAACTTGCTTAGTCACTAGATAAGGATGGAATTTAGCTTCCATAACCTTTCAACAAGTGTACGGGTTGGATCAAGGCACGGTTTCCTTGAAACGATCCTAACGGTTACCCGAAAACTATATATACCCCATGCCCCCCATTGCATAACTTACTAGAATTCTGATTTTAGAAACTCTAAGTTGAAACCATTATTTCATACATGAGATTCTTGAATCGGGATTAGCATTCGGGGACCCTGGGTAAGTATTCTTTCGTTCTTTTCCTTATTTTACTGCTTTTCGAGTCAGAAAGTCAAACTTTGTTTGACTTTCAGCGTTGACCAGTAATGGTCAATGCGAAGTTCGTTTGAACTTCGCAACGTGAGTGTAATCACGTTGGTTATAGTCCCTTGGGACTATGCCCACTGATTACCACGTTGTCTAGGGTCGTAGGGTAGGCGATCTAATAAATCGCCTATACCTTCGAACCCGACCCAGTTTGGTCGATCATTAGGATCCGACCAAATACATTAGGTGACCATAGTGTAGGGAATAACCTTCCGAGGTTATACCCTATGGTCACATCGTTTAAGTAGTTGTATGATAGGTAGTTTATATGCCTTAGGTAAATTACCAGAATACCCTTTTCATGTATAATTGGTAATTAAGCATATGTAACCTAAACCTTTGTCACATAACTAATTATGTAACATGTTTAGGCATATAACACTTGTCATAGGGCTAGTTAGGCGGTCCGAACGCGTTTCACGCGCACGACGCGTTAAAGTAGCATAAGCTTCCTAAACGGGTCGTAATGGGTCGTAAACAGTTATGTTAAGTTTCAATTTAGTATGTAGGCTTTGTTAAACCATATCACACGAGTCTCCACACTCGTTTGGTTTACAAACCCTAATGCTACCCAGTCTTCCGATTTAGGTCCGGTTAATTAACATAGTTACCTATATTAGGTGCCGTTTGATTTCCGTGATCTCTAGCACTGCTTGGTGGTTATCTTTAGACAACTGAGCAATCTCAGGTGAGTACATAGACCCCTCTTTTACTGTTTTCCAAACTGTTTTGGGGTGGAACACATGTGCCTACTTGTTACTTTCATGCTTTCCTGTTTTAACATCATATACTGCTTTGTTCGTTAGTACATTATAGTACATGATTTTATGACATTTCATGCTAGGTGTGCCCATTGTGTGCATTACTTAGTACATCGTTTTACATGACATTTCATGCTAGGTGTGCCCATTGTGCGCATTACTTAGTACATCGTTTTACATGACATTTTGACATAGACATTTGACATAGACATTTCGGCATAGGCATTTTAACATGATTGACATTTGATCATGCATTTCCCACAAAACATAACTTTGATTTAAACCAAGTTTTACTTCAATACTTTGTTTTTGTGCATATGGTTTAGTTGAGACATTTCACTTGCCATACATGACATTTTGACATAGACATTTGACTTGGATATTTGACATAGACATTTTGACATGATTTACATCTTGACATGAACATTTTACATTGTTTGGTTTGGTTTGATTAAGTGATTAAGTAACGATGCGTGTGTAATATGATACAAGCATGGTGGATACGCCGCTGGTACTTCCTATATATAAGTGTTTGTATGGTATTACATGTCGTAACGTTATTTGAATCATTTCAGTTTGAGACATATAACATTTTATACAAATAACATATTTTTCACAAGACATTGTTTTACAACAACTTATCTTATACAAACTCAGTTTACATGGTTATTCATTTAACCATACATTATTCATTTATTTATACATATCATCTAAACTCATTGTTTTTCAAATGATTTACAAGACAAAGCAAATTACAAGGTTCATGACTAAACATTTTCTCAAACATAAGTCATGAATCTTATTTTCACAAAACCTATGTATCTCACAGGCATTTTTATGCTGACGTACCTATTTTCACATGTGTTTTCAGGAACTGTTGCATAAGATGATCAAGATACACATAGACAGACTTGGGCTTTAGTGACAATAAAAGATGCAAGACTAGTTAATTATGTTGTATTTCCTTGTTTGTTAATACATTGTAACATTTTTAATCAATAAAACGAAACTTAAATTTCCATGGTTGTGAAACATTAATTCTGTTACAACACTCCCCGATGTTTCCGCCACGTTTTGTATGTTCCACGTGGTCGGGGTGTGACATTAATGGTAATGTTCATGGCTATTTCAAGGGTAATCGTGGGCTAAGGCAAGGGGATCCATTATCCCCATATCTTTTCACTCTTATTATGGAAGTTTTGACAGCCATTTTGCATCAATCGATAAGAATTGATTCCTCATTTAAGTTCCATAATAGGTGTGAAAGGCAGCAAATTATAAATCTGTGCTTCGCAGATGATTTGTTTCTTTTTGCTCGTGGTGAAATTGCTTCAGCCAAGTTTATTATGTCTTCTTTAGATACTTTCACCAAGATGTCAGGGTTGGTTCCTAGTGTTCAAAAAAGCACGGTTTTCTTTTGCAACGTTCCTAGCTACATTAAGAGTGCTATTTTGAGAATTATGCCATTTGTGGAAGGTACGCTTCCTGTCAGGTACTTGGGGGTGCCTCTCATCTCTTCTATGCTTTTGTATAAAGATTGCAATATTCTTGTGGAAAAGCTCGAAAAGTGTATCATGCATTGGAGGAACAGGATGCTTTCTTTTGCTGGCAGGTTACAACTTATAATCTCAGTTTTGTCCTCTATGCATATTTATTGGTCTTCTGTTTTTATTTTGCCGACTCGAGTGGTTAATGATTTGGAAGCGAGAATGCGGAACTTTCTTTGGTCTCAAGATTGCGGTTTTCATAAAGGGAAGGCGAAGGTTTCTTGGAAATCTATTTGTATTCCGAAATATGAGGGTGGATTAGGCATTAGACGCATTGGTGATTTAAACAAAGCCCTCATGACCTCTCACATCTGGAGTATTATCACCAAACGCAAGTCTCTTTGGGTCGACTGGGTTCATTCGTCGAGGCTTAAAGGCAAAAGTTTCTGGAGATGCTCTGTTCCTAGCAATTGTTGCTTGTCTTGGCGGAAGTTTTTACAGCTTAGACCGTTAATGCGAAGTCATTTTTGGACCGAGGTAGGTAATGGCATTAGAACGTCAGCGTGGTATGATTTATGGTGCTCGTTGGGGCCGCTGGGTGATTTTCTGTCACCTAGAATGATCACGAATGCGGGTTTCAGCTTGGAGGCTACAGTTGCTGATATTAGATCCAATGGGGTTTGGAGGTGGCCTATAGCTTGGAGGGATCTCTATCCCGTTCTTATTCAGCTTGACAATGTGAATATTGAGCCGAATAAAAGAGATAGGATTTTGTGGCGTGATGGGGATCATATTAGTGATATTTCTGCTACGGGTGTTTGGAACTCGATTCGCTATACAGAACCAGAAATTCATTGGTGCTCTATTGTGTGGTTTCCTCAATGTATCCCGAAGCATGCATTTTTTATGTGGTTAATCATGAGGGGTAAGTTACTTACTCATGATAAAATTTTGGAATGGGACCTTTCACGCAGGAAAAATATGAACATGATGTGCTGCCTGCTTTGTTATGAGAACTATGATTCCCATAATCACTTATTTTTTGAGTGCAAATTCTCGTCTCAAGTCTGGTACATGGTTAGACAAAAGGTGGGAATGGATTCGGTTCAGCCGATTTGGGATGATATTGTGGAGTGGCTTCTAGTTCGTGCCCGGTCGAAGTCAGCGTCTAATCTGGTTGCTAGAATCTTAGTTGCGGCTTCGACTTACGTGATCTGGCAGGAGCGGAATGCTAGGTTGTTTAAGAATCAGTTAAGACCTCCAGAAACTATTAGTGCCTCTATTTTTCAAATGGTTCGGTATAAGCTGATGGGTGTGAAGCTGAAGAACACTGCTAGCGTACAGAGGCTTCTTGAAGCTTGGGAGATCCAAAGTCTTTCTAATGAGATTGATGGTGGTTGAGTAGCCGTTAGATGTTTTGTGGTTTTGCTAGATTAGAGTCTAGTAGTTGTCTTTGTTTTGATTGTTTTGGTTTTTGCTTACTTTCATGGGGCATGTCTCATGATTGAACTAGTGTAGGCTTTCTACACTACTTGTTTTATTTGGTTGTGAATATATAGAATCACCGGGTTAACCCTTTACCCAAAAAAAATGTTTATTTTAGATTTCCAGACGATGTAAATATTTAATGTTTAATAAAACAAAACTTCAAATTTCCGTGTGTTTTGAAACAATGATTCTGTTACAACACTCCCCGACGATTCCGCCGTGATTTGTTGTTTTACGCGGTCGGGGTGTGACAAATACACAGTTTAAATCTAGAGTTAATAGCCAAAATGGTCCCTGTGGTTTGCTCACTTTTGCCATTTTAGTCCAAAATCCAAAATTTTTAAATCTGGGTCCCTGAGGTTTGCATTTTGTTGCCATTTTGGTCCAAAATCTAAAAACCCTTTTTTTAACTGTTGAAAACTGATGGTTTTGTCCTTTTGTGCAGGGGCATTTTGGTCATTTGGACTTATTATAACATACCCCTCTGTCTCTCTTTTTTCTCTCTCTCAGATCTTCATCTTCTTCTCTCTCATATCTTCACAAAACCCAGACGCCCAAATCACGAAACCATCGATTAGACAAAGTTTTTTCCTCGAACCCAGAAGATTAAACCCTTAAAAGATAGCAAAAAGAAGAAAATTATGCAAACAATCTACTGAAAACAAATAGGTTCAAACTCAAATTTCCTCATCGCCATCATCAACACAGGCAACACCGGGTTTCTCACTATCGGCAACACCGAGTTCATCAATACCGACAACAACAACACCGGTTTTACCACCACCGGCAACAACAACATCGGCTTTATCACCACCGGCAACACCGCCTTTATCACCACCGTCCTAACCACCACCACAACAACTTCATCACAACGTGTTAGGGTTTTCTAGGTCATCTCTGACCAGACGCCCAAATCACGAAACCTCCTTCCCTCTTCATGCCATTCTACACACAAATCTATATTCAGAAGTGTAGAGAGAGAATCTGAGGAGAGAGAGAGAGAGAGAACAGCGGCGGTGGCGTCGCAGCTCCGATTTACCGGCAGCGGCACAGTAGCGGCAGGAGCGAAGCGGAGTGGAGCTGGTGCTGCAGGGGCGGTGGTGGCGGAGCCGACGACAGTCCGGTTCATCTGGGTTTTGTTACCTGATCTGCTTGTTTCAGCATTAATTTGTGTTTGAATTGTTGATTTGTTGTTCATCTGGGTTTTGTGAAGATCTGAGAGAGAGAGAGAGAGAGAGAGAGAGAGAGAAGGGGCTATGAAGATGAAGACATTCTGGGTTTTGGTCATCTGGGTTTTGTTGATTTGTTGTTCATCTGCGTTTTGGTCATCTGGGTTTTGTTTTTCATCTGCGTTTTGGTAAGATCTTCATCATCTGGGTTTATGAAGACATTCTGGGTTTGGTGAAGATCTGAGAAAGAGAAGATGATGAAGATGTGAGAGAGAGAGAAGAGAGAGACACAGGGGTATGTTATAATAATTCCAAATGACCAAAATGCCTCTGAACAAAAAGACAAAATAGACATGTTGCAACAGTCAAAAAAGGGGGTTTTTGAATTTTGGACTAAAATGGCAATAAAAGTGAAACCTTAGGGACCCAGATTTAAAAATTTTGGATTTTGGACTAAAGTGGCAAAAGTAAGCAAACCTCAGGGACCATTTTGGCTATTAACTCTTAAATCAAAGATATGTTTTGTAAAAATCCATGCTATACTGATACTAACACTTATATGGTAATGTTAAACGTATACATTCAAGCCTTGAGACTGTAGGATAACCTTAGAACAAATCAAAGGTTATCAAAAATGTTTTTGGATTCAGCCATTCCTTACATCCAAACAAACCTAGGATTCCAGGAATGGGAGTTGTCAAGTCCTATGGTACCACTACTTACTACCGAGCGGCGTAGCTAATGTTAATGAACGTATTTTAGTTCGTTAAACAAACCAAATGTCATACCAAATGTAAGCATGTTTTATGAAAACAATGTACCTAGTATGCTAAGTGAACATACAAAGTAGAGATGTAAAACAGTGTGTCCATATGCTGAGTGAACATATGCAACAGAAATGCAATGTAAACCAATGTGTCCATATGCTACGTGAACATATGCAACAGAATGCAATGCAAACCAATGTGCTAGCATGCTAAGTGAACATACATAGCAAAACATAATGGAAATCATGTACTATATCCGTACTAATGAACATAGCAAGTATATGTTATGAAAGCATGAAAAGCACGAACGTAACAAGTAGGCGCATATGTGTTTCACCCCAAAAAGTTTGAAAAACAGTAAAAGAGGGGACTATGTACTCACTTGAGATTGCTCAATAGTCTTTGAATAACAACCAAGCAATGCAAGAAAGATCACGGAATCAAACGGCACCTAATATAGGTAACTACATTAATAAACGGACCTAAAATGGAAGATCGGATAAAATATGGTTTCGTAAACCAAATGAGTATAATAACTCATGTAATATGGTTTAAAAAAGCCTACATTCTAAAACGGAACCTAACCTAAGTGCTTACGACCCATTACGACTCGTTTAGGTAGCTTACGCTACTTTAACACGTAGTTCACGTAAAACGCGTTTGGACCGCCTAACTAGTCCTATGACAAGTAACATATGCCTTAACATGTCTAATAATGTTGCCTAATCAGTTTAGATGTCAAAATTTATGTTACATATGCTTAAAATGAATTTTGGCGTAAAAAGGGCATTTTGGTCATTTTTCCTAAGGCATATAACCTATCATACAACTAAATAGACTAAGTGACCATAAGGTATAACTGTCACACCCCGACCGCGTAAAACAACAAACCGCGGTGGAAACGTCGGGGAGTGGAGCGACAGAATTATTGTTTCAACAACCATGGTAATTAAAGCTTTGTATTATTAAGATTAAAGTTTACATTGTCTTAGAATTCAAACAAAACATAACATAAATAATCATCTTTTAAGTCACTAAGGCCCGAGTCCTCCTAAGTGAAGCACAAACATCATCACACATTAGCACCTGAAACACATGTAAAAATAGGTACGTCAGCATAAAAATGCCTGTGAGATACATAGGTTTTGTTTAATCAGGATTCATGACTTGTAATTAAAAGAAGGGTTTTAACAAAAAGTAGTCATGAATCTTTGTAAAATGTATTCCTTTATAAAATCATATGAAAATCGATGTGAAAATCAAATGATAATAAAAGGATAATGCATGGTTAAATGAATAACCAAGTAAAAGTGAATTTGTATAAAATATGTAATTTGTAAAACAATGTCATGTTCTTGTATAAAATGTTTCATGTCTTGTCAAAGTGGTTTAGATAACGCAACAATGTATAATACAATAAAAGCACTTATATATAGGATGTACCAGCAGCGTATCCACCATGCTTTTATCATATAACACATAGCCCCATTACATAAGTCACTTATCAATAACTAACCAAAATATCTTGTTCAATGTCAAAATGTTTATGTGTAAACCATGTTCAATGTCATGTGTGAAATGTATCATGTATAACCAGATGTAATGCATAGCAAGTAGAAAAGTGTCTACTCAAACTATGTGATAATGTCAATGTGTAAACAAATGTCATGTATGGTGAATAACTAGTAATTACTCAACCCCATAGGAAAATGTACAAAACAAAGTTTTTGAATAAACCTAAGTTCAAATCAAATGTTATGTTTTGCAGAAAACAATGCTTTATGATTACAAACATTTATGCAGTAATGTTAATCGCATACATTCAAGCCTTGCGACTGTGGCGACAAACCCTTAAACAAATTAAAGGTTTATCTAATTTATGTATATCGGATTCTGTCATTCCCAACTTCCAAACAAACCTAGGAAGTCGGAAAAATGGATTTGTCAAGTCCTATGGTACCATTACATACTACCGAGCGGCGTGATCAATGTTAATGAATGTATTATTGTCCCGATTAAACACACCAAATGTCATAACCAATGTAGCATGTGAAAACCATGTACTAAGTATGGTAAGTAAACATACATAGTAGAAATGTTCATGTAAAACAATGTGCTAGCATGCTCAGTAAACATACATAGCAGAAATGTCATGTAAAACAATGTGTCCATATGCTAAGTAAACATATGCAACAAATGTGTA
This sequence comes from Helianthus tuberosus, assembly GCA_030545235.1. Lineage (NCBI taxonomy): Eukaryota > Viridiplantae > Streptophyta > Magnoliopsida > Asterales > Asteraceae > Helianthus > Helianthus tuberosus. Next base: position 113,877,166 of record CM060415.1, on the reverse strand, counting down.
ATAAATCAATGTGCTAGCATGCTTAACATACATAGCAAAACATAATTGAAAGCATGTACTATATGTGTACTAGGTGAATCTAGCATGTTTATGTCATAAAAGCATGAAAAGCACGAAAGTAACACGTATGTACATGTGTATCATGTAACATATGTGCTTGTAATCATAGTGAACAGTTCTATTATCAATAAAACAATGTTATTTGATCCAAATGTTTGTTTGGTTGTGTTGTACATTTTTCATGTTTTGACTTTTATTCAATTTCAAACTCTACATCACTTTCTGGAGAGTTATACGCAAACTGATGCGTAAACGTAATCAGTTTAAATCGACAAATACTCCGGAACATCAACATATACTTAACATACCTTAAATAACCTTTACATAACTTAGAAATAAGTTTTAAAGGCTTTGGTATTGCAAAAACAAGTTAATTCGACTACAGGGACTAAACTTGACAAACTGCGAAAGTATGCCAATTTGAACTGTAACAGACATTCCGGAACATGACCATAAGTTAAACATACCATAAATATCCTTTACATAGCTTAGAAATAGGCTTTGAGGGGTTCGGTATGCTAAAATAAACTTTTGGGTCATTCAGGGACTAAAAGTGTCAAAAAGTGCACAAGTTTGCATTTTCGCGCATAACTTACGTTCTGAATACATCCGAACATCCAAAAATTTATGTAAGCATGACTATATTATGCTTTAGTGTTTGGCTTGCCAAAAATCCATTCGTTGCGTCATTTGGATCGTTTTTCGCGCTTGTGCGCATTCCATCGTAATTAAGCGAACATCGCGTTCGTACGACCAAACGAACTGAAATCAGACATATTTTTGAACATGTTTCATGTCCACAATGTTTAGGCATCATTTTAGGGCCTTAAAGTTGGCTTTACGGGCCTTAGAAGTGTCGGAAATGGCTTTAAACACGTGCAGGGACTGAAACTGTAAATTCTGAAACTAATTCTGATCTGTGACTCCCAGGCGGCCCGCCTGAGTTTCTGCACATGTTGAAGCGGGCCGCGTCCGACTTCCTGACCAGATTAACTGCATTTAACAGCAGATTGCAGCTGGTTGATCCACCACCACACATTCTAAATTGCTTAGTCAGATGATAAGGATCATTTTTAGCTACCATAAGGTTACGACACTTGTACGGATGCGATTAAAGCACGGTTTCCATGAAACGATCTTAACGGTGGACCGAAAATTATAAATACCCACATACCCCCAACCTCATTTCTCACAAGAATCTGATTAATTGTGCTCTAAGTTGAAACCTTTGTTTCATACCTGAGCTATTTTGATCTAGATTAGCATTCGGGGACCCTTCGTAAGTATTCTTTCGTTCTTTTCTTTATTTTATTGCTTTTCGAGTCAGAAAGTCAAACTTTGTTTGACTTTCAGCGTTGACCAGCTTATGGTCAATGCGAAGTTCGTTTGAACTTCGCAACGTGATTGTAATCACGATGGTTATAGTCCCTTGGGACTATGCCTACTGATTACCACGTTGTCTAGGGTCGTAGGGTAAGCGATCTAATAAATCGCTTATACCTTCGAACTCGACCCAGTTTGGTCGATCATTAGGATCCGACCAAATACATTAGGTGACCATAGTGTAGGGAATAACCTTCCGAGGTTATACCTTATGGTCACATCGTTTAAGTAGTTGTATGATAGGTAGTTTATATGCCTTAGGTAAATTACCAGAATACCCTTTTCATGTATAATTGGTAATTTAGCATATGTAACCTAAAGTTTTGTCACATAACTGATTATGTAACATGTTTAGGCATATAACACTTGTCATAGGACTAGTTAGGCGGTCCGAACGCGTTTCACGCGAACGACGCGTTAAAGAAGCATAAGCTACCTAAACGGGTCGTAATGGGTCGTAATCATTTATGTTAGGTTTCATTTAGTATGTAGGCTTTGTTAAACCAAGTGACACGAGTCTCTACACTCGTTTGGTTTACAAACCCTCATTCTATCCGATCCTCCGATTTAGGTCCGGTTTATTAACATAGTTACCTATATTAGGTGCCGTTTAATTCCGAGATCTCTAGCATTGCTTGGTGGTTATCTTAGGACTACTGAACAATCTCAAGTGAGTACATAGACCCCTCTTTTACTGTTTTCCAAACATTTTGGGGTGGAACACATGTGCCTACTTGTTACTTTCATGCTTTCCTGTTTTCATATCATATACCGGCTATGTTTGTTAGTACATTATAGTACATGATTTCATTACATTTCATGCTATGTATGTCCATTGTGTGCATACTTAGTACATTGTTTTACATTACATTTCTGCCATGTATGTTGACTGATAACATGCTAGCACATTGATTTACATGACTTTTCTGCTTTGTATGTTTGTGACAACCCTCGAATTTACATGTAACCGTACAGTTTATTAATAATAATTAAAGTGCTTGACGATTGTGTGGAATTACTTAACTGCTTTCTGATATATGTGTTATACTTACATGTATTTGTTAACATACTAGTAATGTACAGAAAAGTCATTAAATGGTCCGTTATGATTTCCTAAGTGTTAGAAATTAAAAACGTTACAAAATATATATGTATGACACTTTACGGATTAATTAAGCACTTTAACGAACCGGTACGTAACCGAACAACCGGACTCTACCCGGAACACGAAAATATTATTTAAAACATTGTTACATTTTTTCTGAGCTAGTCATGATCCCCGAACACCCTAACACCTGCTAAAATATCTAGTAACTAACCCACATGACTACATAACTAAATAGGAATTATGAACTAACTACATGCTACAAAATTACAATCTACCCCCCCCCCCATATGTGATTACGGCTCACATAAGGCCCCACCACAAAGATTGGTGTAATCTTTATAGTTCCCATGCAATCTCCCATGATCTTTCATTGGACTTTGCATTTGATCTTGTCATGTACTTCATGGACATATTGACTAAAGGATAATAGAAGTTAGTGGGTTATAAGAAGACTAATCAACTCATCATCTTCATCCACCCCACTTTCTTCTCTCCCTCACACAAAAGCTCGGCTGAACACCTCCCCACTCACACCACCATTTTCAATTTTCACTCACCCTATCCAAGGCCATCACAAGGTGCACAAAGGTGAACAACGGAAGGTGGAACTCACGGATCATCAAGGACCACTCTCACCTTCTTTTAACCACCACTTTTACCCTCTTGAACTCCCCTAGCCTTGTGCTAGTGGTAAGCACTTAGATCTTTGCTTTTTACTTGTTGTTTGAGTGGTTAATAATGTTTAAATGATCAAATGATAAGAACTCTAATGAATCATGTAAGGTCTTGAACATAGAGCTAGCTTAATGATGAAACATTGTTGAAATATGATGTAGTAATGCTTATATGAAGTTGTTTTGGGTTATGTTACTAATTACTTGATGACTTACTGATTAATATAGATGTTTGATGTTGTTGTAATCATTAAACTTGTTAACGGAATCGATCGAACATGATTTAGAAGGTTAAACTCAAAAGAATCAGAATCTGTCTAACTTTTACAGCCCACTTCTGTTGGCTGTAAACAGGTCTTAACCTCAACGAAAAATCGATGTTTTGAATCTAAAATATGTTATTATGAAATACGGTTCTAATGGCACCGGAATCGTAATTTTTGGACTCCGTTTACTATTTTTAAAGTGTTAATTTGTAACAGCTACTTAAGCTGAATTTTGACAGCAATAAATGGGTGTCGTACTTTCAGTCATAACCGGAGTTTTGTGATGAATCGGACCATGAAATTTGTACGGTAGATGGTAACCAATGTATTTGTAATTACCCCACTGGAATTTCGCAAATCGGACTTACGATGAATTTTTAATAAATTGTTTCGTGGACTGTGGTCAGAAATACATGAATCTGAGTTCAGTCCCGAATATGAATTTTTATAAAATATTGGTGATGAACCGGACCCCGATATTTTTACACAATAAAATATGGAATGTTTATGACATTCTATAAAAATTTGGGAATTTTTGGAATAATCTAACTATTTTATTTAAATGTCCGAAAACAGCCGGTTTTGAGTATTAATGCTGAATTGACATAAGTTGTGACTTGCGTGTCTAAATGTCGAGTATGCTATCTGTGAATGATTTGACATGTTATATATGTTATGTGCATTATCGTATGTTTGATTTTGAGTGGGGAATGGACGGGAAACTTAGATGGGCATAAAACTGTTACAGTGATGCATGTTGTGTGCTAGATACGTGTAGGAACTTTGTGTTCTATTTGAAAGCCACTAAATGACTAACTGGTAAATCATACTAGGACGTGATTGACCGACTTTGACTGTTAGCTATATTGAGAATCTAACCGAGCAAACCGAGGTGAGTTCACACCCTTACTAAGGCATGGGATTCCCGGTGGTTGGGAATGGGATTGAATAACTACTCGTACTATCACTCTAATTATATTACCAACACTACTAGACTACCTACTACTGTCCTCGGATGAGAAGGGCACGTACGTAAAACCTACGTACACTCACTACTGTCCTCAGATGAGAAGGGCACGTACGTAAAACCTACGTACACTCACTACTGTCCTCAGATGAGAAGGGCACGTACGTAAAACCTACGTACACTCACACTCACTACTGTCCTCGGATGAGAAGGGCACGTACGTAAAACCTACGTACACTCATACTTAACACCGTCCTCGGATTGGGAAGGACTCTTATGGATACGCCTAGTCTAGTAACATACATAATGGGAAGCCCCCACTAAATATCGTAAAGGTTTGGGAATCAAGGATAATGGGTAATACTTGGTTATGAAACGAACTTCCGATCCCTGATACGAACTCATTAACTAAACAACCAAACGTGAACTCACTCAACTTTGTTGTTGACTAGTTGTTACATGCCTTACAGGTCGCTAAATGCTTGGAGCTTGCACGGGGAAGGAGTCGTTGTGGAACATGGGTTGTTATGTCCCATACTTAATAATTGAACTTTATAAACCTATGGAACTTATGTTTGAGACTTTAAACTTATGAACTGTGAACTTATGTTTTGAACTCGCGTTTACGCTTCCGCTGTTTAAACCAAACAAGGTTAACTAGCTTTGGTCACCAATCGTATTATGTTTGGTATTATTTATTTAATTGTGTTGTTCAATATGATTGGTGGCTCGATCCTGGTCATGTCACGCCTCCAAGCGGTGATACTCCGCATGGTGGATTTTGGGGGTGTGACAGATTGGTATCAGAGCCATTGGTTATAGAGAACTTGGTTTTAATAAGGGAAAAGTTTTCATTAAAACCAGACTATAACCTGTACAGTGCTCAACGATCCACAACGACGCTTCGCTCCACGTGCAAGACTCGACACCATAAGTGGTATGATTTATGTTATATTGTCGGTTAGATAGTTCTCACTGTGCATTAGATAATGTGATAATTGCTATTAGAACCTTGTGTGCTTACTCTCTAATGTCGTCCCACACACTTACACACTTTCGCGACACTTTCCTCACTTACGTTGCTTCATTATGAAGATCATGAGCGGACGCGAAGGACGTATCAACCTCACTCAAGCCCAGTTGACGGCTTTGATCAACGAACGAGTTGCGGAGGCACTCGCAGCTAATCCTGCAGGAGGTATAACCTGCCATACCAACTCACCTTAGGACATTTAGATCCTACCTTCGCAAACCAACCCTCGTGCTTAATCTTGTCTTTTATTCTCGCACAACAGGTCAACATGCTCAACCTCCTGTGTGCACATTCAAGACGTTCATGGACTGTCGACCAACCACTTTCAGTGGCACCGAAGGAGCAGTGGGCCTTCTTCACTGGTTTGAAAAGCTTGAGACAGTTTTCGAGATGTGCGAATGCCCCGAAGACCGTAGGGTGAAATATGCTACCGGAACACTTGAAGGAGCTGCGTTAACCTGGTGGAAGGCACAGGTTCAACTACTAGGACTGGCAGTTGCTAATGCCACGCCCTGGAATGGTTTCAAAGAGCTGATCAAAGAGGAGTACTGTAGTCGGGATGACATCCACAAGCTAGAAGTGGAATTTTACAATCTGAAGATGACAGGATCTGAGATTGAGGCGTATACCAAGAGGTCGAATGAACTGGCCATCCTGTGCCCAACTATGGTGGACCCTCCCATCAAACGTATTGAGCTTTACCTCAAGGGCCTTGCACCAGCGATTCAAAGTCATGTGACTTCAGCCAACTTGGGTACCATCCAACAAGTCGTCAAATTGGCTCATCGTCTCACCGACCAGGCAGTGGAACAAAACAGACTACCCAAGCGTATTGGTGCTGCTACTTCTGATGCACCTACCGACAACAAACGAAAATTGGATGGGAATTCCGGCAAAGGCTCTACCTCTGTTCAGTCTCAGTCTCAGCAACGAAGGACTGAGGACCATAGGAGCCCTGGCCAGCACTTTTCTGGTAGTCAAGGGCAGGGTGGATATCGAGGAAACCACCCAAAGTGCAACAAATGCAACAGACACCACAGTGGTCAGTGCAACAAGGGACACTGTCAGAGGTGTCTCAAGATGGGTCATGAAGCCAAGGATTGCAGGAGCCCACGGCCTACGAATCAGAATCGTCAGCAGCAACAGCAAGCACCGCAGAATCAGCAACAGCAACAGGGCAACAAGGGATGCTTTCAGTGTGGTGCTGAAGACCACTTCAAGAGACACTGCCCGCAGTTAAATCAGAATCAAAATCACAACCAAGGAAACGGGAACAATAATGGGGGCAACAATGGGGGAGACAACAATGGCAACGGGGCAAGGGGTCGTGTGTTCGTGATTGGTCAAGGAGAAGCAAGGAACGATCCCAACGTTGTGATGGGTAAGTTTCTTCTTGACGACTTCTTCGTTACTGTTTTATTCGATTCGGGTGCCGATACTAGTTATGTGTCCGTAAAAGTTAGCCAAATTCTTAAGCGCACCCCAACACTCCTGAACACCAAACACACGGTAGAACTAGCTAACGGTAAAAGTCTTGAAGCCACACACATAGTCAAAGGTTGTAACCTCGTCTTAGCTGGTCAGACTTTCCCTATCGATCTTGTTCCTATCACACTTGGTAGTTTTGACGTTGTTATTGGGATGGATTGGCTATCTCATCATCAAGCCGAGATTGTTTGCAAGGAGAAAATCATCCGCATTCCTCGTTCTGATAAAGAACCCCTCGTGATTCATGGCGACAAGAGTGGTGCTGTCGAAGGCATCATCTCTTTCCTTAAGGCCCAGAAGTGTTTGCGAAAAGGCCACACTGCCATTTTAGCACTCGTTACTGACACATCCACGGAAGAGAAGAGAATTGAAGACATCCCTATTGTGCGCGAATTTCCCGAGGTATTTCCTGAGGAATTACCTGGTCTTCCTCCTCATCGCCAAGTTGAGTTTCAAATCGAGCTAGCTCCTGGAGCAGCGCCAGTAGCTCGAGCACCATATCGTCTAGCCCCATCAGAACTCGAAGAACTGTCCACACAGCTACAGGAACTCTTGGAAAAGGGTTTTATACGTCCGAGCTCTTCGCCCTGGGGAGCTCCAGTCTTGTTCGTGAAAAAGAAAGACGGTACCTTCAGGATGTGTATTGACTATCGCGAACTTAACAAGGTGACTGTGAAGAATCGTTATCCTCTTCCACGTATTGACGACTTGTTTGACCAGTTACAAGGGTCGAACTATTACTCCAAGATTGATTTGAGATCGGGATACCATCAGCTGAGAGTCCGAGATGAGGACGTCCCCAAAACAGCATTCAGAACTCGTTACGGTCATTACGAGTTTCTGGTTATGCCATTCGGGCTGACGAATGCACCGGCAGTCTTCATGGATCTCATGAACCGAGTGTGCAAGCCTTACCTGGATAAGTTCGTTATTGTGTTCATCGATGATATCCTGATCTATTCTAAGAGTCAGGAGGAACACGAGCAGCATCTACGACTTATGCTGGAACTTCTTCGAAAAGAACAGTTGTATGCCAAGTTTTCGAAATGTGACTTCTGGCTTCGCGAAGTCCACTTTCTAGGCCACGTGGTAAACAAGGATGGAATTCATGTGGATCCATCTAAGGTTGAATCGATCAAGAACTGGCCTGCACCCCGCACACCAACGGAAATCCGCCAATTCTTGGGTTTGGCCGGATATTACAGAAGGTTTATAAAAGATTTCTCCAAGATTGCGCAACCCCTCACTTCACTGACTCAGAAGGGCGTCATCTATCGTTGGGGTGATGCACAGGAGTCCGCATTTCAACATCTAAAGGATAGACTTTGTAGCGCGCCTATCCTCTC